>ML675610.1:29628767-29863267 GCA_007922155.1 Mesoclemmys tuberculata
TGGAGAATTGGTCTGAACTGAGCAAAATTAAATTCAATAAAGACAAGTGCAAAGTGTTTCATTTAGGAAGGAAAAATCAAGTGCACAACTACACGCTGGGGAATAACTGGATCGGTGGTGGTACTGCCAAAAAGGGTCCAGTTGTTTTAATGGAATACAAATTGAACAGCAGTCAGCAATGGGATGCAGCTATGAAAAAGGCTAACATCATTCTGGGATGTATTAACAAGAGTGTTGTACATAAGACATGGGAGGTAATTGTCCCATTCCACTTGGCACTGATAAGGACTCACCCCGAGTACTCTGTCCTGTTCTGGGCACCACACTTTAGGAAAGATGTGGACAAATTGGAGAGAGTCTGGAGGAAGGCAACAAAACCAATAAAAGGTTTAGAAAACCTGAGCTATGAGGAGAGGTAAAAAACTTGGGCATATTTAGTCTTGAGAAAAGAATATTGACCTGATAACTGGTTTAAAATATGCTAAGGGCTGTTACAAAGAGGACTGTGATCAATTGATCTCCATGTTCAGGAAGTAACGGGCTTAATCTGTAGCAAGGAAGATTTAAATTAGCCATTATGGAACAGGCTTCCAAGGGAATTTTGTGGAATCCCTATCACTGAACGTTTTTAAAAACAGATTGGACAAACACCTGTCAAGGATGGTTTATTTTTATTTGCTCTTGCCTCAGTGCAGGGGGCTGGAGTGGATGACTTTTCAAGGTCCCTTCTAACTCAGCATTACTATGATTGTATGATAGGGGTATTGTAAATTAGGAATAAAATACACTGATAGAGCAGTATTGATGCTTGCTTACACATTGTTTATGCATTGTCAGTGCTATTATTCAATTTCATGAGCATTACGTTACTCTTTAATCAAATAATTAGATACATTGTCATCACTATGTTTCCACAGGTGAGGAAGAGAACTTTAATACATACATCTCTCCCAGATGCACTGAACATGCTCAGTTTTTGGCTGATGGTTTAAATCCAGCGGTAGGATTTGGCCCAGCTGAATGATGTAATTTAGCTAGAGGAAACATTTTAAAGGAGCCATGTGTCCAGGGAAGGAAGTCTCCCTAGTTGACTATCTCTTTAAGTTCAGTAAGAGAGACGGGAATCACTGATCTGAAATCTCTGCTCCTTGCTCCAAAGCCCAGATGGTGATCTAGAAGAAAAAAGCCCCACTTAATCATGGGAATTCCTCCAACAGGAGTGGGTGTAAAGCCAAAGCTACTTAGAGTATATCTAGACCAGGGGTCAGCAACCTTACCGCGGCTGAAGAGCTGCATGCGGCTCCGGAGCCGCGGGTTGCCGATCCCTGATCTATACCCTACTTAGGGTGTGTAGCTACAACACGACAGTGGTGCCACTCTGGTGCCATAGAGTAGACAATTCCCACGACAAAAGGTTTTCTTCTGTCAGTGCTGTTAATCCACCTCTCCAAGAGGCAGTAGTTAGATCCTCAGAAAAAGTATTCCATCGACCTACGTGTATCTACACTGGGGTTAGATCAGCCTAACCCCAGTGCTCAGGGTGCAAAATTTTTCAAAGCTGTGAGCGACATAGCTAAGTCGAGCTAATTTTTAGTGTAAACCAGAGAGCAGACCTTAGACAAGTGGAACCAGGCTTCCACCCTCCTCCCCCTACCATCTAGTGATTGGCGGTTGAGTATTAAAGTAGTGGCGTTGTTATTTTTAAAATAATTAAAAGGTCTGAGATCCAGTCTCCTTTTTGCCCAACCTCCCTTTCTACTGGAGCCATACAAGGGAGTTAAAATAATGCCTTTAGGCTGTTTCTCCCCAATGGGGAGAGAAGATGTGTCCTAGAATACTGAGTAGCATTAAGGAGGAACTGTGGAGCTCATTTTATAATATCTTAGTACACTGCTAAGCACAGAGGAGGATTTTGTCCTTGCACCGTGCAACAACCAATCTTCTGAACTGGCTTATGAGCTAATGAAGCTACCATGCTACATGTGGCTTCCTGGGTCTTGTGCAAGCATGAAGTCTGGAAAAATTGTGAGCTGGTTAAGGCCCATAAACATTCAGAGATACGTTAGCCCAGGAAGGTCTTTAAAATAGCATACTTTACTTATTTTAATGAAATATTTTTTCATGTTTATTATAGTACTTACAGTGCTTACTGCTGTGGCACTTAATTTTAGCACTTCTGTAAGAAATAAATTTGTTGTTTTGTTGCTATGACCACCTCATAGCTGAAGTGACTATAGAAATCTTCATAATGTTTTATGGGTTTCCTAAATCTTATTCAAAATACACATTCCATAAACAATGTAATAAAAAACTGGGGGGGAATGGAGATAATTTAGAAGGAGTAGCTACAAAATCAGTCAGAGAAGGGTTTGTCTAGCAGTAAAAATTTCATTAGCTATGCTTAAGTCAAAAGAGTCCATTGCAAGTAATATTAAAGACTAAACTTCAGCTGGTAAATTATATCACACAAAAAGAGGCTGTTATACCAAATACAGTGGGTCTAGGATATTTTGGGAAATGAAAGTGGAAGGGCTAATTCATAGATTCTAAGGCCAGAAGGGGTTATTGTGATCTTCTAATCTGACCTTTTATATATCCCAGGCCACAGAACTTCCCTAAAGTAATTCCTGTTCTATTGAACTTTAGGAGAGTTGGCCAGTAAGTAGGGTTAGTAAAAAAAATAAAATAATTCTGAAAAATTTACGTTGTTTCCATTTTTGGGGGGTTCAGATAAAACCCATTTTTCATATTTGAAACAAATTTCCTTAAACTTTTTATTGACACTATTTTAGTAAGTGAACATTTTTATAACCGTATCAAGAACTTTTTTTAATAAAATGTTGAGAAAAATGTCTACTTTTTTTTAAAGTCAACAGTTTAAAAAAATCATGATTTTTGATTAAATAAGCTTTTTGTTTAAAAATGTCAACCAGTTATAAAGGTATAGTGAGCTCTATCATATTTATATATCTACAGAATCAGAACTTTCCTCAGTCAAACACAGTCCTCTTTTCATAAAGCCCACTATATACTTTTAATTTATTTTGCATGGATAGTAAAGATTTTATGTCTCTTTTACTAAAAGAATTTACCTGGATGTCTCTGGCCAAAATTTCAACTCCCTCAGTATTACATCAGTCTTTGTGAACTTTGCCAAAGCCACACAGAGTTTAGAATCTCCATTGGAACATAGCCACGGCAGAAAAGCTGGTAAGCCTTGCTCAAGTTCAGGAAGAATACACACTCTGCTAGCAGGTTTATAGACTCTTTGTCAGCAGAGTCACACAGGCCTTGCATGTTTGTAAACTTTATCAGCCAAATTACTGGTTTAAAGCCTGAGAGATTTTCAAAAGGACCCATGGAAGTTTGGAACTATTGGGTCTCTTTGAAAATGCCACACTAGAGACTCAGGCCTGGTCTGTATTTACCTTCGGGATTTGGCAGCAGTCAACGGGAGATATGCAAGCGACGTAAATCACTTGTGTATCTCCCGTTGACTTCATGGTGTCTGCTTCGTGCACCGTCCACACTGCGCTGCACCACTTACCGGGGTGGTTTTCCCGCGTCGCTTGCTGGATCGACTGAGCGGGTCTGCACAGACCGCTCAGTCAATCCAGAGCAATCGATCTGACGGTGGCGAATTTGCCAACGTCAGTGTAGACCCAGCCTCAGCTGGTGCAGTGTGCTTAGTTTGTAAGTGCCATTTGTTCAAAGTTTAAGAACATCATGGAGCTGTGGAGCATGTAAACTGTCAACCGAATTGCTTGGTTCAAGATGATCACAAAATCTGTTGACACAGGTGGTAGAATCTGTAAACTCCATCAGCCAAATCGCTCCAGTTCTAGGAAGTTACAAACTCTCTTGCAGGAATATTAGAGATAAATACTATGGTGTCTTGTAGTTTATTGACTAACATATAATCCTCTTTCCTCTGCATTTAGAATGACAGCAAAGTATCATTTCCGTGTCAGAAGAAAATATAATGTTCTGTCTAGGAGATCTGACCATTCCTGCTGGAAATTACGTCTAGTTAGCAACTCTCTACCCCTCTTTCAAGCAGCTACAGAAAAGGTGCAGATCACTAGCAGGGGCTAGAGTCACAATTGCTTTCCACTCTTCCCAGATTTGGAGTCTGACAGGGGGCAGCTGTAATTCTCACCCAGACAGACAGAACAGCTAGACTGTGTTTGACTGGTGAGGGACTGTAAAAGGGCTCTTCTCAGCAGGTAAGAGAAAAGATGAGTCCAGGGAACAGACTTCGCAAAAGGTTATAGGTGTCAGAGTTTGTTTAAATTAGTTTATTGATTGGCCTGTTTTTTTGCTGTGTGCTTGTTAACTGTACAAGGAAGAATTATGACTTAATTATATTTTGCCTGAGCCATAAAATAAACTAAAGACAATTAGTCCACTCAAGGAAAAGGATTTTATTTTAAAGGGAGGGGGTAAATAAACCACCTCTCACTGCCCAAAGCTTCAGTTGGGACCTATTTATCCAATGGGCCTAGCTGTACTATACACACACAAAAATTTCTGCACATACACGTTTTAAGGTCTTTATTTCTGATTCATTTATTTTTAGTTAAAGGGAGCTTCCAGCCTTAAAGCAATCTGTGATGCAGGCAGATGCCTATTCTGCTGTCAGAACTGTACAGGAGCACGCTGCACCTGTGTGGAGAGGGTATGTCTACACTGATTCTGCTGTGTTGGGCTCCATGGATCGTTGCGGTGGGATTGATTGAGTGGGTAGTGGGGACCCACTCAATCGATCCCAGAAGTGCTATCCATTGGACGCAGTAATTCCATCCCCCAGAAAAGAGCAATGCTGTGCGGACCGTGATAAGGGAACATAAGAAGTCAATGGGAGATTTGCATTCCACAGCATGTAGCTTGCATATTTCACCTCGACCCAGCACAGCAGTGCAGACCAAGCCTCAGTGTAGTCAACAGTCACCCCGCTGTAGCACAGCATAGCTGCAATGGTGATAGGGAGACAAAAATGCTTCTTCCCACTTTTCTTCTTATGTTCAGGCTGGTTTTGGAGGAAGGGGGGCTAATCTCCACAGAAGCAGCACTCCTTCCTCCCAGTGTGGAATGGAGCTCTGCTCGATAGGTGCCACTCTCCCATAGCAGGGGGAACTGGAGAGCAAGGATGAGCTTCCTTCTGCCAACATGCTGTCTCCCCAAAAGTGTATACAATGCTGATGGAGAGAGACTCCAGCTGGCCCCATTTCCAATGGACAGAGAAAAGGTACATCAGTGAGAGGGAGAACCCACTCTCTTGGGGACATGGAACCCTTGATATTGGGTGGCATACCCAGGTCCCTGACATGAGTAGGTGTGGAGAATGTCCAGAGCTCCAGGGAGGGACAGGACATAGGCCAAACATTGGGGGAACACATGCATCTGTATGTTTGCTTTACAAAAACTTTCTTTCTTACATACAAACTCTTTCATTGTCAGTGGGTCTAAACATGGGCTATAAATGTATGTTGCAGTTTACTGGGGAAAGGGTGAAGGGGGTAAATCTGTCCCATCAAGTAACTCTTTGTCCTTCCAATGTTTGGGTCAAAATTTGTCTTCTACATTGCAAGAGCAGGGCTTTGGTTTGTACATGATGAATTCAATGTGACATTTTATGATGATGTTTTTAAAAATTGTTTGAAAGACTGGTGATTTAGGGTTAAAAAGCAACATTCATAATTGTATGCCCCACATATAACTCTATCCCTTTAGCAACACCCTACCTCCATCTCTCCATCAACTGTCCATAAATATCCATGCCTCCTCCAGTATAAGCTTTGAAGTCTCAACTATCTTCTTGTAAGGATAGTAAAAAGCTAAAGAATTGTGGCTATTGGGGTTATTTCAATGCTGCTATATGATTTTGGCTTTGGTTTCTGCTTTGATGGGAAATCCTATATGCATTAAATGAGATTTATATATTTGCTATCAAGTTCTATTGGATGGTTTAAAAAATCTCTAGAGGGAGGATATTGTTCTCTATTAAGTTTTATAGGTTTTCAGAATAATTTGTGTAGAACCCAGTTTAATTGCTTCATTTCATCCCTATTAAACTATATAGGGCTTTCCAATAAGGCTACTGAGAATATTAAAGATCATGCTTTAAGTACAGATCTACCCTGCAATTATGAGTGACCAACATAAATATACATCCCCATCTCTGCTTCGGCTGCCTTTTGACAGGTTGCTTCTTCCTTCATCTGCATTCCACAAGAGTGTCTCATAACCACCATTTCTTCTACCAAAACTTCAAAATCCACTTCTCTTATTTTGTCACCACACCCAAAACTTTGGTCCACACTCCGCTTATCTCTCCTTTGACTACAGTAGCCACATCCTCTTATCTTTTCCCTCTCCAATCCATTCAACATGATATTTTGCTTCCTTCCTCGCAGCTCTGACCCATGACACACCCCTACTCAGTTCCCTATTTCGTTCAAAAACACATTAGAATGGCTATACTGGGTCAGATCGATGATCCATTTAGCCCAGTATCCTGTCTTCCAACAGTGGCCAATACCAGCTGCTTCAGAGGGAATGAATAGAATGGGTAAACATGAAGTGATCCATCCCATCAGCCATTCCCAGCCTCTGGCAAACAGCAATTCCTGCCTATCCTGGTTAATAGCCATTGTTGCATCTAGCCTAGATGAACTAATCTAGTTGGTTGAACACTGTTCTAGTCTTGACCTTCACAGCATCCTCTGACAAAGAGTTCCACAGGTTGTCTGTGCATTGTGTGAAGAAATATTTCCTTTTGTTTATTTGAAATCTGCTATCTATTAATTTCATTTGTTGACCCCTAGTTTTTGTGTTATGAGGAGTAAATAACACTTTCTTATTTACTTTCTCCACACCAGTCATGATTTTATAGACCTCCATCATATTCCCACCCCCCCTTAGTTGTCTCTTTTTCAAGTTGAAAAGTCCCAGTCTTATTCATCTCTCCTCATACGGAAGCTTTTCCATACCCCTAATCATTTTAATTGCCCTTTTCTGTGCCTTTTCCAGTTCCAATATGTCTTTTTGAGATAGGGCAACCAGATCTGCACACAGTAGTCAAGATGTGAGTATACCATGGATTTATAAAGAGGCAATATGATACTGTCTCTCTTATTATCTATCTCTTTCCTAATAATTCCCAACATTCTGTTAGTTTTTTTGACCCCATTTGGTACAGAAGCTGATTTAAATGATAGATTACATACCAGTTAGTTCTGCAATTTCACATTTGAGTTCCTTCAGAATACTCGAGTGGATACCATCTCGTCCTGGTGACTCCTTACTGTTTAATTTTTCAATTTGTTCCAAAACCTCCTCTAATGACACCTCAATCTGGGACAGTTCCTCAGATTTGTACTCTAAAAAGAATGGCTCAGGCTTGGGAATCTCTGTCACGTTTTCACCCATGAAGACCAATGCAAAGAATTAATTTAGTTTCTCTGCAATAGCCTTATCTTCCTTTAGTGCTCCTTTAGCATCTTGATCATTCAGTGACCCCACTGGTTGTTTAGGAGGCTTCCTGCTACTGATGTACTTAAAACAAATTTTCTGTTACTTTTTGAGTCTTCGTCTAGCTGTTCTTCAAATTCTTTTTTGGCCTTCCTAATTATATTTTTACACTCCACTTGCCAGAGTTTATACTCCTTTCTATTTTCCTCAATAGGATTTAACGTCCACTTTTTAAATGATGCCTTTTTGCCTCTAACTGCTTCTTTTACTTTGTTGTTTAGTCACGGTGGCACTTTTTTGGTCCTTTTACCATGTTTTTTTTAATTTGGGGGTGTACATTTAAATTGAGCCTTTATTATGGTGTCTTTAAAAAGTGTCCACGCAACTTGCAGGGATTTCACTTTTGGCACTGTACCTTTTAATTTCTGTTTAACTAACTTCCTCATTTTTATATAGTTCCCCAGTCTGAAATTAAATGCTACCGTGGTGGACTGCTTTGGTACCCCTCCCTCCCTCCCCCCCCCCCCCGGAATGTTAAATTTTATTACGTCATGGTCACTATTACCAAGTGGTTCAGCTATATTCATCTCTTGGACCAGATCCTATGCTCCATTTAGGATTAAATAAAGATTTGCCTCTCCTCTTGTGGGCTCCAGGACTAGCTGATCCAAGAAATAGTCATTTAAGGTGTCAAGAAATTTATTTCTGTATCCCATTCTTGAGGTTACATTTGTTCAGTCAATATGGGACTAGTTGAAATCCCCCATTATTATTGAGTTTTTCATTTTATAGCCTCTCTAATCTCCCTGAGCATTTCACAGTCATTATCACCATCCTGGTCAGTAGTATCTCCCTAGTGCTATATTCTTAATAATCAAACACGGAATTACTATCCATAGAGAGTCTATGGCACAGTTTAGTTCATTTAAGATTTTTATTTCATTTGACTCTATGCTTTGTTTCACATATAGTGCCACTTTCCCACCAGTACGACCTATCCTGTCCTTCCGATATATTTTATATCCTGTTATTACTGCGTCCCATTGATTACCCTCAGTCCACCAAGTTTCTATAATGCCTACTATATCAATATCTCCATTAATATAATACACTCAAGTTCACCCATCTTAGTATTTAGACTTCTAGAATTCGTATATAAGCACTTAAAAATTGTCACTTTTTAGCTGTCTTCCATTATGTGATGTAATTGAATGGGACTCTTTTTCATTTGACTGTTTCTCATCAGATCCTATCCATATTTTATCCTCTTCCTTCCTCTCCTCCTTATTAGGATATAGAGAATCTCCATTAATAGGTCCTCCCCTAGGGGATGTCTCTATCTGAAACACATGCTCCTCTGCACCTGTCGGCTTTCCCTCAACCTTTAGTTTAAAAACTGCTCTATGAGTTTTATGTGCCAGAAATCCAGTTCCATTTTGGTGTAGGTGGAGCCCATCCTTCCTGTATCAGCTTCCTCTTTCCCAAAAGGTTCCCCAGTTCTTAATAAATCTAAATCCCTCCTCCCTACACCATCATCTTATCCACGCATTGAGACCCTGCACTTCTGCCTGTCTAACTGGAAGCATTTCAGAAACTGGACTTCAATCTTTTACCTAGCAGCCTAAATTTGATCTCCAGGACCTCCTTCCCATCCTTCCCTATATCACTGGTATCTACAAATACCACGGCAACCGGCTTCTCCCCTGTACTACACATAAATCTGTCTAGATGTCTCAAGAGATACGCAACATTGGCACCCAGAAGGCAACTTACTATGTGGTTCTCTTGGTCATCACAAACTCAGCTATCTATGTTTCTAATGATAGAGTCCCCCATTACTATTACCTGTCTTTTCCTAATAACTGGAGTTCCCTCCCCCAGAGAGGTATCCTCAGTGCGAGAGGATTCCATGACATCATCTGGAAGGAGGGTCTCAACTATGGGATAGTTTCCCTCTGCTCCAGGTAATCATACATGTTGCATTCAGTGCAATAAACTGGATAACGCCTACTCTGTTGCTGGATTTCAGCCTGCATTCTCTTTTACGCCTGCAGCTTTCTTTTACTGTTGTGTGTTTTTATCAGGGGAGGGAGGTGTTATTGTCTTTAGTTTATGGAATGTTGAAGTGTATCTACCCCTCCACTGTCCCACTCACTTCCCTTGCAAAACTCCCTTCTTAGCTGCCCCTGGTCACTGAGGAGTGGGCTTTTTAAATTCTGGTTCTCCCTCAGTATCATCCCCCCCCAGTTAAGGGTTGATGGGTACTAAAGGGCTTGGGAGCTAAAGCCTCATTAAGAAGTTCTCAGCCTTGACTAGAAGGCCACTAGAATCAGCACACAGTCCCCCAAACAACAGATCATATGATATACTTCAGTCAAGCACACCACAAACACAAATACACACACTGCAAACAACAAACTCACTCCAAGGGTCATGTAGTTGCTCCTTCTTTACCTAGGGAACTCCCTCACAAAACTGTTAGCTGCCACTGTTCACTTGCCCCTATTTCCACAGTCCACTTCATGTTCCTTGTTTTCACTTCCAATTCTTTGCAGAATTGAATCTCTCCTGCCTCCATCCTATCATTTGTCTCCTCCTTGCATGCTATGATTTGCCAGTGTAGCCCACCGTAGTGCACCCTTTGGCTCCTCCCATTTTCTTGACTGGTTATTCTTTCATAAACAATCTACTATGCTTGAAATGCTCCCCATCTCCACCTGTGTCAGGTAACCTAAGTCACTTCCTTCATATCCCTTGAAACTGACTTCTTTTGCTTAGCCTTCCAGTACAAAACTCATTCCTGTGCCATCTATTCCTGCTCTTCAGAACAACCAACCTGTGTACCAAAAAATAAATCAGATTGCATGACTTTCTGGGGCTCCCTTGCCGGCTCTCAGCTGTATTACGTCTGAGGTAGGCCCTCAACCTGTAAGTCAATGTACATGGGCCTGTGTAGCACCTCACTGAAGTCACTGGATGTCTGCCTGTGCTGATCATCTTGCAGGACTGGGGATGAGGGCCTCAAATCCACAAAGATTTACACACCTACTTAACTTCATGCATTGAGTAGTCCCTTTGAAGTAAACTCACTACATAAATTTAAGATGGTGCATGTGTTTTTAAGGAACTGGGACGTTAGATTACAATCTCTTTGAGACAGGAAACTTTAGTATTTAGCCCTATCTATAGTAGTGGTGCTGTAGAAATACATAGTACACAACAGTAAATAAGAACCTTTTCTTTGGTGCTAATTTCTTTGGTTGTTTTCTCCAGCTCAGAGTTTGAAATTTGGCAAGTTACAGCGAGTGGGCCAAATTTGCCCCATTACACTGGTGTGAATCTAGAGTTGTTCTATTTCTTCAGTGGAATTACTGCAGACGCATCCTGGTGTAACTCAGCTTAATTTGACCTAATAGGCTTTTGGAGAGAATTACTTGATTTAAGCAAGTCACTGGGGACTTAGAAAATGGTCCTTACATTTAGACATCAGGTTAACAAAAATTGAAACAGGACATATTAAAAATAACGAAACATTCCTTTCACCACAGCAGATCCAAAGTTATGACTATGGTTGCAAATCTTCTTCACTGGCGCAATCCAAATTCTCATCAGAAACGTAGCACTGCACAGCACCAACATGCTGTAAAACTCAGCAGAGTACTCTGTGCTCATATGAGTTGCTCTGTACCTACTGTCTCTGATATCAGATCTACAGCTTAATCCACATGCATGCAGTTTTATTGTTTCCCAGCAAATGAAAAACAGATGGCATGATATCTTTGAGAATGATAAATTAGCATTTTTTCCCTCTTACCTGCTTAAGGATTTCTGCTGCTGTTTCATGTGAGCAATCAAATATCACATAGAACTCCTTGCCTTTCTTCATCTCCTTGAGTAAAGGCCTGGCATCTTTATTCCCAGAGGGCAACTGACGGATTTTGATTTTAATGTTATATCTAGAAGGGGCTTTGATGAGCTCTTGCAGGCGAATTAGACCTAGAAAATGACAACCATACAGTTGACAGTTCTGTGAAATAAGTATTTATTGCCACGTACACGGAGTCTCTTATCATTCCCAATATATTTCAAGCTGCCACCTATCTAAAGGTTAGCTGTTAACTTTTCATTTGTCATCTTTCTTGCTGGTTTCTTATGTTTTCCCTTCATGGGCATATTTACCTTAGAAACATAAACACTACTAACAGGTTGGAATTTTTCTGAGATGTAATTTTTTCTCTCTGGCCTCCAATCATAAACATCAGTGATAAACACAGCAAACCTGGAATGGTGTGAACCTTTTGTAGATGTTCATTCAAAGGTGGGCAAATACTAAAACAAGTTCAGTCAACAGCATATCCACCCTAGTTCACGTAAAATCCAGTCGATTAGGGTGGGTGGCATTTACTAATACTTATGTATAGGCATTTCTGTCGTGCTTATCACTCTGGTGTCAGAGTACCTTGCGATACCTCCAAAGTAGGGGATTCTCATTCAGTATCTTTTCTGGAGAAATGGAGGCATTGTGAAGTTAAGTGTCTTGTATAACATCACACAGGAAGTGACATGGTGAACATCTCCTGACACCCAGTTCCGCACCTCAATCACAAGACCAGCCTGCTTCTTATGCTATCTAGCCATCCTAACTTGATTTCCAGGGGCTTAAAAACTCAGGTCTTTTGATTTAAGACCAGATCTTCAGCGGCTGTAAATCTGTCCAGTTTAAGTGAAGTCAGTGGAGCTGTGCTTACCACAGTTGAGGATGTGCCAGCAACTACCTAAATAGAGCACACTGCTTACTAATTATCTAGCTCAGTGGAGTCCCTGCTCTTCAAAGAACTCTGGAATATTTTTTGTGTGTCATTGCTTTCTGTTTCTAATTATGCATGCACCTGAATTTCCCCCCCCCCCAAAATCCATCTGATGAACTCCTGCTGAGTGAAAGTAAAAGAGGTCTGAGGGGGTGAGTGCAATACTGGCCCTGCAAGAGTTGAATTTGGCCAGGTGGGGCCCAATCAGCTAATTAGGCTGCAAACAGGGGAGCTTTAGGCTGTAGGCCACTAATTAGAGAGAGGATCACCTGTGCAGATAGCAGGCTACAAATGGGGGCTGCTGCTGCTGCTGAGGAAGGGTAGTCACTCCCTGAAAAGAGGGTTCTTGGAGCTAGTACATCGAGGGAGAAAAGAGGAACCAGTGTGGTAGGAAGCAGCCTAGGGAAGGGGTAGTAGGAGCACACTGAGGAAGTCCAGAACTGCTGAGATTGAGAGTCTTTAGATTAGAACCTGGAGAAAAGGGTGGGTCCAGGTTTCCCTGCCAGCCCCTGAAGCCATTGTATGGCATGGCATAGACCTGAGGTAGGGAATGGGAAGACTACCTCAGACTCCTGATGGCCTGCACCCTGGAAGAAGGAATGGTGAGTGACCTAGATGGAGGGCTCAGTCACAAAGGAAACATGGGGCATCTGGGAGTGAGAATGGAGCACTGGACCGCAAGGAGAGCCAAAGTAATGGTGTGCACACCATGAAAGGGGGCTAATCCCCTGAGTGACCCGGAAGAGGCATTAGACTACCGGTGAGTGGTGTGCCCTGTGAGGGTCTTTAAAAAGAACAGACTAAAAGCAAGAGACACCTATTAAGAGAAGCTAACAAATAGTAATTATGAAAATGAGCTCCTCAGCAAGTCAGTGTGAGGGTTTATATTTGATTCACCTTGGTTGAACCTACTTGAACCTCAATGATTCTCTAGTGCAAGTGCTGTACCAATGCAAGGCAAACCGCAATATAAAGCACCACTCTGTTTCCTCTGATGTTAACTGTGGATTACTACATTGCCTGGTGTTGGCTTTTACTCAAGGACTCATATTTATGTTGGGGACAATGACTTTTTTTCTCTTGTACTGGTTCTGTGCTTTTTGTGTGTGTGTGTGTGTGTGTGTGTGTGTGTGGTTTTTTTTTTTTTTTTAAAGCATCAACAGCCAATATAACCATTATGAGTATTTAAATGAAAATCATTGTAGGCACTGTAAGAGACGACAAGCTGGCTTCCAGCCAGGCTCCTAGATTCATTGTTATGAGAATGGAGCACAGGCTTCTGAAACTGACTAACAAGCAGGGGAGTTTATATAATTTGGCTGTAAAGTTGTCCTTTGGCTGGATCAAGTGTTTTGTTGCAAACTGTGGCACTCCATCCGCTATGACAAAAATGATTTTAATGAAGACAAATTGAGATTCAGAAAAAAATAACTTCTTGTATGTGGAGAGTATTGCACTGACAAAAATACCCAAGCCCAAACGTTATTGTTTTCTTTAAATATGTTCTGCAGTAACAGGAATTATGCTACAGTTGTAAGAGAATTGTGGGAGCAAGAATAGGATTTGCTGGAGAAAATGACTTGGCATGGTAGGGTTGGAAGAAAACAACCCAGCTCCCTCAGAATGCACTGTGGGAAAGGAAGGCTCTCATGATTGTCTAAGGTCTCCCTGATGCAAAAGCAGCATTAAAACCAAAACAAAAATGTTTCTTCTCTGACCTACTCTACCCAGGCTCCTGGGAGTGATAGCTAAGTATTCTGGGCCAAATGAAAGGGCAAGGTGCAGCTACAGGGAAACAAAGAAATTGAAGAAGCACTTATGTCTGAGAGGGACTGCTATTTTAAGAAGAGCCAAAACCCCACAAAAAGTGACTGACGAAGTAATCCATAGCAAAGAGAATTATCTTTAGAAAGAAAAATGTGTGTGGGGTTAAGTACTTTCTTTTCTCCCCCTTCAAAATATGGTGGTCTACAATTCTCAACTTTAAAAATTAATGCATATTGGCTGGGCAAATGCAGCACTTAGAGTTTCAGCTTTTGTGATAGTATCTCAAATGTTCAAGCTGAATTTAGAAAAATTTATGCATTGGCAATCAAGGCTGGTAATGTTAATGGAATGGAATCAGTGTCCATGGCTCTATGCCTTAAAAGAGATGATAGGCCATGAAGGGCCTAAAAAAGTGTACAGTGAAGAAGAGAAGTGAAATGTGATATATGCCTTGTGTGGAGTCAGTGGAAGGATGCAAAGCAATGAGCCAGAAAGTGATTTTTGCAGCAACCTTTTGAATGGCTTTAGGTAGGAAAGATGGCACCTGACAAGAAGAGTCAAATGTGCAAAGTTTGCAGCAGTCAAAATGTGAAATAATGAGGACTCCTAGGAGAATTTTAGCTGTATGGCTGGAGCGGAAAGTCTGGATCTTAAAAATATTGTGTTCCTAGGGATGGAAATTATATCCTGAACAGCTGCATTCTTAATTTCTTTTGTAGATTCACATGGTCATTCACCAAAACACCAGAGTCGCATTGTGGATGAGGAATAGTCATTAAATGGTAGTGGTTCTAGTGGGGTTCCACAGGCTCAATCCAGAAGCAAATATAAAATCATTGCTTATGTAATTTGTGGATGACACGAAGATTGATGGAATAGTAAATAATGATGAGGATGGGGCAGTCGTACAGAGCAATTTGGGTTACTCCCTAGCCAGGACCTACTCAAACAAATGCAAACATTAATTACCAACTTACTAAACTAGTATTGTTAAGGTCCAGTTTTATATACAACACATCCTGATTGGTGCTTTCAACTAGAAGCCAGTTCCGTAGCTGGGGTAAAACAGCATATCTCTGGAAGAACTTTTGAAAAGTTCTGACAAACTTATAACATGGAATTGGAGAGACCGTGTTGTAGGGTAATGGATTGGGAATCAGGAGATCTGGGTTCTAGTTCCAGCTCAGCCACGTTTTGTTGCTGGGCAAATGACTTGATCACTCTGTGGCTTTGTTCCCCCTCGCATCCTTTGGCTGTCTTGTCTATTTGAAAGAATCTAAGCTCTTTAGAGCAGGGATTTACTGTGTGTTTGCACAGTAGCTAGCACAATACTAGGTGCAACTGTAATACAAGTAACAGTAAAAGTGCTCTTAATGTACACTTAATTTCTAAGAAAAAATGAAGTTTGCTGTTTTCCTGCAGTCTTAGTAACTCTTTATAGTGTATAGCTTTTTTTAAAAGCCTGAGCCAAGCAGTATTATTCCCCCTCAGAATCCAAAGGTGTCATCTTTTTTTATTGCTCATGCTTGACTTGTTTGCTCTGCCGACTCTCATTTAATGTCCCGATTGATTATTCATTTACATTGTAAATATCTCTGCAGATGAAATCTCTTTAACATTAATCATCTCTGTAATGTGAGTAAGCAAGACTTAAATGTGTTTAATGCTAATTGGATAATATATTGCTAGATTGAAACATAAATTTACATTTATTCATAAATATATTTGGCATCCTGTCCTGTGATTCCAGAAAAATGCTGATGAGCTAGAATAACCTTACAGGGAATGAAAATGACCACTAAACCCTAGTTTTTCTCCCCCTCCCCCTTTTTTTTGTACTCCCACTTGCCAGGTAAATTCTGGAAGAGCAAAATATTCATGTTGAGACCTGCCATGTGATCTGAAATGAGACTTTTGTCTTTGTACTGCCATCAATTGTATAGAAATAAAGATAAAAGTTTGATTCTTAAAATTCCGGATGTGGTTGGCAAGGGATTCTGTATTCATGACCTGTTCTATGGCATACATTTTATAATAGAAATGATCAGTTTTCAACAAGCCATTTAAAGAATTTGTGGTCCTTACTAAGACGTGGATTGTACAGAATAAGGGTGGATAAACATGTATCAAAGGATCTATTTAGACACCACTTGAGCACCTGTAGCAGTGTGACAGTCCTACGATCTTTCTATGGAAACCCAATAGACAATGTAAGGAAAAAAAAAAGTCATGTGGTCAGCAATGCAATATCAGATTGGTGTGGGGAGAAGGGTGTTGTGGCAGATGAAAGGTGGAAGCTTCGAAAGTGCTTTGTGTTAAGCTATGTCTTCATTGCAAAAAAGATGGAATGAACCCATGTTAACTATCCCACTGTAATAATCCTAGCAGAAACAAAGCAATATCCTAGGTGAAGGGGTAAGAGGTAATTGGATGAAGTCAACACACCCATCCATGGTTGATCTCACCTAATTTACCTCACAATAAAATACAGTGCCTTGTCTCCACTAAGATTTTAGAGTTGGCTAGCGAATGCTCGTTAGCTATTGTGCTATAAAAGCACATAGTTTCTGACAGCGAAGATGAAGCCTTAGCACAACTCTGCCATTGATGTTAGTTAGCCTAACATGGAGCACTTTTTAAAAATCCAATCCTAAAATTGTAAGCCAAATATCTTGACCCCTGAGATAGCCGGGACTGCATGGCTAAAGACTCCACTTTCCTCTAGCTGTGTCCTTAGAAGCAGTACCCATGGATTCCTGAGAGAGAAAGATGTATCCAGTGATCCTTGGGCATCGGTGATAGACTCCACCCTGAAGCATTTTCTTAGCCGAAGCTCTTAACTAATGTAACTGAGAGGGTTTTGACTGAGTATGGGCTTTAAAATGGGATTACTTTCAACTGGTGGTTGGAAGCTCAAGCTATGCAACTTCAGACTTGATTTTTGCTTGCACTAAGAGTATGTGTACGAGTCTACAATGTCTACAATGCATGTCTGATTTAGTCAGCTCAATTCCCCTGGCCTCTGCATTGTTCTTGGAAGCATGGTAAAGAATCACCTTCTGTTGTTCATGTGCTATGTGACTCTGAATTTCTGGAGTACCCACATGAAAAAAGTGTACATGTGCATTTTTGCTTGGAGTGCCTGTTTTGTGATCTGACAGTTTGCAATTTCTATAAGCTGTAAATGGAATGTTGCATATAATTTTTTTCTTGCAACAGATGGGTTGCAGACCCTGAACTTTAAGACCATCTGCATTTTGGTTTAGACTATGCCTGCCACAATGATATTCAAACATTTATTATAAGGATGGTTGTGGTATCATTTCACTGGCTGATGTGGTACTAGGACCATTTTCTAAGGAACAGGTCTTAAAATGGTTCTATAGAGTACCTGATGGGATGTAGATTGGCTACATGATTCTCAGTAACTGAATCCTTTTCCACATTAGTTAAGAGAATGGTGCTGGTTGAAATATGGTGGCTGCTACATGAGCATGATTTCAGCCACTGGGTTGGCAAAGTCTAACATCTGCCACCATGGTATGAATGAGTTGATGATCAGAATCAATGGCAAATCTAGCCTCTTTCAAATATTCAAGAATTCCTAAGGAGCATTCAGGGTAACTTTTAGTTCCCCCCAACTCTGGAAACACTTCACCATATTCCCATGAAGGAGAAAGTTGCCCCAAATCCCTTGTTTTGCTGAACAAAAGGGTACATGCGGTTGATGCTGATCTTCTATGGTATCCCACTGCATGGCAAGGAAAGTGCCATCCACATACCACAGTTTGCACATGGGGAAGGGTGTTCCCCACAAAAGGCTCAAATATTCTTCTGTTTCATTCCCGGGTGGTGGGGTAGCAGCTCCAGCAACTGGAGAACTTACAGCCTGGCTTTCATATACTCAATTGTTAACCAGGCCGGTGGCTTCAGGGGACACATCATCCACGTTATAAAAGTGTTTCAATTTGAGGTACTAAACTCTCATCTTCTACATACAGTTACTTCGAGGTCAGCTAGGCATCAGTGCTAGTTGCAACCTGTCATTCATAGATTCCAAGGCCAGAAGGGGTCATTGTGATAATCCAGTCTGACTCCATATAACACAGGGCATGGAACTTCCCCAAAATTTAGAGAGCATATTCAAACAGATTATCACTCGGCATTGTCTGTGGTGAATTGCTATTAGAATCTGTATTGTTCTCACTGGTGAAAACCACAGTGTCATTTGCAGAAGTGATCTAATCATATTCTTTTTGTATGGAAAGCACTGGATGGTACTGTGAGGGTGGTAGCCCTTGAATGTGCAGCTTTGAATTCTGATGAATTGAAAAACCTGTAAGTGTGTTAAGTGAACAGTTACTACAGTACCTCCTAGGTGAATTCTCCTATATACATGCCATGTTCTACTACCCTGAGTTTTCTTGAAACAAAATCTTTATATCTAATGATACCCCAGTAGTAACTTACCTGTACTGTCTTCATATACTACTGTCACTATTTTCCAGTTGTAATATAGTACCAAATCCAAAATTGCCCTACTGATGGCTGCATAGTCTGGGTAGAGGTTGATATAAAATGTATCTTTGTTATCCACTGTAGGGTGCTTCCATCGAGTCTGTATGTGTGGAACTTCAAGTGCATTGCAAATAGACTGCACTGCACTGACAGAGGAACTGTGGGAGGGTCCAAACAGTGCAGCTACACCAAGCGCAAGCTGATCACATGCTGAGAAAGAGAGGAGGGGAGGAAAGATGTAAATGATCTGCAAAGTCAGGTAAAGTGCTGCTATCATTTTTTGATACATTTCATGTATTGAAAGGCAAGTGATAAGTTGCTGTATTTAAGAAGGTCCACCAAGAAGGCACCCGAGTATAGATGAGCAGTATATCACAGAATCAACTTGCTTCATATAAAAATAAGATGACTTTTATTTCATTACCTTTGATCAGACTGAGTTGAAATCCCTCGCTCAGTGTAGTATTATCCTGGAGAAACCTAGAGCTACTCTGACGGCCTATATGTCAAATGAACTAAGTTTCATGACAGAGTGGCAATAAAAAGATTCATTTAGTTGCAAAATACACACTATAAAGATTCCTAGATGATTGGTAAACTGCTACCAGAATGAGTTAGTTTGCTAATTTGAAGCCAAAGAGTTTTTATAAAGAGGCAAGGTCATTGTGATTCATGGCTTAACTTTCTTGCTGGACATTATTAAGGGTCAGGGACTTTCCTTTTCCCTTTTTATAGTAGGAGTTTCACTGTATATTGACATTTTAAAAAATGAATTAATCTGCCAAATAAATACTGACTTCTAGTGTTGAAGTAACTTAAATGCAAAATGATGTAATGCATATTGGACCCTGTTTTGCTCCCACTGGGTCAATAGCAAAATTCCAATTGAAATTAACAAAAGCAGGCCCATTATATTGTAAGGAAAAAAAATAAGGTTCTGAAAATAAAACCTACTGAAGCTGGGTACTTTACAATAATATATACTATTTCTAGAGAGAAACTAGAAAAAACAACCTTATATTGCTTTACATCTATGTCCCTCTCCTTTCTTCCTCAGGCCAATCATTCTAAAATGCAACAAAATTTACAGTTCTTGTATACGAGTTAAAATATTTTGCAACTAGATTTTTAATGAGATTTATATTTTTATGGGTTTTGGTGAAACAATTCCATCAGTGATCTGATTCTATTTTGGAAATATTGAAATTACTGCAATTGCTTGAAATGCTAAAATATCCAAACACCTCCAATGAACTGAGCTCTTCTCTATTAATATTTAGCTCTGTGATACTGGTCAAATGTGACAGAAAATCACTTTCTCTTTTCTCAGCCTACAAATGAACACACTACACACAGCATGAAACATGGCTTTCCAAGGTTTAATTTACAAGCCTTCTTAAAGGATTATGGGTATTGATGTCCAAAGCATAAAGATGCTATCAATATTTTGAGGACGAAAGTTAACTTTTTATTTTCTGTGTTTTGGAATCTGAGTTTTACAACAGTATTTCTAATCTTCTGTTTAGATATAGTTCTTTGAGGTGCTTCCTCAGTAGCCACAGTGTAAGATCTTTTATAGAATCTGAAATTTTGTCTAAACCTGCCACAAACTATGTAGTAGGCATAAATCCAGCAATGACATTTTGAAAGGCAATTTAACAGAGAAACTACAAAGTACTGTCTTACAAGAGAATCTTATGTTTTGTCTGAAATAGCTCACTTTTTCAGTGTACATTGAGTGCCATGAGGCAATTATACTAATAATTTGTACATTTGAAAGGCAACACCATGCAGGTGTGTTCCTAACAAGCTTCATTCTGTGGGTCTGCATATCTATTTCAATAACCTGAGCTTGCTGTCTAGCAAACTAATCTTGTGCATTTGCTTTCATAGTAATCCATGTTGTTTTAATGAATCAACTGCAAAACACATCCTCAAAATTCTTGGTGACTTATGGCTCCTTTTCCAAACTTGTTTCAGACAAATTATGTGACAGTACCTTAATTCAGGGTACTGAATACTGTCTATGGACTCTTAGCATACATTAAGGATGTCTGCTAGAGGTGAATGATTAGGCTGTATCTAAGGAAACGTGACAGTCCCAAATGAGTTTTAGCTTTTTAGGCTGCATGTATGTTAGATGAGGTGTCTTCCGTTCAGGGATAATAAATGGATGTGAATATGTATATATCTTTTTCAAGCTCAGTTTTTATAAATGGTTAGAACAGAGCAACCTGTCTGCTCTTATTCAATGAAGTGTTAACATTTCAGGATATCCTCCTCATTCACCCTGTGCTTTATATTACCTTAGAATTCATTTGGTGTGGATTATGGATATCCGTGTGTGTTTTAATTATAAGACATGACGTCTCATTGTTCTTTTAGACTGCTTTCATTTTCTTCAGAATTCCATGGTAAGCCCCCCCCCCCCCCCTTTTTTAAAGAAAAAATGGATCGGGCCTGCCATCTTCCATTTGGTTTTTTTAGGGCTTAGCTAGGATGTAGGTAGCTTATCAAAGACTAGATAAGAGTTAAGTGTCTTCCAGTTTTAACTCCAATCTCCCAATAATGCTGTACATTGAATTTTTGTGCTACCCTTTTGTACATAAATGTCGGAGCTACTGCAAAAGCACAACACCTGTACAGAACCTACAAATTACAGAAGGTGATTAAAATATTAAGAGAATTACCTCGTCTTGAGGCTTCAAAACTATCAAAAAGGTTAATTCTCTGGATGTCATAGGTTAATGTGGTATTAGGCATCAGTGTTCTGTTTCTGTTTATGTTGGTTACCGCAAACTTGAAAGCTAATTCTTCAACGTTAACTGGTTCGTTTTCCACCGTTTCAAATATTCCTCCTGTAGAAGCAAGCAGATAAAGTATTATTCACATCCTCATTCATCACTATGCAGAGCAGATAAAATCAAATTATGAGCAATAATAGCCTGAGTATTCAGAAGAAAAGTCAGCGTTTTTAAACTAGGATTTAAGACTATGGCGTGCAGCATTTATTTTATCCTTGAGTTACTGTAGAATAAGTCAATATTCTACACACTAGCTATACAGATGTCTGTGAAAGACACTGCACATATACTATGTGGACATTTTTAAGGTAACAGATATGCTTTAAAAATTTATCTTAAGTGATTTAAGAGCTTAAATCATGAATGGTGTGGAAATGTTGTTTACCCTTTCACACACTTAAAAAAACAAACCAGGGTTACTCAATGAAATTAATTGGCAGCAGTTTTAATGCAAGCCCGAGGAAGTACTTTTTCACACAACGCACAGCTAACCTGTGGAACACCTTGCCATGGGATGTTGATGGCCAAAAGTATAACTGGATTTAAAAAAACTGGATAAGTTCATGGAGGATAGGTCCATCAATGGCTGTTAGCCAAGCTGATCGGGGATGCACCCCATGCTCAGGGTGACCCTAAGTCTCTGACTGTTAGAAGCCGTGAGTGGAAGACAGGTGGATCACTCCATAATTGTTCTGGTCTGTATACTTTCCCCCCTGAAGCTCTGGTATGGGCCACTGTTGCAACTGGGTAAGATGGATCTTGGTCTCACCCAGTATGGCAGCTCTTACGTCTCATTTCAAAAGTGATTTTAAGTAGTTTTGAAAACATTTACCTAATTAGGCGTTTCATGCACAGCTGGCATTGAGGGTATTGCAGAGAGGAATGACCTCAGTGGGAGCTCTGCGGGGCATTGTACCTTGTACAAGTGTTATGCCACCTGCAGCTCTTGAGACATCATGGGGAACCTAAGCACTCACCACCCTTCTTGTGGGTAGGGTGTTCACTTGCTTCTGTATCTGACCAGTGGAAAGGAGAGTGGGGTTGATTCCACCTCCTTGAGAGAGGCTTGAGCAGGCAGCTGTACTATCCTGATGGCATTTGGGTGATCAGGAGTGCGAGGACTGCAATGAAGGTCAAAATGGGCACAGGGAGTTCAGGAAAGGCGCCTAACACTACTGTCCCCACACCACCCATACAGAGCTAGGTAAAATCTGGGACTTCTTGTATCAGTTGCTTGGCTGGACTTTGTGGTCATTACATTGCAAATTAAATTTTTAATTCCCAGTTTTCAGATGCTTAAATTTTCCGATCAAAACTCTTCTTGGGCTGAAAGTTTCCATGCTTAGTTTCTGGCTGGAGGGTTTTATGTGGTTTGTTTTGTTTTTGGTGGGTTTTTCGTGTTAAAATCTGGGCAAACTCCCTTCAGGCATTTTTGAGCTCACTGAGGGACAAATAAACACTTTCCCTGTTTTGAAAGTTTATGGCTGCACTTTTACAGAGAAATCCCCCAAGAGCTGAACTCGGAGACTTGGCGTGTAAACACTGTGTGTTTGAAGGAATTATGGCCATGACCAAATTAAACCAAAAGTTTGCTTAGGCTGGGTCTACTCTGACAGCAGCAAATTCGCCGCCGTCACATCAATTGCTCTGGTTCGACTGAGCGGTCTGTATAGATGTGTTCAGTTGATGCAGGAAAACCACCTCAGTAAGTGGAGTAGCGCTGCGTCGAAGGGAGCACTGTTCCCTTCGACGCAGCGCAGTATGGATGCCGCGCGGAGGAGACGCTGCAAAGTCGACGGGAGATATGCAAGTGATTTACGTCACTTGCGTATCTCCTGTCAACTGCCGCTGAATCGCCAAGGTAAGTGTAGACCGGGCCTTTGATAAGCCTGCATACTTAAATTAACAAGAGTCAAGCAATGCAAAAGTCAAAAACCCAATGAGTGCACAGCACAGGAGCAGGGGACTGCATGTACTCTTGATTCTGGGCTAGCTGTGCACCGAGTATTTTGTGTAAATCAGAGCAAGCGGAAGACTACTCTACAGTGTGTTTAAGTTCAAGAGTCTTGTATAGCAGCAAGGGATCAGCAGGAATTCCTTAACCATGCCCTCTATGCTGGAGCACCCCTGTTCTGCTGGGCTGATCTTCCCGTGGTCAGAAATAACAGTTTAAGGGTCCCTTTGTATCAGCACTGCACCACAAAGCAGCTGCACCACTGTGCAGGATCCAGACCTAGGATCTTACGGCAACCTTAATTTAGGCACATTACGTATGCTGTATATTTTGTGAATTTAATATAAACAGAAATATATTAAGTTACTGGTAACCATTTAACAGGAAAGAAAGGAAGGGATGATGCTACATGTATGTAGTGTGACTGAGAGAGTTAATGTTGATATAGGAGCCTTAACTTTAACACTTCAAAATCTTTAACTCCTAACCTTAGCATTGCATTAACACTGTTAATCTGCCCAAATGGAGTCACTTGGAGAACTGGGGCTTGGAGCATAGAGAACATGAGAGAGAGAGAGAGAGCATGAGAACTGGAGAACAGGAGCAAAACTGGGTCATTAAACTATACACAGATCATTTTATTCATTACTGAAATGAAGCTGTTTCTGGGGTGAAAAATACCAGCCGTTTAACGGCGCGCACACATGCTGCACAACCCTGAAGGGTAAAGGATACATCTATCCAACTGAAACTGTAGGGGAAATGTAGCTACATTCTGCCTACCTAGTGAAGTTGGAATCTGGCGAAGTAACTAGACCCAATGGCCTTGGTCCTACAAGACATTCCATAAAACCCTCCGTGACAAAGTGCCAAGAAGGGTGACCCCTTCAGGAGCACACTCCGCTAGCACTGCGCTGGAGCAGGGGCTCAGAAGTTTCTCAGAGGGGAGAACACCCATTGAAACACCACCCACAACTCTTCCTGCAACACGTAAGTGGCGTTTTGGAGAGGTCCCAACCAAATACTGACTCAACCTTTCTTAAATTTGTAAAGTCTGACAGGATCCTGGGTATGAAAGTCATGGCTGCATGCCACTTCACATGGGCAACTACATTAGTTCCTAAGTTCGGTTCTGCTCGTTATGTTTTCAGAAGCCAGAAAATAAAATCAATTTGATCTGCTCCTGATTATGCTGCTGACAACTGAGGGTAGGTCTTTCTGTAAATTCGAGGTGAGCTTTCCAAGGAAGCATTTTTATTTTTTGGAAGGGAACTGAACGTTATAGTGGAATGCTTTGGCAGTTCTGAGGAGGGGAAAAAGGCTAGTACGTTTCAGGGTTCCCAGGTCTTCCTGATCTGATGCTTAGACTCCTGATTTGTGGTGACTGGAATTCCTACTAACCCCTAGGGATCTTCTTATGCCAATAACGCATTCGTGCTTTCTGGGAACACTGTAATTTGGGGAATGCATAACAACCTATTTTTTTTAAAAAGCTCCTTTACAGCAATCTCCAGGTTCAGTACTTGATTTAGCAAGTATAATTTACTCATTTAGTATGAGTCACTAGAGGATATTTTGGATTTTTCAGTTACATATTTTCCCATTTCCCCTTCTGAAATTCAAACCCCAGATATTGCTTTGTATTTTCTGATCATCAGAATATATTCATCTAATGTACTACAATCAATTTTGTTGTTACCAATATAGGCTTAGTGTAGTTATTAGCAGACAACCAGGAAACGGAAACACACAGTGGAATTAACACCTGCTTTGCATTTTAACTCAACAGTAAAAGCACTATAAGCTATCAAAAGAAAACAAGATGGCAATGTAATCTATTTCTATAGCTACTCTTAATGTAAGGTAGCATATTTAATCTCTTTATCCCATATAAAATAGCTTATCACATCTGAAGCAATTTTTTCTTATTTACTTTATATACTTCAGGGTTACACTCAGACTGCACAATTGTTTCAGGTTATAGAGTTCTTTTTGATCATGAACAATAGTATTGCCAACCAGTTTACCATTCCTTTGGTTAATCACAATTTACCTTCCTTCTTCCCATCAGCCAGCAATACTTCTCCCCTTTTGGATTACAGCACCAGCTTCTTGGTTTTGGGGTAAGAAGGTAAACTGATTTGCCATTCAGCTTTGCTTTTTTAGTAGTCATCTTCACCCTTCCCCCTCCCCCATCAGGTTGCATTGCAACTTTACTCCTGAAGATGAGCGTGTATATATCTGCAGTGCATAATACATTCAGCTGTAGAGGTAATTAGCAATGCAATTTGAAGGATTTGTGTACGGAGTGGCAATGAAGTTAGCTAAACAGCTGTCTCTTTGATATATGGCAAAGTTATAAACAACTAAAAACAGCATCTTATAAAAAAGGAGGTGTTGGGCAACTTTAATACCAACCCCACTTATATTAAGAGCTCTGTCTATGTGCCAAATCCTGCTCTCCTTACTCAGTTGCTAAGATTGCTCATATGAGTAAGGTATCAGGACTTGGCCTTTTGAGTCCAATCCTCATCAAACATATGCTCAGATTGACTAAAACTGCTCCTAAACACAGGTTCTCCTGTGCTAAAGCAACATCAGGGTCCGGCTACCTAGTATGACATCCTCTTCGTCTTGCAGTTGGTTTCTTTAAACTATTATGTTCTTAGCAAAACCTCTATTACTTGCTAAATATCATTTTATGCTTCTATCACTTTAGTGTCCTGAAATTCTTATTTTAAATGATTTGGTCACTCAGTTTGGGTACCCCCCCACACACACCTGCATCTCACCCCCCTCCTCCCCCCAAAACCCAGGACCATCCACTGAAACATTTACACCACCGTTATCTCCATTACTGTGACCCCATCATTTGCAATTTACATGTCTAATTTAAAAGACCCTAATCGTGAATGAGATTGCTGTGCGGAGACCCCCGTGCTAGCAAACAGCCTTATTGATTTCCATGCAGAAGCGAGGGGCATCTTAACACTGCTCTCATTGCTATATTGAGGTCCATATGGGGAAAATTTAAAATATTTTAGGACTAAACTTTTTTCAGATGTTGTTGGTTACCTTCTAAGTACCGAATATACCAAAGAGAACCAAAAAGAAATTAATCTTAATATGTCACCCTAGTCAGTCATCAGATAAGTGTCCATGAAAGCTGCAAGCTGATTTTTTTTATTTTTTTAAGGGAAAAATTGCACATCCTAAGAATGTCACTGAAAAGGGCAGAATCCTCATTAGAATATCATTGCAAAGCAGTATTAATGGGAATTGTATATGCAGTGTATTACTTTAAAAATGGACACAAAAAGTGTTTCTAAAAACCTGCCATCTGTAAATTAAATACCTGCTCTGTTTTACAGGTGGCTATGCCAAAGTGCCCTTCTAGCCCATATTCCAGGTAAGTATTGTCTATGCTAATGGTGTTAATGTATTTTTGAAAATGGCTTATGCTGTCTGCATACCAACTGCATTTATTTGCCTGTGTGGTACGTGGGATATGCCTGTGAACATTCATAGTGGATATGCAGTCAATAGATACATGCATCTCTGAAGCAGGATGTTTAGTTGAACTAATCAGAGATGTACAGCTACCACATGCTGGATGCAGTTTCGTTGGAAACTGTCCTGAGAGTACTAAACTGATTTTTTTTCAGAGGCAATCAAGCAGCTCTCTGATTGTTCAGTTTTTCAGGACAAGATGCTGTGCTCTTGTTCATGCTGAATAATGCCTTTACTTTGAATATACTCCTGTTAAATCATAAAAATAAAAAGTGTTATTTGCAGTGTAAGATGCTGCTCACTATGAGTAAGAGTGGTAGAGTCTACCCTTGTGTGAACAATTTTGGATCAGTTCTGACCTGGATTTGATTCCAGCCAGTGACCTAAATGTGGAAAGGGCTATATCAGATTATAAATCCTTTCTCAGCCATCTTTAAAAAGGACATTGAATAAAATCTTGCTTTTTATCCTACTTCATTCTAGTCTTCATGTTCTTGAAGAAATTTAGCAAAGTATTGCACTAAATAATTCACCTCTTTCTATATTTAGCTAGTACCTCACAATCATGTTTGTTGTGAGGGCCATACTAAAAGAGAAACAGCAGTTTATCAGATGCTGCAATTAAATATGAGTAAAGGCTGCATACCACATTAATGAATTAACTAGAGAGCTCTGCAGAGGGCAAGGGAGGGGGGACTAAGTATAGTCAAGATATAAACAATGCTCCTGAAATGACACAGCTAATACCAAACATAGAGGGGACTTTCAGAAGGGAGTGATTGTTTGGCTACAGAGGGGTAGAAGGTCTTTGGAAACTCCCTCATCGGTTCCCCATACCATGGGCTAGATCTAAACCACCTTTCTGTTACCCTAATCTTCAGCCCCCTCGGTAATGAATTATTATAACCTAGAGCTGTGTAAGGGCTGCTCTGAAGTACATGGATTAGGACAGTACCCTTGGAGCTGTTTCATGAGCCACTGATCACTGGAACACATTGTACTCCTGCTTTTCCCCCTCATTCCCCTGTCATGCTTGGGATGGAGGGAAGCAGGGTGATATTAAAAAAAACAGATGCACCAGCCTTAGGCTACCCAGCCCCTTTACATCATGCCCTGAGAGTAGGGCTGTCCTGCCGCTTTGCATTGCCAGATCAGTGCAAAATGAATGGATCCAGGTTCTGGGATCTGGTTCCACATCTCTTTATACACACACACATTTGTGCATGGATGGTTTCCCACATCCGTCTCCTTTCACGATTATTGTTGAGACAACGTGCAAAGGGCTAGGGAAAGATGCTTATTGTCAGGTGTAGGAAAATATTAATTCCTGTAAAAGGGAAATGATGGCTACTTGGCTGAGGTAGTTCTGACAGTGATGAGAGCCCTAACCATCTGAGGGAGTAACTGTTCAAAGAGGAGGAGGAAGGTAATCCAAGCCGAACTGTGTAATATAACAAGGTATCAACTCCATGCATTCTTTGAAGGAAAAATTCAACAGCAAGCAAAATGTCAAAAACATAAAAGCACACGTTAGGAGGCACTCGTAAAGAAGCTACACAATCTTTCTAGCCAAATAAACCTCTTCATTTAACGATGTTGTCAAGGACTAAGCCAGACTCAAAGTCATTACTAGATCCTATTCCTCCACCTCAACTATTCTTAAAATGCCTTACTCCAAGAGGCTCAAGAGGTTGCTAATGGGCCAGAGCTTTTGACTCCTTTATGTACCTGATTCAAATTAGTCCTAATCATTAGCGCCAAAAAGTTGTTGCCCTTATGAAGGGTGTTCCAGGTTGCCCAGGTCAAGATGGAAAACTTTCAATATCACAAAAACCTCATCATATATGGCAGTCTTAGTACCCAGGGCAAGACTGAATAGGCATGATGGAAACTGATCCTAAAAGGTGTCTGTGTGTTGGATCTAAAGCACCTGGGCAAGGCAGAATGGGCAAGTTTGGCTTTCTACTGCCTGAGTTTCTGACCTGTCCTGTGGCTTCAAAGGGAATGTCAATTTTCAGCCAGTGGGATCAATCTGGCACTTTTCAAGCAATACATTAACTTTCAGGCATGTTTCTCAAAGCTACATCCCACTTGCAGAGAGATTTCTGCGTCCTTTCCTTGCTAATCTTATGTCCAGATAGCAAACATAAGGAAAAACCTTGCTATTCACTGAACTGCTCTTAACCCATCTGTTTCTCTCCAGGGGAGCCTATAATGGAAAGTAAGCCAAACTGGAAGCAGTCACCCCAAAAACAAAGTTCTAATCTAACCTGCAAACTGTAAAATGCATCTGCTTCCTGTGGGGGAATCTATATACCAGGCTCTGACCCTTCAAACCAGGATTGATATACAAGAGCGACTCTGTTTTTATAGTCAGTGCCTTTTTGAGGGTACCCTGCAGGAAAGCTAGCCTGAAAGCACATAGTTTACTGCTCAGCGCATAGAAAGACACAAATAGTAATTGGGATGCTTTTTCAGCACCAGACTCTGTTCTTATATGCTACTGAATTCATCAATTTTAGTGCGTTTACCGCAGGATTTGCAGCAAAACCTGTTGGATGCCTCCCAAGCACCGCACACTCCAGTTAAGCAAGGAGCACTACAGCATACATATGTCTACTGTTTCCCTTTTATGGCCCATTGCAGGTCTCCTAGGGGCACTGGTTTTTCAAAAAAATTTCCAGGGAGGAGTGTATAACAGACACTGAGGTTTATAACTGACAAGAGGTTTAACAGTGTCCAATGAGTTTCTCTCCAATATTTTTAGTAGATCTTCTTTAGTAAACTCTTCCCTCTCCTATTATGGAAAACTCCTTATGCGGTCCTGCATCCTGTAAGTGCAAGTCTTTTTTTTACCATGACTGAGGAAGTAAAAAAAAAAACCAATATTGTCAACCACGGGTGTTTAAAAAAATCACAAATCAGGACTGCAGATCATGAAATTGGCTTTAAAATGTTGCAGTTTTAAAAAGAACACATTTGACTTTCTTTTTAATTGTCTTCTGGGTTTTGAACCTATACAGTGTATTCATGTGACACTTTTGAGCTTTTCTCTACAACCGTGAGGTCTAGCAACTTATTTCTTTTAAATGAAAGCTGAGATTCTTATATTCACATGACTCCAGGAGCCAGGGTTATAAGAGAAAACCCCAGAGATGATGCAACTTGGAACATTGGGAAAAATTCAAGTGACTTAACATAGAGGGTTTAAAAAACAAAAATAAATGTTTGTATTTTCAAAAGTTTGTACTCAATCTGGGCTTCACATATTAAAACCAATGTAATTGAAAATGCTGACCTAGGCTGTGCTAAAACAACCCCTGAAAAATGAATGTGTAAGCAGACTGGTAGACAAGAAATACAGCTGAGATTTATAGCTAAAGCTGTTATCAAGACAAACATTTTTCTCATTCTGTGAATGCAGCAAATTAGGAGCTACTTTATTTTATAAGAGGCTTTATCAGATAAATTCCATTAATGGCTGATTATAATTTTTCCAGCTAAGAGAAAAGTGTTCCTGCATGCCAACGCTGGGCGCTTCTCTTCTTTCATTTAAAACATGAAGTGTTCCAATACTCGCAAATTCTCCTTTTTTCAGTGAGATGTTCTTCCCATTTTCAAAAGCACCTCTGTGACTTAGGAACACGTGTTCCACTGAGGCTCACTCCTACACCACTTATGCCTCAAAGGGTATGCCTTCTCTGCAATTAAAAAACTTACATCTGGCCTGTCACCTGACTCTAGCTGTGGGGCTATAAAGTTGCAGTGTAGATGTCCAGGCTTGAGCTAGAGGCTGGGCCCATGCGTCTAGGCTACAGTGTTATAGCCCGCCAGCCCAAGCCCTGGGAGCCCCAGTCAGTTGACATGGACCAATCATGGGTGTTTTATTGCAGTGCAGACATACCCAAAGTCACTTGGGGCCATATTTTTAAAGGTGTATGTGTATAAGTTGCAAATAAGCATCCAGAGGGATTTTTTGAAAGCGCTGAGGCATCTATCTCCCATCGATTTAAATAGGCGTTAGGTGTCTAGGCTCTTTTGAACATCCTACTCATAAATGTTAATGGACTGATTTTCAGTCAATGAGAACTGTGGGTGCTCAGCACCACTGAATAGGCTGCTGCAAGCATCTATGGTTGGTCATGGAAGAGATACAAGTGCTTTAATAATAAATGCAGTGACAGGGCAATGGCTATTGGAAGAGGTTGGCAAGTTAGCCAACATTGTCTCCCCTGCTTGTACAGACAATGCATGACCGAAGTCCCTGGTGATTAAAACCTCCATTGGGGGATCAGGCTGTCACAGTGCAAAGCTACTGCAACCTCAGTTACAGGTGGGGGGAGGGGGAGGAAGGACAGAGAATCTATCGGACTGGGACAGTGCCAAAAATAGCATTTCTCGGCAAAGAGGCAGGGACAAGGCAACCAGACATTCCACTATGTCACTTTTTCTCTCCTGATCACTTCCCACTTGTCTCATTGCTATGGAATCCTGTTGGGAATGAAAGCTGAAATCTTGCTGAGTAGGTTTGCGCTGCTATCAGGAGATATGATTGCCGCACTTGTAGATATACCCAAGCTAGCTTTGTCTGAGTCAGCTCACTAAAAATAGCAGGGTGGTCCCAGTGGCTAGCTCAGGCAAAGGAGGTTGGGGATGCTGAGGTCTGCAGCCTGAGTGTAGTGTAGACAGACCCTTACCAGAAAACCATGAAGAACAGAAATGTTTCCCATGTCTGCCCTTCATAGGAAAGAGATTTTCTTTGGTTACAAGGAGCTTTGCTATGGCAGGGAGGTGTAACTTACTCATTGTTGCACTTGTTGTGCTGAATATGAGGCATTGTCGGAAGCACTGATATTTTAGTGGGGGGAGGGGGAAATCAAGTGAGATTTATTACTGGAACAGACAACTTAATTGTATCTGTGTTTTTAATGTTTTGATACATTGTCTTATATATGATTACGCTAGAAATCGGCTCTCATCTCACTTAGACATGACCTGAAAAACCCTACAGTATATAAAGAACTGGTTCATAATAAGGGTATTTAACTATTTTATACCTGTAATAAATCATCTTTTGCACTTACACCAAGTCTGAATTTGGCTTTGTAAGTGGTTGCATCTCCACTGATTGGTGGGTTTTTTTGTTTTTGTTTTTTTTTAGTGGTACCCTGTGATTTTATTTATTTTTTATTTTATTGTGGATGTGCATTTAGGCCTTAATCCTGCACCACTGAAAGCTGTGGGAACTTAGCCATTAACCTCACTGGCCACAGGTTTAGACCCATAGTGCTTTGGCAGTCTGAATTCTGAATTTGATTTATTTGGTGTCAACTCTTAGAGGGACTTAAACGTCATGTTTTTCATGCGACATATTGAGTGTTTAATTATACAGTATTGGAACACAGATCGAAATCACATTTCAAATTCAGACCAAGTGGAAATGGGTGACTTCACTGGAGTTGCACTCACTTAAAGGTCTGAACAATAATTATTTAAAGATCTAGCTGAAGTATGCAAAAGAGGAAAAGGATCTTGGTACAAAAATCATAAAAACACCACACCATCCAAAGTATTCTGTATGAAAGTCAAGTCCAGGATTTTTATATATCTCTGCATCCAACAGGGGACTGCACTCAGGTAGGCTTCCATCCTTTAGCAGAGCAGAATGAAAATGGTATTTATTATAAAATGATATTTTTAAAAAATCATGCTTATTAATATATGAAGATTCACCTTTTCCAGTGGGATCTATTTGAATTAAACTTGTAGGTTTGGAGATATTTCCCAAAGGTTCAATTGGCATGGTTCGTGTTCCAGAATATCTAAATTAATGAACTTCTTTAAAAAAAGTTGGTTGACCTAATTTACTTTTTGTGCACTGAAGTGGGCATGGCAGTGCCTACCACAGATAGAATCATTTTAGAAGTGCAAAATCTGTGGTGGCTGGAAGTTTAGGAAGGCTTGCTACTTTTTCTTTCAATTATTTTCTAGTGGTGGGGTCAAGCTAGTAGAAATTAAAAACGTGTCTTCTTCACATGGTTTCTCACTTTGCCTCTACCAAAGCTGTGTGTTTTGGGGGGAAACGGATAGACACTGGAATATAAATTGTAAAGGAGAAAGAAAGGCAAGGGAGGAATTTGGCCCCATTATTAAGTTTCATTTCACTCTTACCATCTTGCAGGGCTAGAATAAAGGCTGACCAGACTTGCAGTGTGCCTTCTCAGGGGATTATTACTGTGACGTTCTCCTCAGGAACAACTCCCCTTGAAAGAGCACTGGGAGACTAAACAGCAGCCATCATGCCCTACTTCCCCAGCACGTCCACACTCACCAGCCAGCCATGTGGACTGGGAGTAATATGCTGCCCCCTACATGGGAGTGGCAGACTGACCCCGCCCAGCAGAACCAAGGAGTTGTAGATAACAACAAGAATTTAATTAGTGTTTTCACATTATCACAATGACCCCATTGGCAGTGTTGTTCTGTTACTTACAATGCTGCTGCAAAATAATAGGGTAACCCCTTGTCAAAATTATGTGCTCAATTATGGCATTTAGCCATTGCCTATAGCAAGTGACTGCATGAAGTTACCCCACTCCATGGGGAGATACTCAGCCTCAATGTGGGCATTACCAGAATACAAAGAATAGCTTTAAACACACACGCGCGCGCGCCTGATGGCACAGTCCAATATGGAGTCACGCACTGAACAATCTCTCTTGACCTTCTCATTTGTTAACCACATGTCAATGGTAGTGGTGCCACAGAATCCGTCCGATAGAATGAGGACTTGTGTACTCACAAGTGGGGTGTGGCAGGGAAGATTCTCCTGTTGTGCAGTGTGGTTCTATGTAAACAATGACTGGTGTGTGTGTGTGTATGTTTTAAGTTCCCAGTGACACGGTAGGCAGCTGTTTAACTTTCCTCTTTGTCCCCCACCTCTCTTGTTCAGGACAAATAAGCCCTGATTCTTAGCCCAGTGAAGTCTGTGTGGGTCTTTCCATTGATTTCAATGGGATTTGGATCCAGCTCTTAAAATGTAGAGAATCTCTCTCTCTCCAGATAATAATTTTAAATACTTCCTATCTGAAGGCTAAACTGCCCCTTTAAATGTTTTGGAACAATATAGCACGTTCAGAAGCACATGTATCTGTCCTGGCTGGAGCATTTCCACTTGAGACAGATGGAATTCTCCCCTTGTGGCAGTGCAACCATATGGGAAGCATAGAGCTGGTACATTAATTGTAGAGCTTGCCCTGAACTACAGGGCCTTCACAAGTGTGACAAGGAGAAAAGAAGAGAAAAAAAGAAGGTGGAAGAATTAGGAAGAAAGGGACTGAGATGGAGTGAAGGATCACAGAAAGGGAAAAATGGGGATATAGATTTAGGCAATAGGAAAAAAAGAAAAAGAGGGTTGCACAAAATTAATCTAGGGAGAGTATGAGTGTAGAGGAGACAAAGCGACTAACTGCCTTTATCCTGCACTGTTGAAGTTGATCTTGGTTCTGCCACTGATTGCAATTGGATGTGGCTCAAAAAGTGGAGAATGTTTGAAAAATATAGTGAGATTTGTTGATGGTGTAGAGTAACTGAACATTACTTTGAACAAAACTTTTAAAATAAGGACCACAATCTGAGCCATTGGAGTCCTCATCTAGAAAACATGGGGAGAAATTAAAGTCATGATTTCTGTGCATTATGAGTTTCTTGACGTGCCTGCTTAGGTTATAGGATGCAAAGCTATGCAAACTGTACATTACCGTGTTCCTTTACAATGTACTATAATAGCCCATTAAAAATCTTGTACATTCCAAAGAGAACTAATACAGTATGTGCAACCACAGCACTTTTTCTGGCATGCAGAAGACCCACAGAAAGAATGCAGGCACATAATTTTTGGTAGAATAAAGCCAAGAGGATGTGCTGGAGTTGGAAAGCAACTTTACAATTCTATATTCAATGGAAATTGCAAAGAAATTGGAAAACTAATAAATGAGCTTCAGCCTGCTTCAGGACCAGCCTTTTTATTATGCTGTTGTTCTTTTTTTTTTTTTTTAAAGGGGGGGGTGAAGGGGGTATTCACCCTGCAATTTTACTTGAAGTCTTTGCTGTTCAACAACCAACATTTTAAAAAAAATATCTTGCTTTCCTCTTTATATATAATTTTTTTTGCTTGCGATGCCCATTAGTTATTTGTAAGGAGCTTAGAATCATAAGGTTTTTATTAAAGCTGCAGAAATCTGAGATTAGCCTGTAAAAGCATGGATAAGCTCTGATCACTGATTTTTCACATCATACATCCTTTCAAAAGGAAAGAAAGGGGAAAGAAAAATAATTCTGTACTTTTCAGTTGTACCTAACTCTTTTGTTTTTCCGATTGAAATAATCCAGAGTAATTCCTTTAATTGCTGTTACATTCATTGGTCAGGAAAGGTGATGAACTCCCATGAGTCAGCTGCTTGCAGGTTTCAACAAAGGTTTCAGCCTTAGAGATCACCAGTGACTGTGTACACATCTTTCAGTTTTCATGCAGGGAGGGGGAAAAAAATCCCCAGTATGTCTGCATCAAGGCTTTTAACTTTAAGGAGACACAGATTGCACTAGCTTGTGACATTCTTATGACTCTCAGATCATGCTACTGCATAAAAGCAAAAAAATCAATAGCGGCTGAGGAGATGAAACTTGTTTGTTTTGCATTTTAGTGATGCACTCTCACACTAGAGAAAACCTTTATAAAATAATTGGGCTAAAATTGAACTACTTTGCCAATAATTCTCAGTGTGTCCCCTAGACCCCATGTAACTGCTAGGGTGTTTGATTCACTGAACCTACAAAAATCCATAGGTATATGTGGGTTCACAAGCACAGGAGCATCCATGCAGAGGCCCACGGTCTCTGTACGGCTTCCATAACACTCTCCTTCTTTAGGAGTCATGTTATTCCCTCATGCCTGGTAACTGAATCAAAAATCTTTCTGTTGGTAGGGGTTCTTCAGGCCACAGGGGAAACTGGTGCTGGTCAGAGAAGCAGTGGATTTCTGCTTGGAAATCCCGTTGTCCATTTCCAGAACAATATTGCATCTTGACAGGTTCCATTTCACCTTGCCCACCAGATCAGCCGCATTTTGCTACTCTCTGTTGTGCTTGGCTGAGTGGTCCTGTGTGTGTGGGTTTTTTGGGGGGGAAATTTGTTGTTTGTTTTTACTACTGCTATTTCTGCGTTTGAGAGTGCGGCGCCAAGTCGTACTTTATAACTGATCTGATTAAACTGGTGTGGCTCTTCTTGTAATATCTCAGTGAGAGGGAGAGACAGTTGTGTTTTGTTTTTAGATAAATGTGGCTGGAGTATTCAGTTCTGGCAGGACATACCTAAGTGAAGTATAGCGAGTTTCCACACCGCCTTTGTAACACCACTGTTGTGAAGAGATTAGTTCGTCTGTGTAAACTGCCTTGAGATCCTCTGATAAGAGAGACTGCAGAGTGCCTGTTTGAACAATGTCTTCATACTGCTGCATTTTCTGAGCAGCTCTTCTTGGCTGCCACCTCCTTTACCCCTGCATGCAGACCAAATTTACACATGGTTGAGTCTGCTACGGTGTGACAAGCAGACCTAAAGACTCGTGAAAAGAGTGACGAGAGTCCAAGTGAGATTGCTGCCAACCATTAGAATGATTTCTGCTGCTTCTTTTAAACAATTATTTGTGATTTCAAGTGACTAACAGTCAAGGAGTAGAAAAGGTCAATACTAGACACTTCTCAGTGCTGACGTCACATTTCAGACCTTCAGGGGCAAAAGAATAAAAAGAATTTTGTGGCTTAAACAGAATTTATGAAAGTGGGATTTTTAAAAAGAGGAACAAAACCAGAAAATAACAAACAAGTAATCATTCTGTTTTCCATTATAAAACTCCTTTGGCTCCACAGGTATTTCAGTGGAATAGAGTTAAATACAGAAACCAATGTCTGCACAGGTCTTCCATGAAACCTGTGAGGTTTTCAGTGAGCTAAAAATGCCAAACAAACCTGGAGGGATTGAGTTTCTGCAATGAAAGCTTCCAGTTTTAGTTTGCGAAACACCTACAAGCTCAAACAAATTTTGCACAGCTTTACCTACTGTCCCTACAGATATTTCAAAAATATTTTTACTTTGGTGTTGATGAATCAGTATATGCATCTCCTATTAGCACTAATAGAGTTCCAGCCTTGAATATTCATGCATCAAAATGAGCACATGCTACAAAATTAGATAACATTTTTCTAAACTAATTATGATTTATATAATGCCATCAGTGTACTAGGTGCTTTACAGACAAGCAAGGAGACAGACTCTCAACCCTGGAAAGCATATCATCATTCTAAGCAAACCTGAGGTTGCATTTTTAATGGTGGGAGTTGCAATTTTATAATTGATATATGCTTACAACAAGTAGGTTTCATCACATGCACACTGAATTCCAGCATTTCTTGATAATAACTATGGTTGGCTCTTGTTAGACATTTCAGTGCCTGCAATTTGTAACTTTCTTGGTAATTATCAATCTGGAACATTTCTATTCCAGAATCCACTGAGAGCTGTTTGTATCTGGAAATATCTATGCAGTTCTTCATTAGTGAATATTAAAGTAACAAGTGCAAACAGACTGCATCTGCACCTAATCACAACTTTATATGAAGTGTTTAGTTTTACTATGCAAGTTTAATACAATTTTTGGAATGCATACCGAAGCTGTTATGGGAGCATTGCTTTATGAGATGGTTGGTTTCTTTACTGAAGAACACATGATAATCTTCAAGAGCCTGTCTTCTCACATCTGTGATTTAAAGCTACTTAGCTCACACAAGAAATAGAGACTTCCCAGTAGTGTTAGACGATCTATAAAGGATCATATCTACTGCAATTCCCATGCATAATGGGACTAATAAAGGGGAATATGGAAGCCTTAACATGGAATTGTCTTGTTTTAGTGGGAACCATCAATGTTAATCATTATAATATACTTTCTAATATTTAATACCCCTAAAGATCCTTTTAAACAGAACTTGTTTCTTAATTTCATTTTTACTTTTTTGTGGCCTTTATAGGTTTCAATCGGGATTATCCTCAAGAGGTTTTAAAATTATTTTATAGGTAGACCATGGTGCTATGTAGGCAAAAGACCCAATCTTACCATTTATAAAACTCTCTAGGCCTAGGCAGAAGTAAGTCCCAATCTAATTCTGCACCTAACTAATAAATGCCAATTTCACCCACAGCCAGTCACACATTGGGTCTTGCCAGTTCAGGAGCTAATGGAAATTACAAAATTCTGGATTCAGTATAAGAGCTTAATAAAAAAAGAAATAATACTTAAGTCTGGTGTCTTTAAGCAGTTTTTCCTCCAGATGGTTTTAGGTCAGGTTCGTCTCTATCATTTGGTAACAAATTTTTATTTTTAAATGCTACAAATTGATCACGTTTGTAAGCAAAATTTATAAAAACTTCCACTGAAGGGTAATCTTTGACCCAGATGATGTAAAAACACAAGGATGTTACATGTCCATTGGCCATATTAATGATTCTTGTGCAAGTATGTAACTATGTGAAAGTTCTGTCTTTGAAAAGGTATGACACACTTAGGCGTTGCACATGTAAATATCACACTGTCCCCAAAAGGCATCACTAGATCACAGATTAGCAGGGGGAAAAGACCTATTTGGATATCTAATCCATCATGCTGCTTCTGCAGGAATATTCTGTACAGTACATTTTCTGGGGATTTTTCAAGTCCTGTATTAAACATCCCTGGCAATGTGATGCAGTAAAGTGGATTCTTTTCATTGATGTCATTGGACTTTGGATCAGGTGCAAAGTGAGTAAGAGCAGTGATTCCTGGTCGGGGGCTATATTAACTTTTATTATTCTGTAGTTCAGCATGCAGAGCATCTCTACATGTCTACCTTTAAGCATGCGAGTAGCTTTGGTGGGAGTAAGGCCCAGATACTCAAAGGCATTTAGACACCTAGCTCCCGTGGATTTCAGTGGGTTTTAGGGACCTATATACCTTTGAGCATCTGGGCCTAAGTGACTTCAGCAGGACTATTTATGTGCTTACCGTTAAACGTGTTTAAATACCTCGCTGAACTGAAGCCTAATTTCTTGCAATATTTTATTCAAAAGTGCAAATTTGGCAAAAAGAGAAAGCATCTTAATTCCTGAGAATTATACAGTTATTGGTCACTTATTCCTAAATCACTAGAACAATTGAAATGCTTAAAAAAAAATGAAAACTACATTGGAGTTGAAATGTTGTATGCAACATTTCAGTCTGCTGTAATTTCAGTCTGAGATATTAACTCACCCCTCAAAAGTGATTCAAAATGTAAAAGCTGAAACTATAGCAAAGCTACCAGGTGTGGATATAATGTAGCAATATTAAACTCACAGTGTCATTGTCAGAAACTTAATTTAAATATTCATAAAACAATCTTGCTACAAAAAAAATGGTAATAGCTTATCATTATTAGAGTGCATAAAGTATGCCTCACAACCCATTACATAGCTGTAATTTTAACATAAAATCAACCAGGAGAGCAACACTTGAGTTTCAAATAAAATTACAATTTTTATGATGGCCCAATAGAGCTCATATATATATATATATATATATATATATATATATATGAGAGAGAGAGAGAGATTGCAATGTTTCTCTTCTCTGTCCCATATGCAAACTATAGTGTAAATTTGCCTTTTCCAAGTTTGAGATGGTTTCTTTAAGATTTCAGAGGGGATTTGTACAGTCTGATGAAAAGGCCACTGGAGTCAACTGGGGTTTTTTTCATTGAAATGAGCGAGGCTTTGGATCAGGCCCTTAATGTTAGATGCCTTATGAAAAGTTCAGAGAATTATAATTAGAATTAAAACTGTTTCCAGTTGGTAATGCTATTGTTTATCTTTCCCTGGTATTGAAACTGAAGGATTAAAAGGAAATATGTAAGTAGCTTACTTTCAAGTAGTAGTACTCCATCCAACACTCCAGGACTTTTATTGCATGGTAGCAATATCCACACTGGACTATAGTAGGCAGCAAACCGGCGCTCTGTGGGGTCACGCCCAGTCTTATGCAGTCACTTGCCAACTAGACAGGCACTTAAGTTAGCAATGGCCCAATGTTTCATGCTTTTAAGCAGACATACTGTGGCAAGCCCCTCCCTGTGACAGAATTCAAGCAGTGTGCAGCTTGCAATTGTTGCAGAACCTTTTTGTGGCTTCTGGAGTCACATCCTTCCCCCTCACAGTAGAACCACACTTGTTCAGTTGCATTCAGAGCTCCAGCACTGGGACTGGGAGTGCATTTTGCTCCAAAGGTGCCATTCTGTTCCCGTTGAAGTGAAAGCAAGTTTTGCTATTCACTTCCATTAAATTAGGATGGAGTCCTAAGCGAACATTTTTAATTATGATCTAAATGGTTTGTTAATTTGAGGACTAACTTTTGAGTATATATACTGGCACTATCAATCATGGCTATTGGGCATGCAGAGAAATTATTTTTCTTCAGAATTTTTAATTAGTCCGAACACAGTGCACATTTTGGGGATAGACCTCAAAGGGTTTAAAGCTGTTCTTGAGTCTTCTAAGTAATTAGTGAACATTTTTAACATCGTCTAAACTAGTTACCAAATGCATATAAGGAACAACTGCTATGGTCTGCATAGCGAAAAATAGCTATTTAAATATTTGATTTAATTGTGTAGATACTCCAAACAAGCTGCTTTGGTTTGTTTTGTTGATTTATCCATTATTATAAGTCTTGCTTTTCTTTGTGCATGTGATAGTTATTTTATAGGCTTAGGACCTAATTCTGATCTCTCATCAGTTTTTTTTTCAAAATTGTAATCCCAGAAGCAGTTACTCCTGATATATACAGTTTTAATGGGGGGAAACCCAGGCTCATTGATTTTTCAAGAAAAGATAACTTTAGAACAGAAAATGCAGCAATCTTAGAAAAGATTGTTGATTATTTCTCCTATTATCCAAAAGCAGGGGCTTCACAATCCTAGGGAGGGTTGTTGGGTGGCTGATGACATCGCTGGGGATAAACAAACCTTCTAAGGCTTGTGAGGAATGGAGAGTTTCATGTGAAAGTCCCCTATAGACATGAAACATATATCAACCGGATGTTTGTCTAAACAAAGCCTATGTGGCCGGGCTCTCTATTCTTTTAAAAATATTTAGTTTTACAAAGAATAAGCCTCGTTCAGAACAAGCCTGGATGCCTTTTTGGAAGATATGCTTTAATCAAACACACATCATTGGGCTTAATTCAGGAGTGATGGGGTGAAATGTTATGGCCTTTATTATACAGGAGGTCAGAAAAGATGATCTGTTGGTCCTTTCTGGCCTTAAACTCTTTAAATCTGGAAATGAGGTAGTCAGTCTTATTAGTATATCACACACAAAGTTGTATTATAATAGAAAAAGCTTTATTTTCATCTATCACTATTATACATATGAAAATGATTTGTATAATAGAATAATGCATGCTTGTGGCTTTCATTTGGCAACGATATAGTTGTTAATCATATCCATGTATGTTTTCTGTGTGGTGCTGAATATTGAAACATGGTCAAATGAATGACCACGGTACGTTTTCTATATAAATCAAGCACATGCAGAGGACACTTTTAGTGGTTATAGCTCTCTCTGTGACATACACTTCATGATTTAGATTGGCTCCTGCAGAGAAGGATTTAATCTAAGGCATTTATGGCACTGGGTTTAAATTATTTGCATCAGTTGACTGAAGCTTATATTTCACCCTGCAACTTACGTTCACCTGAGGATCCTCTCCTGTGTACGTTCAATTTGTCTCCAAGGATCTAAATTGGGTGCTATTGCCAAATTTTCTCTTATCAGATGCAACTAGCCAGAGGTGGTGTTGAACCAATTTACAGTGCAGTCACCTGGCACTTTTCAATCAGCTTTAAAAGCCATTAAAATTAGTGGATAGGTTTTGTAATTTTTTTTAAATTTATATGCTCTGGCTAAGATTTTCAAGGTACCCCTGAAGAGGTATGGATTTCCAATTAAAATTGCTGGGCATCCTGATCCCTTAGGACCATTGAAAATCTCAGCCTTTACATTCACTCTCTCATCAATGGCAAATTAAGGCTTCATCCAGGGACTCAGGCGAGGATAAAGAATGGATTTGTGGATACAAGTGAAGCTCATTAGTTTATTGTGACTTGTTTCCCTATCTTAAACTACACCAAGCACTGTTTTCCATCTACACAGTGAAAGTGAAGTTTTACCTTCAACTGCACATGTGTGTCACTTGAAATAAATGGCAGTTGTGCATATTGTGTGTGCACAACGGTCATTGAAGTGGTTTGGGTGTGCCCTGCATGGTCCTGATGTGAAATGCACAGACATTGATGGAAAGGTTCCTACTGACTTCAAAGGCCTTTGGCTCAGGCCCTGCACATTCACTCAACCTAGGATCAGGCCCTGTGCACTCACTGGTCCTGAGAGTCTATTAAGCCCTTGTGACTCCTATTAATAATAATGAGAGTTAAATTCAAATATAAAGTAGGGAATGCAGAACCTAGGCTAGAGTAAATAATCAAAATGAATATGTCATTTCCCCCAGCACATCGGCAGCCAGCTTAGAAAAGATTGAGGGCAGCTGAGATGGTTATTTCATTTTATTCCAAAATTGGATGGCTGATGAGCCTATTTAGACTCATCAGTTGGCTGTTGGTCCTATTTTGGCTCATCAAAGAGGAATGAGCCTCCTACAGCTTGGGTGAGGGAGGAGATAATTGATTGATCCTGGAAGATTCTTGTAAGGCTCACAAGGGATGAGGGTTGTGGGACGCGGCTTGAGCATCCTGTAGCTAAATGGCGGGGCAAATTCCAATAACCGTCTAATGCTTGTGTGTGCAGAGGGGAAACGGGTGTGTTAGGAGGCTTATTTTGACCCATCAAAGCTTGAAGGAGGTGAATTTTGCCTCCACATGTCCCAAGAGTTTCCTAGGGTGGTGGCAGGGGGCACAGTGTGAGTCTTTTATTTTTTCCCCTGGGGCAAAGTACCAATGTGACTATCACCACATAGTGACCATAAAACCAAGAATGTTTTACTGCAAATCACACATTATGCCAACTGTGACTGTTTCCTATTATGCTCACCCCACAGAGACAAACTGCTTTGCCAGTCGCTGATTAGACTGGTAGAGTACTTTCATGGTTACAGGACAAGCTGCGCTTTAGATACATTTTAGTCCCTCTTGAGTGCACCCCTCTGGTGACAGGTTTTGCTACCGACACCCCTGTGGGTGGAACCAGGGGGTTATACCACACTTAAACAAGGGGCTGCAGCCCAGACATCCAGTCTGTCAACGATGTTAAACACAACACACCTAACTGATCATCGAGTGGGTATGTTGCTAGTGGGGTTCCAGATTGATCAGTTCTTGGCCCTATGCTATTTAACATTTTTATCAGTGACCAGGAAGAAAACATAAACTGATAAAGTTTGCAGATGACACAAATAGGAGGAGTGGTAAATATTGAAGAGGACAGGTCACTAGTACAAGCTATCTGGATTGTTTGGTAAGCTAGGAGCAAATAAACAGTGTGTGTTTTAATATGGCTAAATGCAAACCTATACATCTAGGAACCGAGAACGTAGGCCATACTTACAGGAGAGGGGACTCGGTCCTGGAAAGAAATAATTCTAAAAAGGATTTGGAGGTAGGGGTAAATAATCAACTGAATGTGAGCACCCAGTGTGACTGTGGCCAAAAGAGCTAATGCCGTCGTGGGATGCATAGACAGGGGCGTCTCAAGTAGGAGTGGAGAGGTTATTTTACCTCTGTATTTGGCACTGGGGTGACTGCTGCTGGAATGCTGTGTCCAGTTCTGCTGCCCAGAATTCAAGAAGGATATTGATCAATTGGAGAGGGTTCAGAAAAGAGCCTATGGCATGATGAAAGAATTAGAAAAAAGGCCTTATAGTAATAGACTCAAGGAGCTCGATCCACTTGGCATAAGAAAGAGAAGGTGAAGGGGTGATTTGATTTTCAGTCTATAAGTAACTACATTGGGAACAAATATTTAATAATGGACTTTTCAGTCTAGCAGACAAAGCTGTCACACAGTCCAGTGGCCGTAAATTGAAGCTAGACACTTCAGATTGGAAATAAGGCATACATTTTTAACAGAGAGAGTAATTTAACCCTTGGAACAACTTACTAAGGTCAGGGTGGATTCTCCATCACTGCCAAACTTTAAAATCAAGATTGCCTGTTTTTCTAAAAGATGTGCTCTAGGAATTATTTGGGGGAAGTTTTATGGCCTGTGTTATAGAGGAGGTGACACTAGATGACCACAATGATTCTTCTAGCATTCGAATCTCTGAACTGTGTTTGGCACCTGTACACCTTTTTCCTCTGGGAGTCTGTGACAGATGCTGATTAAAGTGACTCCAAAATGGCTTTTTTAAAACAAAGCATTATTTAGTCACACCATGGTACAGAGCAGAGAGTAAAAACAGTAAAGGCTAATAGGCATATTTCCTACTAACTAAACCTCCATCTTTTCATTGTAACTGTTCGTAAATTTCTTTCAGTTCAGTTACTTTCACAGCTGGAGTGAATGAAGGTGCTCCAGTGTGGTGTCTGATTCATTCTATTAGCAATTCACTGCCACTGCTGACACCCCTTCCTCTCTCCCTTCCTGCCTAGGACAGCGTAATTAAGGTTCCAGTATCCCCTTTGATCTTAGGTGGTGTTTGGGAAGAATAAACTTTGCCAATCTAGAGGGAATCAGGATGGTGATTCCCCTCCCCCTCCAGTTAATAACACCCCCATTCTGCCCCCCAAGGACCCTGGACATTCTCTGATAGTACCCCATCTTTGCCATTGTTTCATTCCCTGTTGGTTTCCTCCTCATGGCCTCCTTTGATTTAATTCTGTGCAGTCAGGAAAGATAATGTCACGCACACAAACAGAGGGGCATAACATTTTTATTAAAATGATACGTTTCCCTGATTCTCCACAATACAGAAAGTAATCATTCCTGTTCCTTATTAATGGTGACACTCACCCCTGTGCAGAAGGCTACCACAAGGCCTGTGCACCATTTAACTGCTGCTTTGAGGATTTAAATGGTGCACATGTCTTGTGCCTGCTGCATAGGGCTAAATTTCACACTAAAGCACCCATCTGGGCAGGTGCTGACAGTCTGGTTGCATGTGCTAACAAATGATCCACAGACTGTTTAGACACAGCTAGCATATCTTCAATGCAGACTTGAAACCAATTGAATGTCTTGTGGTGCATATTTTCAGTACTCCATGGGCAAGCTGTACAAATAAGTGTGGTTGTTCAAAATTTAAGGCATCGGCAGAGGACTTTGTAAAGCCCTTAGAAAAACTCCTTAATTTAAAATCCTTTTTTTTTTAAATATTGAAATTAGATATATAAAAGACAAAGAAAGGAAGATGAGAGGTTCAGATTTGTAAGGGGGCAGAGTTAGAATAGTTTGGATATCTTGCCTGCAACTTTACATATATTCAAATGTTAAGGTGTCTTATTAGCTTAACTGTGAATTTCTTGCTTTTCTAATTACTATACTGCCTTTTTCTAAATACAATATATTCTTGCAAAGATTTTCACCGTTATTTCTAATACTTACTCAACTTTAACTTCACCTTAACCAAAACAAAATTGTCTGGGGTTTTAAACATGGGGGGGGAGGAGCAAGAAAACTTCAAGATAAGTTGTTTTATACCAATTGAACTAAAGCAAATGGAAGCATTATAGTGTTAATGCAACTAGTGTCAAAAGACAGAGAAAGAAAGAAAAAATGATTTGTCAATGGATCTTTAGCCTTCCCATTCAGATAAAGTAAATAGGATTATTTATTTGAGTTTTATCATGGAAAACAATGTTTCTCAAATTTCCTAGCGCTTGGACTTTCTTGCCATGCAGGAATGTTTGAAAATGAAACCCAAGGGGCAAATAACATGTTCATCTATAACATGTGGCAAGCCTGTGGGTTAAAACTGAAGGCAAGTATTGTCCCAATTAGCACCTTTTATCCAACAATTTAAAATGCTTTACAAAGGTTGGCAAGTTTTGACGGAGTGTAGAAGGAGACTTACCTCTGAATGTCAGGACAATCACACTCTTTGAATGGTTCTCTTTCATTTGTCCTCACTTTGCACCTACCTCTCACCTGCTACTATGTTGCAGCAGCCACACCCAGAACATCACTTTGGCTGGTGCGCTAAACCAGGTAGAAGGCTGTCATGAGGGGAGATGCCTATCCCCAGAGTACTAAATCTGATTTGGTGGACCAGGCGGTGGAGAGCCGTTGGCCCAATATCTGGAAAGGTGGTGCATCAGTGTATTGTAGTATACATAAGGCTTTACAAGGCAAAAAAAAAATGGCTATCTATCAATGGCTATCTAGTGCAGATAAAGAAATTCCCAGTCATCCTGACTTTTTGAGCTACTGCTCGTTGACTTTGGCGGTTGAGAATGTGAGATTGTTCCCATTCAGTGGTCATCTTGCTTAAAAAAACCGAACAATCCAAAACAAAAAAACCCTCTCAAGCATGGACATTCACTCCTCATTAAGAAAGTAAGTCCTGCAGTGACTAGTGATTGGTAAGTGACAGGTGTAGATGAACCCTGAGAGTCTGAGTCACAAACTTGCATGCAGCTGACCTGGACGCCAGTGGCTCAGCCTTGAATCTTGAGCAGCAAGAATGCTCGGTACCATGCTCAGGAGACCGAGCAGCCCTTTTTCAGTACAGCAGTGTTCACCCACATGAGGAAAGGAGCTAGAAGAGATGACTTGTATATGGCTTGTCCAATTTTAATCTGGCCAGCTCACCTCAACTGGTGGATCATCCACACAGTGGTGGTTCAGTTTAAAAAAAAAGCGCTCTCACAGTGGTGACATGGAACGTATGAACCCTAGTGGATGGAGAGAACACATCAAGACAAGGGAACTTGCTATATATGGCACCGAAATGGAGTTGTTAGCACAACCAGACTTGCCGACAAAGGCTGCATAAGGAATTAAGAGATGGTTACACCTTCTTTTGGAAAAGGGAACCAGCAGAGGAAGGCAGAATTTATGCATTTAGTTTTGCCATTATAAAGAGCCCCCTGAAATCACTCAAAGACCTACTTGTGGGCCAAAATGAATGTCTATTGTCTCTACAACGTCTCATTGGAAATTTACACTTTTTGATTCTTATCAGAGCTTATGGTCTAACCATGAACAATATGGAAGAAGTAAAAGAATCTAATTTGGATGACATAAAATCTATTCCCAGTGACTCATCCTTCTGGGATACTTGAATGCTAGAGTTGCCGAAGACAGTGAGGCTTGGTGTGGTGGTGTAATAAAGAACAGTGGAGTCAGAGAAATGAACAGCAGTTGTCTTCTCCTACTCAGTAAACACACTGACCATGAGCTTACTATTGCTAGCATAATCTTAAAGCAAGCTGACAAATATAAAACTTTGTGGATGCACCCAAAATCAAAGCACTGGCACGTGTTTGACTGCCATAATGTGGCAAAGAGACATCAGAGAGATAAGATCATTAGAGCAGTGTGAGGAGCAAACTGTTGGACTGACCACAGGATAAGATGGTAATTTCAGTTTACGTGTTGTTGCCCCTCAACAGAACAATGTTGAACAGCTTAAACCAAAATTGAAGATATCAAAGTTGAAACATCCATTTAATCAAACAACACTGAGGGAAAACTTAGAGAAAGAATGTGATAGCATTACATCTTCACCCAATAATGCATTTGAAAAGTGGAATATATTCAAATCAGCGACCCTTCAAGTCTCTGAAGAAACTCTAGGCAAAAATCTAAAGATGGCACCAGGAATGGTTTAATGGTGATGAAATATAAAAGTTTCTCAAGGAAAAGAGTGATGTATTTGTCTTGGCAAAATGACAAAGAATCAGCATAAAAGAGAGACAGATTAAAGTACCTGAAAGCCAAGGCTCAAAGAAGGCTTAGTATTCTGCAGGATAACTGGTGGGAAAAGGGAAGCAAAAGAAATACAATGTTATGCTAGTACTAACAATGCAAAGTTGTTTAATAACTCCCTGAAGGCCATTTTTATGACTCCTCCAAATTGGGATCAGCTCCAATAAAGACTTCAGATGAATTTACCTTAATCAAGGACAGGAGAGACATCTCTGAAAGATGGTGCAGCACTTTACTGAGCTACTCAATCATCCCTCTGCTGTCAACTCACAGATGCTAGAGGACTAACTCAGTACCCTTATATGAATAAATCACACAGTTACCTACTGTTGAGGGAGTGCAAAAAGCTATCAAAACAATTTATCTGACCTCATTTGTCAGGCAAAGGTAGCATACCAGCTGAAATCTTTAAACTTGCAGGCCACCAAACTGTCAACTCTTTATATGAAATTATTTAGGATATCTGGGAAACTGAGAGAATTCCTCAGGATTTCAAAGATACAATCATAGTTGCACACAAAGGCAACAAATTTGACTGAGGTAACTACTGGGATATCACTCTGCTATCTGTAGGTGGTAAAATCTTGCTCATATATTGCTCAATTGGCTTGTTAATATAGTATCAGAGAAGCTTCTACCAGAGACTCAGTATGGATTTAGATCAGGCTGGAGAGCCGCAGACATGCTTTGCATTGTGAGGCAGATTCAGGAACAATACATTGAACAAAACATGGAACTGTATGTTGTCTTTACTGACCTAAAAAGGAGGCTTCAACACTAAGCAATAACGGCCTCTGGATAAGTCTAGACAAGTCTGAATGGCCCACCAAATTCATCAATATCGTATGTCAATTCCACAAAAACATGACTGGTCAAATATCCTCAGATGGCCTCTCCAAACCACTCCCCATACCAAACAGGATGAAACAAGGCTGTGTTCTGGGACTAGTCTTTTCTGGTCTCTCCTTCATAACCATTGTGAATTACGCAACTGACAATCCAGAAAAGAGCATCTATGTAAGGTACAGAACTAATGGAAAAGTTTTTCAATCCCAAAGGCTTACTGTAACAACAAAAGTCCTTAAGGAACTCATGTGGATGATTGTGCTCTACTTAGTCATTTTGAAAGAGACTTACAGCTTATCCTTCACAGGTTCTCAATCTTAAATAGTTTGGACTCAGTGTCGGCCTGGAAAAAACTGAAGCTCTCTTCCAACTAGCTCCATCAACACTACCACTGAGCCAAATATCAACTGTACAAAACTAAAGAACATCAATCACTTTACATAGCTTGGTAGTACTACCTCAAGTGACAGCTCCCTGGGTTGAGAAATATCAAACAAATTTATGAAAAGCATTACATGTTTTCAGAAGACTTTTGCCATAGGATACTCAACCACCATATCATCAAAGTATTAATAAAACTGATAACACCTCTTTTTTTATATACTTATATGAAACATGGACAATTTACCACAAACACGTCAAGCAATTTGAAAAAAGTCACATGTGCTATGCTCACTCTATTCTGAAGGGTTACTGTCAAGACAAAGAGTCAAAATTATCATTGAAAGAGCAAAAACAACCAGCATAAAGGCAGTTCTTATCAGCGCTTAGCTTAAATGGACAGGTCACATTATCAGACTGGTTGATATCATTCTGAAACTCATACAGTGCAGGAAGGGCAAACAATGAAATGCTTCAAAGACACCCTTAAGCAGAATCTCAACTCACGAAACCTAAGTATTGATAATTTTGAAGACCTTGCCAGAAGCAGACCTTGAAAGGTTGTAAACACACTGAGAAAGATAGATGCAATAAACTGATTGGAAAAAGTGTCATCCCAAGTCTTTACTGGGAGCCTACACACGTTCCTATATAACATCTGTTTGTGACATTGCTCCTTGCAAATAGGGCTATACAACCACAAGAGAGAACATGAGATGCTGTGATGTCATTGTTGGGTATGAAGGGACAGCTATCATGCCATGAAGTGTGTCCCTCAGAAGACCTTTTCCCCAGTTGTAGGGTAAATGCAAAGCCAGTCAAATTACTTGTTACTGAGGAACTTAGTTTCAAATAACGAGTCATTTCTAAATCCTGTGAAGTGCTAGATGTCGTCATTGGAACCTGGAGGGTATGTTGTAATGTACAAGGTCGCTCAGTTCTTTACAGTTCGGTAAAGGGTTAAGAGGTGACTTGATTACCATTTAGAAGTACCTACATAAGTAACAAATACACCTGAAGAGCCAACTATTAAGTAGCAGGGAAAGGTATAATATGATTCAATGGCTGGAAGATGAAGCTAGACAAATTCAGACTGGAAATGAGACAAATTTTTAATGGTGAGATCAATTAACTGTTGCTCATGGTGGATTCTCCATCACTAACCATTTTTAAATTAAGATTGGGTGGTTTTCTAAAAGATGTGCTCTAGTAATTATTTTGGGGAAGTTCTATGGCCAGTGTTACACAGGAGGTCTGACTAGATGATCATCATTGTCACTTTTGATTTTATAATCTGAATCAAAGAAGAGAGAGCTATCAGTGCAAACAGTACATCTATATGTGCTTATTTTTATTAATAAGTTTATGAAAATGTATATGTGGTAGAGGCCTGATCCAAAGCCCATTGGCATGAATGCGAATGTACTGACATCAGTGGATTTTGGATTAGGCCCTGTGTACAGACCTCAGGTTACCAAAAAGCTGCTCGTGCAGCCATTTAGTGTTGTAAAGCTTTTTTTATTTTAAAAGTAAAAATATATTTGAATCAATCCTAGATCCAAACTTTATATCTTAGGAATAGCCCAAACCAGAATTATGGATATGGATATGATGCTTTAGAAGCCTGAAAATCTGGATCTGACCTTCCCCATGTTTACACTTCTGAGTTGGGCCAACATGAAAAGTTCAAGCTGCAAACTCGGATCTTAGTATGGATCCAGACTGTGGAGCTGGCATGTAATTTAGTTTTGTATTCATTTCTCTTTAAAAGTAATTTCCTTCATTCTCTTCTCTCCCCTTTCCTCCCAAATTTTTTTTTATATGAATTTCAGATTGTCATGCAAAGGATGCAATAGATACAGATTTGCTGTGTTGGGATTTCAACTGCATTGGTTGTCCTCTCGAATAACATATTTATTGTTCATTGGATCTTATTTTTTCCTAACCTTTGCCGTCATATGGTTTAATCCTGCCAGAAATAATACTGGTTGATTTCTGACAGGATTTCAACATGCGGTTTTCTCCTGCCAAAAAATCAGTTTCTTAAATTTGTCCTGCCCGAATTTGTAACAGATGGTTTCTGTGTTTGTTCTGGCAAGAATTTGGTCTTGTCATGAATTCAATCACGTATGTTATTTCTGAAGCAGACAGAATGAAGGTGGAGGTTCTAGAAGATGGTTACAATTATAGCATTAAGTATTTAAAATTTGGTTTTATTTGATAACACTTCAAAGCTAGTTTTCCATAGCTGCTGCCTAAACTTGACTTTCATCCAAGTATGTGATCACTCACAAAAAGAAAGAAAGGGGTAAATAGGAGAAAATCAATCCAAGAACGAAGGAAACTGAAATCCTGTATGAGAAAGAGGAGGAGAAACTCTTGTCTCCTTGACATCTCTTACGCTTTTCTATTGTTTTCTATTTTGATCTGGTTTTCTAATAACTCATTGGGTTTAATGTATTTTAAATTAACTTTGTTTCTATGTATAAAAAAGGCACCAATTATTTTTCTGAGTAGTAAACATGAGTTCCAGATGGAAATCATTCAAGAATTTTGAAGAAATTTAAGAATGAATTGCTGAGCAGTTAACAAAATATGCAATCTTATTAAAATAGACTACCATTGCAGGGAACTGCAGGATCTGAAGTGTTATATTTATTTTTATAGAGGTACCGTAGTTGATTACAGACCAGGAACCCTAACTCAGTGCCAGGAAATTTGATCAACATGATGATTTAAATATTAAATTGCATAACACCTGGATTAAAATGTTTTGTAGTTTCTGCAAAGGAAAATCATGCCCCTCTAATCTGCAAGAATTTTTGTGTGTAAGTAGTGGATAAAGGAGAACTGATGACTTTTATTTGGCTTTCACAAAGCGTTTGACAAAAGTTCTCAAAAGAGGTATTACAGAAGCTAAGCAGTTGTGAAAGTAATGTCCTGTAAAGGATTAGAAACCAGCAAAGAGGCAGGAAACAAAGAGTAGGGATAGATGGTCAATTTTCAAAATGTTAAGTGTCTAACAGCAGGGTGTTCCATGGCTCTGTTCTAAGACCAGTGTTGTTTGTTTATTAATCAGTGACCTTTTAAAGGAATGAGCAGCAAGGTAGCAAAATTTGCAGATGACAGAAACTTCTGTTTGGACAGATTATTCTGTAATTGTCTACAAGCGGATTTACTGCATCCTCCTCTGCAGCATCTGATGTTGACCATTCTCTGAGATAAGATACTGAGCTGAATGGACTGCTGCTCCAATCCGGTATTGCAATGCCTATAGTTCTATTCTGTACAATTGACTGTAACTGAGAGAAATATTTCCCCTCCTAGTTTTAGCTGTGGCTGCTCTCTTTCCAGAAGTAAAATATAAAATGTAAAGACCCAAGTTTGCTTTCAGGGTTTCAAGGACTTACTAAAAGCCCTTTTGTTATCTTTTGAGAATACAAAGAAATGAGAATCTATGGTCAGTGTAACCATCTAGGGCTGGATTCTGTGCTTAGTTAGCAATTCCTTTTACCTTCAGTGAGAATGGTTCCCAGGTAGCAGGTCCCTAGAGCACCGTATACGCGACTTAGCCAAAAATCCACTTAATTAAGATGTATCTCAGGGAAACAATTTAAGCCTAGTGATACTTCATGACTGCTGGTTAGTGGGGACAGTAATTACACTTAATGGAGATGCTTCAGGTGGTTTAGTAGTCTTGTGTGTTTCAGTCTGCTGCTAGTTCTGGCTGTTTGCTCTCCTAACAGCTTTCATTTCCTTCTTAGCTGCTGTAAATGCAGAAGACATATGAAGTGCTTCACCCCATTGCTTGTTCCGTGCTGTTAGTTTGCTGCATCAGCATCAGAAACATATACTACGCAAATATGCAGTGAGTTTCACAGTTGCCCTTGTTGCTGACAGTGAGCAACAGTGGGACAGTATTTTAGTGTAAATAGTGCCTCCTCTCAACTCCCTAAATCTGTGTTAACATGATGGGTTTGCTGCCACTCTGTAGCATTAAAATCATGACTCTTCAAAATCAGAATTTCTCCTCCTGCTAGTCAGTGGGTCACCCCAATTAAAAGTGTTACTCTGAAATCAGATGTATATGTTAGTAACCTAAATATCAATTGTTGATAATATCAAGAGTTATCATTTACATTCAGACAAACTTAGGTAACAATTTGACAGTCTGAACCAATGTGGGTGTTTTTGGTTTTGTTTTTTGGGATTTGTTTTTTGCTGTTCCCAGTTTCTGCTGAGCACAGCCAGAGGAAGGGATGGGTGGAAAGGAACCAGTTGCAATTTTTTAATTCTCAGTCCTGTTTTACACCACGTTCTGTTATAGATTACACCAGACTCTGATTTACCTGAAGGTGTTATCTGCCAGACCTAGGATGGTGCAAAGGCAGCTGATTGGGAGAGAGAATATGGCCCCAGATGTCAAGATTTAGAGAAGACAAAAATATAATCTTTTTTCCTTTCAGATATAAATGGGACATAGCTCTCCCTACTCAAGAGTTACTTCTGCTGGTATATCGTCATGTTACTGTTACTCCAACAGTGAACAACTCATTCTAAAAGCTCTCCGTGGAGTCCGTAGGTTTAAACAGGTACATCTCATCCCTAGCTAGGATGTGAGAAAACATGTTTATTATTGACTAACCTAGTAAATACTGTGGTTCAGCAGTGACACTTATATTGCATTTGTGCATAGCCTCAAAATGGCCAGTTCTCCTTTTTAAGGTATTTTCTATAAAAATGGAATAAATCTCTTTTCTTCTGAAAGCCCCATGTGATGCCTGTAAATGTTGCCCTATGGAGGTTGTGCATGTTCCACAAAAATGTGTCAAAATTAATTTCCTGGTGCTTTGTCAGGGAAGGCATCTTGCCACATGCCCCATACATAAAACTCAATGAGCTTAGGAAAAGGTGACGAGGACTTTACCTACGTTAGCTCTGTATTTCTTAAAGCAAAACCTTCTGTTCTCATGAAAAGGGAAGCATTGGTACAAACACGAATGAATTCAGTGCTTCATTTTTTGTAAAAACACAGGTGTGAATTTTATCTGAAAGACTCAAGTATTCTCTGCTACCTGGATTAACGCACAAGGAGACAAGACAGCTAAAATGTAATACATAAAGAATAAGCCTGGATCGTATTTTACAGTAGCTACACTTAATGAGAGAAATCCCAACCCCATTGAAATCAGTGACAGTTTTGCCATTGACTTCAATGGAACCAGAATTTCACCAAAAGTCTCTGCAGTTTGTATTCTGAGGCTCTGATCCTACAAAGATCTGTGTGTATAATTTTATGCCCATGAATAATCCCACTGAGCTCAGCGGAACTACTCACATACTGAAAATTAAGCACGTGCATAAATCTTTGTTGGATGGATGGATGGATGGATGAATGGAAAATATATTAATCCCTGCACAAGTGGTTACATTCCATACCAGTAGATACCAGACTTGTGACTCTAGACTACAAAAGTGTGCATCAATCAATAGACAGAAGAAAGGACACCACTCCCTTCTTCAGGCACTGGCCTGAGGGATGGTATGGAAGGAAAATTAAAGCAGCTTGATGGTATTCCTAAAGTAGTGGAAATAGAAACGTGACTTTAAAACTTAAAGTTAAAAAAGTTAGACTTTACTGCATATCTCACTGAAGGACATTATACTTACACGCACACGGGACGAAAAGATACTTGGTTACTGTACAATATATCAAGCAATGGATAACTAGACTAAGAATGGTAGCAAATGCCCCTGAAGAAGAAAAAGTGATAGGCTAGTGGGGGAAATGGAGTCAAATTCCATTTTTGTCTTTGTATGTATTTGCAGTTCTATCATGATTGCTGGAACTAGAGGTGCTCTCTCCACCCTGCATTCCCCCGGCTTGAAGTGGTTTCTATCATATACAGGGTTTACAGTTTTGGTTCAGTGGCTCTCAGAACCTACGCTATAAAAATTGTACCAACACACACCTGAATTCCATTCACTTGAATGAAGTTCCACTTGCATAACCCTTGGCTAAATTTGACCCAGTCTGTCTCTTGATCCTAATTCTATGTGGAGTAGGATTTAGGGGGATCTACATCATTTATTTTGTTAAATCAAAGCAAAGCTGAAGTGGTACAAGGAAAAGCCTTTCTCTGGAATGATTCACATCTTTGATTTTGTTTCTTCAGTGATCAAAGTGCCCCATCTTGCTTCTGCAAAGTATGGAACTTATTTAATTAAAATAAATGGTTGCTCCAACAAAAATGAACGATTAGCTACAGTTTTGTGTGTGTGTGTGCGCGCGCGTGCTGTTTTTTTGAAAAGTAGAACTCTGAGAGTGTATCTGTAATTTTATATTTAGTATTTTGAGGAGACCGGTGTTTCTAAAAGGACTTCTTAGCTACTGAACATGGAGTATCACTCTGTAATATAATTTATGATTTATACACAGAATACTATTTTGTGGTTATATGGCACTTTCTGCTTAAGGATCTCAAGTTCTCAGCACAATTAATTTACCCTCACAGTACCATTATGGTCTTTTTGACCCAAGTTCCTTGAATTTCCTACCTTTTCTCCACCATCACCGCAGTAGCAGCAGTGAGAGCACTGATGTAGAGAGGCCACTGCCTTGCCTTTGTACAGGCCTGCTCTGAAGGCACAGTGATTAAAATACCTCTGCTCCATCTGCGGTACTGCCACCACCATTGCTACTGCTGGTGGAGCTGCATCTCTGGTAATGGAAATGAACAGTCTGAGGGGAAATGATAGTGCAGGCACAGTCTGAGGTAGATAAATATTATCCCTGCTTTATAAACTAGAAAACTGAGCTACGCAAGGAGATTAAGGGCCTGGATTTTTTGGTCAAAGTGTCAGCTTAATTACAACACAACAGGAGACACTTTGGTTTAGCTAATAAGACATTTCAGTCTATACTAAGCAGATACACTTAATGGCTTTTTAAAAAAATAAAATATAAAAATAAGAATATTTTGGTTATAATAACATGTCATAATGATACGTCACATGACATCCTACACTTCCTTTACTGATGTCATGAAACTTAAAAATATAAAAATGAAAAAAACTGAAAATAAAAAATGTTGAAACAAAAATTTTATTTTGAAATGAAAATTTAAGCTGCTTCTGGACTGTCATTTTAATGGAATTGGTTTTGCAGAAAATCTTTTAAAATATTTATTTTCGTTCCCGTTTGGTCCCAAAACGGGAACTCCAAGCTTTGACCCACTCTAGTCAGCCTGTCCTATTTGCTCAGAATTTGTAGTGAATGTAAAAGGAAGGTCACTTGAGAGACTGGAAGAGGTAACTTAATAGTTTTTCTGGCAGACGCTATCCTCTAGGTCTCAGAGGGTCTGTCTGCACAGCGAAGAAAAACCCACACTGGCCCACACCAGCTGACTTGGGCTTGGGCTGTTTCATTGCTGTGAGACCTCTGGGCAGGGGCTGGGCCCCGAGCCCTGGGACCCTCTTGCCACCCAAGGTCCTAGAGCCTGGGCTCCAGCATGAGCTCGGAAGTCTACACAGCAATGAAACAGCCCCGCAGCCCGAGCCCTGTAAGCCCAAGTCACTGGCCATGGGCCAGCCCCGGGTTTTTCTTTGCTATGCAGAGTTAGGCTAGGCCTATACTACAAGCTAAGGGTGCGATTCCCAGTGTGCCCAGACGTATTCACACCAGCTCTCATCTGAGCTGGCACGCTAAAAATAAGAGCGTAGCAGCAATGGCTCTGACTCGCTGCCCTAGGACCCACCCACGTTGACCCTATGGGTACGTGCTCAGGGTGGCTAGCTCATGCCACTGCCGCCCATGCTGCTGTGGCTACGCTACTATTTTTAAAGTGCCAGCTCAGATGAGAGCTATCCCTGAGTACGTCTGTGCGAGTGGGGAACCACAGCCTGAGCTCATAGCGTAGCTGTAGCTGAAGAAGAGATGTAGAGTTCATTGAAATTAGAAATGCCCCGGGAATCTAGGAATGAGCCTGCAGCTGCCAGAGCAGACAGCTGGCAGCATGGAGTGGGAGGGGAATTCACAGGCGGGATGTTGGGATGGCCCTGTAACTGTAATAGGAGGAACTTAAGGGCAACAGGGCTCAGTGCATCCCCCTGTGGATGAACAAAACGTTCTGGTGGTTCTTTCAAAAGTTTACAACTGAGCATTGACTTAATACAGCTTTGAAACTTTACTGTGCAGAAGAAAAATGCTGCTTTTAACCATCTTAATTGAAATGAAACTAGCAGAGAAACAGCTTCCTTACGTTGTCAAATCTTTTTTTAAACGTTCCCTTTATTTTTTGTTTAGTAGTTTACATTTAACACAAGACTGGTTTTGTTTGGTGTTTTTTTTTCTCTCTGCTGCTGCCTGATTGCATGCTGCCAGTTCCACATGAGGTGTGTGGTTGACAGGTCAGGTCGTAACTCTGATGTTTATAACTCTGAGGTTCTAGTTCAATGTAAATAACAGTTAGATCTGAATAAAAGAACAACGTGGCTTCTCTAAGAGAGCTCTAAGTTCTCTCAGGCTAGAGAATCTTTTTGATCCGTAAGTGTACAGCACCTGGGGCACTGGTCCACAACTGGGGCTTCTAGATACTACTGCAATACAAATGATGACAGAGAGACAAATTTTCTGCTGGTGTAAATTGACGTCATTGTCTTGATTTCATCAGGTGTGTATTTGGCCTTGCATTCCAACTATGCCTCATATTACATATGAAATCAACATAAAAAAGGAAAAAAAACATGTTGGGCTAAACAGTATGTTTAATTTATATTGCTTGGTGGTGAATGTTGGATTTCATCTTCGTGGGCAACTTTTCAGCCTTGCTGCTTTGTGCTGAAAAGGTCCTTCCCAATTCATTTTGTGACCTGAATAATCACAGCACTACTTCTCCTTCTTTTGTCCTTCTTTCCTTTTTTTCTTCTTCTTCTTCTTGATCCTTCTTATGACTTTGTTCCATTCAAGTGAATAAAACTAGTTTTGCTTTACTATAGCCAATGCTATTATGTTAATCTCCAGTGTCACTTACACGCTAGCATGATTTCCAAGGATTGATCCAACATGATAACCTCTTTCCAATGTGGTTTTTATTTTTTTTACATACCATTTTCTGAGGTTTTTCAGGACACTTAATGCCAATGCAAGAACTGACTTTTAGGTAGACGTAGATTTTGAAGTTGGTTCCTGCATTTCATAAAGAGGCTTCCTTGGAAAACAATGTCTGAACAATGCTCGTCTTGAAGATTTATGAATGATAAATTTATGAATTATGATCTAGGTATAAGAAATGGATGTTTCTTGGTGAAAGATACAGGTTTCAGAAAAGCTTTGTCTGTTTTGTGTAAGAACCCCCAGAAAATAACGTCCCTTGCATTATTCAGTCTTGGCAATAATTAACTGCAAGGTTTTTGTGTTCAGACTCATAAATCTTGTACAGCATTCCCCCTGTGTTCTGCCTGTCAAGAAAACAATCCTACTTTTTTATATGCTGAAATATCTTAAAGACACGTACTGGCATCACATGCTCAGCTCCCTTGGATGCCAACAGGAGTTCTATAGGTGGGCTGAGGGCAATATGTGCTCTTGAATGTTCACATTACAGACTGCAGCAGATTGTTAATGTTAATAACTGTACTCTGAAATCACTCTCTTAGAGAAAATGGTGATTCCACACCAATGTTACAATAATTCCAAGTCCATAAGTAAGCGATGAGAGAGGAGAGCCTAGAGAGATTCCAGAAGTGGCAAAGGTGCATTGTTTCCCAGTGTGTTGGGAAACATAGTGGGTGAAAAATAATCCTTTAGAAGCACTAGTTTGGTAGTTGCAGGTGCTCAGTGTCTGGTCTACAAGGCTTTTTCCATTTCACTTTTAGCTAAATTAGAAGGGATTTCTGTCTTTAGTTCTGATAAAATGGAGAGCCAAGAGAACCGGGACACGTGCGTGTGTTTGCCGGGGGAGGGGAGGGAAGAGAGACTGTATGTATGTGTTAGGCTTTCCTCACTGTGTTATGTAATGTTGAAATAAAAATAATTTAGTTGTTATACCAGCTTTCTGTGCCTTCCTAAGAATAATACTGTCCCTGCTCAACCCTGCTGGCATGCAAGAAGACTAGAAGCACGGAGCGCATGCCACTCAGATTCCTTTGGACTAGTCACTGCTGCTAGCACGCATCATGCTCCTCATAGCCACGTTTGGCAGCAAGCAATCTTCGGTGTGGGTGCACCTGGCCCCTCTCCTCTTTCTAGTGCACCTGTTCAGGGAAACGCATATTTTCCCCTTAATGCTCTCACAGCACTCGAAACCCTGCGTGTAAAGATACCCAGCCTTACATTAAACATTACATCAAAGCACATTCTAGTAGCTTTTCAATGCCTTTTCACCACATCCTATTTGGAAGTATACGTGGTTCACTGCTCATTCTACACCACATATTAAAAGCCCTGTCAATAGATATCACTTTCCTTTTCACTCCAAAGGCTACAGTTGCCTATAGATATTGACAGCTATAAAACCACATAATTAAACACTTCTTGAAATTAGTGGGCAGCTGTCACTGCATCTTATGCATACTTACTCTCTGTTACTAATGGGCCATTTTATCTGAAATTCCACCATATAGGGCTGAATGATGAGCAATGATGGAACTTAAGCTGTGATCTGTTCTCAAGGGGATCATTTAAGACACAAATCAGGAACTAACCTTTTTAATAATGTTCATGCATTTCATCCATTATTATGGTACTTAACTACTGTGGATAGCCAGTGCCAGAAAAAGCACAGGGGACCTAACTCAGCCCTGACATAAACAGGTACAACTCCCTTGGCTTCAGTGGAATTGAACCTCTTTTATGCCTGGACTGAAACTGGCACATAGTACCAAGGTTTAAACTGCCAAATTACAGATAGCAAACTTCTTAGATTTATAAAGTACCATTTACAAATTGCCCAAACCTATTTTTTAAGTTATTATGGTCCTGATTTTCAGAAATGGCCTCCAATTCTGTGCCCACAAATAACTGAGTGCAATTTATAGCAAATAATTGCAAGTGCAGTCTATAACATCTATCTGATTACATCCACAAATTATGTCTATGTGCAGTAAAATTTGCCCAGAGTAGAGTAATTTGCATCTGAAAAATTGCTTCCACAAAATTGGAGGTTGAGTTGAATCCTCTTTTTAAAAAAGGAGCTAAAAGTAGTTATATGATTACTGTATATATCAGGAAACTTCGGCTATTACAGGAAAAATTTGATTAAAAAAAAATAACCCTCCTTCAAGTACGTCTTTGGTTTGCTGTTCTGAGAAACTTATAGCCAACCTTTAAAATTGTCACAGTGGTGCCTACTGTGTATGAGGGAGAAAAATCTTCCTTGTCATAATAAAACAGTCATGTATTATCTTGTTCAAATGTTTAGATTTATGCAGTACACTATATGTTAAATTACAGAGGTGTATGGTCACAGAGATAAAATAGTTACCAGTAAATGAAAAGAAATCACTATGGAAGTGTCAGGGATTTTTTTTATTAAGCTTGTTTTGCATTGTACTTCGTAGATTTAGGGGAGCTTTCATCTGAATATTATTGATATTCTATCTGTGATTTACTGGAGGCCCAGTTCTACATCCTTTACGCATGTTGAGAAATATTTAGCGGTAGTATTCCTTTTATATCAGTGAGACTACATATATAAACAACTGAGCAAGGACTGAAGAATCAGGACCCAGATAAATTGTGAAATTGTATATAAACTAATAATTGTTGGTTTATCAATGTGCTATGCCTCAAAGTTACTTCTACTAGCAATTACAACTGTAGAGTGTTTGTCTCTCCTCCTTCAGGTGCTTAGTCCATGTCTATACTTACAGGGAAATTTGGCAGCAGTCAACGGGAGTTATGCAAGCTATATGAAGTAGCTTGCGTAACTTATGTCGACTTCCTAAATCCTCTTCTAGGCCTTGTTTCCCCTATGCAGTGGTGATGGAAAATGCATATCCCTCGACGCAGCGCTATGCTTTTTGGGGAGGTGGTTTTACTAAATTGCCCTCCGGATCAATTGGGCGGGTCTTCACTTCCGCTCAATCAATCGATCTGACGGCTGTGAATTTGCAGCTGTCAGTATGTACATACCCTTAGAAAAGTTTAATTAGTCAGTTTGTCCTAGGTCCATATTACAGCACGGAGCTCCATCTAGTTAAATTGTTGCATGTAATAAGAATGAATTTGCCAATGGTGGTCTGAGAACCATGGAATCCTGACAGTGGGTGAGTAACCCTTCCAGCCATACCAATGGGGTATTTTTAAAAAGAAAAACAAATCCAGTTTGGAGGTGGGCCCCCTAATACAATTTCCTCATTTTGGGCAAATAGTAGTACTCTAGTTTGAGAGTAGCTTAAATAAAATCTATATACAATTTTGAATAGTGGTTAAAATATATCAAACAACTTCCCGGCTACGTGAAGAAGAGAATTCATCAGTCCAGAGTTGTTCACGCTTCCCGTTCTGTGTGTGTCATGGTAGTAAGTAATAGAACCTTTCTTCAAAACTGGACTACCTGAGGCCATCTAATGAGTGACTGAATCAGTAAACTGAAATATGGAGCCAATTTCTTCATCCTTGCACCACAGCAGCCACAAAATCCCTGTAGCTGGAGAGCTACCTCTTCCTCTTAAAGAGGAGACCAGGAGCACAAACAGTGAAACAAGCATTTAAAATTGAAGTTTTACTAGAAACTCACACGTTTTTGCTAAGATATTCCAGGGTGTTGAAAATAAGAACCTTATATTGTCTTCCCTCTTAGTATGCCACTCCATACCAAGACAACAGTGTAACAAACCACCTGTAAACAGCCATCTATATTGGTGCCAGGAAGGATGTGTGTGAAATGTAGTCTGTTTAAGCTAAATGTAATCCATGTGTGAAGAAATAATTAGGCCGAAATACAGATGGGAGGTTGTATGCTGTCCAGAAATGTGCTGGTGGAGGGGTAGGTGGGGGGAGGTGGCTGAGGAGTTTTGTTGTCTGTATTAGCTTGTGTGTTTGCTTGCAATCATAAAAGGCTCTGTTGGAAGCTAGGGGGAAGCAGTAGTCCATGTGGATGCATGTTAATGCAGCATCCTGCTGATTCCCCCATGAACTTTACCCCAATCCTCAATGCTGACAGCTTCAAACTTTTTCCCTTAGCAAATACTCCAGCCAGGTAATCACATTTTGGGGAAGGATGTATTTTCCAGGGCCACTGTGGTTGCTGACTAGCCCTCTTCCCTTGTAGGTGTGCTTTTAGTTCACCATAAGTTTGAGTACCTTGGTGGCATACATGGCTGGCTTGCCACCAGATGCTTGGATAAAATATCTTTGCCATTCGGGAACCACAAGGATTGTTACCTCCTCCAAAATGTGGAATGCCTGAAATGACAGAGAAGGCTTCTGTTGTACGCCACAACCACCCCCCTACTCTGAAGTCCAACATGGTCTGCAATTTTTAAACAAAATTGTGACTTTTTTAACTTACCATTTTCTGTGCACTCTTTTCATTGTGATCATCCCAGTTGTGTTCACAGAGTTTCTGGGATCTGATGCATTCCTCTCACAATATATCTGAAGTTCAGTTTTACAAAGTATCATTTTGTGCCCTTGAGATTCCACGAAGACTTTTGTGCTCATGCACCCAACCATTTGTGAATAACTGAGACAACAACGTTCTCTTTAATGTCTGCTTGCAGACACCTCTAGCTCTTACCATTGGACCTCGGCAGCTTGTGCACACTCCAGCAGAAGCCTGGGTCTCTGCACCAGCACGGACCACTTTAAGAGGAAGGTGATTTATTGTTTGGAGACATGATCTTCATTTAAAAAAAATTGCTTGATTCTGAATCCTTGAGATGAGTGGATATGTACCGGTAAATGCTGCATTGATAAAGTAGCAAGTGAATGTTCCCTGGCCAACACTGAAGTGAAACATATTCCTGGCAATGAGTAATATAGCATTTATTTCATATGAGGGAAAATTCCCTTCTGCAAACTTATCTTAAACTTTCGGACAGCTCGTGCCCTCTGATATTTGCGTGGTTCTCATAGTGACTGAGAACTAGCAGCATGGACTAACCTCTGATGTTAAGGATTTAATTTCCTATCTAACTTCCATTCTGAGTGAAAATTGGCTTCTACCTTTCCTTTCAAATTGGACACGGTTTTAGTTTTCCAGAGAGGTCTGTGGCTACCATCAGATCAAATCCCTTGCTAGATGACAAAGGTTAGTGAATGTATCATAAAGAATTTCTTATGACATGATAGAATATGGCTGGTTTAGTGGATGGATCCTAATTAGTTTTCCCCCATGTTCTTAGAGTGACTGAGGTCTCTGGTAATACTGCTTGCCATTTCTTCCATCAAGTTTTTCTAAGGCATGGCTGTGAGGCGAAACCACTAGAGTGTAGACAGTTTTGAAATAAGTGAGATGGTTTGAACTGATTTAAATATACACATTCCATCTGCCCCTCCCAAAATAGGAGGTGAGGGATCCACCTTCCACGATTTTGTTAAAACATTTTTTTTAAAGCTCTAATGAATCTCATTCGGCATTCTTTTTGCATCCAAAATTTCCATTGAAATTGGGAGTTTTGAGTGTGCAATAATCCAAGACCAGGACCTCAATGTTACATAGAAATGAAGCACTGTAGTTAACAGTTTTTGATGAAATCTAACAATTAAAAGTAAAGATAAAACCATACTTAGGAAAAAATGAAAAGCATTTTAGAATAACATTGAAGGAGGCAAGCAGTCAGTATGTTAGAGCTTCACAGGAGCAATGCAATAGTTGAAGTTTGTGAATAATTACAGAACAGTCTCTGTAACCAATCACAGTTAGCCAGGTCGTGTTGGAATGGAAAACCAAACATATGGACGAGTGCTTCCATCCATTTCCACGAGCAAAGGGAAGGAAGTCTACTGCCACAAGTCCTGTTGGTGGTAGGGGGAATGCATGGGAGCATAGTCCTTTATTCCACATGAACAGAATTCTGGTGCTGCACAACTGGAGTGAGTGGCCTAGGAGACTGGCAGCACTCTGCCAAATTTCTCCCTATCCCTAACCCACAGAGCAAAGCACACAAATTACTACAGACCAAATCTACAGTATCTTGTATGGCTTCCCCTTTTCTGCTGTGGATCCCCTGTCCTGAACCAGGTTCCTGGTGGTCAGGGAAGTCCCTGTCAACAGGACTCCTGCTGGAGAAGTATCTTCTTCAAGGGGGCACTGAAGGTGGGAAGGAACAGTAATGTAGAGGCAAAGGAAACTTTGGGTAGACAGCCGTTGCTTCTCATGTATGCCCCAAATTTGCCTGGATCTTGGGGAATTTGAAGGGTATCGGGTAGAGCCTCTGACCTCTTCTAGGGGAACACTGCCTCCCTGATGGAAGAATTTCCATCTTTGCCAAATCAGGATGCAGCACAGTCTTCAACACGGTGAACGGCTGAGCTGTGAGGTGAGGCATAAGTAGGTGCTTTAACAGTTTGATGTTATTTCTGTGACTTCAGCCTTCTCTGCCAAGGTCATGGAAATATCATAAATTGTTTTTAAAAAGCTCATAAACCTCCGTCTCCACCACCACTTAATCTGTGCCTGCTTCATCTGTACCCCATGCCAGATCTGCTACTCTAGTTATGGGGAACAGTACATGGAGCAAAACGGGGGGATATTAATAAACAGCAAAATCCTAGAAAACAAAAGTTGAAGGGAAATGAATGTGTTTGTTTGTCCAGCCATAGTGCAGACTCTCCATTACACAGCTAGAGCAAACCCTGTGTTTTCACAGAGAGATTCCTTCTGTGAACTGCACACTATTACTTGTGTTCTGGCTGTGCTTGCAAAGTCTCTGCCCAAACACGTGGGACGACACAGTTCCTGTCTCTCAGAATTTGCAGTCTAATAAATGTGTGACTTGCTTTTTATTGTAACTGACAACAGTAAATGAAATATCCTTAAATCAAATTTTACCTTTTGATTCATGAAAACATGGCAGAATGTCTTGTCTTTATTGGAATGTATCAGCAGTGACAAATGCAGAGCTTTAAAGAGGTGCCAATGGCCTCCTGCTTTGCAATTTTCATTTGGATTACCATAGTCTGAAGGAAAGAATTTATCCCCTCTGTCTCCAGCAATCTATTCTTTATTTATGTGAATATTGTTGGGAATGCACAAATACAGTAAACACTTTTCAGTGTTACCATATCTTGCGATTTTATCACAAGGAGTCTGACTTCGGCCTCTACAGTGGAGAGTCTTGGGTTGACATGAAAAGTTCTGGCCATCATGAGGTTTCAGGGAAGCAAAATCAGAAAGACTCTCATGGTGCTCCGTTGCCTAATGAAAGGTGCACTGCAAACCCACAGACCATGAGTTCTAGTGCCAGCTTTTCTATTGACTGTTCTTAATATTTGTATCCACTTCACAGGCCTTATTTATTAAACAAGATGTCATACTGCATGGGAGGTAACTACAATTTACCCATTTTACTGATAAGAGAACTGAGCACTTGTACAAGGTCACTTGAGGCAGAGTTGGAAATGGAGCCAACAATGCTGGAAGAAAGACAGGAAAAACGATATATGGTTTAATTAGGCCACAACATTATTCACTTAAAATATCTGGGAATACTTGGTAACAAATTGTACAGTGCAGGCAGGAAGGGGATCAGCTCTCCGCTGTTCCAGATGTAGCATCTCCAAACCTTCTTCCTCAGCTCTCTTAAAAAGGAGCTAGGAAAAGGAGGAATGTTGGCTCCCCACTGTATGAGACACAAAAGGCCCAAAACCCCTTACTCAACTCCCTTAAGAGTTGCTTTCCTTCAAATCCTTTTCTAACCCAGTTTATTGATAACTGTATCCCTTGCCTTTGCCAATGTGGTGGTGAGGGAAAAATTGCTTCCCAACTCCCCCAAAGAAAAGGGGAACTAACATAATGTCCACAGCGGGTCAAGAGGGAACTCTGTCCCTTGCCAGGTTTGTGGGTCGGTGCTGCCAGACTGATCCCAGTAAAAAGGGCCTCTCCAGGGTGGCATGGCGTATAAATACCCCACACTCTTCTGGCCAACAGGAAAGGCAATGCAGTGACTTTCTCCTGACCTAGCCCCAACTGCTTCCTTCCATTCCTGTAAACGTTGCTCCTTCTCCCCACCCATTGTAAGAAGTCCTTAAAGGGGTAACATGCCTTTTCTTCTAGCTAGCTGGAGAAAGACTCCCCCCACCCCTTGCATGATGGTTGCCGTGCTCACAATATAACAGTCTCATCCACTTTTTCACGTAGTCTTTCAGAAGACTATGGCCAGTTCTGTGCTTTGGTGACCCACACTAATACAATGTGACTCTGTGTCACTGTCTAGCAACTGGCCTACACAGAGATTTATGACTCTGCTATTGCTGTGATGCTAAAGTATCTGATTGCTTTGCTTAAATTAAGAGGGCTCACTCTTTTATAGCCAGAGGTCCCAGAGTCAGTCCTTGAAGATGACCCGAACTGGAGTGTTGGTACATTTGGCTATGCTGCCTGTAGTACTAAGCCATGCTCTGCTCCCAGATCCAGGGACTAAGAACAATGATGCTGGTGCTCAGTGTTCCACCTCAGTCTCACAAATGCCTTGCGTAATGTACACTTGTGTACAGCAAGTGTGTGCGAAGGAAACTCTCACTGTGCTGTAAACCTGAAGTGGGTGGGCTCAAGAGCAGCTGATGATCCCCACTGGGGTCAGGGCCAAAGCAGGTCAGGACACCGGGAAGTCAGGGTCAGGCAACATGTTACAGGCAAATTGTGGTGTTGGGTTTGAGCCAGGGAGTCAGGGGAGGCACCAGGTTGCAGACAGCAGGCAAACAGCAGAGTCTGGGACAAACTAGAGTTAGTCTAGGGTCCGCAGTAAGGCAATGCCTGGAGCAGAAGCAAGCAGGTGGTCTGCGTCATTCCTCAGACAGCTCCCTATGCTTGCTTCCTGGCTTATGGACTAGCATGAGCCAATCATGGGCCGTGGAGGCAGCCACTCGAGCCCTGGTGGGTGGTGCTTCCTGTAGTGCCTAGCATCACAGGTTCCTCCAGTGGAAGCCCAGCCTAGGCTTCCCATGGCAGTGAGAAAGTGGCAGCAGTCCACAACCCCATGGTCCCAGATTCTAGTCGTGCAGGTTCTTTATAGCTTTCTTCTCTGCCAGCGTTTTGTTCTGTCACTCCTTCTAGTTCCTTTGCTTTTCTCCCACACTGCTGTCACTCTAATCTGCCTCTTGCCTCTTCCTCCATGTTTTCCGTCCTCACTACTGATTTCATGCTGCTGAGCACCAGGGGACAATGTCCAGTGACTGTATTCCCTTTCTCCACTTCGGGTGTGCTTTCTGTTTGACCCTTGTCCTTTCTAAACCACTTCTCTCCCCTGAGAACACTTGCCCCACCAATGCTTGTCAGCACTTTGGCACACTCATTAAAACACTTCTTTTTAGGATGCCTAAGAATGGATTCTGAGACATGATATGCAAATGTAAATGTCTGGGTTTCCTTCCTCCCTCTCCCCAGGTGGCTTCTATATAGTTTAAAATTTGCCATCTATTATGTTGAATAAACATGGCTGGAAATTCTTAATTTGCTGGGAAATGGGTACTTCCGATAATGCCGATTCAGAACAGGAGGAGGAGTAGAAAAACATCCAAGATATTTACAGAAATGTATCCATCTAAAGGAGAAGAGCCTACAAAGGAAGTAAAGCCTCAGTTGTTGGTTAAACTACTGTTTTGTTTCACGTATCTTTCAATAATTGGCTGTTACTCTGCTCTTAGAAAAATCAAGCAACAACCTACTAGTGAAGAAGGGCGTGCACATTGATCTGGATACTCTGGTTAAAAATATGCTATTCAATAAAGGAATCTCTGTGTTTACTAGCAAAAGGCTATAGGTCCTGAGAAGTAGGGAATTAGAAGGTACTTGAAGGTGCAAGTATGTAGAGTGGATATAGAAGCACCAGCACCGCTATAATTATGTGTCTGGTCCCATTACACTGTTTGTTTTGATGTTGCACGAACACGATCTGGCATAGCTGGTCATCAAATACTAAATGAATTCATGTGGGAACTCTGCCAGTCCTGCCCTGTACATTTGTTTTTTCTCATAATTATCTGACTTTCACACAAATGTAAGGGTTCTATAAAGGGAACACAGTTCCAACATCAAGAAATTTCCTTATTCAGAGATTGTATAGGCTTCTATTTTATTTTCAGTCAAATTGTTTTCTTTTTATCATGAACATATTAATCATAATTTTATATGTAACTGTACCATTGCCATTCCCCATACTATGTGTAAAGATTTATTGGCAGTATTAAATCTAAGGGATTATATTAGACTATAAAAATATGATCCCTGCTGGAACTTGACATAAAGTGCAAAATGACAGCGTGACAGAATTTTAATCTTTAAAAAAATCAATTAAGTTTTTATAAACTAAACTACTGTACTAAAAATAGATTGAGATTTTTTTCATACATTTCTGAGGCCAGAAGGGACCATTATGATGATTTGGTCTGACTTCCTACATAACATGAGCCACAGAATTTCAAGAAGAAATCATTTGAGCTACTAGTACACATTCCTGGATTCTAAATTAACTTAGCCCTAACTTAGCTAATATTGCATGGTAACATACTCTTTGGGTCTCTTCTTTAGTGGCTGTGTATGACATTTGTAATATTTTTAATAAACCAAGAAAACTCTAGGGCAAAAGCGACAATAAATGGAGTCATGGTTGTGAGTACATAGCAGTAATTTAAGAGTAGAGTTAAGGTTATTTGGGTGCCTTAATTGTGCATTTCCATATTTTAATAGCTCAGATTTCTTTTAAATTTAACCTTAACTCTGAATTTTCTGAGTTTTTAATGCTTGCTTGGGGATAAGCATAAAATCCCTATAATGTGTTTACTCTTAAATTACTGATCAGTGCAATCAACCTTAACTCCATTTTAATGTAGCTTTTTTCTGGAAATATGGAATATATTGGTGTGTATTCCCCACACTCTTGATAAGTGAGATGCAGATGCAGAAGGCAAGTTTATTTGAAAGTCCAAGACTCAAATTGTTTATCAAAATAAGTTCCAAAGAAGCTTTTTAACTTTAGACTTTGGGGTTGGGGGAGTTTACCCTCTATTCCATTACTAGGATAATGTGATATCATAGTTCCTATCTGCTCTCCCTATGAAATATAAACGATCGTTTAAAAAAAAATTTTTTGCAAACAAAAGGGTGCTGTCATGAGATCAGCTCCATTAGTCACTAAAAACCTGGCTCCTCATTTTCTACAAAGGTAGGGGCAACACATGAGTGTTGCATCATATGTACGATAAAATTATACACAATAGATGAAACATGGAGCTTCACTTCTGGATCAGCCATTCAAATCCAGTTCAAGTTATTAAACAAAGGCTGTGTCATTGACAGCAAGTTCAAAGTCCTATGTGAAATGAGCTGGTAGGTGTCAGCTAGGTGTCTATATTACAAAACTATTACCACCACAAGTGGCACCCTTGTTTGGCAACGCCAACAGAGAGGCCAAGAAGTACATGGATAAAAGGATGTTGGGCTATGCCAGGGGTCGGCAACCTTACCACAGCTGAAGAGCCGCATGTGGCTCCGGAGCCGCGGGTTGCCGACCCCTGGGCTATGTTGTCACTGCAAAGCAGGTTTGATTCACAGTGGCAGGAATGTGCTGAGAAGTTTTCACTTATATTGTACCTTTCACCTTTTGCACTGTGAAATAAAATGGTTTTAGTAAAAGCCTTCAAGTTGTGTGTATTATGCAGTAGTAAATGTAAACACTAGTATTTTTGGAGGTTGAGGCGGAAGGTCTGATTTTATTAGTAATAATCTATGAATTGCCATTTGAGGAGCAACTAGTAGTTAATCTCTCCAGTAACCTTGACCAATGAAGAATGGTTCATAAAGCTCCTATAATACAATTAACCGTGGAAAAACTTAATTGTACAGTAGTAATACTTTCCTGCCCTATGTTGTAGTACACACTGAAGTCAATGGAACTATGCTGTTTTATGCCATCTGAGGAGCTGGCCCTACATAATTAATCAATTTTATACAATGTTGTTCTGACCCTGATTCGTCAGTTTGTAACTGAAATTATGCATACTGAAGTTATGCAGACTTTGCACAACTTTCACCCTAGATAGTGTAACCGCATATAGTACCCTCACTCACACACAAACGTCTCATTTGGTTTAGAATTTATTTGTCCAAATAATAATCTCTGGCAGCGAGTTTGATGGATGGGTGGATGATGTGGTGGATTTAAATTTTCCCCCCCTTTATCTATTTTAAATGAGTTGCCTCTGTAATGTTGAATGCTCTCTTATTTATGGTTTTATGAGAACGAGTAAACAGGAACTCTCAGCTGACTTCTATGCCAGTAATTATTGTATAGATTTTCCTCATATCAACTCTCACTTTTTTGCTCTCCCAGCTGCTGTAAATAATCCTGGACTAGATTCATGCCAGGGGCATAGTGTTTGCACAATCTGTATTCATTGCAGCAACTGCACCATCTGATGGTGAGTTATTCTTTCTAAGAGGGCTGGCATCCATACCTCTATTCCAGGGGTTTCACCTTGGGAGGACAGCTTTATATTCCAGCCAGGGCTCCACTGCTTCCCTGCTTCTCAGGAGATACCACCCCCTCCTCTTCATTTTTTTTGAGTGTGTGGCAAGCTGGCTCTAGGGCACTCTGTGAAGCAAGGGTTGCTGTAGCGTACTCATACTCCTGGCAGACTGCCTGATGCCTGAAGGCATGGAGTGAGTTTGGCACATCTTTATTTAATCTCTCCTCATATGCAGACTCCACAACTACCATGCTTTTATTCATTTTAATTGCCCTTATATGGATCAGCTCTATTCCTGGTCTGAGTGTTCTAGTCTTACACCTAACAGTGACATCCTTGTGAACAATCTATTTGATCTGTATTCCCAAGGCATCTGATGTGTAGGGCTCTTTTGTACACCAAAGTGGGTGAGTGCACAAATTCTGCACGTGCACGGACTTTTGAAAATATGGCTTGTGTGTTCTGTAAAAGCAAATTCTTTTCCCTGAACAACGATTTACTTTTTAAATGCACTTTGAAAAGTTACTTATCCTTTGAGACACCCAACAATTATTCAGTGAAACCTGACCACAATGTGGCAAATGTAAAGAATAAAAGCAAGCAAACAAAACCTCAGCAACAATGCAGCTGCATCAAACCCTACTGGATACAAGAACATGTGTGTGTATAGTCTGTACGTTTTGTTTTGCTGAATCTTCTTTTGCCTTCTTGCATGATCATGGCAGTGAAGTACGTTCTCACTAAGCTGCTTTTACAGCTATCAAATGTCTTTTGATTCAGTTCAGCAGTTAGTCATCCACAAAAGCTGTTCATTGCTTCGTACTCCTGCATCCTTTAATTATGGATGAATTAACTGCCAAGTCTTGTGATGTTTGTTAAATTATATTCATTTTATGCCCCCAAAATAGTAATGGGTGATTTATACTTGTTTTGTTTTTAAACGAACCGATGATAAAGGTTCATCCCCAAACCAAACGCAGTCTTCATTCAGGTTCAAATAATGACCATCGCCTTCTTCTTCCAACCTTCAGCCCCATCCTGTCAGTGTTAGTGCATCTTTTCCATCTAAGAACCACTGTTACAGGGAACTTTCACCTCTCCATGACCTCTTCTTACTTTTAGGCAAACACATTTCAAACAAATAAGGATTTATGACTATTTAGCCTTCAGTGGTGCTTTCCTCTGAAATGATCTTCTCCTGTGGATTACCAAATAATGCACCTGAAACTACATTAGTTTGTTCAGGCTTGTGGTTTATTTGAAAATCATTTCCCAGTAATCTTATATATACCATCTGGCTAAACATCCTGTTTAGGCATCAACCTCTGAAAAAAGACAGAAGCATTCCATTTTCCCGAGCCATTGCTGAGGAGCTGAAGTAATAACTGGATCTTTTTTTCTTATGTGCAAACCTATGTCAAGCAAGATTCCTCATTCACATTTGAAGCATGGACTTGTAGTTGCAAAGATAGATAAGTTGAAGAAAAATTGCTATTTTTTTTATTTCTCTGCAATCCTGTAGCCAACGTGCAGAGAAGCTGATTTTTTTCCTATGGTAAACGGATACTACTTACTTTCATTTGAGGGCCTCACAAAAGGGAGCTTGCTAAAAAAAGAAAAAGAAAAAAAGGAGGGAGTTCCATCTTCTTCCCCTCAGTCTACAGATACCCACTGACTGGGACTGTGCAAGGTTTGGAACCCAAAAAGATTCATGGTACAGGAGTTCGGCAGGTCGGGGAACGATCTGAGCTACTGAGGTTTGGCTTCCACCATCCTTAGCCCCATCCCAACCCTCAGAGGAACAGAGGACAATTTAATAAAGCCTATGATTATTAAATTGTGCTGCTTTTTCCTATACACTGCTTCAAGAAGCATCCCCAATAGGTGTTGGCAGAAACCACGGGGACCAGCTGAGAAAGGGAAGCAAAAATATATCTGTGAATTCTAGGAATTGAACCCCGATTTCTCCTATGGGGAAGAAGAAAGGAAGAATTCATATGAAAATCTTGTCATGTTTGGACTGGGAAAATAGGTGGCTTTTTAAAATGTATTAGCTAACACTAACATGATTTAAATAACATGATTTCAAACAGGAGCTTGCACCTAGTGTGGACAGGGCAAGTTGTGTTTAAAAACATGTCAACTGGTTGTGCTTAATCCTAGTCTCCCCTAGTTTAGATATGGCCTCTGAGATGAAATTCTCAGAATACAATGTTAATTATTGCTAATGAAGTAGAGAATCAGGTAATAAATTATGTTAATCCAACAGATCTATATGAGCTGACCATCTTTCAAAGCAGTCAAGTTTACTAGTGAATACATATAAGCAACTTCACTATTTTAAATTAATTCTGCCAAGATCTTATTAATTAACCTCTGGAACACTGCAGGTGCATTTATTAAGACAGAGAGCATCATGTTAAAATAGGATGATCCCTTCTGACATATGAAGCTGTTTTTAATTTGCTCTCATCATCTCCAGCCTCTCTAGTACACATTAGATAATTCCAGGGTCCTAAACAAGCTAGAGTGATTTAGGTGGAAAGCAAGGGAGTTATTCATCTTATGCAAATGCCTGTTTAATTTTCAAAGGATCTTGGCACCATTGCAAGTGCTGATAATCGTGGACTATAAAAAGGAGAGAATTTCTGGTTTGTTTAATTTATCTCTAACTTTTCTCCAAGCAGGTAAAGCTAGGTAATGGAATTTGCATGGCAAAATCCATTATTAGAAGTGCCAGTGTGACATTTGATTGAGCCAGTCTATTTAGACTTAATATGAATACCTGACTTATGTTCTAGAAGAAAATTACTTGCTATTTCTCCTTCTGATTTCTAAATATATTTATAAATGTACCTAGTGTTATAATGATTGACCATCAGTTGCTTCCTGTTCATTTCTCCCATAAGCTTTATGCATTGATTAGTGCACTAATAGTAACATAGTCTAGGGAAACATGCATTCTCCATTAGTAATATTTAGTTTTCTGTAAGATTTGTAATGGAAAGAACTTTCTGATGCCTGAATATAAGTGACATATGCCTTTGTCATTTGCAATCATGCTGCCTTATGCTATGATCTCATCACATCTCTAAAGCTATAAAGGGTCAGTTATGGCCACTTCTTGGATGGAAAAATCTCTTGGGGAAACCAAGCATGTGATGATTTAGTAACATGCCCTTTTTCCTTTGACTCAGTACTGAACCACTTACCCATAATGCTAGTTTTTGGATGAGACATAAAATAGAGGTTCTTCTGACCATTCAAAGTAATAAAAATCCCAGGTCACTTTTCCTTAAGCACAGGAAAGATAGCTGCAGTATCCTGGCCCCGTTCCAATTTGCCTAAATACATTCTCCCACCTAAATCCCCCCTGGAGTTCCAGTTTGAGCTCACTTCCTGTCCTAAGCTGCAGTTTAATGTTGTTGTTGTAGGCTTTTAAAGAGCAGTCATATGCTACCATACATATTGCTGCAACTCAGCATTGAACACTCATTTTTTTTAACAAGTGCTTTGGGATGGAAAGTGCCCTATAAATGGAAGATATGGTTAGGAGTGATGCAGTAGTACTTTGTAAAGTTTTGGGTTGTTTTATGGTTATCTTCTTTTGGTAACTCTGTAAAGGAAGAAATTCCACTCCTTGTTTCATTTTTCTTGGCTATAATTATTGTAATTTTTATTTCTATCAATAACAATATTTAGTGCAATCACATCCATTGAATGTGATCATTTATCTTCCACTGCACTGATGAGAACAGACAATACCACTAAATGTTACCATTTGATACACTTTATTAATTAAGGCTGAGTCCACACTGACAGCGGCAAATTCACAGCCGTCAGAGCGACCGCTCTGGATCGACTGAGTGGTCTGTGTCGACCCGCTCAGTCGATCCAGCAAGCCACGCAGGAAAGCCACCCCAGTAAGTGGCGTAGCGCTGCGTCGAAGGGAGCGCTGTTCCCTTCGACACAGCGCAGTGTGGACGGAAGATGTGCAAGTGATTTACGCCACTTGTGTATCTTCCGTCGACTGCCACCGAATCGCAAAGGTAAGTGTAGACCGGGCCTTTGGCTCCAAATAAAGTAGTTGTAAATTCCGAATGTGCTTTTCACACTGCAGTGCATTATAAGAATGCTTTACAATGCAGTATTTCAAGTTAGAATTCAGTGCTTTTGATTTCATTTTTATCTACTCTTCTTGCAAGTGTGTAAAGAGTCTGATTCGCCAAAGTTGTGACTAATAATATGCCTTCAATTTGTAATTCAAACCCATATGAGGCATGTACTTTTTAGTTGGTATTTTTAAACGTGTTAGTCCATAACTTCCACAGAATTTTCACTCACATAAGTTGCATTTAAATACAATTTGTGATATATAGCATTTGCAGTGCTGGTCCAAAGATGGAGAGCTCATCTAAAATGATCCTCTGATTCTGTTTGTATGAAATCAATTGTCATATAGTGTTCAGACAAGATTTGCCTCTGGGAAGAGGATATTCATCTTCTACAGCCAATACTGAGAGGATGCTTCCCTCTTTAAATAAGGAGCAATCTCTGTGGCTCTCAATAAAATTGCAGAGGTGCAGTGGACCTGCAGCTGCATAAGCAATTTTTGCCCTAGGTACTGGATGTTGTTATTTATGTAACATTTGTAGTGCAGTAACACCTAGAAGCCAACCAGATTTGTGCATCATTTTGCTAGGTGCTCTATGCACATATAGAAAGTGGCAGTCCCTGCCCCCAGATATTGTCTAAAATAACAAGACATAGATGAATGAGACAGACAAGGTGGGGGTGGTAGGAGAGGCATAATAAAATGATCCTTTATGCAAAATTCTTAGCCCTCTTCAGAGGAAGGCATGTTGCATTTATAAATTGTCATTATGCAGTAGCAAATGATAGGCAATCATTTCTGAGCTCTTCTGTTTCCTGTTGATGACTGTGTTCTTTAAAAAAAAATGTGCTTTGAAGTCTGAGAATAGGTATGTTTGCTAGGATTTAAATATGAATTGCTACTGGAACGCTGTCCCTCTGAGTGGGTCAGACACCCAGCCTCCCTGTGACGTGCTGTTCTAAGGAGAATGAGCCAAACCAGATCCACCTGTGCGTGGTTAATAGTCTAGGTGGTGGTCAATCCAGCTAAGGAACACTTGGGCCTCATTAGTACTTATGAGGGCCCAGTCAGGAAGTTCCAGAACACAGGAAACTTCTGAGGAGAGAGACTTCTCAGGGAGCTGGTTAGGGAGCTCACCAGGAAAAGTACTCCTGGAGGGAAGAGATTCTGACAGGGAGCGCTACAAGTGTAAGTCCCAAGGGAGTCATGGTCTCAACTAAAGGACCTTACCAGACAGCAGCAGATGGTCCAGATCCCAGAGGAATCACACACTGCTCTGGAGAAGACCATCCAAAATAGGATCCCTTTCTTGAGTGGTGGTAAGAGGCCCATCTCCCAAAGGTGTCCTGGGTCAAAAAGGCCTTACTGGTAAGGAACCTTAATGGAGGCAATGGATGGATTCAAGTGGGGCAGATGGACTCAGATTTATTTACCCCTCCCCCACACCCTGACTGGATGCCTTGCTTGTATCGTCATTTGGCCTTTGGTTAAATACATTAAATCCTGACGGGCACTGTTCACAATTTAAGAGCGTCACTGAAGTCATTAAAAGCCCACTAGAGGAAACTGAGGCAGGAACATACCTGTGGTAATGCAGCAAGTTGCCAGGGGGCATGCAGTGTGACATGCCAACTTTGACACCAGGGAGATGCTCCAAGGATGCACATCCCCATAACTGATTGGTAAAATATCTGACAATGTACTTTAATTTCTTTCTAAACAAAGTTCTTCTGTGATGAGTTTGCACATTTCTACCAAGAAGTTTCTATTTTTCTAGTTGGTCCATCATTCTTATATCACATCCTACCTCATGTATGCAATTATTTGCAAATGCAGCTTTCCTTCTAAGTTTAGAAGTCTTGTGCATTTTAATAATCTGGCTCATCAGTTGTGTTTATGTTCATTTTCTTTCCTCTGTTTTTTTTCTTATATAGACATAAAAATAATTATTACACATTCAGTCACTTAATGTAGTAATCTAGGGAGCAACATTTTAAACCTCATTTGTGAGCTCAGTCCCTTTATTTGTATACACTTTATAAATGGGCAATAGAATAAAATCATTTTATTTCCTCTAAATCCTGCCTTTCATGCTAATTGAATTACTGAAGTATTGCACCTAATAATAGCCCTACAATTCAACTGTATTAAATTTATATGACCAATGTAGCAATTCTTTTTATGTAATGTGATATGGTAATCAATCTTTTAAGTTTATTTTGGATCCCTAAAATGGTTCTTAGTTTCTCTGGTGCATTGCTTCAGTACACAGCTGAGATGCTAGGTTTTATAATATTTTTTTTTCTTTGGAGTGAAGATATTTAATCTTATTCTGAGAAAGTGGACAATCTGATTAGAGACATTTAATAAGATAACATCATATAGTATACAGTAATCTAGTAAATTAGATTAGCCTATCCTGATATTTCACAGTTGCAGTAATAATTGTGTACCTACAGCTATTTCTATGCTCTTTAATCTTAGATGTCTAAAGATGACAGTAATTTTCTAACCAATGTATGGGTTTTTCCCCATAATGTGATTACTTGTGCAATTTTAGATTTAGCTCAAGAACAAATCAGTAGTTGTAGACTAGTTAGTAACAAAGTACTGGTGGTTCACAATATCTGGATCTGTTTAAACCTTTAGACTAATAAAATGTTAACTTTACTTGAACACATTTAGGTTTTCAACTTTATAGCGCTCTCTTTCTAGGCTGGATTCAGAGCTTCTTTTTTTTTTTGGTTGATTCTGCTTTGGCAGAATCCTGCAGCAGTTAATATATCTGTGACCCTCATAACTTAAATACAGAAAACTATTATTTAAAATAGTTTACATCTAAAATATACACCAGAATGTGTGAGGATTTCTGAATTATTCCTGAAATACTATGTCTTCAGTGATAATACAAGAACTATGTAAAATAAGACAATATCCATTTATCATCTATATGAATGAATGCATTGCTTGTGGGAGGAGTGAGACTGACATCCTGTGTGGTAGATGCTCTTACTCCAGAAGGAGGGCCCTTTTCTGGTTTAGCTTTTTCCATAACAGTGGTATACTTAATAGGTAGTCTTCTCAGGTAAAGTTTGAGGGTTATTAATGCAGGTGAAGCTTCACTAGTCACAATTTAAGAGACTCACTGAACTCGTTAAGAGCTCATTTAGGGGAAACTGAGGCAGGGACCCACCTGTGGTAATGCACCAAGTTGCCAGGGGGCATGCAGCATGATATGCCAGCCTTGACATAAGGGAGATTGAATAAATCTTTAATAAATCTGAAGATGAATAAATCCTTGTTTTCTATGAGACTGCCAACAAGGGTGCCAGTTTAGGGCCAGGAAATTTTTGATGTAGACTCTAATCCTTTAGGTAAAATTCATGGAGACCAACAAAATGACTCTACACAAGTTGCTGAACCAGCTATCGGGTGGGACCTGCTTTCAGTCATGGCTGCTGTGGGCTGCATTTCAGTTCTGCCACTGGCAGAATGGCTCCACATCCCATTAGCAATCTCCTGAGGAAAGCAGTCCCTTCCTAGATATACTTACAAAGATATTACAGTGTCTCATTCCAGATAGATCTGGCAGTCAGCTCTAGTTCTTGATGATTTTGAATGGTCTTCTGTGAAAAACACACTAGTTTCTCCTCTATCCATCTAGATTTTGTGGGGGTTTTTTAAATTTAGTATATGATCAATGAGCACTCTAGCATTACCTGCAACAGTATTAGTTATTGCTTTTTCTCACAGATTACATCAAATCTCATGCCTGATCTGTATGCAGTCTTCGGAACACATAGACTGTAGGCACACATGCCACCTTTGCCTTAACTATCTCCCAGAGTTCTTCTATCCAAACATGAAACCATATGTCCCATGATAATAAGCCCTTTTGGTTAATTGCCTCTAGAAAACACATCTTTACTTTTTAATGCCTCAGTGTAGTTCTCATTCTGGTAGACACAATGGCTATTGCATGCAATCTTTGGGTCAGTCACTCATTCTAGTCCATATGAGCTGGTAGGATGATCACCTACCAGGATATTGATTTCTTCCCACTCCATATCATGATGTTTCATTTAAATTTACTTGTGAAAGCATAAAAGGTGGATTGAATTAACTATTTACAAATTCATTCAAAAGTATGAGTAAGTTTACCTCCAAGTGACAAGAAGATAGGGTTTGCATAGGGGAGCTAGGTGATTCAGGGTATTTGAACTGGTTATAGTCGTTCACCGCTAAGTCACCAGTTCAAATCCAGCCCAAAACAGCAGTGACTAAAAGTTGTTACCAACAAGTGATTGGTTTGAAATTCTTTTGAATGTTTCAGTCCAGGCTCTAGTATCTGTTGTGCAAGTAGAGCTGTGATGAATTCAGTTGTTCTGCTCTCACAGTTAGTGGCTGAAGAAGAAATGAGAACTGGCAATTTCAAGCAAGTGAACGCTGCACCTTTCCTGCTGACAAATAGTATATAGTTTTTTAAAAGATCCTGCAGATCAGGAGACAACATAAAACTTCCCAATTATGACAAAATATGTAACGGATTTTCTTAATACTGCAGAAGACAAAGAAACATTTGGTGCTCTAGTTCTTTGATGTTTCGAGAGCTACTCAAGGGAATTTACCTTTGCACTGCACTGTTATTTGTCTATTATTTTCATTACATGTCATTTTAATGTTTACGTTTTTCTGAGTTGGCCAAAATTGGAAATATCTTTATCCTTTAATTACGTATTTCATAATGCAGATTACCCATTGCTTCAACATGCCTGATTATTTGTTAAAATTAAATGGAAAATTGAATGTATTCATAGCAGACAAAAAGTCATAACTCCTTCCATCTCGTGGAATGCAAGGAGGACTGTAAATAAACCAGTTGGAACTGAAAAAGGTTGACAATTAAAGGACTTTCTTTTTCAGAGACATTTCTTAATTATCCTATTTTGTCAAATGTATCTTTATCATTATAAGAAGTTTCCCTTTCATGCATTCGTAACAGAAAGGTAATTGCAAATGGAAAGCAGCAAAATGAAAAGAACTTTAATTATATATAAAAGCAAATGTGTTCTAGCTTAGGTGAGGCTGACCAATTAAATATGATTAGTGAATGGAAACAATTGATGTTTCTGTTTTTTCAAGTTAATCCAGTTGACCTTTTGGTGGTGAATGTGCTAGAGTTTTGTGTTCCCCCCTTCTCCCCCCCCCATTCAAGACTGTCTGTATATCTTAATTGGCAGAGCCTTTTCTTAAAACTACTTCACTCTGCTTGTGGACAAGTAAAGCTTTTTTGTAACTGGAGTAGGTGGGTACTAACTCCAGTCACATGGAAGGGTATAACCTGACTCAGGTTACACAGGGCCAGGAAATAAAGACCCATCACTTACCAGCCCTTTATAAAGCATCTTACAGTATTCCAAAAATAAATGAGGGCAGGTGACATTAAATAAAGATGAGTCTTAGCCAAAATCCTATGTCCACACATTGCTGAGCTTTGGAGAAGTTCAAACTTTGCCAGGGTTCAGATCTAGCTTTGGACCCATCTCTAATTTTAATAACAAAAGTGTGAACAGAAGCATAATCAGGTCTTTTAAAAACTGGCACTCAGAATTTGGCATTGGTAAATGATTACAGCTCCAACAGTTCGGAGGATTTATGGAGCATTTACTTTCCAACATGTATGTGAAAAGACAAAGCAAGAAGTGCACTTTTCGGAAGAGCACCGAAAGTGATGTGACATTCAGTTTGCTACGGGAATGTCAACATAATGTGAGAAAAAATAAGAATAACTCCTTTAAAAAAGTAAGCTGTCTAAAATACCCTTAATTTCCCTCCGTGACAAGTAATTTCTGGTGTTTACTTTTACTTAGCACCACTGAATAGCTCTTTAATGCAGCGTCTGAATAATTTGGTGTGGTATGCAGCAGAAGGCATCACACTTGTTTGGAACAGAAGCATAAAAGAAATCAGTGGAAAGCAAAAAGTGCCAGTAAGGAAGAGTTTTGTTTTATTGGTATCTCCATTTGACAGAAGTGCCTGAATTGCTTAAAACATGTCTCTACTTTAAACAGACAGTAAAAATGGCACTGTCGGATTCCATATTTATTATGAGTCATTGGTTCCATATCACATTTATTAAGTTTTGTCCTGGTACCAGGTTGCCCTGCAACTACATTGTTGTCAGAATATGCCCTCAGACACCTGTGCAAACTCACTTTTGGTAATGGGGTTATACATATGTCACTGGAAATAATAGGATTGCACAGGTGTGATCATAGGGTATAATTTGGCCTGCCAAATTTTTATTGGTGGTTCATGAACAAGAAGAAAGAATCCCTGAGCCGGGGATGCATTAGTGGGGCTGGAAGTTAGAAAAAAAGTTTTATTTTCATCTGAGTAAATCCATTCTGGAATTGGTAAGGCACAATAAATACAGAACCCTACAATGGCACTTTTAGTCACATTTTTGGACCATGACAGGACTTCACTTTGAGTCTTTATTCAAGATCAGAAAAATTAACAATATTTTAATCCTTAATGAAATGAATTGTGATTCTATTTATGATGGAGAGGATCCTGTTGGCAGGGAGCCCTCCAGGGCTTTCTCTTTCTGTTATTGCCTGTGCTTGCTGGCATGTTAGATATGGGGACACCAAGACACAAAGGATTTGGGTATGTTCCTCTGCCTTTCCCAGCATTCCATCATAGCCGCAAGATTCCTCAATGGATATCCACCCTTACCTGAAGTCGCATTAACCTATTCTCTAAGACACCCACACCACCATTGGCTGGGTGGGTTGCCAGGAATAAAGTCACTGCTCCATGGCAGTACAGCTCCTAATGGCATTGTGCAAGCAGAATGTTGGGCGACCAGGAGGAGCATGGAGAATTGGACTCTGGGGAATTGATTTGACGAACACTGTGTGAGGGGACTTTTGCAGACTTTCATGGCCCGTCTCTCTCTCATACTCCCCATGGGAATCTCCATAGAAAAGCTACCCTTTAATCTATTTTAAAGCCCAGACTTCTTCAGTGTGACGATATTAATTGCTGTTCTTCAACTGCATATAATAAAATGATTTGCTCCATATTTAATGAATGCTGAATTTTATCATATGTAGTTTAGATTATAGTAATTAATATCTTCATATTGGGAAGTCTAGAATTTTAAAACTGATTGAAGTGTAGCCATCTGTGTATTTGGCATCCACTTGCCATTCGCAGCTTATTTTTGATTAATATTTGTAGAAGTACAATATGAGGATTCATGTTAACTTTGTGCAAGTGAAAAGCATGAAAAGAAACTGCTACTGAAGATACTGGGTAGATGAGCTGAAAATAAAAAGCGGGGAGGAAGATGAATGTAAGTTTGTCTGTCTGTTGGTTTGTGGTTGTGCCAAAAGAGGTCCTGTGACTAACAACATTGCCAACTCTCTTCTTTCCTCTACTACTTTGTCTTTCATCTTCTCCCATTGTGTTCTGCTGCAGCCTGATGGCAATACAAGTTACTGGGGGAATGTCTTCACTGATGGCGGCAAATTCGCCACCATCAAATTGATTTATCTGGATCGATTGAGTGGAAGTGAAGACACTGCTCTATTGATCCAGAAGTCGATTCAATACAACCACCTCCAAAAAAAGTGTAGCGCTGTGATGATGGGTATGCATTTCCCATCGACGCAACGTAGTGGAGACGGCGCGCAGAAGAGAATTTAGGAAGTAGACATAAGTTACAGAAGCTACTCTACAGAACTTGCATAATTCCTGTCGACTGCCGCCGAATTTCCCGCTAAGTATAGGCTAGGCCTGGGATAAATCATCTTTGCCCAGGCCCTGGGAAAGAGATTAAAGGATGTGTGGGTACCCTTCAGTACTTCTTCTGAGATTTTACAGAGAGAACATGGATTCAAAAGAAAAGAATTGGTTTGATTAACATCTTTAGATGTATATTACTTTTAAGCTAAAGTAGATAAGGGATTGTTAGCTGATTTACAGAGGCAAAAAGAAAAAAGAATCACTTGCTTCCCTTGAAAGCAATGCTCTCTTTCTGACCACTCTTTGGGCAGCCTGTAAGCACAGCTTGTTGACTATATCAAATCCCTTTGCAGTATCCAGAGATCTCTTATATAAAGCCCCTTCCCCTGGATCAGTCTGATGGTTAGCTACAAATTGCAGCAAGGGCGGTTTAGATTGGACATTAGGAAAAACTTCCTAACGGTCAGAGTAGTTAAGCATTGGAATAAATTGCCCTAGAGAGGTTGTGGAATCTGTCATTTGAGGTTTTGCGAGGAGGTTAGACAATCACCTGTCAGGGATAGTCTCGATAATACTTAGTGTTGCCTTGAGTGCAGGGGACTGGACTAGATGACCTCTTGAACTACCTTCCAGTCCTACACTTCTATGATTCTACTTTTCCCTGGCTTCAGGGCCACCCTTAAAGATTTCTCTACACCATGGCATGATTTGGAGACCCACTGCCGTCTTTGAGGAAAAGCTAAGTAGGATACAAGGACTCTTAATAAAGATTTAGAGCTATCTTTCAAATACTAAACAACCTAACTCAGAGACTCTGCTCCACAGATTTTCATGTCTGGTTGGAACCCAACTTCTGCAAGTTTAAAATTTTCCTGTTTATCAATTTCCCCTCCAAACAGTTTTCCTTTGTTACATATATGAAGTGTATGCAGGTTTGCAGATTTTCTCTCACAGTCCCCTGACAGGATCAGGGCCCTATTGTATTATATGCTGTACAGATACATAAGAAGAGATGTCTTCTGGACAAAGAGCTTACAATCTAAACAGGCCAGAGGGACTACCGATAATGGACAAACCACATAAATAATGTCCAGGTTCTGTCCAATTTTAAGCAGCATGATGTGAAATAAGATACAGGGGGAAAAAAATCTGTAAAATCAACATGTACTGCCCAATATGCTCCAGGCAATGAAGGCTGATCACAAATCTTCAACCTCTTATTACCTGATTTTGTGACCTGCAGTACTTGTTCACTGGAATTAAAATAAAGCCATCTTATTTAGACCAGTGGTTCTCAACCAGGGGTATGCATATCTCTGGTGGTACACAGAGGTCTTCCAGGGGGGGTACATCAATTCACCTAGATATTTTCCTATTTTTACGATAGGCTACATAAAAAGCACTAGTGAAGTCAGTAAAAACTGAAATTTCATACAGACAATGACTTGTTTATACTGTTCTATGTACTATACGCTGAAATAAGTATATTTATATTCCAGTTAATTTATTTGATAATTATGTGGTAAAATGAGAAAGTAAGCAATTTTTCAGTAATACTGTGCTGGGCCACCCTTGTATTTTTATGTCTGATTTTGAAACAAGTAGATTTTAAGTGAGGTGAAACTTGAGGGTACTCAAGACAAATCAGACTCCTGAAACGGGTAAAGTAGTCTGGAAAGATTGAGAGCCGCTGATTTAGACCATGCTGGATTAGAGCCCTAACCTGTGAGGGGCCAAGTGCTCTCAGTGTTCCACAAGACTGTACTGTTTGAGTAAAATTCACCTGTGTGTAGAGGGGCCAGCCGGGCCAGCCCAAGGTGTTTTGCACCCAGAACAGAAAATGAGCAGCTGTTGAAGCCAGCTCAAGGTCTGTGCTTCATTTAGGTCTCATTTTGAGGGCTTATGTGAGATTTAGACCTTGCCTTGACTAGGATTTAAAGTTTGATGTTAGCCTACGTTAGTTGACATGTGCTAGTTAACACATTTTAACAATCTAACAGAAGCAAGGCACACTGCCTTTAACTTGATCAATTTCTCATGTGTTAAAGCCTAGACTGGGTTAAATATCACACATTAAATTCTAGTCTAAACAAGGCCTCCAGTGATACATAGGATATGTCTATGCTGCAGGGGAGAAAAAACACCCATGGCAGTGAGTTTCAGAGCCTGGATTTACGGACTTGGGTTCATGCTATGATGCTAAAAATAGACTTGTAGTTGTTCCCACTTGGGCTATAAAAACCACTCCCCTCCCCGGGCTTGTAGACATACCCCTAAAGAGGAAGGGGACTGTGTTACAACCCAGAATGAATTAAAACGAAAACTCAGGTTTAAACCCTCTGTTTAGGATGCAAGTGAGAGATTTTAGTGATCACAATTTTGTCTTCCCCCCCCCTCCCTTTCTCCAACTTAAAAATATCATAAAGCTGGAAGCTTCTGCTCAAAAGAACCACTTAAAAGAAAGAGCAGGGAGGTTGCAAGTCAGGACTGAGGGATACTGGTGTGGCCATGTGACAAAGCTTGCTTGGCATGTGTCCACAATGGTGCTTAGAAGTCAGTGAGAGCCGCTAAGCACTTTCAAGATTGGGAGCACGGTTTAGTCCACAGCCAATGGATTATTAGTTCTTCATCCTCATGAGCCCCAAGATCAAATAGCTTGAACTTGGGGGGGGAAATACACACTTGGGTGTTTCCTTCATACTATATTATGAGCCACCCACTCAACTGGTGTCAATTGGCATATCTCCAATCCTCACTGAAACCAATGGAGTTACTACCATTTACAATAGCCGAGGACCTGGCCCCTATGTGTCTGTATTTTTTTAAGACTTTATCTGAGGCAATCCCTATAAAATTAGCAGTAGCTGTTTCATTTCAAGATTCTGTACATGGAAATAGACAAACAGTTAGCTATTATCCGGCTGGGTGCCAATAACGATTATTTATTGGGTTGGGAATATGTCCCTTCATATCTTGAAAAACCAATGCTCTTCTCTGACTGAGCTTGGACCTGCATGGAGGATGCAATTTCAAGCATAACGATAAGCCAAGACACAATAGTTGAAATCATTCAATATAATAGTTGCCAAAAGAAGTCAATACCGCATCTCATATAATCCTTTTGAAATTCATAACCTAAGCAATACCTGACTTCCTCCTAACAAAAGACCATTAAAAATCAAATGAATTTGTAATAATGTAGTAAAAGTTTGTGTGTTGGTGTTTCAGTCACAAATAGTGATTTCAGGATTTACTTTCTCAGCTATTTCAAATCCTATTGGGCTAAAACCTGATGCAGTACATAATTCATCAGCTTGAATGTCTTTTATTGTTGTTACAAAAAATTATTGAGGTTTAGAGAAAATATCCTACAATTTTGTAATACCAGCACAATACATTGAGTTAGTACCTATTGAACTTTGTTATTATGGAAGCGGAACAGCAAGGAATTGCCAAGTATAGGAAACAAAAGCATTCATTCAAACAAGTGAGGATTTATTTATTATTTGGGCAGGGAGGGGACAATTAAAATGTTATTTCAAACCACACAAAAAAGACACTGACCAAATTCAGCCAGCTGCCACTAATCCTAAAAATTATAGCATCTAAGGTCTGCTCCTTTTTCTGCGCCCATTGACTTCAACTGGTGCAGGATCAAGCACCTCATGCATGGTGGATGATTGTACTATCACTCACTGTATGCTATAAATCAGCACAGCTTCATTGACTTCAATTGGTCTACAATGGTTTACATCATCTGCTGATCTGGCCTCGAATGCTACAATTCATAAACACACTAAGACAAACACCGAATGTTAATGTTTTGCTGCAAGGTAGTGAGCGTTCAGGCCACAAGCCAGCAAATTGTTTAAGCATACGTCATGCTCTTGACTTCAGTGGGTCAGAGTGCTCAGTACCTTGCAGAATCATGTTTGTAATGCATTGACTAATATGAATGCCATGTTTTGTAAAATAATTTTTGGAAAATATCCAGAAGAGTTTCTTGGATAGTAATTTCTTGACCAAGTAACAGAGCTGTGCCTTTCTCACTCTCTGGCGTTACTGAATGGCATTTCAGTCAGGCTAAATTATTGATTCTGCCACCCAAGCAGAAACACAATGAGCTGATGCAGATGAATTTCAACAGCCTTTGAGGACCTCTCTGCCATGGAATGCTGCCTGATAGAACTCAATACAGTGCACTGTCAGATATGAATTATGCATTGACACTTCACTCCCACATCATTATCCCTTTCATTCTGCTGTGTCTGCACAGATAGGATTGATTCACACATCACACACTGTAACATTTATAATGGGGAAAAACTGGAAACATTTTCACAGTGAGAAAAAACATGAATAAGTACACTTTCAGGACAACCTTATTATTGGTTGGCCCTGTAGTTTCTAATGGGGCATGAAATATCTTCAAAAAGTCTTTTGCTTTTATCAAAATATTCCCTGTTTAGGGAGTAATTCAAAAGTATTCATTGGGGGGGGGGCCCTGATGCAAAAATATCTACATGCATACGGTCTAATAAAAGTGAGAAAACACTTTTTGATTTCTATATATTCTGATTTTCAGAAGAGTGTTTTATAACAGCTGTACCAAATCTTAATGGCTCTCACTTTAGGCATCTTGCAATAGACACTTCAACCATACAGTAAATTAATCAGAATTACTGCATATTAGGAATGGCATTTTGTGGCTGTAGCATAGTACTTTATTTTACAGCACCTGTTCTATTCTGAAAAATAATATGCCCATTTTTTGCTTGAAGACAACACATTGAGCATTTTTCAGTCTCTTTCCCATGCTCACCTTCACACTGAAGAGAGGATCTGAGTTATTTCTCAGTTACACATATCTGCATGTGATTTAAGCAAGAATCAATCATCTGTTTTTTCCATGAATGTAACTAAATGCAGCTTGATCTGAATATATAGATAATATAACATATAAGCATGGATTGGAAAACATCCATTACTATCTACTTCCTACCCAAGAGGAAAACTAGCAGTTTCTCTAGCGAGGCCAATCCATCATTGAATGAAGAAATAATTCATTAGTTCGAGCAGCAATCCCTTCTCTTCTATTATCCTTACTTCTGCCCACTCGTTCTATTGCTGAGAGGAAACAAACTGACTCTTGAGGTTGAATTAATATTCTGTATATCTCTGTCCATAGGGATGTTCATTGCCACAAAGAAAGAATAGGAGAGAAAGAATTGACTGAATTACATTCCTGAGAGTATTTTTAATGGAAAGGTGATAACGACTCCATGGTAAAGGCTCAGACTCATACCCATGTCCTTTTTGGTTCCCCTTCTATGTTACAGTTGTTACTTTTCATCTAACAATTGTCGTGCTTGGTCTCTGGATAGGAGTAGGCTTTTTTTTCAAAGTTGTCAAAACCATTTTTGAATTATACAGATGGAAGGATTTCAATGGGCTTTGGATCAGCAACATAATGCTCTGGGAAATGTCTGATAGTTGATGCTCTTTGAAATTATCTTCATCTCCTATCATGCATCTGACAGTGGGTTTCTGCCTGTGAAAGCTTATGCCCAAATACATTTGTTAGTCTTTAAGGTGCCACAGAAGTCTTGCTGTTTCATCTACTAAGAATTCCCAAAATATCTAGCTTTCAGGAACGAGGTACTGAAAGAGGTCTGAACCAGTTCTGATCATCTGGCATGCCAATTCAATATATATTATGTTGGCATCATTAAATATTAAATATCTTTTAAGACACCAGATACTGATTTAAAAAATACAATGACATGTAAAGCAAAACCATCAATTCATTGCTACAAAAATATTCCTTACGCCGAGGATATGTAAAATACTATAGTTCTAGAATGTCTTCTAATACGTGTTTTTAAGGGAAATAGGAATCTCTGAACACAGAAAGTTGATGCGTGTACATTTCACCTTACCACATGTGTAGAGTGTTAATAGAGTGAGGAAAAGTGCTCAGAACATAAGAACATAAGAAATTTCTGGCCTACTCATTTTGTCACTTTCTTTTACATGAAAAAATAGTATTGAATAAGAAATACATTACAGAAAATAGTATGTTGGTTGTTATTTTATCTTGCCCTCAAAATATACAAAGAGCAGAATTCTTGCAAGTTTCACTTTACTAACTACAGACTCTACAGAAACGGATTAGAAAATCAAAGCAAGCTAAATTACTAGATGTGAAGAATATGCTCACATAATCTTTGCAAGCCAACAGTCATTGAAACGCTTGATCATTGGTCATTTAATGAAAAGTTGAGAGGTCCATGTTGTTGGTATCAAATTAAGTGCTGTTGCAGCCTTTGCTTTTAAAAAAAAAAAAAATCAGTGACACCAGGAACAGATAAATGAAAACTTAAAGATAGTTATATTTTCCACTTACCAACCATAAAAATAGAGCTGATCAAAAACTTTCTGATGGAACATTTTGTTTTATTGGAAAATACTGTTTAATTGAAATCGAAACTTCCCATGGGAATGTGTCAATTCTGATGAAATCTCATGTAAGAAACTGGAGAGAGGGAAGCATTTTGATAAGGATGAAATGTTCTGTTTTGACATTTTTAGAATGGAATGTTTTATTTTGAAATAACTTTGTGACATTAATTTTATAATAATGTTAAATTTCAAAATTTGCAACTAAATGTTTCAGTTCTATTGAAACAAAACAAAAAAATTGAAATTTTGTTTTATGGCAAATTTCAAAATTATTTGGTTTTGCTCTGATCTGGAACAAAACAAATTTCCAATACTGCAGAATTTATGACGAAACAGCAATTTTGGTTCCCACACAGCTCTGTTTACATGTATATCTTTAAATTTACATGCTACAGTTGATTGATTAAATTATTCTGAACCATCAGTTACTCCAGGTCAAACTGTACTGAGCTTTGCACAGTTTGTCTTTGCCCCCACCAGCCTTTTTGGCTGTAATGCAACAAAGAGACAGGCTCCATTATAACAACAATCCAAAGCAGAGATGTCCAATCTCACTGCAGTCTGGTATTTATTAAGAGTCATAGTAGTAACCTGAACCAAATGAGAAAGCACAATAGTATCTATACAAGAATGAACTTGATGGGAAGAGATACTGATGATTCTGAAAATTGAAGGTTTGATTCTCCATGTTATCTGAGCTGCACTCTGGCAGTGTAAAGGCACCTTTACAAATGAGCGTAAAGAATGGATCTCTTAGAGCTACAACCATCACTTCAACACCAGAGAAAAAGTGAATTACAGTGCTTAGAGAAGGTGTTAAGATGAATAGGGCTCCTTATTTAGAATCTGTACTCATCTTTGTATCCCTGGGACATGCACTCCTGTGGAAGATGGGTGGTAAGTAAGGCGCTCCTTCCACTACCCAGTGATTCCCAATCTGTGGCCACGGGGGCTTTGCCTAAGGACCAAGGTGGAGCATTGCTGCTGGGCTAAAAGACCAGTGCAGGCTCCTTGCTGCAGCCAAAGGGATGGGAGATCAGCGCCCCCCTCCCCCTGGCTATAGCAGGGAGCATGGCAAAGCACTCTGCCTGGGTCCCTAGGTGCTGGGGTCCCTTCTGGAGCTGGTCCCAGCACCTAGGGACCCAGGCAGCTCCAGCAGGGACCCCAGCACCTAGGGACCCAAGCAGAGCACTTTGCTCTCTGCTGGAGCCAGAGGAGGGGAGCACTGATCTCTCGTCCATCTGGGTGCAGAAGGGAGCCACTGCCCAGGAACACAGGCAGAGCACATGGGGCTCCAGGATGCATGCGGTTTCCCTGCTGCAGACGGGGACGGGAGATCAGTGAGAAGGGAGGTAGCCTCCTCGCTGGACTCCTTCCCTCTAGCTGCAGTGGAGTGAGGGGGCTGCTGGTGGAGACTGGTGGCCTTTCAGGATTATAAAAATGATATCTGTGGCCCTTGAGCCAAAAAGGTTGGGAACCACTGCTCTAGGTAGTCTGACGACGGAACTGCCTTATTGGCTTCAATGGGATTTAAAGACCTGCTTAGGTATTTTCTGAAATAAAGATCATTTCCTGAATTAGGGCCTAAAAGGGGGTCAGGAAAGGGAGATGGAAAAGCCTGTTCTGAGAAGCTCATGCAATACAGAGGACTGAGGAGGAAGTTTTACAATGAGATATGGGTTAGTTGCTCTTTAATTTTTGTTTTTCAATTATTTTTATCATCCCAAATTTCTCTGCATTGAACAGAATTACATCTCTGTTCAGGAATACAAGATGCCCTTATGTATCCTCAAGTGCCCTTGTGTCTAATTTTCATGAGTTTTTTGCATGCACGTATGCATGTCCGTACTGAAAAGGGTCCATCTGAATTCCTGCAACGTTTCTTTCCAGAATTATCCATTCCCCTATGTAATTATATTCTGAATTCAAGCTTCCTTCCAATAATTCCCAAACTCCACTTTGATTCCAAACTGATTCTGGTGAATGATATGATGTGCTGCTTGCTTTGCTCAAGCCAACAGCGAAGAAATCCCAGCTCCTCCACTGAGCTTGGACCGCGTTGCTTTTTGTTACCAGACAAGAGATGTTAGTTCTCCCTGGGCCTGATTCTGCTCTGCCTTGCATGTGTGAAATCAGTAAGGGTAGGGCCACACTGCAATTGGAAGTGTGATTGCAGCATGTGTAGCTAGCTTTAATCTGTCTAACTCAGCTACTAATAGCTACTAATAGTGAGGGCAGCAGGAGCATGAGTGTAGGCTACCTGCCCGAGTAAGTACACAGCATCCTGGGCAGGCTTGTACAGTCTGCGCTGAAACCTGTGCTGCTATGGCTTCACTGCTATTGGTACTCTAACTAGCTGGATCAGAGGTAGCTCGTGTCACTCTTCACGTGCTGCAATAACACCTCTGACTGCAGTGTAGACGTAGTGGTCGTGGTTTGGGCCCATTTTGCCCAGGTGACTACGTAAGATGCAAAGCAGTGGAGAACAGGTCCCAATGTATCTTGTTTCATCCACGCCACTCTGCTTTCCATGCACTATTCTGTCAGTAAAAGGAAATGTAGTAATATCTTGAGTACTTACTTCTGTGATCAGAACTTTATTAAATGTCACTTGGTTACCAACAAACTGAACACAGTGGAATGAATAGCAGCATGGTGAAGGGGAAAGTAGCACAAATCTCAGGTAAGTGTGGGAGATGGGCAAATAGATCTAAGAGGAAGGAAGAGCATAAAGTGTAAAGGAGCGAGAGAGACAACAAAAATAGGAAGAAAGGGGAGCAGAATACAAAATAGGAGGAAGGAAAGAGATGTTAATTCTTCCTTTGAAACTCTTACACAAAATTCCTTGCCATGGAAGGGGACAGCTTCATCTAGTGAAGAAGCACTGGGTAATGGGTGAATGAGTGTAATTATGTTGTAAAAGCTGCTGAATATCCCAAGAAAAAATAATTCCTTAAAATAGGCTGCACCTTTAGAACAAAACTGGACACCTTGTCACCTAAAATATAGGATGTGCCAATTATTCCATTATCTTGGTTTCTAGCTGAGTAAGCTGTCAATTTCTGATTTTGTGACGGATGAAGAGCTAGGACTAGGAAGCAAATGCCAAACTTAGTATATTGTTCTTTGAGACAAAAATAGCAGTATGCCGTGGCCTGCAGTCATTCGTTGAAAGTGCATTAATGAATGTTTTTTTTAATAAAAGGCATTAATATATAGAAGCAAGAAAACAACAAGAAACACGTCATTCAAATTGGTAATAAGACTGCTTTGCATGTGCGTTCAAACCTCTTGGTTCTGACGGGTCTTATGTAATGGTATGTAATTGCTTTGACAAGTAAGGCTATTGTCATTATTCGGAAGGCCAGTGCTAGCCCAGGAGAAGACCAATGCAGCAATGCAATTAAAGCCACCTGGGCCCAATGAAGGGCGGGGCCAGGAGTATTTAAACTCTGCCTTCCTTAAAGGAAGGGGAGGGAACACATGCAGGAGAAGCTGCCAGAAGGTCTGGGGCAGCTGCAAGAGAAGGTTTTCTCTCAGGTCAGGGGACAGAGCTCCGCTACAGCCAGGGGAGACGAGGTAGTTGGGGGGGCCCTGACCACAGACAGTAGAGGTAAAAGTGTGAGACCCACCAGGGGGAAGCGGCAATTTGCCACAGGTGGTCCGGATTTGGTATGTACAGAAAAGAAGGACAGCACAACAGTACTTTACTGTGAGCTTTTAGTGCTGAATAATGCTACGTAGTCTCATAGCTGGGCCCAAGAAAGGAAAGTTTAGTTTTATGGTATTTGGGTGTTGTTAAGGTGGGGAAAAAAAAAGTTGTAGAATTCTCAACATTTTCATGATAAATTCTTTTACCAAATAGCAAAAACAAATTAATATTGTAGTGTTAGTGACAATATAAGTGGTTATTTTCTATGCACTGCACCTATTTAATGACTAGTAATCGGTCATCTGCAGGAGGCAGCAGCCATTTTGTATTCTAGCCATATGAAGTCTGTTACAGAGGAGATGCACATTGTGGTCTCTCACAGAGACTTTACTCTTGTTCTTTCTTGAGTTCCCTTGTCTAAAAATAAAGGTAATTTAAACTGAACATATATACTTTTTGTAAGGAGACTATTGGAAAATAAATCCAAGCTGAATTTAATGTACCGATTCCCACAATGGGTGACATTCTCCTTCCCCCTACTCCTTCCACAAAACCATAGTAGTAGTGATACTTAATACCTAGTGTTTAAAAACCTAGCTTTTCATGCATAGATTTTTTTTTAAGTGCTTTACAGAGAAGTTACGTATCATTATCCCCATTTGACTGAATGGACTAATAAAGAGCCCCTAATAAATAGGTTTTGTTTGTGGAGATTTTGCAGGGATTGTGATCTGTGCCAAGTATGCTATACAACTGCTGTTCCAGTCATTGAACTGGAAAAGTGATGAGAAATCTTACATAGGCGATTGTTGTGCCATTGGATTTATTGTGGGAAATGATCTGGAGGCACATGCTATATGTGCCTCCTTTGCCCCTCCCTAAATTTCTCCCTTGGGCTGTTCTGTGAAGAAATGGGGCCAAATTCTTAGCTAATGTAACTTGGTGCAACTCCACTGTCTTCAGTGAAGTGACAGTGAGTTATAGCAGCTGAGGATCTAGCCATTGATACTTGCCCCTCACCCAGCAGAATTGGTGGGTTTCCAATTTCATCCCTAGAGAGAAGAAGCATGACTTAGTTTTAAAAAAAAACTTTTTATCCAAACTGCTTGAGTTTTGTGTCTGTTTAAAGAGAGTGGGGAGGATGGGAAGGGGAATTAAGTACAGAATACAATTTTTGTTCATTTCCCATTATGATCTGTCATTAAGCCAAATATAAATAAACAATAAGCCTGCCTTCAGAGATTTAAACTGTAATGGCCACTTATAGTGGTTCATAGTCTAACCTGATGCTTGTGGTATTTTTTAAAAAAAAAATTCTTATGGGAGTAGGGGGAATAATGACTAAAATCCCCACTGAAGATATGCGGTAACTACTTTTTCATATGGCTTCCGCACCATTGAGTTTGACAAATAAACCCTGTCAAATTGGGTTTCCCATAGACGTCCTGTGGTATCACTGCAACTACTAAAGTTGATTTAGTCTCTATGAAAATGCCTGGTCAGATCAAGGCTTCCCACAGATTTTGGAGTTTATTTTCCTATTTTCTTTGGTTCAGGAGGAATAAGATAACACAAAGGCTATGACAACGCAACTATTCAAAGTACAATTCATTCTTGTGTAAATCAAGCGTTTAACAAACTCCCTTGTATGAAGATCAGATAAATTCCCCTGTAGGCAGGGTATTTGTATTTATGAAAAGAAACCTGTCCAATATTTGAGACTGGCATGGGATTTATGATCTATTCCTAAGCACATAGCAGGTGAATTTTTATAACTACACAGTCTTTAACATTTAGGCAGGTTGGCAAAGTGTCAGTTATTGACTGACCTCAGTTGGCATTTACCAGCAAAAATCACCACTTCCCACCTCCATGCACCCTCCAAAATAGGCATAAATACTTATTTATGGCTACTGTATGGTGCATAACACAAACATCATTTGTTTCACACTCCCTGGAGTTGCCAAATTCTCTTATTTGCTTCTAAAACTGTAATGAACACATTCAAGGCTGGTAAACCTAAAATATGACCTGACTTCTTTCCCTTAATATCTTATTTGCAAAATCTGTTTAACTCTTTGAATTTGACTTTTAGTGATCCCAACATTTCAATGCTTTTTTCCTTAAAAAAAAAAAAAAAATGCCAATACGCCATCCTGTCCTGCCATACAATACGACAATAATAAATCAGTCCTTAACTTAAACTTCCTAAGGCTTAATCCAATGCCCATTGAAGTCAATGGAAAGATTCCTTTGAATCAAGCCCATGATAAGCAATCAGAAATTTCTGGATGTTAAAATAATAATTTAAAAAAACCCAACCTTGATGTCCATTTATGGGCATTCCAAAATTATCATGCGTGAACAAAACAATTCACATCTATATGTGGGTCCAAACCCTGCTTGAATTTAATGCTTCTTAGGAGGTTAAATCCTGTTTGCCTAACTCATTTAATTAGTTCTATTCGGGTCAGTTAGTGTGAATTTCATGCCAGTGCATAGCCCTGTACGTCAAATAAACCACACTCTGGGTGAAATTCATCCTTTGTGCACAGGTCATACAAAAGACTAAGCACCACCTAAGTCTTCACAATAGGGCTTACATTGCACTTCAGTAGTGCTTGGGCCATGTGTGGGGCCTCTGCACAGATGGGAATTTCAGAATCCATCCCTAAAAGGGCATCCCACAGCTGGCGGAGAGGGAATGAGACGCATTCTCCACTGCCCTAATGGAAGGCCCAAGTAAAAGTCTCTGGAGCAAGAGCCTTGGCGGCTCCTAAAGGCTGAATAGGACAAGACCTAATGGATCAAATTAATCAGTGCTCACTGCAGGAACAGAGTGGGAAGCAATGACAGTTCTATGCTTTACAGACTCAGGGGTTGCTCCAATTTATGCTCTCTTGCAACAGTCACTCCTAAGGGCCCAACACGGCAGCCAATAATAGATAGCGTACAGTGTACTTCAGCCACAGATTCCTTCTCTCTTGCTAGTTCCATCAGGCACACCCTCTACTTTAGGACTTGGGGGAGGGTATGGTGAAGGACCATTGCAAAAGTTCCAAGCTCTGTCCAGACGCCAGGTATATATGCTTCCAGCCCCACCCAATATAGCTCATAGAGTAAAAGGTATGGAGTGTGCCTGCTGTATTTAGCGGCTTCCTTAAGGTTATACATTGGAAATCTGAAGGCTAAAATATCATTGTAAACAATATTTTACCCTGTAATTAAAATCACATTTTCTGTCAGATTCTTAGCTGCAAATCTCACTATTGCTTATATAGTTTAATTTTCAAATCTGATTATTTAGTGACCATTTTAAGAATCAAATCCATTCTGGGGCTGTTTCTTCCTCATCTTATGCTTACGATATGTTTCCTAGTATTGTTTTAAAAGGAAAAAGGGTTATTTTAGATCTGGAGTCATTTCTCTTCAATTCATTGTTATTCTATTTTCTAGTATTCTAATTTAAACCAAGATATTTAAAAAAAAAATAAATTCCTGCTTCTTTTCTTTGGCCCTTATTTACTTCCTTCAGGGCAAAAGCTTCTGAGAAATTTTGGTCTGTGTTTAACAGTTCCCATTATAATGGACAAAGCTAAACAAAGTTTATATCTTATCTACTAAATTAGTGTTTCTAGAGGATCCTTTTCTTGGATCTCCAGCCCATCAGGGTTTTATACCAGCTGCACTTCCTGCTCATTCCTCTCTGCTGTTCTACATTCTGTTCAGTGTGACCCTCCTACCTGTATATTCACTTTTCCATTTGCATGTTTCTTATCTAACTTTGACACAGCTAGCTTGTAATTTTTCATTCTTCCTTCCCCTTCCTTTCCATTGCTTTTGTCATTGTCTACGGTTTACATTCACATAGCATCTTCAAGAGGATCGGTTGTTGGGATAGCATTGATGATGATTGCACTTCCATAAAATTTGTCTGTACTTCCATTACAAATATTTATTTATAGGGGGGTGAAAACATTTCCATAACATTTCATCTGGACTGAAACATGGTATATGTGAGCAGTTGAGAGTTTTTCTTTGTTTGTTAATTTTACAAGTTTGAAAACAACACTGTAGAAAGTTAGTTGTCTCTAGCTCTAGGGCTTAATCCTGCTGCCGTTGAAATCAGAAGTTAAACTCCTGTTAACTTCAGAGGGAGAAGAACAGACCTCTCCTTTGCAATCTTATAACTAAAAGCTTTCAGTGTTACTTCTTAGAATGCTTTTATCCAGCATCCTGTGAATGGTTTTGAAATGGTTTTATTTATTTCTTTGAACTAATGGTTTTTGTAATCTATACATTCGAGCTGAGCACTCCAGCTGTAGGTACCATTTGGTGTGTGCCTCTATATACAGATATGACACACACTCCATGTATATGTATGATTATAACTTAATTTATTAGTCATTTGTTTTGGATGACATACCTCACTTACGGCTTTGTCATTTGTGACTAATGCAGTCATTCCATCCTCATGCCAACAAAACCTTCATAATATCCTCCCACAGTACCCTGTATTCTGTGAATGTGTGTTCATAACTAAATACGTATAGATTCCCAATGCTATACATCTAAATCTGTTTTTAAAGGTACAGAAAACAAAGTTTTACCCTTTTTTGTCCTGTGACACAAGTTAATTCATGGGACATCATTTAAAGCCATGAAAGCCATGCATGAGGCTGCATGTTGTAAAATGTCATAATTCACAATGTTTCTTGTTTTGGTATTGGTACAGCTGCCATTTGTTGGGCTTTCACAGAAGGGTAAATGCCAAATGAAGCATTTGGTATGCAAACATAATCAGAGCAAAAAATCAAGAGTGGGGGAAGGATAGGAAATGGCAAAGCATACAATCCTCTGGGGCATCTTCCAGATTTTCCTAGGGCTCTGCTGAATTGTAGGTTGTTTGATAATAAGGGCTTTACAATTTGTTTCCCATGGAGTGAAAAGTTTCTCATTCTAGGAGGTTGCTGAACAACTACAGAATGGAAAAGCAGCTTAGGACCAAAAGTGGTGTTCTAAATCCTGTAGCTTCTTCACGTGATTTTGTTAATATCAGGACAGAGCAGATGCTCAGTACAGCAAAACATGAGGAGCTGATTATTTACAATGCAAAATGAAACAAGTCCTAGCAAGTCAGAGGCCATTATTATTTATTAAATCTTATAATTAACTTCATGATGGTGGGATTAAAAGAATTCATAAGAAATCAGCCAGTTAATGATGGCTAGGGCAAAGAACAGTTAGTGATAGTGGGCACTTTATCTGTTTATAATAAAAAAATTGCAAGTTTATATAGTTGATTCTCTATCATTTCACTTGCTCTTCTAATGTTACATGTCAGCTTTGATTGTAAATTCTTTGGAGGAAACACCAGTTTGTACAGCACCTAACACAGTGGGGCCCAGAACCAGTAAGATATCCCTTGGTGCTAGAGTAAAGTAAATATTAAGGTGTTTTTTTTTTAGTTCATTTTCTTCTGCTTCTGGTTTCTTAAAAGCTGACTTTTCCAATTGGGGGGAGGGTGGGAAAAAGGTAAAAATGAATTACTTGGCTCATTTTGATGGCTATGCAGTAGTGGATTTTTCCAGTATGTTTGTATTCCTCAAGGTTATTTCTTCAGTGAAATGTTCAAGTCCTGCTCTAGGGGAAAAAGGAAATTTCAGCTCTTGGTACTGAACTATGATTTAAAAAAAACAAAGGGACTGAGCAGGTTCACGGAGTCTGAAAATAAATAAATTATAAAAAGACACTGCCTCTGTTGGGACTACTCTCTCCTTTGGGAGTAGTCATGTAATCCATTGTCAAGATTCCAGGAGATTCATTGTACATCAGTATAAGTCAATGGTTTTCAACCTGTGGTCCACGGACCTTTAGGCGTCCGCAGACTATGTCTAAGATTTCCAAAGGGGTCCTCCCCTCCATTCAAATTTTTTTAGGGGTCTACAAATGAAAAAAGGTTGAAATCCACTGGTATAAGCTGTTCCTCCCCTTTATTGAACAAAAAAAGGAAATCCAATTAGCTTTTCCTGAAGCAGTTTTCAATATTGTTTTTTAAATAACTGCTCTCCTCTCCCTGCTAACCATATTTTTAACAATGCTGCAGTTGCCCCGAACCCTTCATTGGTGAGGAAGGGCCATGGGACAATTGCCAGTGTTGCTGGATCCATATATAGGGATGGAACCTGCTGGTCCCCTGTAAAGTCCACAGATTCAATTTCAGTGCTAGTGGCAACTTATTTTAATCAGTGGGTTGGCACAGGTCATTATGAATATTTCCTCTCCTGCAATAAAACACAATTGGCCATATTTTTAAAAACAAACTGTGGGAGTTTTGACACTGACTTCTGTAGGAGCAGTTAAATTAACAATGAAGACTTTTGAAAATCCCCTCTCTGCCAGTTACTACCTGATTGCCGTACAAATTGGGTAGTATTCATTCTATGACAGCAGTGCCCACAATCCCTAGTCTAGATCAGGACTTTGTTGTGCAGAATAGTGTGCAGGCAATAATGGGGCAGGGGACCATATTTTACACAAGAGACACTCTAAACAGTGATGAGACAAATAATAGAAGGGGCAGTCCATAGGGGTGATGGTAACATGAATACAAATTTGCAGATACCAATTAGATGGTGGTTGAAGCGTCTTGGAATATTTTCCCCGCAATGTCTTCCATAGGGCATGCTTCACTGCACACTGGCCATGCCTTAAATTACAGCCCCTGTGGGGTGGCACAGCTACAAGGCTGCAGCTATGCCACTACAGCTTCATAACGTAGACACTTCATGCGTTGGCGGAAAGGGTCTTTCCATCAATGTAGTTAATCCATCTCTCTGAGAGGTGATAGTTAGGTGAATGGAAGAATTCTTCTATCAACCAATCAGTGTCTACACTAGGAATTAGTTTGGCCTAACTACAGCACTCAGGGTGTGAAATTTTTCCCAGCATTGACTGACATAGCTAGGTCAATCTAATTTTTAAGTGTAGACCTAACCACTCTCTACATTCCAGAGGTAGCCCTCTTCCTCATTTCATACACAGGGCCTGACTCTACTCTTTCTAATTCCACATGAGTATCTCTGACTTAAGAACATAACCACTCTATGACTTCAGAGGACTTAAGTAATTCTACATTCTCCATCTTTGTGCCTCTTTAAACCACTTAGGCTGATTTAAATTGCTGTATGTTTTACTTTAAAACTCAGATATGGCTACAGGCAAAAATCTTAGCTTTTCCAACCAAGGTCAGAGAGCACATCCCTGTGACTATTATGACTTTATGCAAAATAGACAGCTGAACATTAATGGTTTTGTAAAATGACGGGTTTATAAAGTAAGGCAGTTTTAAAATGAGGAGGCGGAAACAAAAGAATCCTACACCTGATTGATTTATTGTTCTTTCTTCTTTTTTCTAAAAAGGTGTTTCAACACCTTCACTTTACCCTTGGCCACTCAAACCTTGGTTTTGTTTAATCCTCTAACATCTTTTATTGAGTCCTTGCTTTAAACTGTTAAACATCTTTCTTTGTCTTATAATGTCTATTTTTGATTAGATGACCAAAACTGGTCTACTGAATGGAACAAAGGATGTAGAATTTGCTCAGATAAATAGGGGTTTGGATACTATGTGAAGTTGGTGTTTTCAGTGTAACTGATGTATCATGGGACATGGCCCAATTTCAAATAGTTTTCTAAGTAAGATGGATAGCTATACCTGAATATGTTTTATGTTTCCTATCCTCATGGAAGTTGATATTTACCACTGTAGGAAGATATTACAGGCTTATTATTACAGGCTTACTCTCTAAGGCTATATGCTGTACAAGAAGATTCACCCAGGGGAATGGAGAAGGGTATTTGAACGTATTTGAAATTGACTCCAGAACACTGACTACTAATAATAGAGTAGCACAATGGGGTACCAACGAAAAAAGCATTGCTATGTGGGGCAGTTCCTAGGTTAGGAAAGAGAGACAAGATTTTTGGGAGATCAGAAAATGATGCTCTTCTCAGGGAGCCTTTTATGAACTGGGGGAGAGAGAGAAAGCAAAGAGGGAAGCACAGACATGGACTTTGGCCTGCAAAATATCTGCTATTATTGTTTAACCTTTCTAACTTATTTTTTATGACCCAAAGAAGCATAGCTTCTAACCAATGTGTCTACGCAAAAGGAAATAAGTTTACTTTCTTACAGTTGTTTCTCTCATTTCTTCCTTGAAGGAAAATGGCACATTATTTAACGCCAACAAAACCTGAATCTGACTGTTAATACTAAGGGGAACAAGAGCTGACTTGCTGCCCAGGATCTACCACTGGGGAAGGAATTATTAAGAGAGAATTGAACCAAGAAATACTAGAGATAAAGGAAATGAGTAGAGTAGAGCAGAAAATTTGTGCATTTCAGTTTATCCTTTCTCATGATACAGGAATATGGGAATATTCAGTGAAATTGAAAGGAACCAAATCTGAAACTGATGAAAGTAAATACTACTTAATACAAGGAACAATTAACCTGTGGAACTCATTGCCATGATATAAGAGCTTGGTGGGACTGAAAAACGGATGAAACATATATAGATAATCAAAACATCTACAATTACATTAGATAAGAATAAATGTATTCTCAGGGATACAAACCCTCATGCTTCTGGGATAAGCTAATCACTAACTGATAAGAGGTTAGGAAGTAACTTCCCATGTAAGTAGGGTTTCATAATTAACTTCCATCGTGTTTCTTGCACCTTCCATGTCAAGCTTCTGATACTGGCCATGGTCTGAAATAGGAGACTAGTCTTAGTGGGCCACTGGACTAATCCATTGGCAATTCCTACGTGCCAATGAAAAATAAATGATTTTACTTCACTTTCTGGGACGTCCCCAGTTTATGTGCCTTAACTCTGGAGGCAAAACTCCATCTGTGGATTTGATTCTATTAAGACTAATTGTTTTTAGTCTGTATTTGAACTGCCACTGATATCAGTGGAAGCTTCATGCAAGGATCAAGGCTACTATATAGCCCCTAATCCTAACTGTATAATACCTCCTTTTTCCCCTCCAAAACGGTGCATTACAGGTGGATCAGAAAATATTCAGAACCTTCAATTCGTACCCATTGATCAATTATAAATCAGAAACCTAACCACCAGCTCATAAACCGTAAGAAAGAATTATTTTTTTAAACACACACTGTTGTATCTCCACTGATAATCAGTTCTCTGTGTGGAATACAAATATTCTCAGTGCTCTGCAGAGATTCAGCAATGACACATAACAGCTCACTGGACTAGCCATAAAGCATGTCTGGCACTTTGATTTGGTGGCTAAAGTCTTGCTCCTGGGAAGGAATAAAACAACAGATTCTGGCTCCAAGGGGAAGCCTATTTGCTGTGATTTATATACTTATTGCAGTGGATAAACACTAATGCCATTGTGATTGCCCATTGTAAAGATCCTGTCATCTGAAGCAACCTGTCTTTTCCATTGAGGCCAACTGTGCCTTCTTAGTCTAAACAATAAAGCTCTAGAAGGTGACTGTAAAAGTAACAGATTGACAGTAGCAGTCAGAGCTATCATTGTTTTGTTACTGCCAGTTGTTTGAATGCTTAAATTTATAAGCCAGGAAACCTGCTGCCTTTCTTTCATTTGCTCTTTTATTCCTATCAGAAATATTGTCCATCTTACAATCTTAACTAAATTCAAAAGCAAACTACAGTGAAAGATCGTGATAAATCCTCTATTAGTTGATAATATACTCCCTTATGAAATGCTGTTTCAATAGCTGTATCAACATGTTAGAATGACCTGTCATTGCTGAGTTCTGTGTTCAAAAACTGTACACAGCTTAGGGCATACATTAATATTTGGGAAATATTTTTGACTTTCATTACACAATGAATTCTGTAAGCAGTTAAACATGTTGCATAGTGAAAAGTACCTCAACTTGAACAGAAAACACGCATAAATACAGTTCACAGATGAACATCAACCTGCCAGTTCTCTCTTCTCTAGACGGGAGGGGGGAATGAGCACTAGATTTTTATACTCTTATCCCATTTCTCTCTCCATCCTCTTTGTGTACCAAATTTATAAGTTTTCAGTGCTGGGTAAAACAAACGTACGGGGCCAAATCCTCTGCTGGCGTAAGTCAGAGTAGTTTTATTGAAGTCAGTGAAGCTCTGCTGATTTACACCAGCTCACGATCTGGCTCAGAGTAGCTATCTGTATTTTAAAAATCAATAATCCACTTACGTTTTTAAAAAGTCAGCATAAAACGGAGAAATATATTTGAAGGTCTCCATATCTCTGCTCCCATTCTTTTTCATGGGTTCATCTCTGGGTCCCTCCTAATTTCTTTTTTCTTTTTTTTTTTTTACTCCTATACTTTCTCCATCTCCTCCAATATATACCTTTCTCAAAGTCCCCATCTCTCACATGCATTCCCAGCTCAGCAGGGCTGAGAGTGCTTCACTCCATAGCCCGTGTCCATGCTGCTCCCCTATATCAGCCAGAGGTGCTCACTCCTGAGCTCAACCCTCCTGTGGTACTGAGGATGCTGCCTCCATTGCAGTCCCTTCCCCCCATCAGCCAGGGAAGTGATGGACTGAACTCCTATCCCACTAAATGTTCTGACATACAGCGACCTAACTCCTGAATAATCAGGACTCCCAGCACAGAGAGCCAACAAGAAATCTTAGTTATGACCACAGTTAGACAATTTTCACCTTTTAATGTATGTGTCCTTGCAAAGAATGACCTTCACTTTGGCTTTCAGTTCAAAGAGTAAAAAGTTTTCAGGCTGTCTGTAACTCTCCAGTCAACAGTGGATTTAGCAGACACACAATCTAAATGCCACAAATATGATAAAAAGCTAGCACACAATTCTCCCACGTGTGCACAGAAGCTGACAGTTCAGTCCCACAGAATCTGGGGTCATATGTATATGGCAAACTATGGGCTCTCTGCATCCATAGATGGCAGCAGGAGTTCTGTGTACAGGTAAAAGGTAGTACGTTATCCCCAAAGCTTGCCTATTTGGGTTCCTTTTGTCTGACTTTCATTTTACAGTTTAAAGGTATCATGACAGATTATGCTTAAACAGTATCTCTTTTTCATGTTGTTCAATATAATAAAAGCAAAGTTATGATAAGATAGACAGTGTTATTACGTTATCTATTTTTATCCCCATTGATTCTTTTATATCTTTCATGAATCATCCTATTGAAAATGTTATAGGTTTATGTCAGTCACAACAGGATAAGAAGACTTTAAAGTAACATTTAACTGTATTATATGTTATAATAATTAAATAGTATTGAATGTATTCACTTGCTGAATCTAAGGGTCAGTGCTAAGCCCCACAAAAGGGGGGGGAAAATGATCTTTCATAACAAGATATTCTTCCTATATCGTTACAGGTCTGTGCTGCTATTTTTCATGATAGCATTAGTAATGCGAACATAAGTATACAATAGTGCTATTTCTAGAAATTGTTAAATGGAAAGAGAAATCGCATCCTTTTTTATTATGAAAATCTGTTCGCAGTAGCTGAAGTGATTTGAATCTGTCAACATCTGTTCTTATTATAAACCCATGAATTTATGGCAGTGTTTTTATGCATATTGCTTGTTTAAAAAAAAAAAAAAAACAACTTAGCAAGCCCATTATATGTTTAGCAAATCAGCAGCCCAAGAAAGGGGAAGCTAAGAGGGGGCGTTCCTCATTGATTTCCTCTAGCTAACAAATCCAGAATTGTAATGGTTTTTAGTAATTTGGATGAATGGTAGGAAATTAACTGGCTGTTGTCTTTAGTCAGAATAATATACTGGCCAGTTTGTCCACTGGTATAAACCTACATTGTTCCATTAAACTCAACAGAGCTGTGCCAGATTTCACCAGCTGAGGATCTGGCCTTTTGTGTTCCGGTAGGTCCTGGTTATCCAAAGATCCCAAAGTACTTTACAGCTGTTAATTCATTTTCACAACATACCTGTGAGATGATTAAATATTTCCCACTAACTTACAGATGGATGATGTGGAGCACAGAGAGGCTTAAAGGACTGATTTTCAAAGATAAGTGTTCACCATTGCAAATGTTCTAATATGTGAGGAGACACATACATGGCCACTTTGACAGAACTAGAACAGCTTTGGAATCACTTTTTTTAAGGGAGCGTGGTTTATTGGTTAGAGAGAGAGAAAATCAGAAGTTCTGGTTCTATACTGATTTACTGTGAGATCTTACACAAATGACTGAAGACCTAATTTTGAAGAATGATTCCTGCGGTTATACATGCTGTGAATAGCTAGTGAAGTCTGTTGCCAGAACAACCTTACTGGGGATGCATGTTATAAGTTAAAGGTCAAGAGTTAAATAAATGACGTTTCTAATTACCTTTTTTCCAGTGCTCAGATAGTATCTTGCCATCCTCTCTGGTAATAATGGATATGTCCAAATTGTAACTGATTGGTAGTGCTCTCTTAAAGTCCTGATAACTAAATAAGATGTAATTCTTATGTTTTTATTGCATTGTTTATAAGTTAGGCAAGACTGATTGATTGGTTTTGACTGTTGAAGCACATCACACCCTTGATTACCTACAAGTAGCTGCATGCTCTTTATTGGACTGAACATGCTCCTAATGAAGTCCATGACTAATTTTCATCTGACTTGAGTGGAGCAGAATTGGGTTCTAAATCTTTCAAGGACAGTGAGCCTGCATCTCTCAATCTAGCCTATGCCAGAAATGACAACAATGATTTTAGATCAGGTGTAGCACATAGGTGCTTGCCAGCGTTCCTGCACTTAAAACCTGTCAACGTGTCAATTATAAACCTCTTTTTTTAGGGAGTTTCCTGGCATGCAAGACTGAGAGTCATCTTTTTTTATATTTTGGCTCATTTTAAAGTCCAGGTGTACAGAACAGAAATAGAAATTTGTGGTTATGAGTATTTTACAGTTTGGCAACTTAAAAATATGATGGGTATTTTTTAAATGAAAAATTTTTGCTCATTAATTTTACAATTTGGCCTACCTCGGCTGAGATACCAAGATGTAAAAAGTAGCAGTTTTGCATGAGCACTTTTCATTAGAATTTCTTCTGCGCTTTTGGAATTATGGGTCAAATCTACAATGAGAAGTTATTTTACATATTCACAGTATTTCAACATGAAATGTCATCAGTCGTCATGCGTTCATGCTTTAATGATTGTAATAAAACCAGTAAAGATCTATCTTATAACCACAAAAGAAAGGAATTCTAGCATTAACAAAACCGAGGGCCAAATACATCCCATATGCTGTCACTGAATAGGGACTGCAGGATTTGGCCAATACATAATAACTAAGGCCCTACTTGAATCATGGGATGATTATCAAATAGTTATGGCTGAGGTGCAGACAAGATTTGGAAAATCACAGAAAAGTAATAATGGACCTTTATTATATGCGGTAATTTGGAAAAGTTGACAGTGGGAGCCCCACCATGCATAAGGCTGACAGCGGCAACTCCCACTGTTGGCCAGCTGGGGCTCCCACTGTCAAAATTGCTGTAGAAGCTTAATACTACAGGATCCACAATTTCCGCAATATCACAAATTAAGTAGGACCTTAATGATAAGAGAAGTTGGTGTGTCTAGTCATTAAGGGTTGTTATTATGAGCTTCTGGTGCTGTAGAATCTGTCTGTAACCTTTTAGCTATCCTACTGCCTCTTTAGCCACAAAATGGATTGAAATTCTTAGTAAAAACATTAGCCCAATTTGTAACCATTGTGGTGGTGGTGATGACTCATCGATAAATTGTAGTCATATTTTCCTCTTGTTGAGTGTGCAACAAAAAAAGTCAGGAAGACTGGCATCAATGGGACCATTGACAACAATGAGAGAAAGGTGGGGCACAAAAATCTTGTTCCCCAAAAATAAGGTACTTGTGTTTTACAGTGCATAAGAAGAACTCTAGTGACAGTATAGAAAAATACAGTCATGTAGAATAAAGGTTTGACTGAATGATTTCTGCAATTACTTTAAGATGCTCTGCAGAAAAGACTAAGAGGAAAACAGGAGCCCTGTGATCCTTGGTTATTGACTTTTAGCACTAAATTAGGCATATAAATGACCTCAAATTGGTGGTTGTCATATTCAATATTTTAAAATGTAAAAAAGAGTTTTCCTTTCTTTCTCTCTTTCTCTCCCCCACATTTCTTATCTCACTGTGAAAGGAGTCTCAATGAAATAAGAAAAACTAGATTCATTTGTCTATATAAAATATTCTATGAAACGCCCTGAACAGTATTAAAGAAGTAATCTTCTTTAAGTAATACAGGAACATTCCCATTTAAAGAGCAAAACTATCAGGTGTAACACATGCAGTGGCTCAGTGATCTTTTTATTAACAAATTTGTGTTTTCTTATCTTACTTCATGGTAATTTCAACCCTTTTAAAAAGGATATTCTTGAAAAGCACTTGGAATGTCAGTGGCTGCATGTATAGATACGGAATGTGATGGAGGGGTATAAAGGTTTTAACAGTAGGGGGTAGGCATTCATGGGTGAGTTATGCTGGCCATCCCAAGGAGATACCAGTAAAACCTGAATGCCATACCATTCCGTCATGTATTCTGTATATCCAACATTCTAGAAATGTCGCTTTTGAGCAATCTAGACAATTTTATTGTTTCCAGGTGCCTTAGTTATGATGGGCCAGATTTTCAAAAGCCTGTTTCAAATTCACATTGCAAGTATTCAGACAAGAAACATTAATCAAAGAGTTGCACTCATCTCACCTGGTCACTTGCTAAATTTCTGTTCCCTATATGTTCAGTCAGAACAGCTTGAATTTCAAAGGGTGCATTTTGAATACTTAAGTTAATAACTCCTAAATAAAACCTGAGAGCCTGATTCTCTGGATGCTTACACCAGTTTTATAGAGGTGAAACTCCACTGACTTCAAAGGAGTTACTCCCGATTTACACAAGGATAAGTGAAAGAGGAATCAGGCCCTCAGCCTCCAGGCTTTATGGAGGTAGAGTGCAGAGAAGTTGAATAGGTGAAATTTCACCATTCCAAACTTATGACCAGGGCATCTACTCGTCTGAATAGCAGCCACTGCTCCTTCAGCAGGTTGCATGGTTCCATGTAATTACAGCTCCCTTGTCCTACCTCTAGCCTTTCCCTGCCCATAGCCCAGACCTTCTATGCTGGCCCATGTAAGACCAATGCCATGGCTTGAAGGAGGATATGGACATCCCTGCACCATTGCTCATCTGGCTGACTTCCTTCATTGCCGCTGTGTGGAATTTTAGTAGGGAGGAATGCCATGTCCTGGAAATTAGGGCTGAAATAAGCCTGGATTAAAATTGAGGCCCCACATAGCCCCAGCTCCAGGAATCATGTGATTTTTAGGAGATTCTCGGTTTGGTTTGGTTTGTTTTTTTTAAAGCAAGTATCTAGCCCTCATGCTGGGGCAGAAAACATTGAAAATGTGACTGATGCAATGATGCCTGCCAGAGTCTGCACGATCTGGAACAACAGCTCTGAGAAGTGTTAAATGCCCCATGCGTTGGAGTACCAACTCCAGGATGCATTGCTTTTAGGGCCTTACCAAAACCACTCCACGAAAGGACACTATGTGAGGCAATAGAAGCATGCAGTGTTCTCAGCCTGATGATCTGAGCAGATACTTACTTCAGTAACTAGAGTGTACTGGGCGGGGGGGCGTCCTTGCAGCCATGCTTGTCTCTTGGGAGTAGAGGAGAGACTGCTCCTGCTCACCATGCTTCTCGTGAGAGACGGAGATCTGCTCCCACTGGGGGTCGGAAAGGACCACTTCTGCCTCTCTGAGAGAGAAGGGGGGGCCCTACTGCCACTCCATGTGGGTGTGGGGACATAGCATAAGGCTGTGGCCATGGAGGGGCCATGTGTCGCGGTGTGCCTGGGATCCCAAATTGTCCTAACTCCAGCCCTGGCTAAAATGTATCCACATAAAATATCCATTTTATAATTTCAAACAAACCATGTGTGTTGAAATCCATAATCTTTTTGCAGACAATTCATAAAATGGGAAAAGGCTATATTCGTTCCCTTACATTAAGGCAGTGCCGCTATTTGCAATGAATGGTACGTTCAGATGTCACCTCTGAAACAGGAGATGGAAACCTAGACACCGGGGTACCTGCTGTGTGGGTGCTTTGAAAAGAACAAACATGATCATCATGCTGACAAGTGCCTGAGTGAATCAAGAGTGGGGGGAATGGGCTTCAGCATCTGGCCACGGCAAAGGAGTTGATATTTCCCTCCCAGACAGTGCTAAAAAAGGCACCTGAGGCCAGGTCAATAGATGTATAACTAGAAGTGTGCTAGGCTTGGCTCTGATTATGGTTTTGCTGCAGCGAGACCATAGTTAAGTTTGCATTAGAATTTTCTTGTATAGGGTTTTCACCTTAGTGTGTCACCTTTTTTTCAGAACCCTTTTTTGTAAGCATGGCATGGGGAGTTTGAAGCAAATTTCAGCCATCAGTTAATGTGTGTTGAATGATCTCCAATGTATATTTGGGGTGGGTGGGAATGGGTGTATATACACACAAAGTTGATGATTGTGTAGCATAGCTATACACAAACATTTCACTTGTTAAATGGCATAGGCAATCATTTTAATGTATATTTGCATAGAGGAACCGCATAGTTTACTAATAATGCATTGTATAAGGAGAAGATCTGTACTGATTGTTCCATCATGGCAGTTGTTTCTGCATATAGATACATTAAAGATTACACTTTTCCAGACCACTTCAAGTGCTAAGGCACATCAGGTATTTATTCTGCATTTGGAGCTCCAACTGACAACCGTGCATGGATCAATGGCAGCCAGTCATGGCCCCACAGAAGTAATCTGGCACCTTAAGATAGGCAGAAATGTTTGGGCAGCAAAGGCCGCAATGAGCCATTATGGTGCAGGACAGATTGTCTATTTCAAAGTGAAAAATCTGCATTCTTTAGGAACTAGTATTCAAAAATACAATCTTCGTTCAGTTCAATGGAGCAGCTTTATAATTTATAGTACCAGATAAAGCTAGAGGATGTGATATGAAATAGCTGAAGCAATTATTCTCTCTATATTAAAATGCACTTGGAACATCAGAGCCTTAACGTCTCTTAACATATGTATCTAGCAGATAAATAAACAATTTGAACTTGAAAATGAAATTTTAAAGATAGCTATGGTTGCCCCACTGATGGGTTTTTTTGGGCTGTTTGGCACAGGAAAAAGGAAGCAGCTATGGAAGAATGAAAAGCTTTTGTATACCTGTTGTTGGAGCAGATGTAGTAAGAAGAAAGACATTTAAAGGTGGGCTTGTCTAACAAGTCAATCAAGTACATCAAGTTGAATAACTCCATGGTCAGAGTAGAAGAGAGAGTGGCAGCAGGGGAGCCAGGAATGAGATTTTCAAATTAGTCTGAAGTGGTTAGGCCTGCAACTCACATTGCATTCTATTGGAATTTGAGTTCCTAACTTCCTTTGGCTCCTTAGAAAAATCTCACCCCTAGTCTTCAGTCGCATGAGAACAAAGGGTGTAATTCACACTGCTGCTGACAGCCAGTGTCACTGGGCTTCACATGAGGCACTACATGTGAGTTGGAGGGGAGGGCTGGAATTAACAACCCTCATTCCCAACTCATAGGCAGCAACAGGACTCAGTTCAGCCCCTCTCCAGCTGCTACTCTAACCTGTTTTTGTTTTATATCTTCTAGCAGAGTCCTACATCCAACCCTCCCTTTCTAAAACCCCCCTTTATGCTGACTAGCATGGAACCCGCACCAGCCTCTCCTTTGGAGCATGCTGTTTGTCTGACCACACCTTCACCATGGAGTTTAAGAGCTGTGGAGAGCACTATATGGGCTGTCCACACCACACGTGAATTTCATCCTAAGAGAGATGGGAATGGAAGCATTTCCCAGTGGAGGATAAAGTTAATACAAAAAAGCCTACTTTCCCTTCTACTGCTTCTTGGCCATTAGCAGCCGAACAGCTGGAACTTGTGCAAGAAAGAATTAATACTAACTTTAATGGCCTCACCCAGAAAAAATGTCCATGCTGGTTGATGTGATATGATGTGAAAGGTAGCGCTGCCTGCAAGTAGGGTTGCCCAACATTTCCTATTCCAAGATCCTGTTTTCAGTTCCTCATAACTTTTGACAATCTTTAACCACTGGCCTGAAATTTTCCTGCTGTGTGTCTGACTCAGGCAGCTCTTTTTTTTTTTTTTTTGGAAAGATTGATCTGAAACAGTTCTACCATTAGCAAGAACCAGGTTTTGCCCCTGTAATCTCCTCTGGCACCCCCATCCCCCCCCAAAAAAGTTCTTACAACTGTTTTGTTGAGGACCTCTAGCACCTTCATGCCTTGGAGAAGGGACTTGTATTTTGGCAGGGATGCACCTTTTGCACTCTCTGTGAATATCTGCTTAAGTTTAGCCAATGTATAAGCCTTCGAAAATCACAGTTTCCACATGCTCAGTGATACGTGTTAGTTTTCAGAAGCTAAATTATCGGAAGATTCCATTTGCTCTGAGCATGCTCCAGCTCAGAGGCGAAGGAACTGAGCAGAATGTAGCCTCAAACTGCTACTCCTAGCTGTTGTGGGCTGCTGTGGCACCATGCACTGGCACTGAGAGCAGGGAGACTTTCTCCTGTGCTCTCAGTGCTCCCCCTGCTGGTGTCCAGGCAATGTGGTAGAAGAAACAGCCTGACTTAAATGGAGTGGAGACTGAGAATAGGAGCTGGTGTAGTGGGTGGGTAAGACTGGGCCGGTAAATCAGTGATGAGGAGCCAAGAGTGTAGAAGTGACAGGCTGGAGGGGATGGGACAGAAGAAGGGATCAAGCTGTCTGTGCGAGGCAGAGAAGAGTCTCTGACCACAAGAGACACTCCCTTCCAGAATCTGAAATGGGATCCAAGATTCCTGAGTCTCATCGTGCCTCTTCTGTCAGCAAATATCTGTAAAACCACTGGCAAAATATCTCTCTTCCCTGTGGTTAGTTCACACAGATGATGACAACCTACTATTGCTATCAGCTCAAGTGACAAAGGAGCTGTGCAGTGGACCTAACAGTTCCAACCTTGCTGATGATCCATCTAGTTGTCAACATGATGCCCCATGGTGGAATTTCTAGGTTTTTTCCAGTTTGCTTTTTTTAAAAAACCTAGAAAATTACATTAAAAAACCTTACCTTAAAGTAATGTTAAGTTTGCAAAGTCAAGCATTTAAAAATTTAGGAAATCTTAGAGTTAAGGTTGCACCTGCAACATTAATTCAGCCCTTATGCTAGAGTCTTGCATGATCACACCCTATTTTTTGCATAGGACGTCTCTGCATCAGTGAGCACATTCTTTTAAGGTAGTTTTGTCTGGCCATTGACCACTTAATATTAAGAGGATAATGTGGTGTTATAGAATTGTATGAACAAAGCAAGCCTGTTTAACATGATCACCCATTTTTAAGCACCATTCAGACTGTAACTAGAGAGAGAAAATAGTGCAGTTGTGATTTGTGTCATTCAGCCATCTAAGATTATTTTGTTTGGGTGTTTTTTAATAATTTGTTATGCTTATCTGAACTCTTCCGAAACGAAGGTGAGAATTCAACAGCAAAAAGTAAAAATATTTTATTTTATTCAACACTTTTTTTTTCTTCCTCAAGATTACAGGAAAGAATTTCCCCTTTGCTTATTGCTGCTAACTTGTTGTTGTTAAGAAAGTGCTAACTTGCTGTACATGTAAGATTTCTAAAATTTGTCATGATGTGTTTTGACTCATGGGCCAACCTGATGAGGTCCTACAATCTAGTGAATAGTATTGTAGTCTTATAAAAAGCTCACCTATCTTTTAAATAGGCTCCTCTTCGACATCCGTGTAAAACAGAGGTGTACATAATTCCTGCAGTACCCTTGCCTACTCCCCCTGGTCTGCTACTGGGAAGTTTCTTTGACATGACATGTATTCAAATGAAGACTGTCTTGAGCTGTATCTCTTGGGATCGTTCCAGGGAAATACAGATTAATTTGCACTTCCACAAATATAAAGTGACTACTTCACATAAAAGGCTTTCCATCTTCCATCAAATCTGAGATTTCCATTCATAACTTTTATAGAAATGACGGGTTGGGCTTAAAGCCCCCAAGACTTTTTAGTGTAGGGGAAGATAGGTGGGGATAAAAAAATTACTTTTATTTCAGTATTACATCTTGAATGTATATTGGCTCTCCACCTCCCCAGGTTCCCTAGTGTTGGGGGAATCCTCAACTGCCACTGTAAAGTCAATTTCCAGTGGTTTTAAGCTGTTACATTCAGGGCTGAGGACTGAGCCCAATCCGCATCTTGAGCTGATTAAGCACCAGAATCCAGGAGTAATTTGGGTTCGAAAACAAAATCTCATATTTTTGCCTTTAAAATGTTTCATCAGACAAATAGGATGTCTGACATCCTGTAGCAACGATGATTAACACTTCGCGCTTTCACGTGTTTTAGGGAGCTGTACAAACATTCACCTGTTATAAATAGTTCAATAAAGTGTCAACGTTGGGGCCTAGTGGATAGACACTGGACTGAGGCTCAGGAGACGTGGTTCTATTCCTGGGTCTGCCACTGGCCTGCTGAATGACCTCAGGCAAGACTCTTTACCTCTCAGTGCCTCAGTATTCCCATTGCTAACATGGGGATAATGATACTGCCGCTGTAAAGTGTTTTGAGGTGTATTGATGTAAAGCGTGACATGAGAGCTAGGTATTATAGTCATCAATCACCATTCTGCCTTAATCACCACATTCCATGGACTTCTACGTCTTACTGCAAGTTATGAGCAGAAGGTATGGAGCGTGGTCTACTCAATAGAGCCTTGTGCTGTTATACCAGACCTAGGTTTTGGAGAATCTATCTTCTTCCAAGGTTATCATGATTCATGTTGTTATGCTGTTCATGGTCTAATGCCTCTGCTGTCCAATAATATGCAGGCCTCTAGCATTGAGACTGCATTATATTGTAGTTGAAGTTTTGTTAGCATTTTCATTGGAGATGCTAAGTGACTAGTCTGAATAAAATCCAAGCCTGTTTCAATAGTATATGCTGTGGAGTGACAAACGCAGCCTCACCCATCCTTGGTATTCAGTGTTTCACTTTGCAGTGGGTTAGATCTTGCTCGTACCTTCTCCTTCCCCAGAACTCCTAACCCACGTTACTGGAATCCTTCAATGAAGTGAGATCAATGAGACTGCAGAGGATGTAAACTGGCAATGAATTTAGGCTGATTTCTCTGTCTAGACAAGTAATTTTTAACACCAGTCATACTGATTGTCCTTGTTGTCCATAATGAGATTCTTTTCTGGCCTGTGTGTGTGCCTCTATCCCTGATCATAAGGGTCAAAGCTTAGATACGAGGAGATACTTAAGAATTAATAAAGTAAGGAGATATCAGATGCAGCTGAAGAGACTGTAAATGCCCCAAGTCACTGCTAAATAACCAGACACTGCTGAAGCTATCAGAAAAAGGACCCAATACAGCTGAGCTCATGTGTCAGGAGAACACGTTATGTTTGGTTTCCAAAACCAAACAGTTTTTCATTTTCATTTTTGGGGTTTTTTTAAAAATCAGAAAATTCCAATTTTTTCCCATAAATATACTTAACATTTTTGACCAGCTCTAATAATTACATGATGTTTTAGGACTGGAAGCATAGACTCTCATAGAAATCAGAGGAGGAATTTAGATAGGCCCTGATTACTCAAGTAGGAATTTGGCTGAGACACGGGTTAACAGCACATCTGTTACATAGAATACCATGGGATCTTTAATGCTAACAAGTGTTCAGGACCTCTGTTTACATCCCATCTAGGCACTACTTCTAGCAGCATACAGCCCCTCTAACATCACGGTGGAACACTGGTCCAATACTGATTCAGGGAGAGGAGAGTGAACATGTTTGTTATTTTTCAGCTACCTAATGGGTTAGCTTTAAAAATTAAAACTTTTTCAGGCACTTGAGATCACAGAATAGACTGGTGCCTTCTACAGTTTCATGTGGGCAAAACATTTCCAGTTGAAAGGCACCTGCTATGTATGCGTAGCACATGCTTCTTGTAATAGATTGTAGTGCACATATGCTTTTCATAATATATTGTTTATGGAAGGCATCCAAAATCCCATGAATTTAAGGGTTTGACAGTGCACCATTGAAGTCAATGGGAGTTTTGTCACTGATTTGAATGGGAGCAGAAGCAAAGCCCCTAATATAAATAGTAATATTTGTATCAGAAGAGCTCCTTGAGCGTGATGGATGTGTGGTGTTTTGCTGTCATTGAGTTTTATTTAATGGAATTGTGAGTTTCATGCACACTCCCATACACACATCTATACAACCAGGGCCAAATTCTGCTACAGTGTTTCTCAACCTTTTCCATTCCAGGACCACCACGCTTCGCTGGTCAGGATCTAACTGGGATTTCCATCTCATTTATAAACATGGGAAGGGCAGGTGGATAGCAACTTCCATATTCAAAATGCTGTGACATACGCACAAGAATTCCCCTTGATATGAACAATTTGCCAATGCATATCTGACAGCAGAATTTGGACACAATTTACAATATTAAGATAATGTTTCATACTTATTGTTTTGATTTTGGGGATAATTTTATGAAGGACCATAAAACATGCAACTTGTACAAATAATTTTAAAATCCTGACATAAACCAACAAAAGGAGGGAAACTCAGAATTAAGGTTCTCAGTCTGTTGTTAACTCTCCTTCCTGTACTTCAGTGCTACATAAGTGATTCAGTTTTCTCACTGTTTTTCTCACCCTAATTTAATGTGTAGGTGCAGGAGGTGCCTTAAAGATACTGTAGGGAACAATCCCACATTGGCAGGCAAGAAGTCGAGACATCCTAATAGTCTTTTCAATCTCTGGCTCCTGTGATTCTGTGACAAATGTGCACACCTGGAACACTGTGACTTGTGATTTGATTCAATAAAAACATATAGTTTTAAAAATAATTTTCTGAATGCAAAGTTTTATTGGCTTCAGCACAGAGAGTGGTAATAGCAATGTTCCCATTTTAAACCTTTCCCAAAATCATAAACTCATTAATGTAATCTAAAACTAAGGTCAACAGAAAACTAGGACAAACTGGGCTTGCAGGACACAGATCCAAAGCTCTGAAGTAAAACTAATCAGTTCTTGGATAGGAATTTTTTTTTTTTACATGCAGCACAATCTATGGTCCAGTCAGTCAAATCAAGCCTTTCTGAGAAAAGAAGATTAGAGGCAGTTGTTTAAAATACTTGGAGGGGGGAAAAGATTTAAGCTTTATTAGTGACCAGGATATACCAAATAGTTTGTAATGAAAAAACAGGAGTGGGGTTGTGCTCATTGAGTGAATGGAAAATGTTAACTGAAGACTGGGACATATGGAGCAGCTTATAGTTAACAGCAAGAACTGATGATGAGGCAAACATCCTCTGAGTATGTGAAATTAGGAGCTGTAAGTTTGATATGAGGTATGTGCAGAAAATGGAAAAAATTCAAAAGTGTATAAATAGGGCCTTAGGTATAAAAACTCATTCAGAGAAACCTAACATTTATTCACATGGGTTATGCTTATGCAATGACCTTAACATTGTGCATTCGAGATAATAACTGGCAAGAACGAAGGGTGCAGCGCTTCTCTCTGTCCCAAGTAGGTATAATTATTTTCTTTAAACAAAATATTTGGGATGAAATCTTCACCCTCTTCCCCTCCCATAGTAAAACTCCCGCTGATGTCACGGGGGCTGGTGTTTGTTCTGGGTCTTTTCGAAGCCCCAGCCCTATAAACTGATACATGTTGGTAGACCCATAAGACCATTTAAAGCCCAGACTTGAATGGAATTTGCCACTAACATCTGGGTCTGCCTGCATGGAACTTATTGCAGGATCAGGACCTATGTATGTTTCAAATCATCACTCAGTTTAGAACTAAATCCCATTAGAAATTTGGAGAGAAATGAAGAGAATGATTTAATTTTTTTCAGGGCTGATAAAATTCCTTGGTTTTATTTCCATATTCTTTACCTACATCCTCCTTGAATGTTGGAAAAGCAACATATGGCTAAATGAAAGTAATAGAAGAAGGCCTCCAGATAAAACTAAAATCCTAGGTGCAATATCTGTCTAGTTAACAGCATCTTCATGTCATATCTTCTGCAGACTTTTTATTGCCATTAACACTTTCTAAACTGCTGGAGAAGTTCTAGTTTTGGTATAATTTAGGCAAATTAATTTGTAGTCTTTAGCAATTTAATTGCTATGGTCTAGCCTCAGCACCTTCCCTTTCTTATTCTCCATTGACTTTTTTGACAAATGCTCCAGTACAAGAGCAATTTATCATGAATCTTATGATGTTATTGGGTCCTAAGTGGTTCACTGCCTGTTGCATAATCTGACAAGCTCAGAAATGCTTAAATGCCATAGTGCTATAGACCTTTTGAGGACTATCCTGTGTTTTTACTCTGTGGCTCATTTATTTTATGCTAGAGCAAACATTTAAAGCTTAAGTATATTCTTACCACAACAAAGATACAAGTTGCCATTTTTCTGCTTAGTGAATTTCCCATCTTTACATTTTCTTCAAACGTCAAGCTGCTGTTTACACATTTTCAGCCATAATGAAACTCTAGCAACTGCACAGTCATTAAACATATTTATTGAGATATCAAAGTCAAAAATATCAGTCATCACACATATACAGAGTTAGTGTTTTTAGTGATCACCATTGCTCAGCCCTAGCAATGAATTCCAGAAATACAATATTTCCGAGTCATTGGTGTAAAACCTAAGGCAAAAATAAATGTAGGGCTTGGTTTTTGCCAGGTGCTACTCAATGTGAGTAAAGGTGGCAGATTACTGGACTAATGAAAGATTTCACTAGTTTCATTACTTCGGGTCAGATCTTTAGCTGGTTGAAATCAGCCTAGCTCCATTGACTTCAATGCAGTAATGCTGATTTGCATCAAGAAAGGCTCTGGCAGTGGGCTTCTTAAATATTTCCCTGCAGCATCTGCCACTCCATATTGTAAGATTCTTCTAAGACATAAGAACCAGAAAATGAAATAGGTCAAGAAATCAAAGTAAAACTGCCGAGCCTGTTTTCATTATCTAACGTCACTAAAGAACAAAAAGTGAACAGCCAATAAGCATTAACATACTTCAGTTTCAATTACTTCGGGCCCAAGCATGAAAACCTTTACTTGTTACAAATGTTTTCACTGAGGTCAGTGCATGCATTAACCTCAATGCACCCATTGCCGTTATTTGTCTGAGTAAAGATTTGCATGACTGAGTTCCTCAGATGTTCATTTCCTTAACTGTCTCTGATTATCTTTTAAAAATATTTTTAACCTAACAGTACCCCTTCAAAGCTTGTAGGCCAAACCGTTCCACTGATTTACATGTTGTGCAACTCCACCAATTTCAGTGGGGGAGTTGCACAATGTGGTTTAGTTGCCACATAGTTCAGCCTTGTTTGTTCAAGCAATAATCCTTAAGAAACAATTTGTTACAAAGAGTTTGCTATTAATTTAAGTATGGTACAATAGATTTCAGGGAATTTTGTTAAGGTTAAATGCTGAACTGTTGAGCATCTGTATTCTGTTGACCAAAAAGCAGCTGATGATTGATTTGTGTATAGATATACAATACAGTCCAATGAATTTATGCTAGTTTATTAAGTTTCATTACTTTGTTCCTAAAGTCCATCTCAAAATGGTAGATATTATTTAATATTTATGTTGCAACAGGGCCCAAAAATATGATGGGGACTTTCTAAATACACAGGAAGACACAGTCATATTGGATAATCTTAATATTATAGTATTCCCGTGGTTACAAGCAAAGCCTCTAATCAAGCAATTTACAAAAGTGGCATATTTGTGATATTAGTCTCTTGCCAAGTTGTCTTTACGCCTTCCATGATGCCAGTGCAGTAATATCACATTGGAAAGCCCCTATATCTGTAGCACTAAGTAAGAAAATAAACATTAAGGAGGATATTTTGAAATCTATACTGAAAATTTCAACTTTCTATTTAAAATATATTTCACGAGTTAGGTTGATTACTCTTCCTATTCATTGAATCAATGGGTGTTTTTGCCCAGTTAAGGAAAAAGTTTGTGTGGGGTTTGATTCTATATTTCAGAAATTCTGATACCACGGCAATAGTCCATACAAAAAGTTACACACACATTGCAGTTTCTGTTTCAACACATAAAATGATTCAGCTGAAACCTAAAATATTATTCGTTTGCTTCTTAAGCGGTATTAATTTTAGAGATTAATTCCACACTTCAGCCAAGTGTAATGTTTTTAAAGCATTTGTTGAAAATTTGGCAACTTCCTTTTTAATGAACTTCACTGATATATTAATAACTTACGAAATTTTCCAGCCATTGTTTCATTTTAATCAGGAAAAGGGGTAAAATTAATATATTTTTTGTAATTTGTCATGTATGTTCAACGTAGTGTTACAGGGTATTCTTATAGCTTGGGTTTATGAATGGTGTAAATCAAGTGTTGCTATGAAATAATAAAGCTGCAAGTCCACTCTCCATGAACAAATAATTCTGTGGCACTCTTGAATTCCAGTGTTTCAGGAGCTGTCACAATACAGTTTAGTGCATGTTTGTTTGGCTTTTTTAGTTTTGTTATTTCTTCCATTTCTCATTTGAGCTTTTCATTGGGCAAGCGCATTTATTTTATACAAGTAGCAGAGGATAGACTGAATGGGTATAAAGGTTAAGTTGACTCAGTGCAAAAAGTAGAAAGCCTTTGGTATTAAATCAAAAGTACTGGGTTCATGAACTTTAAATATACCTTTATACAATATAGTTGAATGTATGTGTGTAGATATAGATGCTATTGCCTAGGTCTTTGATGTATGAACTTGCACAAAAGGAAGAAGCTTTGAAAAATGTACTTGACAGTAGTAGCCAGTAAGGCACTAGAATCTAAATATTGTATTGTCTGACACGGAGCACCGTACTATCTTTCAAAATCACTCTTGTTTATGGAGAGAGTAATTTTTAAATTATTTGTATGCTAATAATTTAGTTGTACTGGCTGTATTGAAATCCTTTATTTGCCTTTTCCGGTTCAGTGCTGGGCAGTATTTGACAAGCAATAACTACCTAGCTAGTAAGAAATATCTAGAATTTCTAAATGTCACATGTTCCTCCATGAGCTACTTTCTCTAGTAATTAAATGTAAGCACTAAAGTACACTAATTTGTTATATAAGCCAACAAAATCAAATAATCTGAGAGCACTCCAGCAGTGAAAAATGCAATTAAGCCACCAATGTATTCATTCACATCCAAAGTACTGCATGCACCATGGTATACCACTGTATTCCTTTCTTTCATTAACTAGAACATAAATAAGAAAGCATGATGGCTTAATAGCATTTTTTTTCACTGTTAGAAAGTATTTTGTTATCTCAAAATGGGATTGAGGAGTTATTCCCATCATTTCCATTTGTCACCTGTAAAAGATACATTCTACAGAGAAACTTGTTATGGCATATGGATGTGAAGGATTAATATTTATTATGTCATTTCTGTATAGGAAAATTGTCAACAAAAAGTACGTTTTTATAAAATTTAAATTCTGCATTTAAAAACAGTATAAGAATAGTTTTTTCTGCTGTTGTGTGTATTTGTATGTTGTACTTTTTGTTGTGATTTAAAGCTTACTAGGTGTATAAATAATGTCCTTATTTTATTTTTGTTGTGGTAGCATTCAAAGAGCCCAGTCAGGCTTTAGGATACCATTGCTCTGGCTATTGTACAGATACATAGGAAACATTGTCCCCACACCAAAGAGCTTAGAGTCCAGGGTTTGATCCTGCAAGGAGCTGAACACTTTGGCCAGCAAAGCACTTAAGCATACGCTTAACTTTAAGACTGAGAGTAGTCTTATTCACTTCAATTTCTATTCATTCATTTAAAGTGAGGAAATTAAGCATGTGCAGGTTCAGGACCCAAGTCAATGTACATAACGTAGAGTGAATACAAAGTAGCAGAAACGGAAAAAAGAAATAAAGGCAGAATCCCTAATTTTCGTTTTCTGGCATTCTCTCTCTTCTATTTGATATATGTCTATCATGAAGTCGGGTGGGGGGTAAAATGCATGGAACAAGGGAGAGACACATTCCCAAAGGCATATGATGCTGTTTATTATCTTAGTTTAATGTGTTTAAAATATCTTTCTTTCTTTATTCAGACCACTTTCCCCCTGAAGACTGCAGAACCATGCCTTGAATTTACCACAATATGTAAGTGTGACATTTATTATTTCTTCTAAATTCTACACAAATATTTTCTTTAGGCACTGCAGATTTTTATGTCAGTATTACACAGCTTCATTGCATTACAATGGCTAGTGTTTATATAGCGAAAACAGTCAATTTCACTTTCACTTCATGCACAAAATAACTGAGTACATATTGAATACAAAGAGTTACGCTCTTTGGACATGACACTCAGCTCCCATTTGCCTTGCAGGAACTGCTCAGCACTTTGCCAGACTACAACTATAGGGCACGTGTATATATTTTGCCACTTTTGTTTTATTCAAGTTTATCAAAGTTAAAGTCCTTTTCTCTAGAAGTATATGAGTAGTCCCCTTCTGTTTAATGTAACGAGTCCACGTGAGTAATATGAATCAAGTTAAGTGTTTCCAGGATCAGGCCCTCAGGCAGCTGACTAAAGGCAGGAATATGCCTTTGTGAAGGTCTCTCTCTTGTTCCACACACACCCTCCCCCCCCGCCCGCACTTCATGCTAGACATATATCAAATAGAAGAGAGAAAGTGCCAGGAAATGAAGATGAGGGATTCGGCCCCCCCTTTCCCTCCTCCCCCCCAGTTTCTGCAAGCCCCTAACTCTTTTGATACTTTGTATTCACTGTCTGACTTGAGTGACACAAGAAACCCACTGTAGAAAGAGAAGCTTCCTGTGAACTAAGCCTTGTTTCCATGGTGCAAAGTTTTCTATTGAAAAATAAATTCCTGTTTTCTGGGGCTACGTGTGTACAGTGCTTGTGATGAAGTCACACCAAGCAAAGGTTACATGGGGGCAGAGGCAGGGAAGATCAGGATTTCTCTCTCACACACATACGCGTCCACACACACACGCCATAACATTTATATTCCACATGTTTTAGCTCTCAGCTCTTTGGTTCTGAATAAGATCTCATTACTTTTTGACATGCATTTTAAGGCCACTGAATCATTTTTGTTGTCTCCTTGGCATTGTAATGAATTACTAGACTTAAAAACTGTTGTATTCTATTGTTTTATTTAAATCCTCTGTCATCGTATATTTTACCATTTTAAACACCCTCACGTCTGTCAGTGCTACATGGTTGTGTGGTAGGCTTTGTCTTCTTGTCCCCATGCCTAGAGATTTCACTTGCTGTCAGAAAGGGCAGGGGGGCAACTTCCAGCCCAGAGCGCCTCACTTTACCCACTTTGGTTTAAGTCTTTTAGGACTTCAGTTAATTCTCCCGCACTTGAGTGCTTGTCTTCCAGATGACTTATACATGGAAATGCCAATTCAAAGGTTAATAGACAACACTGTGTGGGGTTGTAGGTCCCTTATTAAAGCCGCTGACCAGGAGCTGAATTTGAAAGCAAACTTGACAGGCTTTGAGACTTTCTAAGTGGAACTTTACACTGAAACTCACCTCAACCCCCACCCCCTTCCCAGTCCTCTGGGCACAGCAGCCTCCCTCTTGGTGGAGCACCCCACTGGCATTTGAGAGCCCCTGGTATGACAGAAGCTGTGGCAGGGACAAGGGGGAGGATGGCAAGTGCTGACCCAAGGCAAAAGATAGAAGGAGAGAGACTGAGTCAGCAGCACCGTGGGGCTTTCCCTACAAATGCACCAGCAAGCAAGGGTACAAGCCACTGTGCATGTACTGCAGCCAGCTCTGAGCAGTGTGTGCCCTAACAATGATGCTTGTTAAGTAGTTCGAGGCAGCGTGATAAATCAGAAGCCCTTTCCATTAGTGGATATGAGAAATAAATATGATCTATGATTTTTATGGAAAATAAATCGATCTACTTGTACAAAGAATATTTGAAGGGGGTTTGGGCTATATGATCATTTGAATGTACTGTACACAGCTGTATGTACGATCCGAGTGTGTGTGTGTGAGAGAATATCTATTAAATCGTAAACTGCATACACATTTTCCCCACCCCTCACCCCCAGAGTTACCAGCAGGAGGGAAACAATGAGCCCTTCTTTCCCTCTCCCCCCCCCCACCCATGCACTTACCGATCCTTAGCACTTGCTGGAAAGTCTGAGGGATGCCTATTAAAACGTAGAGAAGGAGAAATAAGAGTCCCCTGCTGGTATCCATGGCAGAGAGCCTGGGCTCACAGCGAAGGGCGCTCTCCATCTTCTTCACTCCTTTTTAATTCATGCTGAGCCTCTGCCAGTTCCTTGCACTCACAAGCTGCTCCGAGTTAAGCTATATTTCCACCTCATTCTCTCTGTGTTTCTTGCTCATTGTGCAGAGTCCTAGAAGTGTGTGTTTCATGTGAGCTATTTACACATGAATAGCTGTTGCTGCTCTTTTGAGTCCCGTTACACTTCTCTGTCTGTCTGTCTCGCTCTCTCTCTCTTAGCCCATCACGCCCCCTCCATCAGTTAGTTGCACGTTGCAAAAGGGTCTTCCCAGAGATTATGGATCGGTGCTTCTGTTCCGTTTTGAGCTCCAGAGGGTGGAAAGTTGCTGCTCGAAATGGCTGGAGTGTCTTGCTCATTTGTCCTATAGTCAAATACAAACGTGGAAAGGGAAAGAAAGGAAGGGCAGAGAGAGAGGGAGTTGTTGCAAAGGCTCCAGCACTTGTCTGATCTCCAGCAGATTAACTGGGATCTCCGCCACTTCTCTCCCTCGCTCTCCCTCACGCGCACACAGAACTACTTTATGCTGCTCTGCTCTAGAGCTGATTGAATCTTTACTTGCATCCTGATGATCAAAGCCAATCTAATCTCCATATTGGCTGGGACTGATACTGTCCCTGGATAGGATTAAAGTGACGCTGTCAACTTGAAACTGGTCAATTTGACCCGAGTGAAATAAAAGCTTCTTTTCTGATATCCACCTGCCCCTGAGTTCTCTCTTGCAAAATACTCTGCTTTTGGACCAGGTTGTCCTGTTCTGTTTTAAATGTTTTTCCTTCCCCCTGTTACTGTGTGAAAGACCCACACATCCAGCATGTGAGTGGGTGTGACACAAGCAGAGTATGAGACTTAGTTCGCCTGGCTGTGCACGCGTTTCTCGGAGCAACTGAAGCCAAGTGCCAACCCCTGCTGTCTCCTGTCAAGCTCCACAGAGGAGCTTTGGGTGTCTGGGGTCCTGTCTCCACCTCCAGCGCCCCTCCCCCCCCACATCTGGCTGCTTTTCCTTCAACTTGACTACCAGTCTTCTGCCAATTTTGCAAGAAGCTGGGGGGAGGACGAGGCAAGCTCCTACATACTGCCGGCCACCTCACGTCATGCCCAGTTTGGTAGAGAGTCCAGAAGCAAACCCTGCCTGCACTCCTAGCTCGCCTGGCTCCATCAAGAGCGAAGAGGTGACGGTGCAGGGAGGACTTTCTGCTTCCTTGTCAGGCTCATCTGTGGTAGGTTCCGAGAGAGGCTGAACTGGGCTGTCACCTAGCGCGTCTTCTACTTCTGGTCGACTGAGAGGCCATGGGCTCGGTGGTTCTTCATAAGAGCTCTGCTCTGAATCCACTTCTTCTACCCTTTTCTGGGGGTACTAGTTCCTGTCTGCAACAAACCACCAAATCACATTTAGGAACAGGACAACTGGCCCCTGAAGCACCGATCTATAACGTTGAGGAAGATAAAACTGTGTTAGCATGGGGGGATTTCAAACTGAGTTGCATATACTGGAGACCTCATGCGGCCAGTACTAAAATGTTCATTGGATTTCTAACAATTATAGATGACAGTTTTCTAACTCAGAAAGTGTTGTATCCAACACAGGGTATTTCTATATTAGACCTCATCCAGACAGATAAAGAGGAATGGATCGCAAAACTAAAAAGTACTAGTTGCTTTGCTGTAATTGATCATGTCTTGATTACATGTGCAAGTGGAATAAAGTTCCAACCAGCAATTTATGTGCTTGTTGCTTTAAAGGGGCTAGTTTCACAAAGATGAAAAAAATTGAGCCAATGAATCTGAAGAATTTAAGCACAAAATTAAGAATGATAATAGGGAACTAACTGTTCAAAAACTTCCTATTAGTTGCCCAAAAAGCCAGAATCAAGAAAGGCTATACTAGTTTTTAAAGAAAACAACCTGGCTTAGAAGGGAAAGGAAAGAATCTCTCTCTCCAAAAAGGGGAAATTGATATCAATTAATATAAATTAGAGGCTAGGAATTGTAGAAAATTGATAAGCAAAGCAAGAGGACACAAGGAACAGAGTGAAGGACAATAAGGAGGCGTATTAGGAACAAAAAGAATTGTAACAATGGTAATGGTCCATTACTAGATGGAAATGGTAAAATTGTCAATAATAATGCAGAAAAGGCAGAAGTGTTCAATAAATATTTCTGTTCTGCATTTGGGAAAAAGCCAGATGTATTTATATAATATGATGATGAAATACTTTTCTATTCCAATAACATTTCAGAAGGTTTCTAAACAGCTATTACTAGGCCTGTTCTATGCTTACCAGCAAATTTGACGGCAGTCTCTATGTTGTAGCTTGCGTAACTTATGTTGACTTCCTAAAGTCTGTTTTGCACACCATCTCCACTCCACTGCACCAATAGGAAATGCATATCTGTCAATGCAGCACTACGCTTTTTGTGGAGGTGGTTTTCCCAAATCGACTTCTGGATTGATTGAACATGTCTTCATTTCCGCTCAATCGATCTGGGTAAATCAATCTGACGGCGGTGATTTTGCCGCTGTCCGTGAAGACGCACCCCTAAAGTTAGACATTTTTTAAACAGCAGGTCCAGATAACTTAAACCTGAGAGTTTAGAAAGAGCTGGCCAAGGAGTTTGTTGGACCATTAATGTTGATTTTCAGTAAGTATTGGAAAACGGAGAAATTTCCAGAAGACTGGAAGACAGATAATGTTGTGCCAGTATTGAAAAAGTGTAAATAGAATGACCTGTGTAATTCTAGGCAAGGTGATAGAGGGGTTGATATGGGACTCGATTAATAAAGAATTATTATTATTATTTGCCAGAATCGGAATGCTCCATTTTCCAAATTCTCCAAATTAAAAATTGAAAATAAATCATATTTAGGACTTATCTGGCTTTAACATTTAAATATGAAAACTGGACTATTTTAAAACACACAAGGACAGGAAATGTTTTGAATTTGCTGAAATTTCCTTGCAATCCCTGCCTCCCTTAGTTTTTCATTCAGCTGATCCCAATGTGGCTTTTTTATGGTATTCTTGACGATGGGTCAGAAAGTCAACAGTTCAGGTTGTACACCAAGGCGTGAGTTAATATGAAATGTTGACACTGCAGTTCACTGCAATGGGAGAGCTGCACCTTTTGAGTTGAGGCTGTAAATCAAGGTGTCTAAACCACAATGCGTCTTGCCTGGTGGATGTCGTAGGCTCTTTAGTGTCCACCTGTACATATTTCAGAAGAAGGTAGAGGAAAACCCAGGTGTCCTAGCTGACATTCCTTCTCTCAAGTGAACAGGTTCCAAAGCCCAGAGCATTAGCATTTGAACTATTGTTCAGCTCATACTGGCTGACACATTTGCTTACTCATTCATTGCATTGCCAGCACTGAACTCAATGCATTAGTAAAATACTTTAGAATACCTTGAGAATGAAAAGTGCTAACCAAACCCTGGATTAACTGTAACAGACATTAGTATTATACATATTAACACCATCTCTTTATCAAGAATTGAAGACTGGTGTTCCTTTCATTTCACAACACTTAGTTTTAGCTGGCTGAAATGTGTAATTTGTCACATTAATATTGCTATTAATTGAAAAAATGGAACTACTTAAGGTTCCTTATTTGAATACCAGGATTTAAACCCTTAAGGTTTTAGTTCCAAGTGGGGTCAAAATTATAACAGCTCTGTTTTCATGTTTGGATGTGGCCAAAATACTAAGAAGACAGTTATCCTCCTGAGGTTTCTATCCAGTACAATGAAAGTCTCGTGAGAATGGCTCATACAACCTCTTCAATTTATGTTCAAATTTTGTGAAATTTTGACACCATTGAATTCAAATCTGGTACCTGGTTCATCCTTGATACCAAACTTTATCTAAAACAGTGTCTAATCTAAACAGTATCTCTTTTGTGGATTCAGGTCTTGATTTAATGCTAATTATAGTCAGAACATTTTTTTCACATACACGTTGACCATTTCTCTACACCTCTAATGTCATGCAATATAATAGTCAACACTGCATTTTAGAAAACAGCAATAAAAACTCCAAATGGAAACTTAATAAATCACACTTCACTAGTTCTTTCATAACCTACATGCAACACCTCATAAAACAGAAATTAATATGCTAATCTAAAATAGCCACACCAAATCAGCTTACTGCTCCTGAAACAAACAAGAATCCCCTCTGTTCACAAGATCTTCTACTATGAATACGCAATAGAAGAAATATGACAGAAATTTAAAAGCAAAGGGAGCAATTAAAAATGCCTTTATTGTCCTTTTTCTTACTAAAATATGCCCTTTCTATGTCACCCGCAAACAATATATTGCTCTAGGGGAGATAGAACATGATAGCTCAGATAATTTTCTAAAGGTCTTTTGGGTCTTGATATCTGGGTCATCCTCTTTCTCTCATAACAATATCCCATCCTTATACTCAGCACCTTCAACTTCACCACTGACTTCCTCGCTGACCTGTTAGACTCCTGGCTGTTTTCATTCACCTCCGCATTTGACCAACAATGTTGAGTCAGCTCTTCTCACACACCTAAACAGCTGCTTGATTAACCTTGACTTGACTAATCACTGTATTGTAGGCATGCTGAGATATTCCCCAGGTCTGAAAAATGCTACCATTTCTAGAAATACTCCCTCTTTTTAAAATGGGGGATTCCATTGGAAATGGCGGATTCTATCAAACTGTTGAAACTTTTTAAGGGTGCCCAGTATAGCTGAGTTACCTCTTTCTGACAACCACCTCATCTCCTTAAAAATGACCAACTTACCAGCTGCCCCTGTCTAACACTTCTGTGATCTCCAGTATATTGTGATCAATATACACAACTTCTCTGCTCCTTCTTGTCTCCTCCCTGACATCAACAGTGGATTCACTTCACTCAGTTCCTTTCTGCTCTGTCCCACCACAAAGTCCACCTCATAACCCTCATCCCTCGGTCATCCCCAGCATCTGCTTCCTCTACTCCTGATCCTATGCTGCAGAAAGCCTTTGGAGAAAAGTCCAGTGTAGCCTTCCTCTACTCAAAACTTGTGCTTTCCTCCTTCCGTTTTGTCATCGACCTGGTCAAACAACACTACATCTCCACTTTCAGTGACTCCCCACACCGGCATGTCCAGCCACCTGCTGGCCACCCTTTGAGTTTTCTACTGAAATCCCTCCCTCCCACCACCACTACCAACACAAGCCCAGGGGAGTACTGTTCTACTATTTGACCACCACACACACACCAGGAAAGGGAGACTGGCCAGCAATGAGAAGAGATCCAGGCATCTTAAATGCTGAAGGAAACCCATTTCCAAACAGAATCCCATATCCCACCACCAGGAGGTTCTGCTCCCCACCTGAAAAATTATGCTCCACTGAGTCCCAGGAACAACCCTGCCATCACCACTGCCAGCAGGAGACATAGAACAGTTGCCTGCCTCTACCACAGCTGTGGCTTTGAGGAACAGCTTCCAAATAGGGGGACCACCACCTAGAGGAACTTGAATGAGGTTCTGAGTCTGGGTAAGCATAGTGGGGCAAGACATTGGTATATGTGTAGAAGAACTGGTGCATTTGGGGGAAAGACTGGAATTGATGCATTTTGCAGGGGAAGTTGGGAGGGGAGGTAGGAGTATTTTCGGTGGGATTTTCAAAAGCACTCAGTTCTGGCAATGGTAATGCTTACATTTTCTGCAGTAAGAAAAGAATTAGGCAACTGAACACTTCTGAAAATCCCTCCTTACAGCACTCAACAAAATGGGGCTCTGATTCGGATATGGGCCTCTGATCACTACGGTAATATAGATAAGTAACAATTATAATAATGACTGTGACATGTATCACCAAGGATAATAGAAAGTTTGTAAGTGTACCTTTGTTTCTATTTTAGCAGTGCATCACTGATCCATCCGTAAAGTGAATATACCAATCCTTATCCATCTCACTGGGGGCTGAGTTTTAATTAATTCTCAGATGAAAAGCAGTAAGATAAAACATTCTTTTTATTAAAACATTATATTACACAGTACCATAAATATAAATTATTCCCAATGAACATGGTATAATACCTAGAAAGCTTTAAACGTCACATTAGAAGAATTCCTGCTGTCTTATCCAGTTGCTCTCGTTATTCATATTTTTATATCCATCAATACAGTTCTCTCCTTCCTAAACTCTAACAAACTCTCTTCACTAAAACATGTCCTGAGAAATCCTCAACAAACTAATATTGATCCACTCCACTGAACTGGTCTAACATTAATCTGCAAAACTCTTTTTCCCCCAGCAGCAACTACTTTTCTTCACTATAGAATTTAGCTATAAGATATAAAACACTATCTAAAAAAATGCAACTTTGGTACACCAAAGACCTATTACATTTCCTCCCCACCCACCTGCCCCAAGTGTGATACATAAGTAAGGCCCTACTTTAATTGCAGTCTGATTGTCAAAAAATTGAGTTATGAACCAAGCCATGGAAAATTGCAGAAAAATAATAATGGACTTTATTATTCCTGGTAATGAAGTCCATTATTACATTTCCACAATTTTCTCTTGTCGGCCAACTGAGGCTATGGCAGCAAGGGTCTGGGGCTGACAGTACCCACCTGGGTTGACAGCAGGGGCCCCCACTTTCAAAACTGCAATGGAAGCCTAATATTGCAGAATCCGCAATTTCTGCAATATCACAAGTTAAGTTGGGGCTTCTATGAAACATTCTGAAAGAGGAAACTTCTATTATACAGAATATTCCTGGTGCCTCATATACAGAAGTAGAGACTTTTGGCCAAATCAGCGTCAATGTTTCTGTTACATTGGTGGGAATCCAGAAAATTAATTTGAAATTAGTGGAGTTAATCTGAGTTTGCACAAGGATAGCAGAGCAGAACTTGCCCCCTTGAAAGACTGAATGCTGAATGACTTCTGAAAACAGAATTTCCCACATTTATATTTCTCACGGTGAATTTTTCAGTAACAGTATATGATGAGGATTCTCATCATTAATTGGGGCAAAAAGGTATGGTCAGTGTCCTGACTTAGTTCTTTGTGTTCCTCCCCTCATCATTTTGGTCTTGGAGGGATTGAGATTGAGATTTTAATATCCAGATATTTTCTGTTTTGGGGATCTGATTCTTCTATAGACTTTGAGCTTTGGCTCAAGCTCTTTTTTTTTTTTTACCTGCGTAGACCCAGCCTACAGCCCTAGGTGTTCAGTGTGGCGAAGGTGACAGGCATCATGATGAGGCCTGGGGAGGATCTTCACAGGGACGAGTGCTGGTGGTCCCATGACAAGTTCCGTAGGACATCAGGGCATCACAGTCTCTTTCCCCTCCTTTAGTGTGGCCCTCACAGCCTGGAGAAAGTGGTTCCAGGCACCATGCTCATCCCGCAGCACATTGGGGTGGTTGTCCTCCGGCCTGGCCCCCACCACAGCTCCTCAGCCTGCTGACACAGGCACTGGCTATCCTGTGTTTCCTATCACAAGCAATGAAATTACACAGGAGAATAATTTATCATTACAATACAACCAAATTACAGAAATAATTCCTTCAGAATTATCTGGAAGTTGATATATATGAAATTCTGTTATACTCAACCTAACCCTGACTATGATGCTCTTCTAGACCTCTTAATAACCCAAAGCCTTCAGAAATTACATTTATAAATAATTTAGATGTAATTTTAATCTTGGTGTCCTCTGCAGTACACAAATTAAACTAAAACTCTCCTATTGTATTTGTGAGCCAATTTCTTTGTAAATTTTGCTCTGTCTCTCTCTGTCTCATAGGGCTAGTGCCACTGCAAACCTTGGTATTGGCTTTAGTGATGTGGGTGCTACAAGTCCACCTGTTCTCCAGCACTGCCTGCGTTTTTATTTTATCCTTTACTTCTGACTAATTCACATTCTGTCCACTCTGTTGTGTTGCTGCATGAATGCTTTCTCTGCAACGAGCTGGTGACTATCCTGTTGTTTGACCCAGAAGAAACACATTACTGCCTTTTTTTGTAAAAATTAAGATTAAAAAAAAAAGAAAGGAAAATAGGATAACCCAAAATCTCATTTTTCTGTGTCTGAAAATTAGCACTGGCATGACCAGCGGCTGAAATAACCAGTTGGAGAAAATACTAAGACCAGTACATGTAACAAGACTCTAAATGGCTCTACTCATATCCTTACTCTAGCAGTCAAGATTATTGCTAGCTATCTGAATCAAAATTAGGGTCAGGAGAAGCTGAACAGATATGTACCAGTGATATTGTCATTGGCAAATCCACTGCCAATCTCCCACAGATCTCTTCTGAATTGTGGTGATTCTTAATTATCTTGAACTGCAAATAATTGAAACAATCCATTAGATATAGGGCGACCTGCATAACTGTGACTGTGACACACAGTGCATTGTGTTTGGCAATAATAAATGCCGCTGCAACCTGAGAAATTAATCAGCACAGTTATTTTTAATCCTTTGGATCACTGCAGACTTCCTTCATAACACTGAATATATCACTAATACTGAGTCTTCCTACTTACGTAACCTAAATACTGTTATTAACATGCTGATTTTCTCACCATGAATAAGAGAATCTTGTCAGTTAATTCTGGCATTCCCTTTTTGGCCTAGGAAAAGGGGAAGTGGAGGGAATGAGGGGAGAAGAACCTTGACCATCATAAACACAATGTTTCAGAAAATACCAGAAAAACGTTCATTATCCCAAGTCCAGAAGTGATATATTTTGTAAGCCCCCCTGCCTCTCCCTGTTGATGGTATTAAACATAGTAGGCCACATCCTCAGCAGTTCATATAGCTCCATGTGACTTAAATGGACCTATGCCAATTAACTCCAACTGAGGATCTAGTCTGTTCTGGGGCCAGACTCTACTGCACTTTAAAAATGAAATATAAATACATTTGTATAGATGAGACATCAGAAGAGTAAATCCTAAAAAATGAAGGGGGTTTTCCCATTAAAATGAGTGTGAAATGAGTTTTACTTCTAGAGTTATTGACCAAAATCTACTTGAAATTCCACTACAAATGTCTAATACATATCTCACACTCTGCTGCAATTTTTTGATGCCTGAAAATTCTACCTGTCCTAAGGGATGAATTCTGTTTAAAAGCACTGTGTTCCTATTGAGAGATCTTCTTCCAGGAGAGATGGGATTTTTAAATCCCAGGACTAGCTCATTTATACCAAAGTTCAGCGTCCAGTAGCTGTAGATTAATCAAGTAATGGAACAGCCAGAGTAAATTCATATTGCACCAATCTCCCTGCAGTATTCATTACCTTTGGTGTTTTGGAACTTAGCCCTGGTCTACACTTACTGGACGATTTGGCAGCAGTCGACGGGAGTTAAAATTGCTGCACTTCCCTTTTGTGCAGTGTCTTCACTGCACTACGCCACTTGAGGCGGTGGTTTTACTGCATCAGCTTCTTGATCGACTGAGCAGGTCTTCACTGACTGTTCAGTCAATCCAGCTAGGTCGCTCTGACGGCAGCGACTTTGCTGCCATCAGTGTAGTCATATCCTAAATTGGATGTGATGGGATCCAAAAATCTTACTCACAGATTAGATATACTGCAGGGAGTGTCTAAGGCTCACAGTCTGCCCTGATGCAACCCTATTCGTGTTTATGGTCGGGATCGTCAGCTATTGTAAATTGGCATAGCTCCATTCAATGGAGTTGATTTCAGCTGAACTATCCCAATTTATACTAGCTGAGGATCTGGCCTCTAGATTTCACTGAGATTGCTCTAATGCTGGCATTATCAATAGCTTTTCTAACATTATGAAAACCTTGCTGACCCATTGTGGATCGTCTTGACCTGTAAACATGTTATATACAATTACTAATAAAAAAGCAATCACAAGTAGGAATGATAGGAATTTCATGGACTGAATTTATCATAGTGAAATGTAATAGTGAAACAGGCTCCAGGACTCTTATGAAGTCACTAGGTGGCATAATGACAAACTAGGAATTCCTTGGAACAGGAATGTTTGGGGGATCAGCAAGTGTTCTAGTAACACCTTAATATCTGTGAGTATGTTACCCCTTTATTACAAGATCTTTGTTAGGGTAGGGTTTGGCCCACAGTATTCTTTTGCTTTGTCAGGATTCATAAAATTTATTTCTGTCTGTTTAAATGATTTACTCCCTAATATTTTGTGTAGCATTAGACTTAATATAAGTTAGTTGCTGCTGTTCTGATGGAAATGGCAGTAGGAGGTATCTATATTAAAGGACTAGACCTTGGGAGATGTGAGTTCTACTCCTGGCTACAAGCTTCTTGTGAAAACTCTACTTCTTCAGGCCTGTTTCTCCTATTCTGAAGGGCTGATAAACAAAAAAGACAAAGACCAATAGCAGGCTACCTCACTGTAGTGTTATCAAAATTCATTAGTGCGTGTAAAAAACTTTCCGATGCTCTAATGGAAGTTATTATAGCTGCGTAAATGATTATTATCAGATTTTCATTTTATGTAAATTGGCATAGTTACACTGAGTTCAATTACACTGATTTGTACCAGCTGAAGATCTGGTCTGTACTTAAATCCATGTAAACCAGGGCATGTGTATCCTTCACAATCGAAAATGTAACTAAACCAAACAGGACAAACACAGGATTCGAGGGGGGCGGGGGGCCATCTTGTATTTTTTGACCAAATATGGGCATCGAAAAAGATCCCTTTGTGCCTTGAAGGGATTGTTCTGCATGCTGTATTTAAACTTGTGGGCTTTATCCTTTTAGTATTGTATATTTAATGCTGGAAAAAAGTTGAGATACAACTGCAGGTCCCCCAAGCACATCATAGGCCCTGTGCTTTATCCAAATCAGACAGATTTTAACTGTACTAAGCCTATGGTAGCTAACGAACAGATTTCCATTGCAAGGGCTGCCAATCTCCAGAAATACTTGTTCCAAATATATTCCTAGCAAACATAGAGGATGCTTTCATTTTAGGTAGTTAAGAAAACAGGTTTTAATGGAACAATAGAGAATTAAGGTACTACTCAAGGTGTTTAAAGGCAGCTGATTACGGCCCTGGCCATCATCTCCGTTGCCACATGAAAGGCTCTGTGGAAAGAAGGAAAACTGACAAAGCAAAATTGCTGGGCAAAACAGTGAAAACGACTGTACCCATGATGCTGTGTGTAACCCATCCACGCCTGGGGTAGCCACCTGAAAATGCCAAGGTCAGGGCTGGCTGTAAAAGGAGAGCAGACTCGCCCAACACTGGTGGGTAACACTGAAGTCAGACTTCCCAATCAGAAACAGTGCTTCTGATTCCCCACACTGGTTATCAGGAAGCCAAAACAAAATACACACAGCCCTCTTTACTGCATTTCCATCTCTGGCTCCCAGTCAGCCACTACATCCAATAAAGAGACCAGTTACTTAAACTCTATGCTCTTTACCAAAAAGGTTTCTCCTGACCCCAACGGTCAGCCTCAGTACCAGATCAATATAAGTTTGGATCTTACCCAAAATATCACGCCGCCAGCCAACCCTTTAGTAACTAAAACTAAAGGTTTATTATAAAAAGAAGGAAATAAACTATAAGAGAAATGTTAAAGGATTAAAGCAGACAAATACAATTGATTGGAAAGTCCACATATATCAGGTTTCTAGTAGAACTGTGGAGTTTGCAGGCTTGTATAGTCCCTCTGCATCTGACAAAGTGGGTTGCATCCCACAAAAGATTATGCCTGCAGAAATTAAATTTGTTAGTCTTTAAAGTGCTACAGGACTCTCGTTTTTGCTGTATGCAGACTAACATGGCTACCCCTCTGGAACTTTTCACCATGGAAGGCAATGAATTATTATGATTCTGATGTATTGATGTTAAAAAATATAATAAATGTCCCCCCCCTCCCAATCCAGCCAGTGTGACACTATGGAATACAAAAAATCAGTAAACTGAAACAGAAAAATAGAGAATTTATGTTCTGTAATCTTTTCTAGTTATAATTACAAGGTAACGTGTAATAATGGTAGGTGAATTTTTTCAGACAGAAGTGTGATTTTTAAGTTGTGTTGCTTTAATTTTGCATTTTGTAAAATAGATTGTGAAGCTTAAATTACTCACTTAGCATCATCCTTTTAAAATATTTAGGTTTTTGTGAATTAATTAAATAATATTTAGGCAAAATCCTGACATCAGTTTTTACCCCAAATTCCCAGTAACTTCAGTGGGAGCCCAGTGTAGAATGGAGGGCCCTTATTACAGATGCAGCCAGCAGCAGGACCTAAAGTTAAGGTTGCCTAATGACTTTTTATTATAATTCTCTGTTTATGGGTTTTTATAACTTCACCAAACTTTAATCATTTGCTCTGAAATTTTCCATGCTTGGTCTCTGCATCAGGCTGGACTTTTGTGGAAAGATCAGCAAAAATGGGTCAGCTGTTTCCAACAGTGAGTCTACAGGTATTTAAAAAAAAATTGTTGTTAAAAATGTTCCAACCATTTTGTTTGAAGAGCTCTTCCATGGTTTGGAGTAGAAATTTGGCTGACTTGAAAACGGAACCCTATTTGTTGGCAAACGTGAGCCTCATCCACTTATTCACACTCCCTTTGAGAATGAATGTGACCTTTCTGTGTGCTTGACCGTGCTGTCTGTGACCACTATGGGTACGACTATACTGCGACAAAAGACTCACAGCATGACTGGCCTGGGTCATCTGACTTGGGCTCATGGGGTCAAGCTGTGGGGTAAAAATTGCAGTATAAACATTGTCTTAGGATGGAGCCCAGGGTCTGGGACCCTTCTCACTTGCTCCAGCCCAACGCCAAACATCTAAACTACAATTTTACAGCCTTGTGAGTCTAAGTCCCACAAACCTGAGTCAGCTGACCCAGGCCAACCAATGGTGTTTTATTGGTATATCGATATACCCTATATGAAATATCCTGAGCCACTCCCACCCAGAGTGAGAAATAGACTCCAGGAATCTCAGCTCCTAGTATTTCACTACCGTCTAGCATTTGATTGTGAGGATGACCTAAGTTTTAAATGAAGAAAGTCTTTGCATGTTGACTCTCGAAGGAGAAAGTGGGAATCACTTAAGGAGAGCCATAACAGGACATAAACAGATCTCAGAAATTGCAGGACATTTCTGCCCCCTTTTGCACAAGAAGAATATATTGTATTTGACTACATACATGATCAACAGATTTATACATAGCTGGTTTTTTTTCTGATTGAGGAATAGAGAAAAATGTGATCCAGATTCACTGGCTGTCAAGCAAAATTTCATTTTCACTTGTCACGGTCATCTACTAATTGCACGTGCAATGCCGTGGATTCCATTTTAAGTAATGTCCTCACCAACCAATTGTTATGCGTGCACAGTCCTTTTTGTGAAGTGTGTGTGTTCTCTCTTTGTCCATATCATTTGCCTCAGTTCTGGGGCTTTGGCCTGGAACCATTTGGGTAATACTGCATTATGTATTCTGTACAACAATACTTTTCACAGCTAATAAAAGTACTTATTGCGTTTACCCCTGTCGCATTTTCTGTCACAATTTACTGCTGTTCACAAACAGCAGCCCTTCAAAATCGTTCTGGTGGGAAATTGTCTGGCTCTAGGACTACATACGTTGTTTACCCTATCTACAGAGTTGGTTTTATAGGGTGATTATTCCTGGCAACTAAGTAAGTGGCCCTGCCATGACAGATCAGTAACAAATTGCTATTATTCTTTACTCGGGATGTAAGAAAGGAGACCATTTAGATATCTTTATCTTCTTCCTACCTAACAGCTTGGCAGCCAAAATGTATTTTCAAAAAGCTTAGCAGGAGACTGCATGCCCAGAACCCATATTTTCGTCTCATGAATTGTTCAAGAACCACCCACACTGTGTGTTCATATTTATCCCTAGGGCTGATATTATTTTTGACGTGGCCTTATGACTAGTCAAACATTGTCTGCAGCGTGACTTTTTAATGCAAAAAAACTAAGTGTGCCCTGAATTTTACTACTCATGTCAGATTCATTGTATTCAAAGCAGCATCGGAGAGCTAGTTTTATTGGCATGGAAGTTGGAAACTCCTAGTACAATTCATTTACAAATCCCATTTTTTCCCTCTATCGGCCCACCGCAAGGGACATGAGAAGCAGCATGTCCATTCTCTGTTTTTTGCTTAAACTACCTTTTCCCTGCCTCCAGCGAAAATACTCCAGGATATTTTTATTTTAATAATCTGCCTTCAAAAATAATGTATGATGTTTTAATAAATAAAACTATACTAACCCAAGGCTATATATGCAAGTGAAGCTTGCCTGGTAGACAAAAGTGTACTAAGCCTTGCTTAGGGCACTAAGACCTTTCTCTTTGGATGTGGATGCTATTACCAGAGAGTAGCTGTCTTTCCATGACTATAAAAGGTACTCTACGCATAAAGCAACACAGAACTCATTAATTTCCCTTATAGCGTCAGAAAAAACTCTGGAGAAACATTTCTTTCTTGGGAGAAAAAAGGTCACAAGCTGCATACTGTACAACTACTAGAGATTAGAGACTATTTCTACTTTGTCAGCTAAAATTTATTCCTCCTGCTGGGGAAAAGGTTCCAAACATTATTTTAAAGCTTTATACAAGTAGATGTGGCAGCTGGCATTATTCTAAGAATCTTTAGCATTTACCAGTTAGCCATATTAAGATGTTGTTTTCCGCATCTGTTTTCCTTGCTTGAAGTTGTGTGTGTATTTACTTTCCATTAGTGAATTATTCTGTTTCAGATTATATTAACTTATCCTGATAAGCACTTCAAGGAGGGAAGGAATTCATATTGTTTTGTTAAGATATTTCTAAAATAGGAGCTCTTTAGTCTAATGAATAAAAATCTTTTTTTAAATAGATGCAGGTAAACAACTATTTAATATTGGCCAGATTTTGACACTCACTCATTTTGAATAACACTTTGCTCCTTGAGTAATTTTGTTGAAGTCAACAGGAATATCTTTTCAATAAATGCTATACTTCAGATTCAAATGCTTGATCCATTGTGTTACAATCATTGAGTTACGTTTTGCTGAGAATGGAAAATTTTGGATCAATATAGAAAAATGTGAAGTAACGCATTGTCAGTAAATATACTGAACTCCTTTAACTCACTGATACTTTTTATGCTGTATAACAAAAATTATGCTGTACAGAATAACAGCTGCATAATGTACACACAACCATGCATTTTTGGTGCAGTAGGTACCAAAGCCTGAACAACAACCTTAAGTTCTGCTTTTCATCCAAAAATCAAGATTGCAAATTAAGTTTACGTTTTCTCTCAATGTATATGCATGATTGGGTCATTCTACGATGCAATCAGACCAATGAGGGATTGTGTCACCACCGTCCTGGTACCTTGGGTGCTTTACAATGCTTTGCTGCAGTCGCTCCCACGTGGGCTGTTCACAAACAGCCTTCCAGTATGCAAATCACACCCTGAGTGTCTGTGTGTAACTGCAGCCTGCCAGCCACACTTGGGTTACACCCTCTGGCTTTTACTAGCCTTGGTTACTTCTGCAGGGTGACCCCAACATACCCTCAGTCCTGGATTTTCCCAAAAAATGTATGTTCTGTGCTGTCCAGTGCTCTCCAGGACAGCCCAGAGATACTGGGTCTGTTGTCCCTTTAAGGGAACAATACACAACCACTTGCCACCTAAATGGAGTTACCCAGACAATTTAACTTAAATACACTGGATTAGTTTTAATTAAAGAACAAGATCAGTTTGTTTAACTATAAAGAGAGAAATTTTAAGTGAGTGCAAGTAATGAGACATAAAAGTTAGAAATGGTTACAAGAAAAATAAAGATAAAATACTTCCTAGTGCCTAACTTAACAGACTATACAAATACTGTAGGGCAATCTCTTTATTGTGAAAATGCAGCTTACAAATGTAGAATTTTTTTTAATATAACTGCACTCAAAACCAAAATAATGTAAAATTTTAGAGCCTACAAATTGAAGCATGAAGAGGCATATGAATGGTTAGCTAATCTGGCACATAAATATTTTGCAACGCTGGCTACCATGGTGCCATGCGAATGCTAGTTCTCACTTTCAAGTAAACATTGTAAATAATAAGCGGGCAGCGTGGTCTCCCATAAATGTAAACAAACATGTTTGTCTTAGTTATTTGCTGAACAAAAAGTAGGACTGAATGGACTAGTATGAAGTGAACTAAAAAGTACTATTTTTTGATTCCTTACAGTGCAAATATCTGAAATAAAAAATAATATAACGTAAGCACTGTACACTTTGTATTCTGTGTAATTTAAATCAACATATTTGAAAATGTAGAAAAACATCCACAAATATTTATACTAAATTTACATTGGTATTCTATTATTGTTTAACAGGGTGATTAAAACTTCAGTTAATCACGACTATTTGTTAATATAGTTAATTTGTTTTGCATTAATCACATCCATTAACTGTGATTGACAGTCCTAGTTTAAATAGATAGAGAGAGATTGGTATTAGCCTTGAGAGGTCCAAGGCAAGATTAGGGCCCTATTTTCCTATGTACGAGCACATAGTTGGAGAGAATCCCTGCTCAGAAGAGTTTCAATCTACATAAATAAGAAAGACAAATTAAGGGAGAAAGGAAGCATTCAATCAATTTTATATGTTGGAAACTGAGGCACAGAATATTAAGGACTTGCCCACATTCACATAGGAAGGAAGGCTATAGTAGAGTCAGGCATTAAACCCAGATCTTGAGTGTCAGTGCTAGTGCCCAACCAAAAAATTGCCCTCTCTATATATTTTCTGGTTTGTATCATAACAGTGATATTACTTAAAAAATAGATTGATTGATTGATTGATTGATTGGATACTAGGAAAAATCTCTGGCTGCAGGATCTCCATTTGTAAAATACTGTATTTTGTATTCTTAAAATATGTTCAAAAGTATCTTTAAAACAAGTTTCAACAAGATTTAAGCCTTATCAAATATATTGAAAGAACATATGTCTATGAAAACCTATGAATCATTATTAGCACGATCACTACGAATTCAAACACAAATTTACATAGACTTAAAAGTGTTTAAATGCTGTGCTGCAAAACAACAGCGAAATAAGAAAGGGAATGAAATCATTTCATTATGAGAAGGTGGTTGCATTGAATGACTCTGATATTCACAACGTTCTCATTATAGTTTCTTCAGTTTTCTGCTCTTCTGAATTTGTGAAGGCTGCAATTCTTACAATACATGCAGAAAAATCCATGAGATGATTGTTTCCTGCTGAACCATGCTATTATAATGCTTTGGTGTCCTTGCTCATTACAATTCCTTTTATATGGAACTGCGAGGAAGTGAGCAGTACCACAGTTAGTGGTTACAAGAATTTGTCTTAATAATGAGATACATTAAAAGCAAACATCAGTGGATTTACATACATTAAAATGTGTTTTATGGACATGTCATAGCAAATAACTTGCTTTTATTTCAATGTCCTATTGCGATAATAAAATGGCAGCTGTGCACTGCGTTGCATTATATGCTTGTGGCTTAAACCTAAATGGACTTGGAGTGAAGTGTGTTTCTTGGCTTCCTCCTAGTTCCTGCTATGCTGTGTGCTATGTATCTGATACAGTTAAATGTAGCTACTAGTCCATGAAATCCATACAGGATTTCCTGAATAATTTTGTGGATATGTAATTAAGTTGTGGTACTTCCTTGCTGATGCAATCACACTTCCAAACAAGGAAGATTTCAAGAAACATAAAGCATATCAATAAGTAATCCTTAAATAGCTGCCTGGAAAAAAGTGCAAGTCTTCGCCTTAATATCCCATTCAGGGTTTGAATTACACAGGGATCTTTCTGTATGGTTTTAGAGCTAGATCATGAACCAATTTATGCAACAATCCAGGAACATCAGAGAGAGCAAAGTCCCTCCATATCTCCTGCCCAGGTTCCTTGGACCATAGGTCCTGGCATGTAGGTGTTGCACATCTTATTACTTGCCCCTCACGAGCACCAAAAAAGGAAAGGTATATGGGGGGTAAGGACACTGCACCAGACCCCATAGCCGAGTGGAAGTGGGGGGGTAGTAATGTAACTAGTATCATCTTATTACCCCTGGGAGCAAGGAACTAATCAAGACTTTGAGGTACATTTCCTTCCCAGTGCTGCTCCTGGGACAGCACAGCTGTGTGCCTCTCATTTTGTGTGGCAGGTTTTATGTCAGTCTAGTCCTTACTGACTACCTTGTGTCCTGCAAAAATATTTGATCTAAAAATGGAGGTGACGGGGCTCCACTCACTACTCTGGCACCGCTTACTGGCTGTCTTGGGAATTAGCTCACAAGTTGGTATGCCCTCCCCCCGGTGGTGCCTCGCTCACTGTCACTTCTGCTCCTGGACCCCCATCGCTTCAAGGACCATGGCATCCTCTTCATGACACAGCCCTCCAGCTGTGTCGTGATCTGTACGCCCCCCTTCTGCAAGTGCTGCAGTCCAGCTGTGCTACCGCTTCCCCAGTGGCAACTGCAACCAATTGTCCAGCCACTTCCCTATGGCCCCAGCACCTTCTGTGCCCTGGCCTCAACCTGCAAATCCCAGCAACTAGCCAGGAGCTCTCACTAGCTTCCCCGGTCCCTGCGAGCAGCACTGCTCTGTCTAGAGTGTTAGCTTCCTTCTGCCTACCAAGCACCAGTTCTCCCTTCTTGAGCTCCAGGGAGTAACTGACCCTGCTCTGCCCTGCAGCAATTCTTATATGGGCCAGCCAGGCCGTGACTGGCTGCTTCTCTCAGCCCCTTTGTAATTGGCTGCCTCCAACAAGTCTCCCTAGCGCTCTATTAACCCCTTAGAACCTAGTGTGGGGCCAGTGCCCCATCACAATGGGTTACACCAATTGGAACAGAAAACTGAAGTCATGATAGAAATGTTGCAGAATATGAATGTCAGTTGCCATTGGTCACAGGCCAAGTATCAGTAACAAACTGTGATGCTTGTAGAACAGTTACCTTCAAAGCACTTTGCAAACATTAACTAATCCCTTGGGAGGTACAGTTAGCAGATGGTTACCTCTATAATATTAATGTTTATGCTCACATGAATCTCCACAGGGAGGTGAGAATGTGGTCCTTTTTAGTTCTCCATTTTTTTAGTGATTCTTTCAGGCTAAAATAACTGATGTACAGCTAACATCTGAGTCTGTAGGCACTGTTACATAATTTTGAAAATCTTGGCATACCTGATCTGCATATTCAGAGAATAAAAAACATTTGTATTCCTGAACATAGCCTCAGACTTTGCTGAGGTATGTAGGGAGAAGTGTGTGCAATGTACATCTCTTAGAATGAGTAGGAATTGTTTGGGACTATCTTTTTGTAGGAAATGTTTCTATAAGAAATCTTTTGATTACTTTTCTTTAGAATAACTGATTTCTTCTTGGTCTGTTCCCAATGTTTTGTACTTTAAAAGTTTAAGACTGCTGTCTTTAAATGCTACAAAAGAAGGCACAGACTAACTCACTCAATCCCCTGCTAATATTTGTCTAAGATTATGAATGGTCTATTTAGCCAATCCTTATATTGAGACCACTTATTTCTGTGGGAGTTTGAGATTGGACGTTTATTGTGGCATAATATATTGCCTCCCCAAAATCTTGCACCACTTCTACTAGATCTAGAACTTCCCTTAGAGACCAGAAAAAAGGGAGGAAAGAGAGAGCCAGACTTTTGCAATTGATTTATAGTACCTTCCCAGTCTAAAGCAGCATTCCTAATTTGAATAGGCACATACTTTTTCTTTGTATGCTAATTCAGCTTGAATGGACTGTTTCTCCCTCAAACACACATTTATGCCACTCTCCACTGTTGTCTTATATGCATAAGAGTACTAGCCAATGTGAGTACATGTTTTCATATTCTTTGGGCCTGAGCCAAAGCCCACTGAGGGCTATGGGTGATGTTTCGGTGACTTCAGCAGACTTTGGACCCAGGCCCTTAATGTCCTATGGTCTGGTTGCAGGGTGCAAGTGCTTTGAAATGGACATTTTCTGAAGTACAGGAAAACCTTTGAAAATATAAACTTAAACAAGAGATGAAAATTGAAAACTCAGAATCTCCCAATATGAGACCTAAAGCAGAAATTCTTTTTAAGTGCTTGGATTAGTTTCTGATGAGATTTTTCTTCTTAGGGGGAAGGATGTGTAAATGAGTTCCTGAATGCTGCTCCTCCATCTTAACCCAACTAAATCTTTGGCTACTCCATCTGTACACATACTGTAGCGAGAAAATTCTCTTGCTAACTATTGGGATAATAGCACTAGCAGCTGTGCACCCATTTAAAAAAATCTTTTGCCATCAGCAGTCATTGATTCATCCAGGGCCAGGGAAAGTAATCTGTTTAGTGGATAGGGCCCATTTAATGAAACTATAAAGTTTGATTATCAAATGGTAAGTACTGTACATTCTCTATAAACCACTGGATTTCACCATTATAGACTTTAACTCCTGCAGGCATAGCACCTTTTTTCACAGCATTTTCCTAAAATACATATTGGCCAATCCCAGTGGCACAGCTTGTTACAGTGAGGGACTTTAGGAATAGAGCTGAGCAAAAAATGTTGGCCACTTTTTCAGTAAAAAATACAGATTCAGGTCAACTGAAACATTTCACGGATTTGTGTCAATTTTAACAAATAGTTTTGATCCAAAAAAAAAAAAATCAGAAATGTTGGGCTAGATTCACAAAATAGAAAAGGAGATGGTGCAGGCTCACCCCTTAACCCTGATAGCCCAGTGGTTAGGGCACTTATCTGGGTTGTAAGACACTCAGGTTCAAATCCCTACTATGAAACAGGGATATGAATCCTGGTCTCCTATCTCCCAGGAGAGTGCTCTAACCCACAGGTTATGTGATATTCTAGGGTGGGTCTCTCTGTCTCTCCTATTGAAGCTGTTCCATTTTGTATAAGTAATTAAGCATTAATTGGAATGGGGACTGGAACCCAAGTATCCCACATGAGTGTCCTAGCCACCTGGCCGGTTTAGTCTCTGGTTTAGTGACTATTTGGGTACTTCATACAAAGTGGAACTGCTTCAACGAGAGAGAGAGAGAGCCGCCCCAGAATACCTCATAGCACCTCAGAGGAGAAACCTGGGTTAAAATCCCTAATCCAGAGTAAGGATTTGAACCTGGCTCTTCCATGTGAGTGCCCTAGCTACTGGGCTATTCAATTTAAAGGCACCACCGGCTCCTCCTTATTTTGAATCTGGCCTTTCATTTTCACATTTCATTTGCTTTACTTGAAATGAAATTTTTTCCAACTTTTCAATTTGCTGAAAATTTAGAAAAAATTTGGCTTCAGACGAAACCCATAATGAATTTTCTTTGATTTCTCAGAACTGCCAACAAACTGAAAAATCAGTTATTTGCCCAGCTCTTCTAAGGCATTCAATCCAAATCTGTGGGGCCCACTTACATTAGGGTAGCAATATTATTCATTTCTGCCTGGAGGAGGATGTTGCCTATTCTATGAAATGAATTAAAGACGAGGTGTCTACCTTGGAAAGTAAATGCTACATTCATAGTGCAAGGCATATATACTGGTGAAAAGGTCCCTGACAGCACCTTGCATAACAGCCTGACATGAATTTACTGACCTGTTTAAATAAAGCTTTAAATTTTTTTATTTGATAGCCAGTAACTTTCCCTTTTGAATTTTCATGTTGTGTAATGTAAATACATGTTTACATAATGCTGTAATTCCTGCAGGGGAATCATAAGCTGCCAAAAAGGTGAGGAAAAGAAGGGCTACTCCTAAAGGAACAGACATTTTTTTACTTCACAATTCACCTCCAGTTATGATGAATAGATAAAGCTGCCTAACCTTAAATATGAATTAGCTGTCTTTGTTTTTTTACACTTTGCAAAGCGGGAATATAAGCTTCCCACTTCCCTCTCTTTGCTAGAGGAACTTGGCAGGATCTTTAGAGGACGTGAGTAATGAGGTCTCCTGAAAGCTGCTGCTCTCATTCTTTTCCCAACTGTGTTGGGGAAAAGAGAGGAGGCTGACTCAGCATCTCTGCTGCACGTGAGAGAGAGAGACAGAAAATCATCATTCGACATTTCCTCTCTGGGCAGTCGTGGGGAGGGGGAAAGCTGCAAGCTCATCTCCAAAGTTCTTGTCACAGTTCTCCAGAAAAGAGAGAAACATGGGAACCTCATGTTTTGAATGTAAATATTGATTTTGAATATTCAGACCACGTTTATACATAGTAAATAGCAATGAAAGACAAGGTTTCATCTTTGCAGTCCATCTTCCCTCCTCGTACACCATAGTAGCTAGTTAATTTCTCAGTTTGTGTCTTTTGTTTGCTATTACAAACAGTGCAATAGCTGAGATACATGTGATTAGTTGATACCATATTTTAGTCCAGAGAAATGAAACACAAGCCAGAGTATGATTTGCCCATATCAGAGACATTTTTCTCCTGTGAACAATGCACATTTTACTCTAATTTTCTGAACCTTTCATTTCACTTGTGAAACCAGAGTTGCTCCTCTGCTATGTGTGAAATTGACTTAATATTAAGAAGTATTACATTTAATTTTAAAGACCCACATTTCCAGCATACATTAAATCCATGTTTATGGTGAGTGCACGCATACTTTGATCAAAGGGAAGCTTAACATGTATCGGTAGGTAGTTACTACTGCCACCTTAGTGTGGGGCTGAACAGCCAGGTGATTGGTTTGGCACTGATGTTTGAAATGAAGTTGAACAATGTAATCTCAATGTTCGTAAAGATAAGATGTGACCTCTGGTTCAAGATCCTGGAACACCTTCTCAAGAGACCAGCAGAGACTGTAGGTGTTATGAAGGGGCCATATATTGCCCTCATCTGCACACTCAGTAAGAACTGACTTCAGTGAGATAAGTCTTAACCTACATGCAGATCCTGGCTGTTCTGCTGCCTCCCTTAAGAACTATTTCTTGGGCCAATTATAATGTGAACGTTGGGGACTTTTATTTTAAAAAAACCCACACACACAGTTCCAATTAAATGAATAATATTCCTGCTTCCTAGACTTTGTTTTTAAAACTGCAGGAGTTTGCATGCACTGATCTTTGATATCTCAACCTTCCTGGGCTTCTTACTGCCTTCTCCGGGATCTCCTCCTACCTCTGACTGCTTTTTCAGTGGATCCCTCTCTTACGGCCTATGGAGGTCCCAAAGCTTCTGTCTTTCACCTTCTCGTCTCACTTTGCACCCTGTTTCTGGACAATCATGTCTATTCATACAGCTTCAATTCCATCTCCATTTTGATAATTTGCAAATTTACCTCTTCACCCTTAATCTTATCTCTCTTCCTCTAGTCCCACATATCAGTCTGCTCCTCTGACATCTCTTGAATGTCTCATCATCTGCTTAAACCTAACATGGTAAAAAACAAAAAAACCCTCTTACCTTCTCTCCCAAGCCCTCTCCACTTCTGTCTTTCTCTGTTACTGTTGGCAACACCACCATCCTTGCCATCACTCAGACATTCAATTTGGGGGTTAAGAAGAAAGCTCCTCGGGGCAGGAACTATTCCTTCTTGTATTTGTAGGAAGTTTTCACAGTAGCCCACACCAGACACTACCGTAAACAAATAATATTTTTTCTTCCTAAAGACCCCCGAGAGATGGTCCCATTACCAAATGCCAAGCCCATGCTGGAACACATGAAACTAATATAGCTATTCATCATGGCCAAAAATTTCAGAAGTGGCCTCTGATTTTGGGTGCCTCATCCTCTGGAGTGTCCAAGTTGAGACACATTAGGACCTGATTTTCAAATGTGCTGAGCACCCATAACACTGATGAAAGTTAATGGGAGCAGTGGGTGCTCAGAACCTCTTAAAATGAAGTCCAATATCTCTCAACCTGGGCCCCCAAAATCAATGGCCAATTCAGAAAATTTTGGCCTATCTCTATCTTGTAAGCATCATTGTCGTTAATATATTTATTTCTAGAGCACCATAGGTATGCATGGCTCTTTGCAGACAAATAAAAAGACAAATTCCTTCTCCATAGAGCTTACCATTTGCATTTATAGTCCCAATCCTACATTTTCAGACATGGTTCTATCCCATGCAAGCTGAGAGAGAATCACGCAAAATCTTTCCTGGGGAGATGTAGCTCTATGTTTTCTCTCCTAGCAGTTAGCAGACAAATTTCTCTGAGGGGTTTGAAAGAAATATGACTTGTTAGAACTTACAAATATTGAATGAACAAAAACAAAATGAAGGAATTAGCAAGGCATGTTGGTGATTTCATTCATCTTTCCTAAAAGATTAGATATCTTTTAATGGGAATACGGCTGTAGAAGATGGATTGGTAAGCACTAAAGTTATAGAAAGAAAGAAAGAAAGAAAGAAAGAAAGAAAGAAAGAAAGAAAGAAAGAATGAATAATGGAACAAGTGAAAACTGACCCTCACCTGAAACTCACATCCTGAATTAGAATAATTAGTTGGAGATAGGGCTGGCTCTGTTTTCCTAGACTCTTACTTAAATAAAGTACCTGTAGTTTTCAAACCAAGTTGTCTGTAATACCAGGGTGACATTTTTTAAACACAATAGAAGCTCAATATTAGATGCTATCAAAAATATCTTCATTAGTCTCATTCTTATGTCAAAGCAAATAGAACAAAATGTACCAACTATTTCTCCTTTAATCACTGAACTCATTAGACAGATGCTAATACATATGTAGTCTACGTGCATTTTATGTAGGCTCAGAAACATCCTATTCAGAGTCTGTTCCTCTGCAGTTGCATTTAAATTGGAGTATGGGATTGGTGGTACTTACTCCAAATGAATTAACAGTCTTCACTAACTAATCCTTTTTAACCATGAATCTGACTTCATTTTTCAAAAATGAGCTCTGGTGACATTCATGGGGAAATTCCAGTTTTGATTTCTTTAGTAAATGCAAATGCAAATACAAGTCCCCTCGTTAACAGCTTGTTATCCTTAAGAAGTAAAGAGCACCGGAAATTATTACGGTCCATATGGTACTAAAAGGGATTTCATGTGGATTAGTGGTTTATATAATAGGTGGGCCTAACCCACATTGGCCTTAATTTAGCTTCCCCCCCAATTTCCCTTTGGAGAAAAAAAAGTTTGTTTCCTAATGATAAACTTGGGTATTAGTGTAATTGACATTTTGTTTGCTTTCAGGCACAATCCGCATACACTGGAATAAGCATTTTAAAACCCTTACAAAACACAGTTAGGTTTTGTTATTTTAAAAAAAATTTTTACTGAACCTATCTTGACTGTTTTTCTTGGTTCAAATATTTTGGCTAGGTTTGGTTTGGAGTTACAGAAAATTATAGATAGTACAATTTTTTGAAAAAAAGAGTAAATAATCTGCAGTCTTTATGGGGAAATAAAAACAAATTCAAGATTGTTCAGCAAGGATGGAAAGATTTTAAACTTCTAGGTCCTGGTTCACACAGTAGACCTGAGGATGGTTCCCAATATGCAAAGCATACATAACCAAAGTCAACAGCAGAGGGTATCACAAATAAATAGCTGCATAGAATACTTTGTAGCAATTTAAGTTAGGCAAAGCCATAAAACAGAAGTTCCTGGTGCAATCTAAATTTTCATTCAATTATTTGTTACTAAAAGCAAAACTTTTTTAAAAAATGTAATAATATAAAGTATTATTTATTTTATCTTCCCCAATACACATTCATATAACCATAGTGTTCCATTTGGGAAATGTAACAGACCTAACCTCTCAGATTCAGATTCTTTTTTTAAAGTCCACTCATCTGTGGTGTGTCCATTTTTGGTTGCCCAACTTGACATACCTAGGGCCAGATTTCTCACAACTCCAAATTAAGTCAATGGGAACTGTGAATGCTCAGCACCTCTGAAAATCAGTCTCAGGTGTGGCACCCAGAAATTGAGGTAAGTCAAAATGAGTTGACACTTTTGAAAATGTTGGTCTTGAGATGCCCGATTCTCTGCTGATGTAAATCAGTATAGTTCCATTATACCAGCTGAGGATCAGGCCCACCATTTTTTCTCTATTTCTTTCTATTGCTTTCTGTACACCATGATTTTATTCTGTGAAGACAACAGTTGGAGCAGAAAACAGGTTTACTAACTGGCCATATGGAAAAATATTTTCCATCTGGAAGAGGTAGGTAGCAGAAATACTCTTTGAATAAATCTTCCGCCTTTGGCTGCTGCCGCCACAGATATAATTTTGTATGATTGAACCAGGGGACTTGAGACTGTACTATATTGACAATTGGATACAAAATGGCAATGTCAAACGCAAACTAAAGATAAAATGGGACTTGACATACTCAAACTACTCAAGTAGACACAACTACCAACAAAATATGTAACCTATTTTAGATTCATTATATTATTCTGTGTGTTTAATGTGCATTCCTGTAGTATTTGAAGCAGAAGTGTCTGCTTGAACTGATTGATCATTGACAAAAAACTAAGTCTTAATGTCTTATAATTATTAGTACAGTGCACGTAACAGACATTGCTATTGTACTACAAACGGTGGGAAGAAATTATGGTAGGCACTCTAGTAGGCAACTGAGAATAGCAGGGACATTTAAAACCCTTCACCTCAAGCTACTTGTATTCAGTGTATTAAGGAAATATTTCTAGAATACAACAATAAAAGGTTATTAAATTTCAGGAAAGAAAACATTGAGGATCTAAGAAATCTTTATGTTTGATGGGAGGAAGTATTAAAATCCACCAGTAGAGTGGAAGGTTGGGAATCCTAAAAGTTGCAGTACTTAAAACACAATTACTACTATTCCCCTGAAAGAGAAGAATGCTGGCAATACGAAATACGGAGCTTCACAAGGGAAAGCTCAGGTATCGGGGTTAAAAAAAGCCTTGTACTGCAACTGGAAAAGCAGAGAGGCAATAGTGTCATAGTACGATATCAGTTAAGACTTGTCTCAGGCCAGCAAAAAATGAGTTAACTTTAGCCAAGAGGTCAAGGAGAAAGCAAATGTAATATTAATTTTTCATAAAAGACAATGTGATGGGGCAGTCACTGAGGAGGCAGTCGCAGTTTCAGGAAAGTGGGCCAGATTTGAAGCAGTGACCTAGAGATTCGAAGGTTCTCTATAGCAATGCAAACTCTTTGAGCCACTTATATTCCTCAACCATTCAAACATACACATGGCACATCTCACTAGCAGCTATGTGCTGCCATGAAGTCCATTGCAAACGTTTACCCTTTTGTAGTTAATGAATATTTAAGATGTGTACATGTATAAATTGGGATGAAGATTAAAGGAATTCAAAGCTGTCCACACACCTGTTAAAATCACAATTAAAACCTGCTACTAGTTAAAAATAGGTTTTAAAAATGCCAGTCTCTTAAGAACACACATGACGAATCTGCAGAAAATGTAAGTAATGAAAACAAAGGGATAGTTTAAAATAGAGAGTATTACTTTTACTCTTATTTTTAAAGAAATTTAAACAGATGAAAATGTAAGATAACTACACAATTTAAAAACAGGAAAAATTAAGAGACTCCAATCTCATTCTCTGCTTCTTGCTGTCACAGACCTTGTTGAGCTTCCCTTATGGGACACGCACCAGACAGCTGTGAACAGATCCACATGCTGAATTCTTATGAGCTTTAAGCCTCTGGAGTCTGAACAAAGTCCAGGCACTGCCCCTCATTTGTGGGGTGCAGACCATCTCTCTAGCACTTTCTTCTGAGAGCTGAGATCTTGCAGTCCAATTGCCTCATCCTTGTAACCCATGCTGACCCCTCAGACTTAAACACATCCTCTTCCAATGCTCCAGCTGTGTGGACAATCTGGGTTCATAGTTTCTCTTCCAGACACATGATAGAAGCAACATGTAGCACAGATACTGACTTTGCACAGGATTCTAAAGCACCATTGCTCTTTACTTAATAGCATGAGCAATAAACAGATTTATACAAAAATAATAATCACTACATACATTTCCTTGCTTCAGGTTCTTCACCATTGTGGAACATTGTTTGGGCTGTGGAGAGGGTCTTTTCTGGGTGCCCAGAATCCTGTTGCTGAAGCACATGGCTAGACTTCTGAACCCTGGATTATCTTTCTTCCTAGGTCAGCTTGCTTTTGCTGACCTTGGTTGGTCCTGTCATGCTGTCTGGAGAAAAAAGAAAAAACAAAGAGCATGTCAAAATCTCAAATGGCAGCAGTTAAACCTTCACTCCTGCTGACAGTTATTGGAAACTGAAATGCTTTCTGTTTTGGGGTCTCATTAAATATGATCCCCTAAAGCTCATTTCTTCATGGTCTAGAGTTTTAAATCAAGATTTAAAATTCCCAGTTAATGAAGCAGCTGACAAAAATCTTGGCAGTCTGCTGTGAGCACGTATTTTATGCTTTGCCATTTAGATGGCACTTGGTATGGTCCTCGACTCATTTGAACTCCTCACAGTAATGCCAGCTTTAAAAGAAAATTATTCCTATCATCTTGCCTTTGTGTGGTATCCCTGGGGTGAAACCATTGCCCCATTGAAGTCAGTGTGAATTTTCCTATTAATGTCAATGGAGGCAGAATTTTACACATGGAGTTTTGCAGTTGAAAAATTCCTTTGGGGCAGATCCTCAACTGGTGTTGCTCATTTGGAGTCAATGAAATAACACTGATTTACACTAACTGAGAATCTGATCCTTTTCTTTGCAGGCTCCAGTATAGCAGCCCATCCCTATTTCAACAAAGCACTTAGACACATACAGTTGAACCCAGAGTTACGAATACCTCAGAAATGGAGGTTGTTCATAACCCTGAAACATTCGTAACTCTGAACAAAACGTTATGGTTGTTCATTCAAAAGTTTACAGATGAACATTGACTTCATATAGCTTTGAAACTTTACTATGGAGAAGAAAAATGCTGCTTCTAACCATCTTAATTTAAATACAACAAGCACAGAAACAGTTTCCTTGCCTTGTCAGATGTTTTTTTAAACTTTCCCTTTTTTTTAGTAGTTTATGTTTAACACACTATTGTGCTGTATTTGCTTTTTTTGTTTTGTTTTCTCTCTGCTGCTACCTGATTGAGTACTTCCAGTTCCAACTGAGGTGTGTTGTTAACCAGTCAGTTCATAACTTTGGTGTTCATAACTCTGAGGCTCTAGCGTACTTAAAGTTAAGCATATAGTTAAATGCTTTGCTAAATTGGGGCTTTACAGTGCAGAAGTCTTTTGGTGTTTTCTCTCATCTTAGGTATTTTTTATAATAATTTCATCCTCAATTTCTTACTGTTTCAAAAGCCGTTGCCATGAGAAGCTCCAATTACCCATTGTTAGTGATGAGAATGTTCTACTGCTAGCACAAAAGATAAAATGAAAAGTACGTAAAATGCTGCCACAATGCTTTAATCAAGTTTTCAATGGCTGTTAGTGAACAGGCATCAGAACCAAATACTGTTAATGATATGTAATGCCCAAACTCTTTTGGGTTATCTGCTCACTCTACCTATGTACCAAAACAAATTTGGTGTTAAGTACCTGGATCTTTTTGTATCAATTACTGCACATTGCTTGTATTGTGTACTGCAAATTATACTAATGTTTTGCCAAACCAAGTGCTGACTGAATCTGTATCCAGAATAGCTTTGTATTGTGTAGGATGTGTTTTACAGTCCAGATACTGTTTTCATTTTATTATTTTATTTTTATTGTAATATATAATGCTTTCACTCTGTTTATTTAATTATTTACATCAAAGCAAGGGTGGAGCTAGGCCGATATTAAAGAGATACAATAATCATATGGTAGTGGTAAGCTATGTTACGGCTTTTAAAATAATAGATTTATTTCCTTTTCCTTTTAAACTGCTCTAAACTCTGTGTTGCTCTAAATGCTATTTGCTTCATTATAAGATTTATTGTCACACTGAGTGATACACTCTTTCTGTGGTCCTGTAGTCCAATTTTAAACAGCTTTATATTGGAGCTTTAATGGTTTTCATAATGTAAGTTGGAGCTAAACTTAAAAGAAGTACTTAAAGGAAGCTTGCTTATAACACTTAAGTTTTCTGCCGTTATCAAGTCCTAGTCATCACTGTCTGGAGATGAAAAACTGCGTATCCCTCCTGTGACCCATCTGTACCCAGGGTAGCCAGCTGATAATGCCAGGGTCAGGGCAGGCTGTAAAAGGAAAGCAGATTCTCCCAGCACTAGTGGGTGACACTGCAGTCAGACTTCCCAACCAGCCACAAACAGTGCTTCTGATTCCCCCACACTGGTTATCAAGAAGCCACTATGCAAATACACACAGCCCCCTTTACTGCATTTCAGTCTCTGGCTCCCAAACTGCCACTCTGTCTAGTAAACTCTATGCTCTTTACTAAAAAGATACCCTCTGATCCCAAAGGACCAGCCACTACTATAGGACCAGCCACCAGATCACTATAAGTTTGGATATTACCCAAAATACCACACTCCCAGCCAATCTTTAGTAACTAAAACTAGAGGTTTATTATAAAAAGAAAAACAAACAATAAGAGAAATGTTAAAGGGTTAAAGGATTAAAGCAATCAGATACATACAAGTGATTTGAACGTCCATATACATCAGGTTTCTAGAAGAATTGTGGAGTTGCAGGCTGGTATAGTCCCTCTGGTGTACATCCAGCACCTGGATGGGTCTCAGTCCTTTGTTTCACTGCTTCAGTTCAGTTGCAGATGGGTTGCTCCAGAGGTAGGTAGGTGACTGAAAGCTGAACTGTAGACAAAATGGATCCCAAAGGCTCCGCCTTCTATATCCTCTGCCCCTTGCCATGCTGCTTGTGGAATTTTACAGGAACCAAAATGGAGTCCAGAGTCACATGGGCCAATCCTGGTAACTCTTCAGGGATGCCTTTAGTTCCTTCCTGGGCCTTTTGCTTCTGTAAAGGTCTTGATGGGCCATTAAGTGGGCTATTGTCCTGCCGCTTCTCTGTCTGGGGTGTGTCTTATACAGCATAGTTTGAAATACCGGTATATCAAAGGTGTCCATAACTTCCCTTACAGATATAACACAGGAACATAAACATCATCATCTTACTCAGCACATTGTAACCTTTCTAACAGTACCTGACATGGCATGTCTCACATGAATCACTATGATTTTGACATACTGATGTCCAACCAATCTAACCAGTGTGACACCTCCTACTTAGGAATAACATTCATGCCTTCTTTATCACAATACCTATGCATGATTTTAGCACTATTATTTTGAGCTTTGTTGAAATCCAGTCTACTCGTGGTTCCTGAATAAGGTTATTTCCTTTAGCTATGACTTGCTATATCAATGATTGTATTAGCCTGGTCATTTTATGTTTTTATTTCTTTTAACCTACCCTGGTCTTTCAGCATTTTCGCATCATTCTTTGAACTGTTGCTTCACTAGTGTAATGAATTCTTGGCAAGCTGAATTTCAGCCATATTATAGCAGTTTTTCATGTGTTTCCACTCACTGAATCAAACTTTCTTGGCAAAAGTGATGAGATGATTGACTCTGTGGATGTGGGGAAAGTGGTGGACATGATATACCTAGACTTTAGCAAAGCTTTGGCACGGTCTCCAACAGTATTCTTATCAGCACGTTAAAGAACTATGGGTTGGATGAATGGACTATAAGATGGATAGAAAGCTGGCTAGATCATCTATGTCTAGTTGGCAGCCAGTACCAAGCGGAGTGACCCCAGGGTTGGTGCTGAGGCTGGCTTTGTTCAACATCTTCATTAATAATCTGGAGGATGGGGTGGATTGCACCCTCAACAAGTTTGCAGATGACACTAAAATGGGGGAATGGTAGATATGCTGGTGGGCAGGGATAGAATATAGCGTGACCTAGACAAATTGGAGATTGGTCCAAAAGGAATCTGATGAGGTTCAACCCGTACAAGTGCAGAGTCTTGTACTTAGGATGAAGGAATCCCATGCACTGCAACAGACTGGGAACTGACTGGCTAGGCAGCAGCTCTGGAGAAAAGGACCTGGGGGTTACAGCAGACAAGAAGCTGGATATGAGTCAACAGTGTGCCCTTATTGCCAAGAAGACTAATGGTATATTGGGCTACAGAAGAAGGAGCATTGCCAGCAGATCGAGGGAAGTGATTATTCCCCTCCATTCGGCACTCACGAGGCCACATTTGGAATGTTGTGTCCAGTTTTGGGCCCCCAATAGAGAAAGGATGGAGAGAGTCTAGTGAGGGCAACAAAAATGATTAGGGGTCTGGAGCACATGACTTATGAGAAGAGGCGGAGGGAAGGAGGCTTGTTTGTCTGCAAAAGAGAAGAATGAGGGAGGATTTGATAGCAGCCTTTAACTACCTGAAAGGGGATTCCAGAAAGGATGGAGCTAGACTGTTCTCAGTGGTAGTAGATGACAGAACTAGGAACAATGGTCTCAAGTTGCAGTGAGGTCTAGGTTGGATATTAGGAAAAACTTTTTCACTAGGAAGGTGGTGAAGCACTGGAATAAGTTACTTAGGGAGGTGGTGGAATCTCCACCCTTAGAGGTTTTTCAGAAGTGGCTTGACATAGCCCTGGCTTGGATGATTTAGTTGGGGTTGGACTAGATGAGCTTCTGAGGTCCTTTCCAACCACATCGTCTGTGATTCTATGAAAAGTGTATTCATTATTGTATTCCTTTGAGTTGACTGTAGAGATGCCCTCATTTCTTCTTAAATCGTTTTAATCCCTCTGTAGGTTGGGGCATGGGTCACTTGCTGGTGGATTCTCTGTACCTTGAAGTATTTAAACCATGAATTGAGGTCTTCAATAACTCAGTCATAGGTTAGAGGTTTATTATAGGAGTGTGTAGATGAGGTTCTGTGGCCTGCCTTGTGCAGGAGGTCAGATTAGATGATCATATTGGTCCCTCCTGACCTTAAAATCTATAAAGGTTATAAATTTGGTCTTTCATTTGGTTCTGATTGGCTTTGCTTTCTGTTATCATCTGCAATATCTTGTTGAGGCTGTCACCATCCACTGACAAAGCAGTTTCTGCCATCACTGTGCTTTTGGATTCCCATTTCTAATATTAATTGTCAGAAAGTAATAACATAGCCCAATACATCCTTTCAGAGACTCCTAGTTTAGATATTGCAGGCTGGAACTTCACTTCCCAGTTTGGGGATGGAGAGGGAGAACCTCAGACAAAACAAAGCACCAAAAATCAAGCCAGAAGAGAGGGAACTCCAAGAGTTTGCAGGATCCAGGTTACTTTAAATATTCCTTTAGTATTAGTCACAAATCCAATGTTCATCCGCTCTACATTGAATCTTCATTTAATTAGTATAATATTCACTCTCATCTTTTTTTCTTAAGTGCTTTGCATGGAATGACATCTAACTTTAAAATTAAAACTTTTATCCAAAACAGAGAATAAAATTAGAAATTCAAATATACATTTTCAGATTTACAGATGTTTACTTGAATATTATTAAACTACACAAGGGATTAATAGCTATGTATTTTTCCCTTCCCTCATCTAGTCTTATTTGGGAATATTCAAAATTGTACATTATTATTTCTATTATGGTAGCACCTAGAGTCAATGTACTAGGTCCCCATTGTACTAGGTGCTGTACACGTATATAATAAAAGACAGTCCTTGTCCACACAGAAATTAATCTTTACCATCTTTTTCAATTCTGTATTTTCACCGGTAAGTAAGGCTAACAATTCCTACACTTATTACATATTACAGCATTGTGAGCAGTTACAAAACTTTTTATAGTTACAAACTATTAAAACAGAAGACAATTATCTGTACTAGTTTAAAGAAAATGCTTTTCCCCATGCTTCCTAAGCCTGTTTTGCTTAGCAAATTGCTGATCTGCTTTGTAAACATCTCCCTGATAGAGAGGGCGAAATGGCTCCAAACTTAAAGCAGTAAATGCACAGAGTACTTTCTGTAGTATAGGAATAGAATAGCTTTACTGCCCTTCCATTACCCAGCAAGTACATTAGTTCATATAGGTTTAAGTTAGCTATGCCATTAGTGCTTGGTGTTGAATGCAATATGCTATGCCTGCATAGCAAATACAAAAAAAAAAAAAAAAAAGGCAGCCTCCAGAGACCAGTGCTGTGTAAGAAGGAAGGAACAGCGCAAACTGAAATATAAATATAGGCTGGATCATGTTTCTTCTCTGTATTAGAGAATATTTTCCTGTGTAGCACATTACAAAAAAAGCAGTCAGTGCCCTCCTATTTTTCTGGAGGACTTCCCCCTTGGGCTCTGGCTGTAACAGAGGAGGTTTTAATACACACATGCAGTCTATAACTGTGGGCAGGCTGACACACAAATGCATCGGCAGACATCCAGCATTATTTCAGTTTGCAAACTCCAGCTCTAAGGAATAGCCTGAGGGTCCTGCCTTAGGAGCCTCTCTGTACCATCTTTGATAAGGCAAACAGACAGACAGAGACCAAACAGCACAAAACGGTGAAAAAGCCCTTGTCATTTGTAAACACTGTGGAGTGACTTTAAACCAGACAAGAGCCCAAATTCACTTATGATCCCAGTGACAGACAGTCTGCTGTGGAACAGACTGGACAGTGCCGAGAATCAACATCCTCCCCTCTGCTGGGCTGTCTGCAGCTTGTCAGAGCAACCCCCAAAATGGGCAGCACTGGCTAAGGAGGGGAGCAAGATTTGGGTGGCTGGGTGATGTGCTGGTCCAGAACATGCTTTCTCCATCCGTTGGTCAACCTGTTGGGGGGACCCAGTGGAGGCTAAAGCTGACATCCCCTAGCAGAGAATGTTGTTGGGGAATATTGGATGGGATGGGAACTGAGTTACTGCAGAGAATTCCTTTTTGGGTGCTGGCTGGTGAGTCTTGCCCACATGCTTGGGGTTTAGCTGATCGCCATATTTGGGGTCGGGAAGGAATTTTTCTCCGGGGCGGATTGGCAGAGGCCCCGGAGGTTTTTCGCCTTCCTCCGCAGCGTGGGGCATGGGTCGCTTGCTGATCGATTCCCTGCAGCTTGAGGTCTTCAAATCTCACTTTTGAGGATTTCAATAACTCAGTCATGGGTTCGGGGTTGTTTTAAATGTGTATGGGTAGGGTTTTGTGGCCTGCCTTGTGCAGGAGGTCAGACTAGATGATCATATTGGTCCCTTCTGACCTATGAGTCTATGAGTCTATGAGAGCCATAAGAGGAGAATGAGTGGTGATAACATTTTTGATTGGGACATAAACACGTTTCTAAGTCTAAGCACGTGCTTTAGTATTGGCCTGAACAGGGATGCGTTGCTAAATCGGGGCCCAGGATTCGGGATTCTTGTTCCTGTGTACTAGCCGTGAGACACATCCCTCCCACCATCATGCTGATTATAATCTGGATTTGGGACTGGATAAGAGGTTAATAATTACCAATGCATATAAATACTTAACATGTCCCAGTTATGAATTTAATTTGTAAAGCTTTAATATGAGAAAAAAATAAATTTCAATGTTCTGTCCACTTTCCAAGATTTTTACACATAAATATAATGGTTGACAAACAGAGCTTCTTTGTGCATGGAGACTATGGGAACACTTGGTTTAGTAAACCACAGGATGCAATATAGTTCAGTAAACAATTTCTTAATTCAATGTAGCGTTTTAATGACTTGATGTTTACTTCAATTTAGAGTTTTAAAAATAATTTCTATTCATTCTTTGTTAGGTGAGTCAGATAATGCTCTCAGGCATGAAACAGCCAATGTTCCATTAATTAGCTCTCAGATGGTCACATGATCACACACAAAAAAGTCCCGATGAGCGCTCTCAGATGAACCAGAATGATCCAGTTATTTCATTGTAATCTGTCTAGGAGACGAACAGCCTGATTCTGAGAGGTGCCGAGTATCTCCTGAGTGAAGAGATCTATTCTTATTGCCATGAGTGGGAATTCAGGGACCTCAGCACTTCTCAAGACCAATCCCAAGCACGCTAAGGGAAGAGCTGTTCTAATCATGCAGTTAGCAAATACAAAGATATGTATTTTTGGCTGACTGTTAGACTGGTGGGTTGCTCTTTGGTTTCATATTTTGTAATGCTGGATAGGATACTGTAAGCCGATTCTGTCCTACTTGTATCAGGTGTGAGATGTCATCCTGTCACCTGATACTGACAATCTGGGGGTCTTTGGTACTATTCACCATAGATCAGCACCTTCTCCAGCATACATTTGCTGCAGGAGGCAACCTTACACAATCCTGAGCAGGCCAACGTGAGTCAATTTAAGCATCAATTTACTTGTTCCGAGTGGCTAATGCAACCAATTCATTTTTGGCAGCAGATTTCTTTTTCGAATATTGTTTTGTGATGGGGAATGCAAAGCCCGCACTGGGCAACAAGGGGCTAAGGAGCTGCTCTGGGCTCGCCCAGGCCTGCCCACCACACCTGCAAGAGATGCACAGGCTGGAAGAGGAGTTAGAAGGGAGCAGAACAGCTCGCTGGTGGGCAGGCCAGGGAAGAAGAAGAGGAAGAACTTCTACCTTGCAGCTCCTGAGGTAAGGACTGTGAGGAAGGCAGGCTCACTCTCTCAACAACTACCCGAAGGCCCCTCCCTGAGGGAAGCGAGGGCCTGCTTCTGATCGATCAGGAAAGGGAGCCATTTCCTCCTTTCACCTATTAACCCTGTTTATTTGTATTGATTCCCTGTGTTTTGTTTACGGACTGCCCCTGAAGGGGAGAGACTTGGAGCTAACCTGGCTGGAGGGCCAAGGCATGAGAGGAGGCAGCTGCTGCTCCAAGAGGGAGCATGCTAAAGCCTTGCTAAGCTTGGACATGAAGAGGTGCCAAGCTGTGAACTGACTCCCTTCTCAGCCTCCTGTGATCTACTGTGAACTTTGGACAATAGTAGGGTGGTAAGAGTGGGGCAGCCTTTAGGCTCTCTCGGGTGTCAGACCCTTGGGTCACCCTCACAGGGCTCTGGGTCAGTGCCTGATGGAGTGGGAGATCCTGAGCTCCCCTATCAAAACCCTTCTCTGTATGTCGAAGGGCCTAAACCCTGACTACTAGGCAATGTTCACCATGAGCAAAGACTATCACATGCTTATGTTAAATATATCCCATCTCTCCTTGATCCCTATGACACTTTTTCTTTGTTTTTTCATACTTTTTAAAAACTTCCTTTAGTTCAAATGTTAGTAACGGTTTAGAGCAAAGGCACCAAGTTCAGAGCATATGTTCTGGATTGTTTGCGTTTATTTTCCCCTGCTAGCTTTTTTATGTACAAATGATAAAACAAACATCATGTGTACATATAGTATATGAGTGCCTACATGAATAGATAAAAAATGGTAAGTGCATGGGGGTGGGAAAAGAAAGGCAGTGGTTTTCAAAGGAAGATAAGAGAGTTAGACACCCAAATACTATTGTGCCTATCTCTTTCAGGCTCCTTTGAAAAATTCCAGCCCCAATGTATAAGCAAAACTAAAGAAACAGAAATTCAACAGATGCACGTGTCTTCAGGTCGTGCTACTGTCCTCCTGAATGTGCACCAGACAACAGTCTGAGGAAACACCTCTTCACTGAACAGTCACTTTTATGTTGTATTTCTAGTCGATTTTTATAATGCCAGAAGTTCCTGGAGCAAGAAAAGACATACAAGATGGGCTGTGAAACACAAACTTCCCCACGTTTTCTCGTGATTCCAATATTTTCAAACTGGCTTCTAATTTGAGGTGCCTCAGTTTCTGGGTGCCAGTTTTCCACACCTACTGTCTGATTTTTAAAGGTGCTATGTACCCATAATGCATCTGAAATAGTTGCTCCACAGCTCTGAAGATTAGGTCTTATGTTCTCAGACTGGGACACAAAATATTGAGGAATCCAAAATTGGTGATCACTTTAGAACATTCTGAACTAATAGTGTGTCAGTCTGATCTGGAGAGGGGCCACCTCTATCTGGTGCCTATCTGGACTTCGTGCCCTTAGAAGCTGTGATTCATGAAAACACATAAGCTTAAGTTATTCTTCCCTGTTCAGGAGAGCGCTTCAGCATGTGCTTAACTTTAAATTTAAGCACATGCTTTGTGCCATTGACCTCAGTGCTTCTTTGCTGAGATTGCCAGCAAGACTGTCACTTGTAGTGTTGGTTTTGGAGATGTGCTACATAAATGGAGTGATTTCCATGAGGGTGGAAATACATTTTGTCATCTGAATCACACTGAAGTTCTTACAAATCTGGCATATGTTTGTCACTATATCTATGAATGTGGCCCATTATAAAACCGTAAATGTTAAGTAAGGTCCCAATCCTGCAACAAGGTTTGTAGAGGTGTCTCATATTGAAGGATTTGGGTCCATAATTGTAATTCCATTGATGGGTTCTAGTAATATCATAAACCAAAGGAGTGAAACTTGTCACGAGAATCACAAAATGGAGCTAATGGAATCTTGGAGACAATACAGTTGTAGTATCAAAATGGATGAACGTGGAAGATCGAGGCATTTTATTGCCCAGCAGTCCTCAACAGTTCTGTTTTTACAGATTTATTCAATATATTCCTTTTGTAAGTTAGGTTAGTAAGTAATGTTGTCAGTTTGACTGCAAATATGAGCCAAGGTTACCAGCTTGGCATGTTTCTTGATTTCTTTAGTATTTGAGTGGATTGTCACAGATCCTCATACTAATCTCACTGTGTTTTGTTGAGACCTTTTCTTATTTCCTTTGGCCTGTTCTAGTTTAATTGTGGATATTTAAATTAATGACTGGAGAAAACAGAATTCATCTGGGTACCTAGCTGATGTTTCTCCCCAATCTGTTGTTAGATCTCTTTAATTTAAAAAAAATATGATTCCCCCCATTCCCCCCGCCCTCCCTCCTTCCCCCCACAAAAAAAAAAAAAATATTTGAGCCCTTTTCCAAGCTGTGGCTTGACCTTTCATTTGTCCCACAAAGCATTTTTTCAGTTGTTTCCCCCAAAGCATCTCCTGTAACCTTGTCATGATCTTTTCCAACATGATGTGGCAGGGTAGCTCTCAAATGACCAGACAATAATCAATTGCATAAACATGACCAAACTGTTGGATCTTCTTTGAAAGGAAGTTTCACCCTGACCAGAGACTGTTCTTTGTTGAGGCTACTTGATGTTGATAATCCTTTTGTTTTATAGCTTTTATTTTGGTCTGTTCAATTTTGTATCTATTTCTTTGATCCTAGGAGATCAAGTTTACAAATACTTTCTTGAACATTAATTGCATCCTCAGTAGTGTACTCACAAACTTTTTCACACCACTAGCCCTACATCCCTGAGTCCTCTTTTGAGAGCTTTTTGCCCCAACATCTGACCCAAGAAACAAAACTTGTCTTCATGGCAACTGATTGAAGGATTATTGAACAGCAACAAATGCATTGAGCCTCAATGTGCCATGTATATGTGGAAGGCCACAACCCTTGCTTGCCCAAAAATGAAGAAGGAAGGCTGAAATCTGGGCCCACTGAAGTCAGGGGCAAAACTCCCACTGACTTGAAAGGATCCATGATTTAGCCTAGCAAATCTATTTCTATTCATAATCCTTAGACCCACACTCAGTACTCTGTGGTTAGGAGCCTGACTTGGTCTAGATAACATTTGAAATAAAAAAGTTACCATATTTCAAGAAACTTACCAAAAAAATCAGTTGTACTTAAATATACAAAGTATTTGAAACTCATTCATCTTCTAATTACAGCTTAATATCTTGCTCTGGGGCAGGGATTCTCAAACTGGGTGTCAGACCCCTCAAGAGATCGCAAGATTATTATGGGGGGTCATGAGCTGTCAGACCCCATGCATAGCTGACAGCCAGAGCCCTTCAGATATGGGTGGCTGAAGAGCAGTGGCTGCTGGCTGGGTGCTCTGTAGGTAGTGCTGTTGTAACCCGTCCGTGCCCAGGGTAGCCCACTGATAATGCCAGGGTCAGGGCAGGCTGTAAAAGGAGAGCAGATTCTCCCAGCACTGGTGGGTGACACTGCAGTCAGACTTCCCAACCAGCCACAAACAGTGCTTCTGATTCCCCCACACTGGTTATCAAGAAGCCACTGTGCAAACACACACAGCCCCCTTTACTGCATTTCAGTCTCTGGCTCCCAAACTGACACTAGGTCCAGTAAAGAGACCAGTTGTTTAAACTCTGTGCTCTTTACTAAAAGATTCCCTCTGATCCCAAAGGACCAGCCACAGTACCAGTTCACTATAAGTTTGGATCTTACCCAAAATACCACGCTGCCAGCCAATCCTTTAGTAACTAAAACTAAAGGTTTATTAATAAAAGAAAAACAAACAATAAGAGAAGTGTTAAAGGCTTAAAGCAATCAGATACATACAAATGATTTAAAAGTCCATATACATCAGGTTTCTAGAACAATTGTGGAGTTGTATAGTTCCTCTGGTATACATCCAGTACCTGGATGGGTCTAAGTCCTTCAGTTCAGTTGCAAAGTGTGTTGATCCAGAGGTGTGTCCGCAGCTGGACAGGAACAAGGAACCAGACGAAGACGAAGACAAAGACCAAATGGTTTCTGTGGTTTGATCTTATATACCCTCTGTTTCTGGCCATGTGGCTTGTGGAACTTTACAGGAACCAAAATGGAGTCCATAGTCACATGGGCCAATCCTGGTAACTCTTCAGGTATGCCTTTAGTTTCTTCCTAGGCCTCTGGCTTCTGTAAAGGTCTTGATGGGCCATTAAGCAGGCTATTGTCCTGTGGCCTCTCTGTCTGGGGTGTGTCTTTTACAGCACAGTTTGAAATACAGGATATTAAAGATCTCCATAACTTTCCTCACACATATCACACATGAACACAAATATTATCATCTTATTCAGCATATTATAACCTTTCTAACAGTACCTGACATGGCATGTCTTACATGAATTGCTATGATTTTGACACATTAATGTCAAATAACACAAATGCCCGCCCCCCTCCTAATGCAGTCCGCATGACAGCTGTCTCCCAGCAGCAGTGCAGAAGTAAGGATACTATGGCATGGGAGTATGGGTGGCACGGCGGGGGGGTGTCCCTGCCTGAAAATTTTTCAAAAGGGGGTCTCAGAAAAAAAAGTTTGAGAACCCCTGCTCTGAGGAGAGAAACACCTGGGGTTTGACCAACCACTGGATGTCACTGTTGAGCTATAAGAATTAGGTCAAAAGGAAGGGTTACATTAATGCGACATAATAATTTGAGTCTTAAAGGTCCTTTTACATTATGAATTTCAGGTGGCTCATCATATTTATGAAATTGTGTAGGCAAGTATTCTGTTGTATGTGTATTTTTAAGTTCGATATTTAAATTAGAAGTAACTAGCAAATACCTGGTCTGTTGGCATATCTCACATTCAATTCAGCTCATGACCGCAATCAAGATAGCTCTTTAAGTAATAATGACTTCTTTCAAACAGGAGGGGCTAGTTGAAAACCTTTTCTAATCTTGGAGACAGGAGGATTTTTCAGTCTAAAATTAACATCATATTCCCATTAATAAACGCGTTTATTTTTCCACGTAAATGAGAGTGGAGAACTGTAGTGAATATGTGCATATTCAGCAAGGAATAAAGATTAATCAGGCAACAAGAAACCTTTCCTTTCCTTTCCTGGACTTCATTTGTTTTTTGTGTTCTGTAAGCCCCTTCAAGGACAAATCAAACATGAAAAGTTAAACTGGAAGTGTTGTGCAACATTTGCTCAATGAGTAGATGTCACTTTAGGTATGTGAGTAGTGGGTCAGCAAATCCCCAAGATAACACAGGCCGGAAATACAACATTATTTGCATATAGGCTCCTGGTATGTGGCTGAGAGGAATGTGATTTTTTTTAATTGCTAGCCACTCCTTGACAATGACATATGTGTAATATACAGAAGGAGTACTCTGACATCTAACAATGATATGTTGCACTTCTGTTACAAGCATTAATTAAGTCTCAATAGCCCCGTGGCTAGGTAAGGGGTAGGGTGGGGCCTCACCACACCCATTATGGAAATGCAGCCTTACCTGGGATTTTCCACACAGCAGTACTACACAATGGTGCAGGGCAGGAAGTGAAAGCAACTGACATTGAAGGAGGTGTTTTGGAAGACTGAATGCACTCGCCTGAGTTGAAAAGTTCTTAATAAGTATACCATCGGGATTTTAATGACCACACGCGTTTGTGGATAGGGTTTAACACTGGTTATTTTATTAATATTTATTATTTCTATTATTGAAGCACCTAGAGGCCCTGATTGGGGATGGAGAACCCCAATGTGTTAGGCAGCGTGCACACACAAAACGAAGAGCTGCCAATCTCTACAGTCTAATTTGTTATGCAGAGGAATAAATTGTTGCTCTCTTACATGAGAGAAACATAATAAGAGAGGGAGTTCAAGGGCCTGATCATCCAGTTTAAGGGTCTGTTTGTGATTTGCAATGCAGTTAGTTGCTAACTAAATGCTCAAACTTAGTCACTGCATTTACATGGTCAAGCAATTATAATTGGCTGAAGAGCGCTGTGCAATGCTTTGTTCCCCATTTCCATCAAATCAAATTATGGAGGGGTAGATTGGAGTCTGAAATCCTTTTGAAAATGTTGTCTCTGTATTTATTTGTTTAACCTGGCTGCCTCCATACTCATGGCATCTGTACAACAGTGCTCCCAGTGTGCTCCCACAACAATCACTGATAGTTCTGTCTCATGGCTCTTCTGTGGGAGCCATGGAGGCACAGAGAGAAAGGGTGGGAGTGGGGGGCAGCAGACAGGGATGGCAAATATACTAGTAAGAGTAGGGGAGTAAGGGAAAACAGACTTAGGAATAGGAGAGGACTGTGAAGATTTCCCAGTGAAGATGACTATTACAGAGAGGTGAGGATTTGAATGTGCACTTTGGATACACTGTTTTTGTTTTGTTTCTTTTTAAGGAAAAGCAGACATAGGACCCTTAAACTAAATACATGCCAAATCCTAACATCAGCCAGACAGAAGTAACATAATTAATTTGCCTGAATGAACAATCAAATGCCATTTTGCTTGTGTCCTCAGTATCAAGACCATCAATATGCAGGTTGCACCGCCCAGAGGTTAGTTTATTGGACCAGTACAATGGTAGGAGTCTGGTTCACAGTGCCATGTCAATAGGTTCAAGCAAGTTTCACAGCTGTCATGTCTCTCCAAAGTTTAAAGATGCCTTCCATGGAAACTCAGCCTACATTTCTGAGCTCTTAGCTTCTTTATCCATCTACTTTCTCGTAATCAATGTGGCATCCTTTGTAGCCATAGCCTCTGGCTTCACGCTCTCTCTCTTTCATACCCATCATTACAGGATCTATTAAGGAAATTATATTTGCATAATAAGGTCTTCCATGCACTCCATGGAGTCGTCTTGTCCCTGGTTTCAATCATCAATGAGGTTGCCAACTCTGTTTGGATCTATTTTGGGAGGTTTCATGACCTAATGGCAATGACTGACCTATTGTTCTCTAAAGCTCATTCACTACAGAGCCGCCATTTTGTCGTCAGTGGAAATAAGGAGTGTCACATGTATAATAATTTCCCATTTTAGGCATATTGCATTAATAACCAGTATTGTAAAATCTTCAGTTGTGATGTGACTCTCACTCCTAAATAGCAAGATTTGGGTTTAGGTTATTTCGCTTGTTAATGCACATTTAACTGTGTGCGTACATGTGCGTTAGTTAATTCCATTATTTAAAAATACAGAAAATAAAATCGCATACCGTTAGAAAATGACAGATGCAGCAAAAACTCATTGATTAGACCTCAAATCAATTTCTGCTGCCGTTGCTAGATTTTCTTGGTGTGTCCTTTTCTTTTGTAAAAAAAGGCTGTAATTTGAGGGGTTGGTTTCTGATTTTTCACAGATTCCTTGTTTTGTACATTCTGCATGGATATTAACAACCCATCTCCCTTCATGTTTAATGGAAAATGATTGATGACACAACATGCATTCTGCTGTAAATTCATCGACTTTGCGAAGCCAGTTTTTATGGTCAGGGGCTCTACACTAGTCATCATCGTAACAATAGTACTACTTCTTTTTAAGGTATCTTCAGAGTTACTGTGTTTTGAAGAGCCTTCACCATCATCCATTTCTATTCTCTTCTTTTGAAAGTGTGAGGCAGTTGCATAGATTAGATTAAATAGATTAGATTAGATTGCATAGATTAAAGAGACACCGCAAACGTGCCCGTGCACGTGTGTATATCAGTTACAGTGCACAGACATAACGTTGTTACCACACAAGGTAAAGAAATGCACGCACAGTGCAACTGTTGGGCAGGCAAATGCACATTACTATGGCATTTTAAACACCAATTGGGCTAATGTATAAATCGGATTCAACATTCAATATTCATTTTCAGAATGCCCTGTGATTTATCTCCTGGATTGCTCCCAGCAGGCTCCTGAAGATTTATATTTAATTCCTGGAGACGCAAGGGCAATCCTGGTTTGGCAACCCTTAGATCATGCTGATTGTATTATAAATGCTTTGTCAAGAGAAGGGTGTTGCAGCAAACCTGCCCCCTCTCTTACCTAATAGAAAGATGTAGAGGGAACTTCTTGAAGAGATTTCCTCCCCAGTGCTCCTTCTCATTAGTTTTACTGTGAAAAGGGATAGTCTGGCCCTTGATTTTACTTAGACAGACAGTCACTGAAATGAGCAACGATAAGATTTATCTGGGCCCAAAGCTGGTGTTCTCTTGCCTGTAAAACTATCCATGTAAAGATATAATATGACCATTCATTTAATATATTCTTGGTTATTTCTAATATTTTTCCAAACTGCTGTATTCTTAAATGTGTACATCAAAGTAACCTTGTCAAGCCATATTTGAATATTTAACTCTGAAAGGACTTTCAACTTTCACCATGGCTACAAAGCTACGAAGATTCCTGAGTTGTTCTTAGCAAGCTGGGGTTTTTTTTTTCTTCTTTTCTTTTTTTCCCCTAAAATTCCCCTTGTTTGTCCAAGAGCTTCTGAATGAATAAATTCTGCTTAACAAAGTAGCATGTACAGTTTCCTACTGGAGGCTGACCAATGATTTGCACATCTGAAAAAGGATTAAGAAAAAAATTGGTTTTGATCATTCGTTTTCACGTTTAGAGAAGTGTAAACTACTGCCATGTTAACCTGTTTTGTTTACATTTACTTATTTCAAAAAAGGCATGCCTCCGACTTACCAAGAGATAGGCTTTGGTGAACCTTTGGAAGAAGGGGATCAGCAGAGAAATCCAGACCACTGCCAGGCCCTCAATAGGTTCGTACCCTACTAGCCAGCCAATTGGCTATCTTCTTTCTTCCCGACTATCCTTTCAGCATGTGTCTGGCAAGCAAAATCTAGCCACCCCCTTGTGAAATGTTTTTGGTTGTGTGTATTGACAGCTAAGGTTACAGATGTTGTCAGTTGTTGGCTGTGTGTGTGTTCTCTCTGCGTGCTGCATTGGCTCTGTCCAGCTAGCCTGTACATCAGGGTCCAATCGAACTGCCCAATAAGACCACACACTCCGTTCAGTAGGGAAGGCACTCGGCCAGGTTTATTGTTAACGAAGCATGGTCCTATTGTCCTATACATGCTCCATGTACGTTTGTTACAATGGACTCAGTTCAGTGAACAGCAGGACTTTCTGTTCCCCCCATCAGCCCGGCAAAGACACCCCCTTTGCAACCCGTCTTTTATACATTAATACAAACAAGTTATGTTTTGCCCCTCTGACATGGTTAGTTACCTCCCTTTACCTTGTACACGTTGGTTCGATCAAAACATCTCTATCCATCACTCTGTCTTCCTGATCTTATCCTTAAGAGGGGTCAGTGTGTCCCTGTATCATCTTCAGGGTGTGTGTTGACACCATAACCTTGTATTGGGGTGTTCTGGCACTACCCTTCTGGAATGTGTTTATGTGGATACTTAGTGCCTAGGAGTGCTTACGTTTTTGCAACACTAGACCTGTACTTGCCAAGTTTATATATCAGACAGTGAACCTGCAAGCAGGCATCTACTTTGTAACAGGGCATGGCCTGACTCTTGCTAACTCTGCTTTATATTAGCAGGACTTGACTCTGTTTGGGCCTTAGGCCTTATAGTAGGCCTTTTATACCAAGCTTCATGTCTCAGGCTCTCGCTTTCTACTACAACAGGCTATTGAGGGGTCATCTTTATGGTACTTTTTGTCATGCTTTGAGCTATTCTGTTGTCGCATTGGGTCAGATCCTAGCCACTGGCTCTGTCCTCTTTACACCACTCAGGCTGCACTAACAGAGCAGCTGAGGATTCCCCTGATGTAGGAGATCCCCAGGAGGTGTAAAGACATCAGAGCTAGCTTTACAACACCCACTCCATGGCAGGAAAACTTACTGTGGGTAGTCACTGGCGGGTGCACTGTGGTCTCCAGCTAGTATAACAATCCCAAAAGCATAACTTAATTATGCAGGAGTCAAACCAGCTCCCAACCAACTCTAGGATTTTGGAAACAAAGTGGTGACGTAGGGTATGTCTACACTGCCATGACGGCAGGCATCGCTGCAGTGGCATTGATTAAGCGAGTCTTTGTTGACCTACTAAGTCAATCAGAGAGCGTTCTCCGGTCGACTCAATTAATCCATCTCTCTGAAGTAAGGCAGTGACGACAGGAGGGCATCTCCCATTGACTGCTGCTGCCAGTGTAGACAAGCCCTCAGAGTCACTTTTCCTTCTACATGTCCCCCAGATCCTGTGCTGAACAGAGCTCAATCAGACCCAAGGAATCCATTTTAAGAGTATAGATTAGATGCTGTAAGAGCTAGCATTTTCACTGCAGTTCTTATCTAAGGTAAACTACTACCTAATTGGGATTCGTAGTTCTGGGATGTTCTATTAACACTGTCACCCAGGGAAAACCTTTATTTGACTCTTACAGCAGTCAGATACTTTTATTTTTAAGTTGCCCCATTTTGCCTGATTGCTTCAGTTTTTACTATTTCCTTTTAAAGGACTAGTTAGAGGCACAGAATAGTTAATGGAACAGAAGGCAAAAAAAAAAAAAGTATATGTCTAAATTCCATTTTTCCAATAAAATATAGTATATTAAATAAGGTAATATCCAAACCCACAAATATTATAAAATACATTTAATATTTTCCACTAAGATTTTGTATCCCTAAAAAGAAAAGAAGAAAAAAATCACATGAGCCTCAAGATACCAAAAATGGATATTTTGACACTTACATTCTGACACCTACCGTTGCAATTGCTTTGAATGAAATGTGTAATTAATACACTCATCTCAAACTTGTACCAATCAGCTTTTCATATTACACCATCCCAGCATGTTTTATCTACAGATGATGTGCATTTAATGTGGGCCAGATGTTAAACATTAAATTCCACATGAAGATGCTCAGATTGGCATGTAGGTGTCAGAATACCCAGACTTAAGTGCTGACCTTTATCTATCTCTTTTAGGTAATTATATATATAGCCCACATTACAGAGTACCTCACAATTTTGATGTTTGTATCCTCACATACCTCTGTTAGGTAGGGAAGTACTATAATCAACAAGTTACAGACAGGGAACTGGGGCCCAAAGAGACTAAGTGATTTGCCCAAGGTTACACAGGAACTTCAGAAACTTGTGGCAGAGTAGTGAATTTAACATGGTGTCCCAAGTCTGGTGCTACTGTTCTGACCACTGAACCATCCTTTTCCTCCCCAGCAGAGTTGGACACCATGGCTTGATTTTCAGAAAAGCTGACAACCGCCCATTGACTTCTGCTGGAGTCATATGCCTGCTCATCACCTGTGAAAATCAAGCCCAAAGTATAGAATTTGGTGCCCTAGTATAGGCAGCCAGTTTGGTAGACTGGACTCTCTTCATGAGTGCATGTTACCTATTCTCTGCCAAATATGTTTGTATTCGAGAGTGCATGAGGAAACTGATAAACAGACCATTATAACTGTCCAGCTTTTCAGTTTTTGCCTTCTTGGGATGAGCTGCAGTTTTCTGTTATGAGCCAGTTGGGAAGCTGAATCAATGTCACAATCAGCTAGAGAGTAGGGTCCAGATTCACAAAGGTACATGGGCACCTAAACCCTAGACTCTGTTGGCTAAGGCCCAGTTTGGGCTCCAATGTGATCTAGAAAGCTCCTGCTGAATCCCGTAGGTGCCTAAATTCTTTCGTTGCCTAAGCTTCCAGGGCAAAAGTTCTCTAGAGACACCTGCGCCTCTGCCTCTGAGCATGCACACTGTTGCCTTACAATAGGTGTCCAGGTGCCTATCTCCTGCCTATGCACCAGAGCAATTCACAAACTCAGGGAAGACAGGTTTTTGGCCAGGAAAGTCGCGTAAGGGGCCTGATCCATTAGATGTGCTTAGAGGTTGCTTACTGGATTGGATCCTATTCAAAATCTGGCAGCAGGAGAGTGCAGTGCCCACTTTATCACTTTTATCCCTGTGGTTAGAGCACTCACCTGGGATGTGGGAGACCAAGGTTCAATTCCCCACTCAGGTAGAGGGGGAGAGATGTATTGGAGACCCCTGTTCAAATCCTCTGAGGAGAGGGCTCTAGCCATGGAGCTATGGGATATTCTGATGTGGGGATTCCTCCGTCTCTCCTGTTCAAGTTGTTCCAGTTTGGATAAATAAATAGTGAATGGACAGAGGAATGGACCCTGAGTCTCCCAGCACCAGGTTATAGAGTCATTTCTTCTCTTTCTCTCTCTCTTGCCCAGTAAAGTACTTGCTCTTAAGTAAATATACACAAACAGCTTCAAATACATGTGAACCCAGGCCTCAGAGCTTTTTGTACTTGAGAAAAATGAAAGCTAGAACATTACTGAATTATAATCTCTTGGATTCATATATTCTGCAGGTACAGTTTTGGAAACATAGGCGACACGCGAATCTTTCATTTGGGGAGGCTACACCGATGAGCACCAGAAGCTCCCTAGAAGTGGGGGACACCAGCGCCCAGACCATGGCCCCATCCCCCTTGTCCATCCCTCCCCCTCAAGGCCCTGCCCACTGCTTGCTCCTCTCCACCCTTTTTCCCCATCGCTCACCCTTAAGGCAGGAAAAAAATAAGAGGGGTAGAGCAGGGACATGGCCACAGTCTGGGCACCAGTGGGCCCCACACACACACTTCTAAGGAGCTTCCGGCACTCCTGCTCCCAGGGTGCAAAGATGGAAGGCCAACAGTGCATCTCTAAAGGGAAATGACCTGCATTTGGCATTTGCCCCCTGCATGGCCAGTCTTTTTTATTCTGGGGAGACTTAGCCTCCCCCAAACTCTTATATGCCCCACCCATGTTTGGAAATAGAATATTCCTTTATTCTGTGACTGATTTGCATCCTGAAGGATCAATGTTATTCCCTGGACCATAGTAATGGCTTGTTTTCCTTTTTCCATCTCACTATATATTGACATGCTTTTCAGAGGCTGTCTGCAAAAATGATATGTCAAGTTCCTGTGAGCTATTATGCAAAATACAGCCACTAAAGTTCACCAACCTATGGGGAAAAAAAGATGATGATGATGATTGATGATGATACCTAAACCAGAGGGGAAAAGGAAGATTAATGGTACCAATTCTTCATAATCACAGTACATGGCACAGCTTCTCTTAACATGCTACTCCCTGTGTATGTGGTGGCCTGTCAGGCAGATGGAAAGGGCAAATCTTGCTGTCCTCTTACGTTTCTCAGGGCATGATGTACTGTATTCTAGGAGGGTCTTCTCAGAACTTCATTCTACAATTGTCTGTATAATGATTCTAACAGCACAAACTTGATGGTAGTCAGTTAGTTTACTCCACACACATTCTGGCTGCACAGATTTCATGGCTAGCTTCAGGAGATTACATTCAGGAACTTGTGCTTTAAAAACTCAGGCCTTTTACCCATCAGTTAAAGAAGAATATCTTTTAGCTCTGAGGAGAATGTTTGTTCCCTGCAGTAGTTTTAATAATAATAGGGATTACAGGCTCTGTAGGTAGATACTGAAAGTGATTTAGTTTTTCTGTCATATAAACATTTTTTATTAGGTCTGGGAAAGAGAAGTGGTATGCATACATGCAAGACAGTACCTTACAGTCTATAAATATAGTAGCATGAAGAGTATATGGCATTGAAACAGGCAATTGCAGAACCCAGAATCTTTAAACTCTTTAAAGATTTCTTTCTTCTGGGGAATAGAGGCCAATGAGTAAAGGACTTACGAACACCCAGGAGTCTCATCCAACCAAAGGCTTGAATGCAGTGGGACTCTCATCTGAATACAGTCGCTTCCACTGCACTTGTGGATTTTTGCACTTCAAATAAATATCCTTCATGTGCCAAGTCAAAATCATCACTTTTTTCAGCAGACTTATATGTGTTGCCTGTGTCGGATTTATGTTTTAGTTTTTGCTTGACTAACTTAATGTTTTTAAAGGATCTTTCACCTTTTTGATAAAGGCATAAAAACACTATACTGAGTGAGTGGCGCACACCATCCACTTCCAGTTATGTTGAACTATATTGTGAGGACTGTTTGAGAGTCAGTTACTACAAGAAGCACTGTTCATTTGTGATCATTTTCAGGGGCAAGGTTTTAATGATATTTAGGTCTGATAATTAAGGAACTTAAAGTTGCCCTTGTCATACGAATATTTCATTTGCACTGATATATTTTTAGCCTACGAACCACAGTCTCAATGCTTAGAAAAGTCTCTTCAAAATTCATAAAACTCTTTTTATATGATATGGTCACAGATTACTTATAGCATGAGACAATTTTCATCTAATTACTATTCTATCCCCCCATTTCTCTCCTTGTCAAGTGCATCGTATTAAAAATAATAATGAATAATGAAACCTTCCATGTCATAGGATAGATGGAATTTACTGATCAGTTTATGCAAGAAGCCGTATTGTTTGTTCTTTTTCATGCAGAGGAACTATTGTGCTATTCATCAAGGGGCAAACATGGAGGGCTAACAAAGGGGATATAGGAGAGGGTAAGGGGGGGGAAATGGCCACACTTGCTAGTGAAAGAATGCTTATGTAAAAACATAGCTGCAAGTATGGAAGCAGAGGCCAACGTTGCTAAGGATATTTCCTGATGGCTCTCTGAAATCAAGTGACAGTATTGTGTATCAGCAGTTTAAGTGCCAAGCCTGCACATGACAGCTATGTGATTTAATTGACACTGGGAAAGGTTAAGTCAGCTCTCAAAACTTGTCTGGTATCAGTCTCTGGCCTTCAAGATTACTGGACAACTAATGAGAGAATCCTAATGATGCATCCTTCTGGTGTTCCATTGGGTTAGTATATTGTCACTCAGTTTCCTGTTGGGAAAGTTTGGGTGTGGGGTTCTGTAACAACTGGTTTGAATGGTTTTTTAATTGGAGAAGGTTTCTGTCATGCTCATGTTGTTTTAATGAAACTCAGTTAAACTTAGTTTACTAAAAGTAGGGCTGCCAAGTCTTGTAATTTTATCCCGAGTCTGATGATATTTGGTGTTTTTTCTTAACACCCTGGTTCCTGGAGTCATGGGTTTATGTGAGACTCTCAGCTTTCGATTTAAAAAATTAAGTTTCTAGCCTTTATTGTTGCAGAGCCAATCTTGAAAATGTGCCTTCTAAAGTCTCAAACCCAGAAAGCAAATAGAAGGAGGTTAATCTCATGATTTTCAAATGCTTGGGGTTGGCCATACTATAAAAGCAGATAATCTATTTAGTTTACAGGACTCTTGAATGGAATTATTGCCATTATGGATGCACCCCTTACCACAAGTAGGAGCCCTTTTACCTCTTCTCAGTTCATTTTCAATACTCAACTAATACCTTGTGTATTGTGTATAAATGGATGGAGTCTGTGCAGAACGCTGAAACACATGAAGCTCTATGAGAAACCATTCTTCTCCCTTTCACCAACAGATGGGAACAGATGGCTCTTTACCCTCTAGAGCTTCAGGACATAAGGCTTATAACCGCAAAACACTTTTGGCACTGGGTAGGCAACTTGTGTGCTGGGACCAGTGCAACCACTGCTTATTACACTGTTTATAAGTCGCTCACTGTTACCATGTGCACTCCTTGCCTCTTGGTCAGTTATATTCACTTCTCTCGCAATTTAAACTTAAATTGTAAGCTGTTTTGGACAGGGACCATCTCACTGTATGTTTAGTGCTCAGCACAAAGGCATCTAGGCATTGTTGCAATATAAATTAAGTATCCTCCAGCCTTGTACAATACAGGGATAGTTCCCCACCCAACACTCTGTGACCCATTTGGATTAATACTATTTTTGTACATGTGGTTTGTTATAGTCTATGTAAATAAAACAGAAATCTAGAAAAAAGGATGAGGTGTGTAAATCATTCATGAATTGGTTGCAACTGTATTTCGTGTTAACTTCTTTCAGTGACTGAGAGAGAACTTTTCCAAATATATATGCAAAGGACATCCTAAAATGGATGTAATAGTACTGTGCTAACTCTTCTTATGGTGCAATGGTTCTCCTGTGCCTCATTTTATTTCAGGTTAACAATATAAATATTCAATAGAATGATACAGGAAACCAATGGGTGCATTTTGATAAGGGCTAAAAAATTTGTAAGAAGTAATTTCTTCATTCTTCTTAATATTGAGGCTGGGTCTTGACTCTTAGGAACCACATAGGCTTGGACTGAGAACTAGTTGATATTCTGTATTAATTTTTCTTACAAGGTAAGTGTAAGAACAAAGACTTCACAGGTTTTAGAGAGAAACCTGTGCTCCTTTCTATTTTCTACAAACATTACTGATAATTGAAGGGTGATATAAAAAAAATGTTAAAGATCTGACAAATAATCCATGATAATTTTCAATACAAAAGCATTCCCATTCATTTTAATGACTTCCCCCAGTCAGATGCAATACGCTGTGAAACTGGTAAATTTTGGACTTCCTGATTTACCATGTATCTTAGTCAGATACAGATTTAATTTATGAGAAATGTAGAGTGTACATAGGTTCTTGTAAGGTAATGGCTGCTTATTATCTACACCAAAAATTGTGCTGTGGTGTCCTGATTAATAGGATTTAGTTCTCTTCTCTGCGTGTGTATGAGTCTGAGTTCCCATCCCAACTTCCCTTTTCAACTGCTAAGATATCCTTAAAAAGATAAGAGAACTATAATGAAGTAAAAATGTCAGTTGACAGGATACTATAGAAGATGGAAAAGCAAACAACAATATTTTATGACTACCAGCAAGATACGAATTTCCAAGACAAATAGTAACGTCATCCTTACGTCTAATCAAGGTTTAATTGTCTCTGTTCTGTCAGTTTGGAAAGGGACTGCAAGAAACAAAACATGCTCAGTTTCAGCAAGCAGTGGTAGAGAGGACTGTTCAGTAATTTCCAGAAGTTGCCAGCTGGTTGCCAGAAATGTCATGGAGCTCTTTCAGAACAAGCTGTCCTGATTGCTAATGTTGGACCCCATCTGTGACATCTCTCCAGGCAGAGAACATAGCGCTTCACTTGCCCCTTGATATGGTCCTCGGTATCTCTGGGCGAGTTGAATCTGTTTGTTCTGTTCTCCTGCTCTTTTGTGTCCCAGGACATTCCGTCAATGCATATGTTCCTATATTAACAGCCAGATCAAAATTATAGATGTGATTAAACAAAGTAGTGTTTGTTTAAGAAAGAACAAAGGATAAAAAATTAAAAAAGCAATTAAACTTATTCTTGTCTCATCATGGACTATGGAAAGCCTTGTTATTGTGGCCTGGGGGAATTAAAAAGTTAAAAATCGTTAGCTGTAGACCTTGTATTAATAGAAAACTCTTGTTCTCTCACTTTATACAGCTCATACAGCCCATATACTCTATTGCTAGGAACTAACAGCCTTATTGTACAACCTTCTCTTAGCTCAACACAGGATGCCAATGAGCCTAGGGCAGGATCCTGCAACCATGGAAATTAATGCTCACATTGACTTCAGTGAGAGTTGGATTGGCAGTAGCAATTTGCTTGTGTAGCAAATTCATCCTTTAAAGCCCAGTGGAAACCAAGTATCATTGACAGAGAGGGCTTTGTCCCCAAGTCTCACATGCTTCATTGTGGGCTTTGTGATCTTCATTGTCTCAGAGGACCACAGATGTCATGGTGATAATATAGCTGAGGCTGGGTCCATTAATTCCTTTGAAGTTTAGGACCAGTCTTAAACTGGCATTGGAAGCTGACCAGGAGCCATTGGAGAGGCTTCAGCACGGGCTTTGGTGTACTCACAGTGGCCTGACCCATGGAGAAGGCAGGCAGTTACATTCTGTATCAGCAGGAGCGTGTGCATGATCTTCACATTCAGCTTCAGATATAGGGAGTTACAGTGATACAGCCTGTAGGTGACAAATGCTTGGATGCTGTGGCCAGGTGCTTGTCTATGAGTAGTGCTAAAAGTGTTCTGAAATAAGTGTGTGTGTGTGGGGGGGATCTTATCATTTTCTACAGAAATGAAAGCAACAGCACATCTGTCTGTTCCCCTGCCTCCCATCAGTTCTGCCCCAATATCTATTCTGCTGCCTAGCCCCACATCTGTTCTCCCCTATCACCACCATCCCAGCTTCTGGCCCTCTCTCTCAGGCCTTGTGGGACAGCTGCAGCAGGGTTCTCTTTGCCCCCTTCCCAGGCATGATGTTGCAGGGAAAGAAGGAGAAGAGCCACCTTGAGCTACCGGGCATGTTCTCCTCCTTCCTCCGCTATGAGAATAGCTTCAGCTTTTGAGGGAGGAGAGAACTCTGCCTGCTTCCTGCAGTAGTCCTGATTGGCTGCTTTTCCCCTGGAGGCAGGCAAATGGGGAAAGCAGCCAATTAGAGAAGGTGTCCTCCCCCCACCCCACTGGTCAAAATGTGTGCCCCTCAGGGACCCAACTTGAGCTGTAGAAACTTTATTTCCCAGGTCTGTGGCCCTTTGTGGCCCAGCATGCGATCAGCACTGCCCTGGAGGAAGCATCGTCCTAGCAAACTGGAGGTGAAGAAGGCATTTTTCAATTCTGATGCTAAGTGGTTGTTCAAGGTTAGTGAGGAGCCAAAGAGGATCCTGAAGCTTTGCATGCCTTTGACTTAGGGGGCTGTGTAGAAGGTGGAGATGATGTCTTGGCTTCTCCTGTGAGAAATCCATAGGTGCTACAGAGAGGAGTGCAGTGGGGCTGGTGGCTCTGTCAATTTCTTTTCCCATTTAACAAAAATGTTTTCTTATGCTCAGTTTTGCTGGGAAGGAGGCAAAACTACCTGGTAAACCAGTGTATATTAAGTCCCCTTGGATGAAAAAAATATATACTTTCATTCATGAAAAACATATGGGGGAGGTTTTTAACTGGTGTAAATCAATGAAGCTCCATTTCCAGTGGAGTTACGTCAACGTATACCTGCTTTGTCCCACCACAGATATCGGTAGGAGATCAGAGAGTTCAGATTGTGTAATCAGAAATGGAGTATTGGGAAAAGAATGACCTTACAAGGGTCTGAGGAGGGCCATGGGTAGCTTCTACCAGGAAATTGTCTAAAACACTAGTCATTTGGTGCAATCCGGACCATTCCAAAGGAAAACAATAGTTGTTCTTCAAAACTATTTCAGTGAGCCGCAGGTACAAATCTCTGAAATGGATATAAAGAGTAAAGTGATCTTCCTCAGAGACAGGGAAATTTTCCCAACCTTCCCTTCAGAACGGGGACAGAATTTTACCAAAGGGTTTCTTGCGATCTCTAAGAGCCGCCTCCAACACATAGGCACAGTTAGTTGTTATGATCATCACATGAAGTAGCATGGATAAATGCCTGAAGAGACAAGAGACGGACGACATGAAAGGTTCCAAGAGTCTGCCTGAGTTGTCCAAATTCAGCATAGAGAGGTATAGAAGGAGATGAGCTGCAACAGGGGTGGCTCTGTGCAGTGCCTTGAAAGTGAGGGTGAGCAGACTGAATTTGAAGCAGAATGAGATAGGAGGCCAGTTTGGAGACTTGCAAAATTGATGGGCATGAGCATAGACAACTGCAGGTTTGGTAGGCTTTAGCTCCTTGCGGAAATTTGAGATTGCATTAATAAATAAAGGAAATACTGAGTTTGAAACAGGAGCTCATTTATCTCGCGTTATTAAAAGTGGACAGATTTAGTCATGGTACAAAACTGCTCACTAAAGCGTCACTTTTTTAAACATCAGTAAAAAGAATGACGTAGAAATTTCTAAAACATCCAACAAGGATCTTTGTCTTGGGTTTCTTGAAATGAATTCTTCCGCAACATCTGTAAGGTGTAAGTCATCAGTGTTGTCCTTGTGAACTATAAACTCACACACCAATTGAGCCATGATTGTCCCATTGTGGATCAAAGCAGTGTTTTAGTATGGCATAGATCACTGAAATTACACTCACTTACAGCATTGGTTACTAGTACCACCAAAATAATTGTGATCAACTTCACTTTAGAAAATAGCTGACATTTGGTTTGGTTAAGTACACTAAGATATTTCTGAACTGACTTCAATGATTTTTCTGTAAGCTGACACAGATAAAACTCGCTAATCAGTTGATCGTGGCTGAAATCAGAACCATACATCTAATGTATATCTTGAACTTGCATTTCTGTTACATTTGGAGTTGTAATCAGAGTTTCCTGATTTTGAATAATTTTGTAGCCTTTTTGTTCAAACCTTGGTCGAATACTGGACATTGTGAACTGAATTACTTCGAAGTAGATATTCTTATAAAATTCCTTTGCTAGATTTGGGTAACTGGTTTCACCTCTCCCTGTTTGCTTTTTTTAAAAGCATTTTCTTTTCTGTGGAAGAGCAGGCATTCTGAATAGACATAAACATTTTTGGTGGATTTGCTCTCCAAATAGGTTGTAGCTTTCATCTGATCAGATGGATTGAAGTGAATTGTTATTTTCATAAGAGATTGGCCTTAGGTTGTTGAAACATCTGACATCATGGTTTTGGACAGATCGTGTAGCAGTTTTAGGACTCCTCTATCTAGTTAAGTACCCAAAAAAAAAGTTTCCATTTGAGCTGCTGTGCCACCAAGTTAAACTCTCATTGCAGAATCTTTTGTTGCATCCTTTGCAGTCTCCCAGCATGCATATGGAACAAGGTCATTCTCAGAAACTGAAGCCAGTGCTTCTGCATAAAAAGTCCATCTTATTGAACAGTGGACACAGATGCCTGGTGATGTGATTAACAGTTCATGATTTATGTCCTAAAATATAGCCTCTTGTTTGGGTGATTTAAACAAAAAATTATAATTTCATAAACTGTTTAAAAATATCTCTATTATTTCAGTACTATCCTGACATGCCCATAATAATGAATACCTGTACCTCATGGTTCCTCCAGTTACAATGTGTTTGCTACATCTGACACTAAGCCTGCCACCGTAGTGGCACCATCACAGCATTGTCTGTGACAGTTGTTGATCCTCAGATTTAGATGCAATCATATATCTTTAATTACTGATTACTATTAGCTCTGCTACATTGACACAGGCTACATTGTATGCTCCAGTGAACTCTTCATGAATATTCATGTAATCATCAATAAGTACTGCAGGCATATAACCACTTGCTTCTATTGAAGAAGTCTATTGTTTCAACTACAAAAATTGTATATCGCTTCCTAGAAATGTTCTCAAAAATAAGCCTCATGATTTTAAGAGAGATGATTTCCATTATCTCAGTCTGAATAACTGGACTTGCAAATTTGTCTTGACTCTTTCAGCCACTTTGGAATACCAGGATCATGCTCTGGCTGCAAACAAATCAGTTGAATAAAATTGTAGTCAGCCTCTCCACTTCAGGACTTATTTTCAGCTTGTTCAGTATAATGGCTTTGCATTTCAAGCCCTTGTCTGTCAAGATGGCATATACTATTTTGTATTTTCATTAGGATCCTCCTATTTTCTACTTTCTCCCAAGCATGCTGAAAACTTAGCATGTCACCAGTATTCTATGGTTTTTGAAGAATTTTGACTGCTGAGTGGTGACACACCCAAGATTGGTGCATCTCAAGTTTATCTTGAGCCCTTGTCCAGTTAGGAAATCTATAGTGTGCGAAAGATTCATCTCAGTATTTAGTTGAAAGTAGTTTGCACCTAAAAGCCACTCAACAGAAGAAACAACTTACAGTGTCATTAGTGTCAGAAAAAAGGAGCCATTAAAAATCATCAAACCAGGAAGAGCAGAAAGAATGGCCTTGTTTTTCTGGCCCAGGGAAAGATTTAATTCCTGGTTGATGAGATGTCTCAGAAATTTGAATAGTATCAAGCATCTGGCATTTGGTTTGACATGATCACAGTAGCGGGTACTTGATCCAAAGCCTATCGTCAGTGGAAAGCACCAGTGGTCTTTGGATCAAGCCTTGGATGAGGAAGATAAATTTAATTGGTGTATTTCAGCAGATTGTATGTCCCTGCAGCTATATCAAGGTCCATGCCAGGCCCCACCATCTACCTCCTTCATACCAGCTCATTTACCTTCAGAGTTCCAAGGTGAAATTCTGGCCCCCTTGAAGTAAACGGGGTCAAGATTTTTCCCCTTGAATCCACTCTTGTGTATAAACAACCTTTGAGAGTTTCTGAAAGATGGTTTGGATAGAAAGCTAGCTGTCATTCACTGAGTGGTTTCAACTGTGTCAGGGACACGTAAATGTGGTTCCTGAAACAGAAGTTTGATTTCTAAGGTTTTCATTGAAGGTCGCTGCTACCATAGATACTAGGCTGGATCTGTTAACTTCTAGAGAAACTCTGCAACTTATTTCAGTTTCAGTTTATTTCTCAGAGGGCAATTTTTCACAAGTACAAAGAGGTTTGTCAAACCCCTAATGGCTTCCTTTATAAAGCAGTTTGCACTTCCATGTCTGACTGGATTTCTTTCTCCCTTCATTTTTCTCCATCTGTGGGTGCACAGTACATTATTGCTCTGTGTAAGTATATAATAAAAAGCTGACTTTAGTGATGCATGACTTGTTCATAAACACAACTCTTCTGTGTCTTGTTTCAAAGGTTCTTGGTTACTAAAAAGCTCCTTTTCCAAATATGTATGCAAAAAACATGCTGAAAAGGCTCATTTAATAGATGATGAATTTGCTCTTGCAAAGGGCCAGTGGTCCCACTGTGCTTCATTTTATTGTAGATTAATTATGGAAATACTAGACAGTATGATGCAATTAACCAATGGGAAAAACTGTGATAAAGGCTACTAATCTTGCTAAAGATCACTTTTGTATTTCCCTTAAGTGATGAGGATGGTATTGCACTTTATGAGGCAATAATCCAGTTCCAAAGTGACTAAATTATCAAACTAAAAGCTGATAGTTATCCCAATGAGGGAAACAAATCATTTTAGAGCTAAACAGCACATGGAACCTTGGATCATTTTTGTGTGTCCATACAGCCAGTTTTAAAAAGAGAGATTTGGGGGCATTTTACATGTTTGATCCATGCAGTATCCTGACATGTGCTGGGTTCAATAGCACTGGAAAGTGAAGTTCTCTCATTAGAAATTGGCATGGGCTAATGATGTGAGCACGGAATGATGAGTCACACCTGGATACTGTTCCCAACTATCATGGGCTCGCTGTGTGATCTTGCCCAAGTTATGTAGAGATGGAGTCTGCCTGGCCTTATGCAGATATGCAAAGAGGTGAGGTAAATGGTACAAAGACCAACCACCTCTCTCAAAAGCCTATGCAAGGGGCAGGCTGAATTGCACCCTTTAACTACCTGAAAGGGGGTTCCAGGGAGGATGGAGCAAGGCTGTTTTGAGTGGTGGCAGATGACAGAACAAGGAGCAACAGTTTCAAGTTGCAGTGGGGGAGGTCTAGGTTGGACGTTAGGAAAAAAGTTTTTCACTAGGAGAGTGGTGAAGCATTGGAATGGATTACCTAGGGAAGTGGTGGCATCTCCATCTTTAGAGGTTTTTAAGCTGAGGCTTGACAAAACCCTTGCTGGGATGATTTAGCTGAGGATAGTCCTGCTTTGAGCAGGGGGTTGGACTAGATGACCTCCTGAGGTCCCTTCCAACTCTAATATTCTATGATTCTCTGATCATTCCTGGTACACCGGCTTCCTTGATGGTCCCATTGGAATATCTGAAAAGTCACTCCTGCTCTTCCTTAATATTATGTGCTTTACTCTTTTGAAGCCTTCTAGAGGAGACCTTAAAAACTGAGGTCTCAGCTGCTCTTTGTGGACATAAAATATCCCCTGCTTTTTTGAGAGTAGGGGTTTGTCTTAGTGTCATTGTCTATAATTTGTTTTCTCCCCATTTTCACTATTCTGTGACCATGTGTTAAGCATCAATTGGCCACAGTATCTCACCCCAAGGTGGCTTTATTTCATTGGTGCTATCTGAAGCTTGTGGAAGCACTCTGGGATCCTTCAGGATGAAATGTGCTCCTTTTTGGATTTACTTCATATAGTGTCCTTGGTTAGATCCTAGAAAGTTTTCTTATTACTTGGCATATGTTTTTTCATAATCCATTTAGTCTATTATAAATGCAATGCATCCTTTGTCCAAGTTAATTACATAATTGGGTTAGTTGCTCAAGGCACCTGAGTGGGGCATTGGTTCACTTCCTGTCTCGAAAGCAGAAGTTCCCTTTCAATAAATAGATTTTTAAATGGTTGCCTTTTGTCAAAACCAGGGATGGATTTGGGGCCTGAGTTAAAGCAATTTGAAGTTAATAGGAATCTTCCCTGTGAAATATTCCCATTGACTTCAAAGGGCATTAGATTAGGCCCTTGATGAGTGAGATAATTCATAGAAGTCAAGGGAATTATGCAAGACCAACATCAATGTAACTGAGGGCAGAAATCAATTCAGAAACTCTGAGCTCAACATGTTTTGGAATGACACATATCCTTTGGCTAAAGTATGGGTGATTGTAAGTGAGACACTGAAAACAAAGGATTTTAAGATCCTTATGGAGCAGTTACAACACAAAGGCATAGCCCTATCTTGACACATTTTGAGAAATGTTTAGGTGGCATTTTGAAAGGTGTGCTACAACTGTGAGCAATAGGCATGAAATTTGCTTTTGTTATTGAGCATTCCTCTGCAAGGTGGACATGCTTTCTAGTAAGGGAGACTAGGTATACAGTATCATGAGTCTGTGTGCACATATTTATCTACCTCCAACTAAATAGTCCATTTCAGTGGTCTGAAACTTTTTGGACAGCATGGAAGCTGTAACTTGTATCTGAGCTTTTTCAAAGGGGCCATATGGAGCTTTACTTGGACTTGAGCACTTAACCCCATTGTGCCCCTTGGAAAATCCCAGTCTATAAAAATAATTTTATCCTGACATTGGTGATTACAGGCATTCTTCCTTTTAGTGTAAGTGGGGCAGAGATTTCTTTACTAGGAGTTTCTATACCGAAGTGATTATCACTTGTATCAGCTTGTTAACAATCAGGACAATGTTTTCCAAGGGTGTTTTAAGAGTACTGGTGAAATTAAGTACTTTTTTTCAGAAAGCACTTTCTCCATGTTGTGTAAGCTGTTTTTATGCGAGGTTGAATGCAGCTCCGTTTGTATACAGTTTCCTGTCCCATAGGCAATGTTTGTATTCTTTGTTCCAATCGACAGTGAAATTGGCCCGCTAATGTTTTATTCATGAAAGTATATCTTATGAATATGGCCTCCAATACATATTAGAGGCAGAAGCCTAAAAGAATCTTTACTTGTGTAACAAATGGACACACAAATTAAATGACCTCTGATAATGCATGCCCAATTCCCTAACTGTACCCCAGTTTTGAATGCTGCTAAAGCAATTAGTTTAATTCAGAATTGCAAATCAGGAGTTCACTGTAATCGAAAAAGTATGACATCAAATCTTAAACAAAGATGCCAGTGCAGGTCTACCACATTTGACAGATTACTGTCAATTTGGTGGAATGTATCAAATTAGTATGTCCTGATACATAAGATCCCTGCAAATCAGTGGATATCCGCTTTATGTAACAGACCATATTTTGCAGATCGTGGATCAGTTGTGGATACAAATTTTGTATCCTCACAGGTCTCTATCAATACCTATTCTTCAAACAGACCTATATCTAAGTGTCCTCTTTCTTCATTCCTTCTCGGCAATCATCTATGTTCATAGTACCACTAGAGTAAAGAACTTGTTTTATTTTGCATTCTGCCTAGGTACAGCCCCTATAAATAGTTTTTTTTTAAGGATTAAAAGTGACAGTAAGTGGTTATGGGGATGATGGCACATTATTTATTCTCATTTAGCCTTTTTCAAAATTGGGGTTTTTACCCAAGTGCAACTGATGAAGCATGTATACACTAGGGATTTACCCTAGTGCAGCTACCTCTGTGCAGCTATACTGGTTGCTATAAAAAACCCAGTGTTGACAAGTGGCAACATTTTCAAAAGTATCTAAGTGCAAATCTTGGTGCAGTCAGTGACGAGCATGGTGAAAGGTTTCACCAGGACATTGCGATCATGGAAAAAAAGTATCAGGGCAACTGGAATCCATCAGTGCTGGCCGATTATTGTTGGACATTTAAACGAGAAGCCTCAGACACTGCGTACAAACGAAAATCATCAACAAAACATTTTTAGCTCAGTTGAACTATTGCAAAGCGTCAGCACTGCTATGCGATTAAACGCATTACATTCAATACAAGTCCATTTCTTGTTGCTCCAAATTCCTGCGTGATACAAGTAGTCTGAAATTATATTTGTGTTCAGCTTCAAGCGGTCTAGCGTAATCAAAAAAAATTTCTGAGGAAGCAACGCTTTTGAAAAAATTTGCTGTTTGGTGTGTTTTAAAATCTTATGATTTTTTGAGCCCCCCTCATGATTTGAGGGAATGGGGGGCTTGATTAATAAGTTTTGAACATTGGGTATTAGCTATATTGCAAGGGCGTCTGGATCACTGATCAGGGGCTGTAGGATCTACCATGATAAATGAATAACAACAATTCATTTAATTTTGTTAGCGGCAAAGTCAGCAGCTGTGTTGTCATGCTGACTTGAATAGGCGGAAATACAAATGTTAGGGTCCCACATCTCCCAACAGTCATTATGGTTCATAAGGCTGGACCCCAATGAAAATAATTACACAACTTAGCTCGTAAAACTGTGTAAGTTCATGCAAGGAAACCTGTTTTAAGTCACTATTCAAGGGATGATACAATTCCATTACCTAATGGAAGGGGGTGGCAGATCTGTAGCTGCCACAGGTCATTGTGTAGGCATATGTTCTGTTAAGGACAAGAAATGCTCTGAGCAAGGGGAGGTGTGCCAATATGCCTATCTCTCTTCAAACACTTGAAGGACAGCGCAGAGCAATTCACTTTGAAGCCCTGGCTCAGCTCCCCCTTTGTGCCTGCCAAACAGGTGTTCACTACAGGGGACTCAGCCCCTGGGAGATAGAAGGATCACAAAGCTCAGAAAGCTTTAAAGATACAGACGCTGTCTGAAGGGGAAATCGGATGGTTTAGGGGAGGACTGAGTATGGATATGAATATCTACCTAAATACATTATATTAATGGTATCCGTACATACTTATACGTCTATTATCTTCACCATGAATATCGCCACAGTAATATCTCTCTATCAGTCTAGCTAATCCCGAGAAATCATCAATACTTGCCAGTAAGATACAACATTAATAGTGTCAAGTCCATATATTTGGATCGGGTTTTCGGTTCTCTTTAAGAGGCCTCTGGTTGTTTTTTCAGGCACATTACATTAGATTTGTTCATTCGTTCCCCTTTAAGAGGCCTCTGGTTAATGAGTTCTATACACACATCTAATTACCAGACATTTAGTAGTCTTATAGGCATATAATATTTTTTTATTTCTCTGTTACTTCAGACCGCATACCTGATGACTGAATACATTCAATTAAGGCTGGACATACGTTTAATTATTTATTATTCCTCTAAGCAGCTTAACCATGGTGTTATTTGGTGTTATTTGGGAAACATGGTGTTATTTGGGAAACAGTCTGAGCCCCAGACTCCGGAGGTTGGTGTGGCTGGGAGTGAGATAGGCACACCTAAGCTTTTAGGTCAGATAGATCTGCGTATGGACGGCTCGTTGTTTTAAAAACCCTTTGCTTATTCTGTCTCCCTGTTGTTAGGATTAAACAATGTTTTCTTTTACGAGCTGTTCTGGGCAATGTACTCACCAGCGATCATAGCTCTTGTGGGGACGAAGCACAAGTACCATGTGGAGTATGGCCTGTTGGGGGCAATCACAGTTGATACACGGGGTACCAGGGCCCTGCTCTGTGTGGGAGAATTGTGGGATTGAACTCCTGAGAGGTGAAGGTTTGAGTCCTTAAACCTGGAGCAAGTGCATTTGGAAAGACCCAAAGAGGGGGGTCGGAGGTACAGCCAGTCCTGAATCATGGCAAAGGGTCTCCTAGCAAAGGAGGAACAAAACTGTAGCCTTTCTTTTGTTTTCTTTTTGGGGAGATGTGGGGGGGAGGCAAAGGTAAAAAAGGAAGTTGCCTAATGCAAGTGCTATCTTGTACAAGTTTCACTAAGTAACATTTAAAAAGATAAGTGACATTGATTTACCCATAGTGAAGTGCTGGTAATATAGAGTAGGTAGCAGAGTCATAAATACATGCCTGTCATGAGCTGGCTGAAATCTTACGGCTTGAGTTAAAATCTTGGTCAAACTGATGTGTGAATGTACCCTTCATTTAAGATAATTGTGGCCCCTTAACTGTTTCTTACACCTAACACAAGCCTAACAGACTCTACCCAGGAACTAGTCCATGATTGGGATGGGGTGTTTCACTGGATATTGTAACCAGAAGTGCAGGGAGAGTGGGGGGAGAATGTTAATCAAACACAGGCTGAGAACATTGAGCTCTGAGAAAGCACAACAGTAGCCTGTGAGCAGTGTGTGACCCTGAAAAAAGCTAGAGAGAGAGTTTTAATGAGGCTTGTGTTGACTAAGGAGGCTTGTGGCTATAAGCTAAGAAACGGCTCCTTTTGTTCTTGGAGCCTCCTGAATTGAGAGAGGGCAGGACTTTGTTCAGTCCTTGTAAGCAAATGAGATTGCCTCAAAGAAAATACCAGACTCCATCAATTTCTGCTTCTAAATGGAACATCCCCAGGGCCACAAACTTTGGCTAGCTGCTCAGATAAAAAAGGAGCAACATGTATTTAAAGAACAAACTTATTACTCCTTACCATGTGTTTATGAAAATTAGTGCCGTATAAAATTGTCTTCTTAATAACTTGGGAAATTATGTGCTCAATAGATCAGATTGAGACTTAAATTAGTCAGTCCCAAATTAGCACCCTTCAAACTGAATTTATGATGAAATAGCCAATACTAGATGTGTCAATGGGCTAGTCCAATCTGACTCACCTCCTCTTTCTTTTTTATGGCAATTAAATACCAGGCTTGTTTGATTCCAGGTGAGGTGGTTTATAATTTGATTTGTGACATGACATGAAACTATTTACTAAAAATACTAGAAGCTGGCATGCAGTTATGGTTGTGACAGTGATTAGAATTCAGTGGAAAAGAAAAATAGTAGGTAGAAAATCAATTCCAAAGAGAGAGAGAGGGTGTGTGTGTGTGTGTGTGTGTGTGTGTAAAAAATGGGCCAAATTTTTCCTTTTAAATTCAGCACAATTATACCAAGGATGAGTTTGATCTGGGAAGATTATATGAAGAACACAAAAGTTACAAGGACGAGCTATAGCACTTTTAATGTAGTCATACCCTTAATCTCTACTGGGATTTTAGCAGCAAGGGTTTATCTACATTAGGAGAAAAGGTGCCTTTTAAAATCATAAGCATATTAGCTGATCCTCTCTTAACTTAGGCTCACCCTTAGGATACAACATAATTTTTCAAGTGTCAGATTGTCTACACACAAGTTGCCAAGTGGTGTTTTAAGTCATTTTACCTATCTTGGGTAACTTCACTCAATTTTAAAAATATCATTTTCCCCTAGTTAAGATACAGTCTTAATGTAAACATGATTTACACAAGTGAAATGTGACTTGCACTGGCACATCATGTCCCAGTTTGGAACTGGAGTAGACTGCACTAGTGCAAATTGCGCTGCACCGATGTAAACTGTGTCTACAGCAATGGTTTGCACTGGTGCAAAAATCCCATTGTACACAAGGCCTTTGTTGAAAATATATCTTAGTAGTGGCCTCATTTACCATTTCAGCATTTGCCAATAGGCAGGCTGTGTCTGTTAGCATCCCTCTGTGCACACACTGTGTGGGGATAACCCTTTCCTGTCAGACTTGCTCTTTCTGAAAATCCTGATGCCTGTCTATGTTTTCATCTGGGGGAGAGATACACTAACCTGCCAGAGTGGGCAATGCTTTGGGTGAATTTGAAAATTCCTGTCATATTGAGTAGGTGAGGCAATATCTTTTATTGGACCAACTTCAATTGGTGAAAGGTACAAGCTCTTACAGGGTGACCAGACAGCAAGTATGAAAAATTGGGATGGGGGTGGGAGGACTAGGCGTCTGTATAAGATAAAGCCCCAAATATCAGGACTGTCTCTATAAAATCAGGATATCTGGTCACCCTAAGCTTTGATGCTACACAGGTCTAGGGAAGGAAATCAGAGTGTCTGAGCTAAATGCAAATTGGACCAGATCGTTAAGCATGAGCAGAGTAACAGATGTTGTCAGTGGTCACTTGAAATTAAGTGGGCAATTGAGGGTTAGGTTTAGATACAGAGGATCTCAGGGTCAGATACTTAATTTGAATCTAATCTGTTTTTCTTTGTTGCTGATATGTTAGAAACCCATATAATGTATTTTCAGCGATGACACATGTAAAGCAAAATTGTTTTACAAGGCACTATTAACCAAAGCTCACAGCAGCAACTTTTGCATGCTAATATCCAAGTCAGGTGATCCTATGTTCTTATATGATTCCCTTAGGATATACATTTTTTTCTCCTGGGATTCAAGATTTCATTCCCTAGATCCATTTCCTTCCTACCTGCATTATTTCTATGAATTCCTCGGCTGATAACCAGACTGCCCACTATCAATCTTCCCTTCTGTAACTGAATCTGATTTTTATTTTGGCATTCTGTAGTGAACTGCAAAGAGAAACTATGTTTTTCTCAGAGTACAAAGAGGCCACTAGTATGAATTCAGCATTAATATGAACTTAATTCTGCTCCAAGAGCACTATGACCTGCTAGTTTGCATGTTAATAGACCTTTTACTCCCAGGAAAGTGACAACGGCAATCTATGGCCAGACACAGAGAGAGTTAATTAAAATAAATAGAAAGGATCCTGTGAAATATACAAAGCCAGTCTTGCATATTATAAAAAGAAATTATAACCACTTAAATCTCTCTATACAGTATGTTGTCACATGGAAAGCAGATTGTATTTTTGTGTATTAAAAGACTTGAAAAATATCAGGGACTAAACAAATGCTCAGTGTGTATTGTCTGTTTGCGATACCTTAATATCAAAACAGATGTACAATGTAAGATGGAAATCAGGCAGTCTAACAGGGAATTTTGAAGCAAATTGCCAAATACATTTAAAAACAAAAAACAAAAAAAAACCCAAACAATAAACTTTTTAATTATATTGGAAGCAGGAACTCTGCAAGAAAGTGTATGGATCTGCTTCAGTTCCAGGAAGTAAAGGGACTAGTCAAGGACATTGCAATCTGAAAGAATATTGCAGAAAACATAAATAACTAATTTGCATCAATCTTTGCCACAAAGAGTTTGGAGAGATACCTCCCCCAGAGCTACTGCTTGCAAGTAAGATAGATAAGGCATTGTCAGTGTCAGAAGAGGCATGGAAATAAACTGATCATTTAAATCGCAAGAAGTCACCAGAAGCAGAGGTTTCCTCCAGGAGTCCTGCAGCGAATGCGGCAGAGTTGCTAACAAAAATATTTACTCTATCATTAAAATCAGCTACTATAGTTAAAGACTGGAGATTAGTCAATATTATACAGAGACTAGTGATGGTCCTGGGAATGAAAGGCCAGTTACTCTTACTGTATTATCAGGTAAATTTGGTTAATGAATTAAGGTTAGAATTTCAAAACACCTATTAATCTATCAGTCTAGGTTTTTATGATGGTGCCCATCACCATAGTATCTGATGAGAACATCGTATGATAGGGACAAACCAGAATGTGTTCTGTAAAGGAAAACTATGCTTCTCCAGTTTCAGCAAATTCTTTGGGCCCCAAAAAATAAGCAGTTGTTATTTATTTGGCCCTTCCAAAGCTTTTGATAAAGTCACAATGGGCTGCTAGGGAAATTAGATAGTCACAGCTTGAGCAAAGAAATTTCCATCCTGAATTAGAAACTGGTTCAGAGAGAGAGAACACAAAGGAGGGGATTAGTTTTCAATATGGAAGGAGGTTCTGTGCTCCAAAGAGCCATACTAGAAGCCCATGAAACACCCACTAAAGTCAGTGGGAGTCTTTCCATTGACTTCACTGGACATTGGATTTGGCCCTACGATGAGTGTTGTTTAATACGTTTGTTTGAATACCAGCGAAGTATATGAGTAGTTCAAATTGTTCCTTACAATATACATTACTTTGCTTCTGGTCTACATAGAATTTCACCTTGCTTTGTTAGGCTTCTCATATCCTATTTAGTCATAAAAATCCTAAATACTTTCTCATCAGCAAATTTTGCTATTTTGCTGCTCAGCCCCTTTTCCAGATCACTGAGAAAAATGTTAACAAATGTCAGTGTTATTAAGAATGGGGGAGCACCCCAGAGGTAACCCCTTTTCATTTTGAACATTAACTATTTTTTCCTATACCTTTTTCTATCTTCTCCAGTTTTTAATCCATTCCTTGGCACAAATGATTTATTAGATTAGATTAGATTATGTCTACAACTTAAACTGCTACAGTGACACAGCTCCAGCACTTTAGTGTAGACACTACCATACAGCAACAGGAGGGGCTCTCCCATCACTCTAGTTAATCCACCTCCCAGAGGTGGTAGTTAGGTTGACAGAAATACACCTATAAAGCAGACCTGGGCTTACTTTAATTTTGTGCCCACAGAACACTTGAAAGCAGATTGTGACTTCCTCAAAATAATTCATTGTTCAAATTTATTCAGCTAATATTATGTTGAATCGATTTGCTCTGTACTGAGTGCTAGTTAGTTACAATGTGTTATGTATAATTGAAATTCAGGAGATAAGTTACAATGGTATAATTTTTGCTCCTTTGGGTGAGCACCTAGGACTGATCTTCCATGTTTTCTGTTTTCACATGTTCCAGATCACTCTTTCACTGTTGTTTTGTTTGTCTTACTGATCCCTCTCAATCTTCCTCTCTGTCCTACTGATCCATCATTAATATGGCCTATTGGTCTGACCAGGCATCTAGGAACTAGGAATTCCTGGACCAAACCCTTAGCTGGGGTAAATTGTCCTAGCTACCTTGGTTTCATGGAGCTTTGGTGATTTACACCACCTGAAAATCTGGCCCCCTGAGTACTTAATCCTATCACTGCTACACGGACTAGCTGGTTAGTCTGGAGAAAGTCACCTAGGGCCAGATTTTTAAAGATATTTAGGCCCGCCCCTATGTGCTATAAAAAATCCCACTAGATGCCTAAATATCTTTTTTAAATTTGCCCCTTAGGTCCTAATTCAGCAAAGAATTTAAATGTGTGCTTCATTTCCATTGAAATAATTAAAGTTAAGCTTCTGCTGAACTGGTGCCTTAACTCTGGGTATGTCTACACTGCAGAAGACTTACTTAAAAACGACTTTCACCCACTGATTTTTAGAAGTTGCTGGAGCATGTTCACACCACACTCCTTGCGCCCGGCTCGTGCGTCCACACTCGCCAAGCTTGTGTTGACATTCAAAGCACTGCATTGTGGGCTGCTATCCCACAGTGCAACTAGCCGCAGTGGCTGTTGGGATGAGTTTCATCGTCCCATGATGCAACATGCCTTCCCCGTCCCTTCTTCCCCCAGACAAACAGGAAACCAGTTTTGGTGCTGTTTGTTTATGCTGCGCGCTCACTATTGCTGCGGAAACATGAATCCAGCTCAACTCTGCACTATTACTGTGAGCATCACAAATACATCACGGCTTATCCTTGAGTATTTTCAAAGGAGAGCGAGCACCCAAAGCACGGCAACCATGATGTCACCAAGGCTCCCTGCTACAAGACATCGAGTAGAACAATTCGCAGCTGCTGCAGGCCATAATGCATCATCTGCAGTCTATGGAGCGCCGGTTCTGGTCCCGTGAAACAAGCACAGACCGGTGGGACTGCATCATTCTGCAGCTGTGGGATGATGACCAGTGGCTGCAGAACTTTTGTATGTGAAAGGCCACTTTTCTTGGACTTTGCGCAGAGCTGTACCCCTCCATGAAGCCCATGAATACTCACTTGAGACAAACTCTGATGTTGGAGAAACGAGTGGCCATCACTCTGTGGAAGCTGGCCACCCCTGAATGTGAGCACTCGGTTGGGAATCATGCTTTGGGAAGCATTGATAACCAAGTTCTGCAATGAGACACAGTAATGATTTCTGTTTCTGTATGTTTTGTGCCTTTGCTTACCATCCCCCCACCATTGATATCAGTACCCTCCAAAGCGCCCCCCCCTCCAAAAAAAAACCAAGCTATGAATTAGTAAAGAGACGTATTGAAATGATGCAAACTTTCATTTATGAACATTCAAGTCAGTGGGGGCGGAGGGTGAGTGTTCATTCACAATCTCAAGGGGTAGCATGGTTGCTTACAGGACAGCTGTCAGTGTGGCCGCTGCTGCTTTCTGCTCGCCTCCACCGGGGTGGAGTGCACTATGTACTGCAGCCTGGCCATTCTCCTCTGAGACCACTTGGGGGTGGGGGAGAGGGAGGGCAGTAAAGCCATAGGCGGAGGTACATTATGGAGGGGCTGCAGCGGGACTCTGTCTGGCTGCCGCTCCTCCTGAAGCTCCACAAGCCGCCTGAGCATGTCTGCCTGGTCACGCATGATTTGCAACATCTCCTGCTGGGTATTGCGATCATGCTCCTGCATTGTTCTTCAATTCTCTTTGTACATAGCCATGTTCTGGGACAAGGTCAGCCACCATGCTCAGAGCTCTGTCTCAGTGGCCACGGAGGCGTTCATAAGCTCACTAACATGTTGTCCCACGATTTTTTTTCCTTTTCCTGATCTGCAATAGCCTTTCCACAGCAGTTTGGGGGGAGGGGGGCAAGGCTGAGGTGTCTACAGAACAAAAGATATGCACAACGTTGCCATTGATAGCAGACCCAGGCAAATAAAGCAACTGCAACAATGAATAAAATACTCCCCTAGTGTGCACAAGGCTAAGCCAGAGCCACATTCCAACCGAGCATCTCAGCGGGGTCGGCTCGCTGTGCCATTACAGAGATGGCACTTTACTCTGCTATGAAGAGGATTAATGATCTCTCAAAAGCTCATTTCAAATGCTCTGTATAAGAGGGGTAACTGGGCACCGTGGTTTAATTAATATGACCATTTTGTCACAAGGTGGCCACAGTGGATCTGAGGACAGCGCGGGCGGGTTAATGGTCTCGTCAGATCCCTGAGCAAAATTATTTATGTGACTCAGTGGGACAATACCCTGTACCTCTCTATTCCCCTTTGTATCAGCTGTATAGCTTGGGTACTTTAAACATGCGCTGTCTTCCCTAGCTGACTATGGGCGATATCAGTCTCCTGAGGGTAATGCTTGAGGAAAGGGAAGATTTGCTGCACACAGTGGGGTACTGGCCTGGCCCTTTGCCACTATGCTGTGTTCCGCCATGATTCCAGCTCACTTGATTGCAGTGTGGTGCGGCAAAGTATCCTACTGGGGAGGAAGAAACAAGGCTGCCCTCCCCCGAAACCTTGTGCAAAATATAACAGATGACCTACGTGAAAGTTTCCTTGAGATATCAATGGATGATTCTTAGAGCGTACCTCTGCACATAAATATTCTGTTCCAGGAGTAACCCCTCAGTAAATTCTGCTAAACCCCCAAAATTCCCTTCTCCCCCCCATTTAAAAGGACATAACTGCTACGAAGAAAAATAAACCTCACCAGATGTGCCTTCCCTGGGATCATTAGTGCTGTCCTGTGTGCTGCTGGACTGCTCTGGGGTCAGGAATAGGACTGTATGCTGCTGATTGTCTGGGAGAATGGACACCTGCTTTTCTGCACCCTGCTCTCCTCATCATCATCCTTCTCCTTGTCCATGGAGTCCTCGTCATTCCTGGACTGGGATGCAGCGGAGGTATCGATGTTGCGTGGTGGCACCGTGGTGGGGTCGCCGCCAAGAATTGCATGCAGCTCCTCATAGAAGCGGCATTTTTCAGGGGAGGAGCCAGAACGCCCTGGCTTTTTTCCCCTGATCTTCACGCAGCATTGCTGCACATCCCTATTGCATCCCTTCTCCTACATGCCCTGCGAAATCTTCCCATAAATGTCAATATTTCTTTTGCTGGCTCTGAGCTGAGCCATAACAGACTCCTCTCCGCACAGACCGATGAAATCTAAGACGTCTTCATCCGTCCCTCACAATAACTATTGCTGATACCTGTGTTACATACTGTAGCCATCATACTCTACTTTTATTTTAATGTATAGATTGCAGTAAACCACAAAGCATCTTCTGACGTAGAAATCAATGTACTATGGGACGAGGCTGATCACAAAAGAGAAGTGCAGAGTAGTTTAGGAACACTCTTCCCCTCTGAACGAACAGTTTCACTGGCATTTGGAGAACGAAGGATTTTTGGTTTTGACAACAGAGAGAAGAGATGTGTTCCACTAATCATTGGCAAACTATGTATGTGCACAATGTATGTATGTAAGCAAGGTCTGAGTGGCAGTCCCCCTGCTCAGCAGTTGAAAGGGGGGTGCTCTGTTTGCAGGGGTACATTTGTATTTGCATGAGTACAATTAAGTGCTCAGCGTATTGCACTGTATCTGCATAAGCACACTAGGTGCTGAACATGATGGGAAATGGTCAGTGTGTCTGGTATTGTGTGACAAATCACTTTTGTGTTAACTGCAGGGCTAATGAAATGTTGTTCTTCAGCTGTATGAACAAATGGTAGCAGAACTGTGTTTAGCCTGTTCTGATGAAAAATTCACTTTCATCTAACCAGAATTCAACAAGGGTGGTATATGGATGCTCAAGCATTGTAAAGGAAGGGGGGGGAGTTGAGGAGTTTGCTGCTGAGGCTACACTAGTCATGGCAAAGGCCTACCCTCAGGCATAGATTGACTATCTCCTCCCACAGTTAAGAGGGAGAATTAATTATTCCTCTTGGAGTCTTTTGTTCTGTTAAGAGCAGGGATATTGCTCCTGGGTCAGCAGAAGGTTTTCCCATGAGCTGAAAGCTGAAATTCACTAAGAGCTGAAGTCACTAAAGGAAGTAGGAAACCTTGACTCACAACCAGAAGAGAGGACCCAACTGGGCCTGGAGGGAACCAGCAGCAGTCACTAGGAGCCTGCAGGTGACGGGAGCCAGCAGCAGGGTCTTGGCGAGACCCGGAGGTGGCAGAAGGCAGCAACAGAAGGGGCCTGGTCAAGCCCACATGTGGCAGAAACCCACCAAAGGAGACTGGCTGACCCCCGACCAAGGGGTGGAGACTGCAATTACAACAGTCAGTAGAAGGGAAAGCAAAAAGGGAGAGGCAAAGGATACATCCCTGTACACAGGGGTGGGTTCAGCTCACTGAGTTCATGAATTCTGTTTGCACTGTTTCCGAAACCAGTGCTGTGTTACTTCCTTTCAGTTACTAAAAGGTTTACTTTCTACACTCAAGACTCTGTGCTTGTGAGAGGGGAAGTATTGCCCTTTGGGGTGCCGAGGGGATAGTGTGTGATTTCCCAGGTGACTGGGTGGAGGCTCGAGCCAGGTTGGTGTTGTATCGTTGACAGGAACCCCTAGATGTAGAACCTAGCCCTTTGCTGTCTGGCAAAAGGGTATAACTTATAAGTTGTAAGGCGCACTGTGTGTGGATGCACCAAAATACAGAAGTATTGCTATGCAGATGCTCTGAGAGTCTGACCCATAGCCTATCACTATATACATGGTATAGTGCTAAAAGGGGAAGTAGATTCATCTTTCTTGTTTTATCAAGTCACCCAGAAGTGATACTTCTGTTCTTCAGCCATTATGAAGATTTATAGATTTAGACCTCAATAAATGCACTTCCTGTGCTCATAATTGCTTTATTAACACCATTATAATGAGCATTTGAAAAAATAAGCAGCAATTTGAATTCATTCAAGCAGATGCATGGTCACTGATCTTGCAATTAGTTTGTTAGCTTCAAAAAGAAAATAATTGTCTCCTAGAAAATATAATCATTGCTGGGACACACATGCTCAGGACCATACATAGTTTGAACTTTATGGTAACGAAGATTGGCTTTTCCTACCTTCATCAAATTAAGGATTGATGACTCATTCATCACTGAACTGAAAAAAGATAAATAAGCCTCATGCAGATGTACTAAAACAGTTTTTCAGCAGTTCTGGAATAGCATTAGTAAATAGTTTTCTTTCCTCCTGATTTCATTTTAATGAGTAATCCAGTTAATAAGTTGACCTTTATGTTTTAGTGATATTTTGCAACAATTGCTTATGTTTTAAGCATTATTTTTCATTCCTTCTGTAACGATAAACCTTTAAGAAGTGAAGTCTCATAAATCCTGGTTTTATGAAAGTCATAAAGCTAGCAAGTTTTACATGAACCGATAATGTACTTTAAACTAAGAGAACGAATCATTTCTACTTCCAATGTTACTTTATTTTACTAATTTTGAAGTGATAATACATAGAATTTTCTCGAATACTAACACTGTGTTAATTAAACAAATTCCACTGCAAGGGCAACTTTACATTATTCGAAAGTATAGGCAGTATCTTTTTATTTTGCTAATAGTGTCAGATGCCTCTTCATGTGGCCAACTGTACAAAACTTAGAGGCAAACAATGAAAGACATAACTTCTATAATAAATGTATTGAAGTTTTGTTTGAAATGTGATGCAAAGATTAACAAAAGTCTAGGTTTGAGAGCTTTATACTACATTGTCAGAAGATATTCTACATTATCTTGGTAGAAAAATATATTCATTCTAGCTGAGATTTTTGTGGGGATGGGAGGGGAAATCATCAGCTGGTGTTCATGTAGGTCCTACACAAAACTTTATTTTGTATTCTTTGGTGGCTCTGCAACTGAAGTTAACTGACTAACATTATTCCCATATATGTGCTGAGATCAGTGATAATTATGGTGCATAAATAACTCAGGAAAAAATGTCAGCATCAAGCTCCATTAGAAACAAAGAGGGAGGAAAGCCACTGTATCCTAAAAGGAAAAATAGAAAATTAAGAAGGAATTTTAGCCTCTAACAAGGGAAGTAAATACATAGGGAGTAAAATAATTAAATAAAATTAAGTGTTCAACAATGTTGTTTTAATATTTGAGAAACTATGATATTTTGAACCATTTCACTCCACCATTTACATATTGTGAACTTGAAAGGTAACACTGCGATGATTTGGGGAAACTCTCTACAATTTATTAATTCTGGTTGGTGCTATGAAGTTACTGTGAAAATTGTTGTATCATGGACTGCCTCACAGTATGTGGAATCCACCATTTGCTGACAAGGACTGCATCAGGACCCTGCCAGACCAGATACAATGGTTCACTAGAACTTAGTGGCCACCTGTTCAGGTGAAAGCACCTGGGAACAATGAGTTAGCTGAAACCTAGGAGAACCAGTTTTCTCTTACCTCTCTGTAAGGGGCTGGTGTATGAAGAGTGGTAAATCCTCAACTGCACTCCACACTGGGGAGAGCCATAAGTGTGGAGGTAACTGATGGCCATTATAGATTCCAGCAAAAGGCTGTTGGATGAGACCCATCCTGCATAATATATGCACTAAAGGGTTCAGCAAGGTGCTTTTACACCTTAATGTGTTGATGTTTGCTTTTAAAAACCACCGAGGCTGAGTGGACCAGAGGAAGAGTCACAAAATGTCAGAAGAAGTTTTGGTCAGGAGAAGAGAAAAGACAGGCAGTTTTTGGTAGGACGGCATTCTGTATAACCACAAGCCAGTGAGGACTCAAATTTCAGAAGAAAAGTTAAGAGCTGCAGGGGGAGGATCTGGGATAGAGGACTCCGCCCAAACCCCAAGAACTCTCCAGAGTATTGGGGAAACTGAGGCAGGGAACTATTTTATGGGTGTGTTTACTAAGTAGAGAGCAATGGTGTTTAGAATCCTGTACACAGTCTGTCTATGTGCCTGTTGATTTTCACTATTCCATGCAGTTGAAGAGATAAACTGTATATCCAGAGTACCCACGTGGCTGGACTTCTGAAAGAGGGTGTGTTTAAGCTGTAGGAGAGTCCAACGCAGTCGGGGAGGACGGACACAATCAGCATTGATTCCAGAGGCTGGGCAGGTGGACTTAGCTGTCAAGAGGAGGTGCTAGACGGGATCTGTACCCCAAGGGTATTTTTAGAAACCCCAAACAAGGAGCAGTGCCTGAACTTTGTACAGACTCTGGAGGCTTAAAGTACATCAGACCCAGTGGGCACATGGGTCCTGTGACAGGGCCAGACCTGATGGCTACAGAAGAGTAGTGGAGGGTATATATATCAGCCCCAGGATCAACAAATCCTTGTTCCCTGGGTGATTCAGCTGGGGTTACTCTAGGACAATTGGGCCAGTTAGGCCAGCTGAGGCCAATTTAAGGAGCTTGCCCCAGAAGTTAAAAGCCTCCCTATCAGGCTGATGGGGGCAGCTGAAAGGGAGTTAAGAAGAGGAGCTGTGCTGTGCTGCGGGGCGGGGCGGGGCGGGGCGGGGCGAGGCGAGGTGAGGTGAGGTGAGGTGAGGGGAGGGTGCTTGGAGCAGTTGCTGTTGCTGCCACAACTCAGAAGGTACAAAAGTCAAGGGGAAGCCCATCCAGGCACAGCCAGGGATCATAGACACAGAGGCCTGAAGGAGGACCCTTGCCCCAGTTCCAGGAAGGGGACCATGAGCAGTGGGACTAAGGACAGGTGACCCAGGGAAGATAGTAGCTCACGGACTAAGCAGTTTGAGGTTATTCCTCACAAGGTCCCTGGGTTGGGGCCTGGGGCAGAGGGTGGCCCGCACCCCCCCCCCACCCAGCCATACCACCAGCATAGCCAAAAAGGGCACAGGACCAACGGAAGGGCAGAACAAGCCGCCCTTGCCACAGTCCCCTCATGCAGCATGGTGAGTGTTCAACTTCGGAGCTCAACTGGATCTGTTACAAACTTAAACCAAAGACCACTTTTTGTAAACAGTGTAAACTCCCGAAGTAACGTGCACATCAATATCTGTAGCACGATGTGTGTATCCCAGAAAGGTGAGGAGGAAGGAGAAAAAGTGTGCAAAAAGCAGAGTTCAACAGGCAACATCTGTTCTTCTCTTATTAAATACTGAGCTATTGGCCAAACATCGTTGATGTCGGTTAGAGATGAATACATAGGTGCTGGTACAAGGGGTGTGGGAGGCTTGAAGTGGTTTCCATTATAGACAGGGTTTACAGTTTGGTTCAGTGGTGCTCAGCAGCCCACTACATAAAGAGCTCCAGCACCTCTGGCTGAACACACACGATTGTACCTGATATAAGCCTGTTCAGTGCTCTGAGGGCCTGATCCAAAGCCTGATGAAGTCAATGGGTGTTGCACTGACTTCAGTGGGTTCTGGATCTGACCCTCATTCCGAATACTTGAGGCACAATTCATAAGGACTTTTTTTTTTTCACACAATGTATTGTGAAATGGTACTTTTTAGGAACACCATCCCAGTGTTACAGGACTATCTGATTCATGGTATTATGCACAATGCATTGCACTGAAATGTTTGGCCTTCCTCTGTTGATAATTGGTCTTTGGCACAGTATACTCAGGAAAAGGTTAACACCTAATTACTCTCTAGTGTTGTGTTTTTCAACCCTAAGACATCAACTACATTGTTTTGGATGATATACAACATGTACTGGGGCGAGTTGATACTGGCACTGGGAAAGAATGGGGAAATAAAGGTAAATGGCACATGCACTTCTATGCTTGGAGGAAGTTCACTGAAATAATAGATTATTTTGCTTTTGCAAAATTCTGCACTGGATTGTCATAGCCTCTGAGGGAGATATAAAATCATACATGGTAGGGGTAATACTTACTTATATTAGTGTTTGAGATGATCTACTCTTAAATATCTCCAATGACCAATTCACTAGTTCACTTGGGTAGGCGGTTCTAATGTTCCTCCTCTCACTCTCATCTTTGTGTCTTTTCTTTATAGTGTGTCCTATGCTTGTTGAAATAAGTCAAACTAGCAATGGGAGCTCACTAATTCTAGAGGCAGTATGTTGTCATGGTGAAGTGCCATTGCACCATTTTGTGCAATGGGACATAGCACAGAGATTAGAATGAGGATATGAGAATAAATGCATGTGAAAGGAAACTATGTCCCAAAATAGGCCCATAGCCAGTCATACAGAAACATGTTCGTGAGGGGTGTCATGTGCACATACAGTGTGGAAGCGAGCGTGTGATGGGTAGTTGTATGCAAATACAATACAGCGTCCTGTGTGCATAAGTGGGACAGGGGCTGCATGTTATGCCCATGTATAAATGTGGAACTGTGCAGGGGAACGTCCCATGTGATTCTATCCACCACCGCACTGTGGAGAGTCAGAAGTGAGGAGGTAACTTACGGCCATTTGAGATTCTAGCAAAAGGCTGAAAAGGCTGTTGGATCAGACCCATCCTGCAAATAAGACTGGAAATGCACTAAAGGGTTCAGCAAAGTGGCTTTAACACAATCTCCCTGCCAGGACCACTATTGTGCCTCCAGCCTCAGCTAGCGCTCCACGTTGTTGGCATTCAGTTTGGGATGCCTTTTGGTTCAGCAGCAGAGCAACTTTGGAGCCAACACAGTCAGTCTGCGCCCACCCCAGATCTTGCATCTTGTCACAAAGCTCACAAGCTCCTTCAGTCATAGGGAGGAAGAAACCTAACTGAGGCCTGCACAGGCAGCCGTCATGTTTACTTTATCCTGAGGCTTTAGCACCAGCATCTGTCTTTCTTGCAGCTCTGCTGCTCCCCTTCAGAGGCCAGTAACTTTCAGAACTGCTCCCTGCAGAGCTCCTCAGAGCTGTGTGTACTTACAGCTTTGTAAGTCGAGCAGTGTATAATGTGAGTAAGGGTGGCAGATTGGGCCTTTGGAGAGCAGAAACCAATTTACCCAACAAAGTTTGGGACTTTAATAAGAATTATTTTAGTTAATAGAATTTTCCCTTTACACATGAAGCGTTTGCTGCCAATTTATGTTAATTCCAGGATATATGTGACAGTATGCAAGCAAATGTTTGTTTGGGGTCTAGAGTATTTTTTGTCTCCCAGCACCATCTGGCATTACAGTGTGAATCTTTTAATGAATAAACATTGCTTATCAGTCTGTCAGTCACTGATCCATTCGATGGAAGCTGAAATGCTAATTTACCCATCATCTTTGTCATATGGTAATCAGGGACAACTTCACAAAACTCCAAGACGCAGACTACAAATTAAGGACACATGTCAAAAACGGGCAACATGGATTTAGAAAGCTTAATGTATCTTTCAATTAGGCTAACGTAGGAGCAATACCCACCTGACGTTTTTGCAGTTTCTATTTTTAAAATGTCCATCCTCCCCTCATACCTTCTTTAGCACTAAGTAATGATGTCAGATTTGTCAGTAAAATTGGGATAGACTTTTTTAGATGAAGTCAGATGTCAAAAAGGCAGTGCCGGAGAGACAAATCTGATAAAATCATTCAGTGGTTTCACATAGATATTGTTTATTCAGATACTGTCCAAATAGTCATAGCTCGTATATTTTATGATTAATGACTACAAGTTCAAACATCTTGGGATGACTTTGTCAGTTACCTTATCAGAGCTCATCAACTGAATCCAGTCTTTGTAACTTTGCTACCCCATCACAGCAGCAATCATTGTAGGGAGAGCACTCCAGCATTACAGTGAGTAATGTGTCCTTGATCAAAATGACATTTCTCCTTAAAACTTGACTTATTAGCAGGACTTGTTCAGTTTGCAGATCTTATTATCTGAACCTATTAAGAAGCAGGAAAGATAAACACAGGTGGAAATTTTCTTTTCCATCACTCATGCACCCTGAACAGTACCTTAGAATTTCCCATTGCTCATATGACGGAACAAAAGAGAGTGAGAAGCTTGTTATAAATGATGGGCAAAATGTGTCAAAATAAGAACCAGGAAAAATTTCAGCCTTTTCTTTGAACTAAACCCACTATTTTAAGGACTGTAAATCTTGAGGATAAGTATTTCAATTATGCCATTTGTGCTCCACCTTAATCCAATCAGCAGAGTCCTGCACAATCAGATGGATGCGTATACTAAAAAACAAAATGTTTTCCCTTTGTTTTAATTTCTCCCCTAGAGACCCGTGGTCTCTTTCTACCTTTACCAATGTTCCAGTTGCAAGATATCATTCTCTCAGCAGGTCTGGAGGCATCTGCTGGATCCAAGCCAGCTGCTATAGTCAGACCTTGTGTGCCACAAGGCTCCTTTAGGTCAGAGATACGCAGTGATTTCAAAGGGATCTCTGAAATAGGGATGCCTCCACAAAGAGTGGCTTGCCTGGACACAACAAAGAGTGTTGGAGAAACAAGGGAAACTCATGCATCAAGAGGGGGAATGTAAGCAAGAGGATGGTCTGGTGGATCAGGGAAAGATTGAGAATAGGGGAGGGAAAAATGCAGGCTTAAGTAAGGGAATGTAGAACTACATGAAACACTGAGTCTACACCATGGGCAAGATGATCTGTTGAAGGACGGGAAATCAGCAGGATTTATGGAGGAAGGGAAGAATTACAATTGGCAAAGAATGTAGGTCTGCTTGAATTGAGAGGAGGCAGAGAAGAAAGAAGGGAGAGTGTGGATGGGGAAAAAAGCATTTTACATGATTTAGTGTGCTGAATGCATGTAAAGAATTCAGCTCCTTGAAAGCTCATGCGCTGACCTCTCCTAACTTTTCATCTAAGCATGTTCTTCATAAAGGGATGGTTTGCCTTATTTGGGTTTACTCTTTGAACATTTGTTAAAGTAGTCATGTAATAACCTATAGAATTCGTATTCTGACTATCCGACCCAAGTGAGTAAACAGACTTCCATGTGTGCATAAACTGGGGTTTCTCTGGGTCAGGAATAAAGGATGGGGATAACAGAAATGACCACTCTGCCCTTAGATTGCATAGTTATTGATTACTTTTAAACAAACTCCCATTTAAGTCTGAGAATCTTTTCATTGACTTTAATGGGAGTTGTTACATACTTAATGTAACTTCTTTGTTGCTTTCCAAAAAAATTCTTTGTTTATGCATATCAGTAGACTATCAAAGAAAGTGTGCATTAGTTTCACTTAAATCCTGGTTGATCCATCTTTTCATGATCCTCAAATATTTTGCTAAGTCATACATTTTTCCATAAATTGGTTATCTTGGTTGTATCTTAATGATTGCCTTATTTACAGTAGATTTCCCCCCCCCCCCATTCTTGAGATAAATATATATTTCAGAACCAGCTTTTGAAATTTAGTCTTGTCCCAGGAAGCTTCTTATAAACTGGTCTTAGAAGTTGTCAGTAAATTATTTTGGAGTATTTTATTTCCCAAGGAATCAGAGAAACTGTATGTTTATTATATAGCAAATCCTGAGACATGGTGAATAAAACAAGACTAAAGCAGGAAAGCACTGGCAATAAGGAGATTAAAGCACCCATCCACTGGTTATAAAGAAAAATATTCATTCACTTTAATATAAACAAGAGCAAGAATAAAGGAAAAAGAGCACTATAAATATATATTATTTTAAATATATAACAATTTCTCAGATATTAACTCATTTTCAAAATGTGATCACAAAATATTTACATGGATGATCACATCAAGTTATTAAACTAAGTATTTAATATTAACATTTTAAAAAGTAGCAATAATATAGATTGGTCTTAAATTCATAACAGTTGTGGGGAGTGTGAAGGGAGAAGAGAAATGTGGCTGTAGTATCTTAAAAGTAAATACATCCATGTTGTGAGTCCGACATAGTCAAAGCACAATTCCTCTTTGGGGTGCATGAAGGACCTTACCTGGGTTTTAGGAATCCTGCTAAGTCATGAACAGCCAACCTGTGGAACTTTTTGGTAAAGGATGTTGTGAAGGCCAAAACCATAACCAGGTTCAAATAGAATTAGATAAGATCATGAAGGATAGGTCCATCAATGGCCATTTGCCAAGATGGTTGGAAATTCAACATTATGCTCTGAGTGTCAGTAGCCTCTGATTGCCAGAAGTTGGGGATGGACAACAGGGGGCAGATCTTTCTGACTGCCTGTTCTGGTTCATTCCCTCTGCACCATGATTCACACCAGAGCCCAAGGGATCACTCATTTCCCCTCCCCCACACTCACTAGGCCCTATGCTGCAGTTTCCACAGTTCCAGTCAGGACAAAACTTTGAAGAGAGCAAAATATGCTGTACCCGTGAGTATTGCATTAGTCTCACTCACGATTCTAATGGAAGTTCCTGCTGAGGCTATCTGCAAATGTGTTCATTACTCCCATATGGTGCATGGCCAACAGGGTGATTTGATGTGAGATGCACCAGTTCCAGAGTTTGACTGCCTCCATGCAGTGGGAAGGACCTTGCTTTCCCCTGTTGATGCGGTACACCATGGTCAGAACTCTGACATGTCTGGTATGGATGAAAGGTAGAAATCTTTTGCAGGCATTGGGCACTGCTTAAAGTTTGAAGAGACTGACATACAGTTTGGACTCCTATGGAATCCAAGAGCACAGAGCACCATGGTTGTCCAAGTGCACTCCCCAGGCCAGTAGAAGCACCCATAATGAATGACTGTGTAGCAGAGTAAGGATCAAAGAGGACCACTACACACAGAGTCTCCTTGGTTTCCCACCCAGTAAGCGATGCTTGAATGTTCTGAGAGACTAATATTTGCTTGTCCAAGACATCTTTGCTCAGAACATAGACTATCCACAACCACACCTGGAGGCACCAAACATGGAGTTGGATAGTTGATTGAGTCAAACAATAATTATTTAAGGACAGTAGACATGGAGTTGAAAAAAGTTTGTTTTATAATTGTTAAAACACAAATTGTCAGTATCACATGTCAAAATATAAAAAGAAAATATCCTCAAATCAAACTCTAATAAATTCTCAAGTGGCATTTTTCTTTCTTTGCCTATCTGCATATTTTGATTATTACTGGTGCAAATATTCTTTTCATCTGTTTGTGTGTGAGAGTATGGTGAAATTGACGTTTACTGATGTACCAATGAAAATCTAGTCCTTCCAAGCCTAATGGTAAATAATAATATAAATATATAGCTAGCAGTGAATTACAAATGAACCAGATAGCTCCTGCTTTACCCACTTACAATTCAAGGTAGGCATTAATGTCCAACCGTACAAATCAACATGCTAAACAGAAAGATCACAAAGCATCTAGACATAAGAGTTCATGGTTGAGGGTTTCGTTTCCACATGTTCAGACTTGCGCAGTCCATTACAGGCACGTGATGAATACCTACATGTTCTAGTTTTGTCAGCACAGCTGTAAATGCTACAAAATATTGCTCCTCCAATAATGAGAAATGCTGAGCTCACCCAGCCTAAGTAGAGGGCAGCCCCCAGGTCTCGTTTCAGTGCTGCATGGACTGCTGGATCATAGAAGTCTCTGATGATGTTACTGGCAGTCCAAGACACAGGTATCAGAATTAGAATTGCAGTTAGGATAAAAATGATTCCAGCTGCCAGCAGAATGTTACTCCGCACTTGTTTGTTGTCCCCAACACACTTTGTGCACCTTGTGCCAATAATAGCTATCAGAAAGGCAATAACTGACAGTATCATGGCAACACACATCAGTCCTCTGCATGCTTCTAAAACAGGTGGGAGCGCTAATACGGTGTCGTAGAATTTACACTGCAACTTGATATTGACTTGACTGACGCAATTCATCCATAGCCCTTCCCAGATGGTCTCAAACACCACAATGTTACCTTCAATGAAAGCAGATATTCTCCACTGAGGCATGGCAGCAATTGCAAAAGTCCCAACCATGCCGATGCCTCCAAGTATCAGGCCTATGATTTGCAGTGTCCAGAAAGCCATGTTTCTTCTGTGACAGGTGCACCAAAAAAAGGACTCAGGCAAGTGTTTCTGAAGCAGGGTTTCTTGGAGATAAAATAGAGAACAAGAGAGAATCTTTTTCCTGTAGTAGTTGCCTTGTATACCAAAGTGACTTTGAAGCTGTTTCAATTTGTATTACTGATGTTCAGATAGGCAGCTGTCCATTTTCTGACCGAGTAGAAGGGCCTGCTATTTATTTGCTTTGATATTTAAAAGACCTCTGACTAGAGCACTTCACAATCAGGCCCAACAGCTTTCCAGCCAATGAGAGGCTAGATAGGGTGTATCTAGCAATATCCTGCTTGACTTCACTGTTTCTCATGCGATCATTTTAGTGATGCTATAATTAAATATGTAGCAGGGTCCCCATTATAGAAAGTTAATTACAGGATGAATCATTCCACAGCAAAACTGCATCTGTGGTGAAATGCCAAACATAAGGTGTTAACCCAGGACTTAATTTCTGTCTTGTAAAATTTTACCTAGTCCGATTTTACATCAGTCCAATTCTATGATGAAAGCTAAAATTGGACTTAGGGTGGGACTTACATGCTTTTTGCGCTCTCCTACATGAAAAACATTTGATTTAAATTTTTTTTTAAAAATTAAAAACCCACAAAAACTAGCAGGCACTTACTGTAGTTCTTTAACAGTGGTTCCTGGTTTTGATCAAATGTAAAAGTTAATCATGGAATTAGGTAAAGTAGGCTCAAATGTTGTAATCAACATCAAAGCTTTACTTAAACAGATGCATAATTTATAAGGACACCAAAACAAGTAGCTGGTATCATTTCATAGCTTTAGAAGGAAAGGCCACTGACAGGAAATAATCCTCTCTGTGACTTCCTGCCTATTAGCAAGTGAATGTTTTCTGTAACAATACCTTCTTCTAGCAGGGGAGAAAAATTCTCCAACAAAATAAGAAGGCACTAATTATTCATTTATATAATAGTGCTTGCCTATTCTCTAACCACTGGATAATACTTACAGGATGGCTTAGTGGTTCGGGATATCTCCTATAATATATGACTTGCACTGCTCGGAGGATTATGAGGCAGGTCTCCTGAGCTGTAATCCTGTCGCTGGAATGGTTTGGTGTGGTTTAACCTCTCGCACTCTTTCATTTTCCCATTTCTGACTGGAATTGATAATATATAGCTACACATGGATCTTATGGAGATGAGTTCATTTTTGTTAGGACAGCTCTTTGACACACATGGCCAGATTCTCAGCTGGTTTTAAATTGATGTGTATCCACAGAAGGCAGTGGAACAATACCAGTTCACATCAACCAAGGATTAGTCCATAAAGTGCTGTTTGAGAACTATATATAATGATTGTTGAGTTTGTTGGCTTTATGTGAGTGTGGAAGGTCAAATGCAGCCTTTGATTTTATTTTATTTTTAATTTATTTACAGCTGGAGGTGCTTATACAAGTATTTAAAATACTAAAAATAAGAACAAAAATCCATAATAAAACGACTTTGCCTGTGCTGGCTTAATAAGGGCAAAAAACTCTCTCAGCCTACCATCACTAATTCAAACTCCTAGTAGACCAAGGAGGGACTGTAAATAGTGCTGAGCATTGGAAACTCATATTCTCTATCTGTATGGAAGGTCCCGTAGGGGGCTCTGGCCAAATAATTTTGAGTCTAGTAGCAGGAACCACACAGTGACCTAAAACTTCCTTGATTGAGATACAATGTTTAACACCTGTATAGTGCTCTTGAAGCTCTAAGCATTTTTTTAAGATTCTCTAATTCTCCAAACAGACCTATGAGGTAGATGAGTATCACTGTCCCTATTCTACAGATGTGGAAGGTGAGGCAGGGAGATTAATGAACTTGCTCAAAGCCCCAGAGTGAGAGGTGTCAAAGTTAAAACTAGAAGCCAGGTGCAGGAGCCAGGTAGCTGCTTCCTAGCCTCGTATATCAAGCATTAGACCATGCCTCTAATCTCAGGCTGGATCTCACTTATACAGTAGGTATTAGAGCTCGATGAATTTTATTTTATCACAAAATTTTTACAGGCTTTGAAGCAGAATCATTTTTGTTTTCTTACCCCCTCCCTTCAATATTTTTATTGAAAATATCAACACTGGTATTGAAAGGCCATCTCGGGAGGGGGGAAATGGTTGTTCAAATAACTTCAACCAGCTTTAGTAGATACCCGAGTCTAAGACTTATCATGCCCAGTGTCCTGATAGCTTTAGACAGTCTAAGTAGATAATATGTTAAGTGTTATAGTCTTGTGATTTTGGAGGGTCCACTGTTGAGGTCATGCATAAAACTACACTCTGGTGGTCAGAATACGATTTGTGTGGGAGATAAATTGTAGCCAGAAAAACTTTAGAAAAATGTATCCCATGCCATTTTCTATAGCTATTGCATCCAAAGTATTTGAATGCTTCTTCTAGATTGTCACCACCTAAAGTAGATGACATCACAGTGTTTGTGTGTAAGATAGATGTAACCACACTGACTCTACTTGTGTACTGTCAAATGATAGGATAATTATTGTCATTGAACCCTGAGGGAATAAAAGGAGGAAAGGAAAACTGAAAAGTGGGAGGATAGAGACTAGGTGTTTTTCCTGGCATGTATACAAATAGCTGAAATGGAGCTGAACCATTGATGGCATGCTTTAGAAAGGTAATAATTAGTTACATGAACTGTGTGTGTGTTTTTTTTTTCCTTCTCTTACTAACGTATCTAAAAATACAAATGTTACCCAAAACATGGCAGTGAAGATGGGAGTCTCAGAATTCCCATGGCCTGATCCATTTAGGCAGCTGCAGGATGATGCCTTTCTGCCCTGGACAAAATATTTAGTGTCCTTTAAAAATGTTCTAGTCTAATCTATGAAATCTATTTCAGGCATTTATGAGGCACCTGTCACGTTGGTATCTAAGTTTGGAGAGCAACGGACCTCATAAAGGTAGATATGTGAGACATGCCATTTTAGTGCTAAAGAAGAGAAGACCAAAGGATTCTGGTGAGGGTCAGCACCCATAACACTTAAGAGGTAGGAAAATAATTACAATATACATTCTGGGCTTTTTGAGACTGTTGATTGAACCATTCCCATTCTGCTGTTGAAAATAAAATGAGGAAGAATCCACTAGTGAGTGCCTTTATGAGAGCTAACAGCATTGTATACAGTCGGACTAGTACTGGATGAAATTGTGTGAGACCAATTAACTGAAAGAATTTTCCATGATAAATTGTTTACTCATGGATCAAAACGTTACAGTACATAACTGAACTGGCTTGCCAGCCATGCAGTGATGGCACAAAACATGATGGATTTTGTGCTGGTGTTGGAGCCTGAAGCTACAGCAGTTTTCAGCGAGGCAAGCTAGGTTTGCGTTGGCACCGGCTCTGCTGGCGTTCCCACAATCGGTATGACTCTGTTGGATCCAAGGGTGGGTATGTTGTCTGTGACTACGTATGCTACTGCTTCATCCTGAACCCAGAGTGTGCACGTTTGTTGGCTGCTTGGCCCTATTTGCTGTCGATAATGGTACACCTGATGGAGTCCTGCATTATCTGTGGTTCTCAAAGTGGCAAACATGGCCTCCTTCTTCCAGGCCCCTAACCATTTCCTATATTACATGTGATGGTTTGCTTGGCAAACCCCTGTACAGTGAATGGCAACAAAAGGATTAACCAGCATTGGATACACTGGAATCAGCCAAGAAACATTTCTATGATCATTTAGTGTACCAGATAGCAGCACCAAATGTACCGTGCTGGAGTCTGAATCTGATACTTTATCATCCGGGGTATCTGTCACAAAACCTTTGAAAGGGCCTTGATTTTTACAGACTACACCACAGAATATACTACTTAACATCACAAAGGGGAGAAGAAAGATATGGTGAATTATTAGTGTTGAGTGTATTGTATAGAGTTTAGATGGTGAGAGAGAAGAGGTAGAAAAGATTAACCAGAAAATGGAAGGAGGGTGGCTCTGGGAATTGTTACTTTCAGCAGCTTAAATACATCAGAATGAAGGGAGAGGAGTCCTCACTAGTTCTGTTGCTTGTATGTTGCCAGATGTGCTGACATCAGCTGGTGAAGTGCCCTTGCATCATCTTGTGTGATAGAATGTGGCATGGGAAGGAGAATGAGGACAAAGGAATACATGTATCTGAAAGGAGTCCATGTCCCCAGAGAGGCCCATTGTCAGCTAAGCAAAAGAATCTGAAAGCTTGCAGGTGTACAGAGTCTGGAGTTGTGAAAGGGAACAACTCTTCTGGTCCCAAAAATCCTACTCTGTAAGAATATCTAGGAAGGAAAAGGGACAGTCACAGGGACATTCTCAGCTCAGAGCAGGAGAGTTTTGAAGTCTGGGAACTTTGTTGCTCACATTACTTTTTACAAGCTGCACATAACTTCATAATTCCAAGAAATTATCTTTGTCCGGAAATGATTCTACATCACATATGTACATTGGCTGGTGCAATGAAGTTGTCCCTAAAAGTACTATCTTCCAATCAAGGCACTTACTGAAATACCATCTCAGTACAGCAGCTCAAAGAGCTTAATGGTATTACCTGACCAACTCTTCTCCAACGTTAATTTAAAATAGAATAATCTTGTATATTCAGTTTATTCGCACAAGCAACCTCTTTGGTCATTTCAATTGTTTCATGACAAGCATGCTGAAATCACAACATAAAGGATGTGAGTCTGAGGGTAATGCAGGAAAATATTTTTCTATATGTCCATCTGGTGCAGGGGGAGAATTTAAGAGATCTCTTAGTTTACTTTGTTTTAGGTGGGTAATATAGTATTGTTCCACAGCAATCTGTGTCGTTTATATTTATAAAATGGTATCTATAAAATCTGTCATCACAAAACAAAACATTTTGGGCCAGACTACTGTGACTGGCTCTTAAATGGTCTGTGGGATGGGGAGAGGAGGAGGCGTGTGTGCGTGTGCGCGCGCGCGTGTGTGTGTGTTTACACACAAACACATCCCATGCACTATGAAGCTCGGGCAGGTATTGAACTTAGTCCAGAGGATGCCTTAAAGCCACAATACAGCTCTTCTTATACAGATGATCTTATTAGGTTTATAGAAAGTTGATACCTTCCCAGTATACATTGGGTGATTTGTTCAGATACAGAATTGCAAGGTTCCACATGATTGAGACTCAGGTGTACTGTTGTGCCTGTGTAATTTCTGAAACTGCAGCTCTGCTGGTGTGGTTACAAGTATACACCTGCCACCAGCAATTTTACCACTTGTCTTCTAGCTCTAATCTGTGTAATCCGGTCTAAGAAGTGTATAATAGTGGTTGCATCATTGCTAACCCCAATGGGCTTCTCCACCTCTAGAACAACAGTGGGAGAATTTCAGAAAATCCTCAAGGATTTAGTTACTGATCATAAATCATTGAATGAAATCTTAAACCTTCACTTACCCTTGCCTGGCACTTGGTGTGGTTATTTACACTATGCAAATCAGGTGCAAAATGTTACTCAACAGATTTGGTAGTATTCTATTCCCACTTTACACTGACATAAATAAATACACAAGGTGCAGGGCAGAAGTGAGCCAGGAATTTTATTCATAGGTATCAAGCAACCTATTTCCTAAATAATCTCTTCAATCTATAAATAGTACCGCATATGCTATTACAGGATAGAGTACCCAAAAGTTTACCAGTAAAGCTGTATGGAGTTTGTTTTTCAAATTTTGAAAAACAATGAAGTAAAGTTATTTGATTTTTTCCCCACATAAAATTTAGATTTTTTTTTCAGCCAAAAAAATCAGAAACCAAAAACTTTTAGCTAAAAACCAAAAATATTGATAAAGATATGCTGACCTAGTGTCTCCCAGTCTAGACTATATCTTCCATGATGCCACATGGTTCTCCTCACTTCCTGAGTCACCACAGTGCCTCATGGAAGTCCCAGGACTGTGGTGAATCATGGAAGTTGTAGTCCAGCTCAAGAGTCTGGTCTGTAGAGGGGCATGAGGCATGCAAACTATAACTCCCATGTGCTACTTTGGCAGCAATTCAGAATAAATTTTTTCAGGTTTCTGCAGCAGTGTTTGCTTTCTAGTTTTCCTTTTTTGACAAAAAGTCAAAATTTTCTACGGAAAATGTTTATGAAATTTTTTTTACCAGCCCTATTGTTGAGACTGTTATTAATTAAGGCCAAGATTTTTCCAAAATAGGTGCCTAAAATACATATTTAGGTTTTTAAATAAGTCACTTGATTTTTCAAATGAGCTGAGATTAAACGTGCATTTAAGTACCACTTTTGGAAAATCTTGGCCTAAGTTTACAGGCAAGTATGAGCTCAGCTCACATAAATTTATTCTGATTTTCAACTATTTTGCATTTCCATACATTAAGATCAGGTTTTTTAACACTTAGCTACATGTACATAAAATAAAACTTAATGTTGCATTAAGACCAGTGCAGTCAGGTTTTGCAATCAGTTGCTGTCCTCTTAGAATGTCTGGTTCGTCTGACTGAGGAAGCAATCTTCTGTGCTGTGCATGGGAGTACTTTCATTCCTGATAAGGTTGGTTCACAGATAGGTCTGGATATATTTTTTTCTATGATGACCTCTGCCCAGGCTACTAAAGATTTGTATTAAATGAACAAACTTTTTTTCTGTTCAGAACTGAAATGGTTTCTTTTTGTTGTCTTGAACATGTGATATACATTATTGTACTGGGAGTGAGGGGTCATGCAGTATATATATTTGTATAGTCATCTGGTTTGGTGTAGGGATTCTGGGGGAGAATTTTGAAAACATTGAAGTCCATTGATGAGACTTGCATGCCTAAATCCTGTAGGCATTTTTGAAAATATCTCTGCCTTTTTATGAGTGTTTATACAGTGCCCAGAACATTGTGTGTTGCCAGAAACAAATGATAGATAATAGTTATAATATACTGCATATGTTGAGCATTCTAAATATACAAACTTTTTTTATATTTCAAGTAAATAGTTAAATTTATCTGTGTATTGCATTTAAGATTTTTACTTTAAATTCAAATAACCACTGTATGAATCCTTTCTGTCACTTGATGATATAAATAATTATAGTACACCAATATATACACCCTCTTGAGTAAGGCCTTGCATCCTAATTAAAAGGGGTGAACTCAACAGATGATTTTATTAAACTCATTATTATAACCTCTGAAACAGAACAGGTGAAAGTGTAAGAACAAGGTGCTAATATAGAAAGACATAATAATTCTTTATTTTTTTTATTTTATTTTTTTTTTTACAAAACACATGAAACAGTTTGAAGCTACACATTCTTCATAGAACAACATTCACACAGTGCAGCAACTCAGCATAAGAGCCCCCTCCCACAAATAAAAGGGTTGCCAATAGAAAAGATAAACAGAGAGTGTAACAGAAATATAGGCAAGCTGTGCTGTATTGCATATGTAGTGCACATATGTATTACACACATTCAGGAATTTTCTTAAAAAATAATGAGGCAAAATAGAAATATAAGTATTTAGACACAGCTTAAAAATATAACTTACAGTTCTAAATAGACAATTCTAAAACAGTATGAGGATTTAGATTTCTTTAGCTCAATGCAATTTGCATCAGTGTAACTTAAAGAAGAATTTGGTCCCTGATATTTTTCAGCTAGAAATATCCTAAGACTAGAGAATAATACAAACAGGATTACATGATAACCTTTTGACATAATATTTAAGCCATGCCAAATTCTAAAAAGGAATCTCTCTCTCTGTTAATCTCCACAGGTAAAATTCTGGTATTACTGTGGCCAAATGGCAAACTTCTCACCAATTTAGTGGGGCCAGGATATCGCCTTCTCCCCTGGGTAATAGCCTTTACTATTCTCTGTTACTTTCAGTCGTTACAGAGTAATTTCTGTAATTTCTATATAGTTTCTATAGAATTCTATTGGATTCATTCCTATTACACTATTTTCCATAAGGGGGTACACAGTCACATTATTAGAAATCTTGTTTGCATTTTGCAAATGAACAGTGAGTAAAACACTGAAAATCCTTCTTTTAGCCCCTTCTGGCGCTAGTCCTGCATTAAGTTGTCCATGGGAGATCTCTGCATTGAAGTCAGTGGGACTCAGTGCAGACGGAGGAGTCTTCCCACACAGGAGTCATTACAGTATGAGGGCTCTGTTAAACACCTATATTGTACAGCAAAGAATCAGAACATTGTTTTATAACCCTGTTGTAAGTTGTAGTGCTTAAAAATATTGTTGTTTAAATACTGTCACTTTTAATAACAGGAATGCAAGCCAGTCTGACCTTTCCCCTCTTTCAAAAGAGATATTCATTTATGATAAAAAGAGTATTTCACGGTAAATGTAGAGCAGTGTGTCTACTTGGAAACTTACATTGTGAAATAAGGGACGTTTTTCAAACATTTTGGCCTCCCTGTCACTGCTGAGCTAATCTTTCACATTACCCTTCATTTACAGTGCATTAATCTCTCAGCTGTCGTAATTCTTTTAAACAATTACTGTATTATCCTCATTCAGTCTTATCCCCAGGAAAAAAAAGTTGATTTGCTCCATTTCTTCACAGCAATCAATCTGTATTTCATAACACAATAGAATCATATAAGCCGTTTTGTAATATGTGCCACATGAAACATAGCCCCAAAATAAAACCTTAAAATTGTTCCAAATAACTGTTACAAAGAAATTAAACATTCACTTTTACCTGGATGCTAAATATTTTTAAAACAAATTGAAACTTTAAAACACCTATAAATGATAAAAGTATGATTTCGTCTCCTGTGATAAAACTTCATAATACATTGTCTGTGTTGCCATATTAGCGATGATGGAGTCCACAGATTTAACCATAGTCCATGAATTTAAGGATGGTTACTACAGTGAAGTTATGAAATACAAATAAAGTTTCCTCTGACCCTACTTGTCATTCAGTGTGAACTTTAAAGTCCATTCACAAAAACTGACTTGCTGAGCTAAAAGAGCAAGAAGCAACTAGACATACTGACTTTTGGAATAGGAGCTTTCAGTTTTCCTTTGCATGTGATGAGTTTTGTAGGATGTATGTTGTGAAGGCACGGAGTACCTGTACCTTCTGGTTTTCTCATTACAACGGCAGAAGCAGCAGAATATTGCTCCCCCGGCGATGAGACAGAATGCGGATACCCAGCCTATATAAAGGGCCTCCCCGAGTTCTCGTTTTTGTGCTACGTTGACAACTGGATTGTAGAAGTCTCTGATGATGGTATTGGCAACCCAGCACACAGGGATGAACACAACAATACCAGATATGATGAAGAGGACTCCAGCTGTCAGCAGAATGTAACCCTTGATTCGCTTGTTATTCCCAGTACACTGAGTGCACTTCATGCCAACAATGGCTATCATAAAAGCAAGGAATGAGAGTGCTGAAGCAGAACACATCAGTCCTCTGGATGCCTGTAGATCAGGTGAGAGAGCCAAGAGGGAGTCGTAGACTTTGCACTGCATCCTGATGTTGGCTTGCCTGATGCAGTGCATCCATAGTCCTTCCCAAATAGTCTCAAACACTACAATGTTGTTTTCAACGAAGGCAGATACTCTCCACTGAGGCATGCCAGTAACTGCAAAAGTCCCAACTAAGCCAATGCCTCCAACTACCAGTCCAACAATCTGCAGTGCACCACTGGTCATGTTTTCTTCTGAGACAAGTGCAGGACACTGAGATCCTAAAGCAGTTTCCTTTGAAGACAAAAAATAAGCAGCCGAAGAGACGCTCCTCCAAGATTGCTCTTGCTTTTGCCAAGAAGCATTTAAATAGATAGTCTCCGCTACTTCAGACCAGTTTAAATCTGGTGTATGCTGGCTAGTACTTAGCTGCACTTCATTGTCTTTAAAATTCCACTGACTCAGGCAGGTGAACTGACCAATCGAGTGTAACAGCTTTCAAAGGCAATGAAAGACTAGACAGGGCTGGGTTTGTCTAAATCAGCAAAAGAAACAAAGGAAAAATATGCTCTACCATCCACGTAAAAACAAACAAACAAACAAAAAACCTCAACACTCCCAGTTAGTCCTCGCTTATTGTGTAAATATTTTACATGTGCCTAGGAAATGAGCCAGTCTCTGTAATGAGAGGACACATAATACTTGTATGTGCACGGGTGCTGCAGGTTATATGGGTAGAGAATATTCATCTGCCTCAAAAATCTGCTTTGTCAAAGTGCCAGAAGGAAAGCTAAGGATACAGGGTTGCTGTCTTTACTTGGGAAGCCATGCTTTTATATTCTTGTGATCCTAGTGACTGTAATAGTTTTTCTGAAGCTTCAAGGAAAATACTGCTATATGATATGATCAAAGAATACACTAACCCAAAAAGAAAACATGACACCATGAAGTAAAACAGATGTCATGTCAGAGGATAACCAAAGCTGCAAAAGACCATTTTAAAGGTGTTATAGAACAATAATAAGCCCCAGTCCTAATAATACTTATATACTTACCTAGCTTTACACAGGTGGATAGTTCCACTGAGTTCAGCAGGGGTATTCAAGCATGCAAAGTTATTCATGTGCTTAAATGGTTACAGGGTAAGAGGCATAGAAGGGAGTTTTTAGTTAATGCAGAAAAACTTTTCCCCACTTGAAACTAAACTAAGAGACTATCTCTAACCTACCCCCATGGAGAATTTCAGCTTTGAAAGTAAAACCATTTCTGAGTTACCTATGTGCAAAAGAAAATTTTTCAGTAATTGGAAAGAAACGTAATTTCAACTTCATAATTGAAAAATAGCTAGTAAATAGATCTTGGTCTGATTTCTGTCCCCAAAAAATTCACCTTTGGGGTGAAAGCAATCATAGAAAATCCCAGCATCAAAGGAATTTGGGGCAGAAAAGTCAGAAGCAACAGAAAACATCAGTGGAAAATTCAGAGGAAACACCCATGAACACAAGATTGTTTCTCTGGTTTTTATACCAGTGTAAAGAAGAATTTGGCCTGATATATGTATGTATCTTTAACATCAGTAGTGAAGCTATATTTCACTATGAAGTGAAATATATGATTATAAACTACTGCCCCATACATTGAGGAAGTCACCACCATATAATATCCCAAAGACAGGTTAATGATCTTGCTCACTGGAGATTAGTTTTCTAGTCTCTTGTTCCTCTTTTATAAATTTTCCAGAGTCATAGTAAAATGCCAGGTGGAATGGATCTGAAGCTCTGTGTGACTCGAAATCATGTCTCACTCACTAACAGAAGTTGGTCCAATAAAGATATTACCTCATCCACCTTATCTTTCTAGTATCCTGGGACAGACACAACTAAAACTACACTGCATACACCAAATACTTTTGACCTTTTAATCTGCTAAAAGGCTTACTGAATCTGACCCTGACCGAACCTCTCATTCCTTGAGTCATGATTTGTTTCCAAGTTGTTTGTTTAGTTATTCTGTTGCAAGATCTCAGGAACACTTACGAGATGGACACCGATATGAGGAAACAGCAGTTTATTGATTGGTACCAGTCGGCTCAGCGGAATAGCTTCACAAAGGCTGAGCCCCGATTATACTGGGGCGAAGCCTTATATACCTTATAAGTTTACATGAATATTCATACATTACATCATTAGTCTTTCAAAGATACATACATCAGCAACTCATGGATTGGCTCGTTAGTATTTCTTAACCATAATCACACCTCTTTCCAGAAGTGGGCCTTACTCTTGTGATCATTAGTCTATCGGTAATTTATAGAATTGCTGACTTGTTGTTACTAGGGGGAAGTCGGTGAAGGGGCTTGCTGAGGAGTTGCTGATCTAGGGGTTAACATAAGTTCTTTAAGAATTTGCTGAATTAAGGGAAGTCAGTGGCCTTGCACAACTAGGGGCTTATTAACTTGTTAGTTATAATAGTGTTGTATTAGGGTCAAAGGAATACATACAGGCCAGTTAATATAATTACTTATAAAGCACAAAGGTATCGGTATACAAAAATATCTATACCGTAGGAAAGGGGGGGGGGGAGAAAGAAAGGGGCTTCCAGACACAGTTTGTCCCCGGCCCAATATAGATTCCTGAAAAGTCATGGCTTCTAACCGCAAGGCGGTTGTGAAAGTGCTGTCTGGGCTGTCTGGATATTAGATATATAAAAGTCAGGGATACAAATGCAGGCCTGCAATCAGTTTCTTACAAAGCATAAAGATCCTTTAAATAATCTTATAATATTGTGGGGCCAGGTCTTGCCTCAATTCCCTTTCTCTTATGTTCTGAAATCACAATTGTTACCTCTGCACATATCCTAACCTAGAGATAGTCAATTTTTTTTGTCGGTGTCCAAATTTCTTGGTCAAGGTATAGTGAAGATCTACAGTCCTGAGAATTTTCTTTTTTAAAAGATAAGTAAATAAAAGAATGTGGGGCCCATTCAAAAGCTTCCAGTGGGTCAGATTTAGCCCACAGTCTGCCTGTTGATTCCCCAGCCCTAACCCAATGGCACTGGGTACCTTTCTCTGAAAAGTGCATTTACTGTCATTGTGTCCCTTTTTGCATACAGTTACCAGTGCCTTTTTTGAAGTCCAAGAGCTATTCAATTAAGCCTGCTCAAATGAAACTTGCTGCAATACTCTGCAAACATCTGCTTCACAGCAAGGCTACCCTGTACCCACAATACTCTGCTTGCCCTGCATTTCTCTGGCATAAGTGTTGTTACAATTTTAACCTCTTTGTTTTTAATTTAAAAATCCACCACTGATAGTTGAACCCATTTCTGCTATCTCTGATAGCAATACATGGGCATGGTCTAGTGTTCTTCTTTGTTAGTTAAGGTTATTGCAATGCTAACACAAGCTCCAAGTCATCTTTGATTGTCTCAGTCCTTTTCACTCTGGTCAGGCACCCTTCTCTCTCTACTGGCCTTTGATTCTCTGGTCGCAAGTGTAGGAGAATGGTTAGTGCCCTTCTTTCAGATGTGGGTCATTCCCACTGCTATCAGGAAGTGTATCCCAGCAACCAGGAAGCATCCAGGCTTTGGCCATGTTCTCCCCTCCCTCTCTTCTGGAATTCACCTTTGGGTTGAGAGCAATCCTAGAAAATGTCAGCACCAAGGGAAATTGAAGAGAAGTCAGAAGCAACCAGAAACACTGGTGATAATCCAGAGAAACTCCTGGGAAACCAGTGGGGTTTCTCTAGATTTATACCAGTGTAAATGAATGACGAATTTGGCCTAATGTCTGTATGTAACCTTAGCATGAGTAGTGGTACTGCAGATATGAACTGAGATTTATGATGGTAAACTAGTGCCACCTACAACTCCTAGGTGTCTGGGAGGTGTCATTTCCAAGGAGCCATCAAGCCAGGGAGTCAGATTCAGTGACTCTCACTGGGCCAGATTCTGGTCCCATTTACAATGGTATTAATCCAAAATCACACCCCTGAATCCTATTGCATTACTATAGAAAACACACACATTACTATAGTTTTAGACATCTATAACTGGAATCATGCTTAGTTGTGTGACAAGCGACCTGTCATATTGTGCCATAAGTGATGCGGATTTCAGGAAAGAGCTGCAGCAAAATTAAGTGTGTGGGTTGACGTTTTTGCAGGGCTTTCTGAAATTATGATGGATCCAAGCCACAACTAGTCTTAATCCACCTCTGCCTCAGGGCATATTCAGCCAATGAGTGTTTGTTCTGTTGATGCTTCTAGTCTTCTTCAATTTTCTTGCTCAAATTTGGTGAATTTCAGTGTAAAAAAACAACAAAACCTGGTCTCCTAGCTCCTGTTGTAAGAATTAAATTCTGCTAATAGAACAATTGTAAGTGTTTTAATTCACCCCCAGACTCTTAACTATTATTCCAAAAGCAGCACTCTCCAGTCAGGATTACAACTCATCAGGACACCAAAAATTAAGAGGTACCAATGTTCTCCTATAATTCTGCCCCTGGCTGTTGGCCATCTCAGTCTGAAGTGCACAGCAGGCTTGGAGCCTGAACCAGAGCCTTTCGATGTGAATGGGAAAGTCCCCATTGAGTGACCTCAATGGGCAGATTAGATCCTTATTGAAATGAATTGATACCACTAAAATGGACTTAATATGTACAAATAAGCAAGCTCTTTAATAACATAGCAACAAAACTGATTTTTCTTGTAGGCAATTGAAGTTGTAATTTACAAGACATGGAAAAGGAAGTAGCTGAGCAAATAGTTGCCTTATTGATTAATATACAAAATCATTAAAGCTTGCCATATAAATTCAGGGTTAAAACTGTGTCTGCATCAGGCTTCCAGGATTTGCACAATTTTAGCAGGATTACATTTATTTTTCCTTTTTTTATTTAAAACTAGTTCAGGAATAAAGTCGAACAATCTTATTTGGAGGAGTTCTGGAGTGCATCTGATTGATTGTTTACAATTATAACATAGGAAGGGATGCACATCGTAATTCTCTGTACTTTTTTTTGTCACTTGTATTGGTGTAGTAAAACGTGCAATTATAAATCAAGGATAATGTTAGGTACCAATTCAAATGTCAGGAGTACCTGTAAATATATAATCAGACTTTCTAGTTGACCACTCTCCTGAGTACCTTATTTGATTATAACTAACATATATACAGTTCATTTACATTTGTGCACAGCAATTTTCAAAAGAATTCAGCATTTGTCTAACTCTGCTCCCATTTGAAGTCAATGATACCCATGATCATACTGAAAATTCCCATTCGTGACCTGCAATTTTAAAGTATGAAAAGACACAGGGATCAGATTTAAAGTATAGTAAGGCAAATGCACATTTCTCACTGCTCCTGGCAGAAAAAAACAAGGAAAAAGGTGACACATAACTGTTTACATCCCACCTGCCCTAGTTTAAACCCTGAAAGGACATAGTTTTTTGGTAACTTAGGACAATATAAAAAAAAAAGTAAGATTGAAAAAATACCTAAACTATAATTAAAAAACTCAGATTAGTTGTACACTTCCCATGGTGGCTCATACAACCCTAGAAGGCATAGCTCTTGAACACACAGAAGATGTTTTGCAAACTTGAGAGGCACACATTGGCCATTTTTGTCATATTCATGGAGTGAATCCCTTCAGTGCTATATAGTCTTCAGAATTGCTTTCCTAAATGTGCCACCTCCATTAAGTAGAGTGTGTGGAGAGATTTCACTTTTGAGCTAATTTGGTTTGGCAGCTGTAATAAGAGAGGAAACAAATGTCCTTAATGGCTTATGAGGAGGGAGGTGCAGAGCAGAAAGACGTGTGTGCGAGAGAGAGATATCAGTGATCAGACAGCTTTCATTCTGGATATTATGGTAGAATTCCTGCATTTTAGGACATGACCAAAATTGGTGCACTGCAGTCAAGTTTCCAGCATAATGGGGGAGTGTGTGTGTGTGAGAGAGAGAGAGAGAGAGAATTGCGTCTCCCAGATCATTCTCCTATCACTCTTTGTTCTTTATAGAACGAGTCAATAAGTCAGTTGTTTGTACATGAAAGAGCAAACCATTAGCCTTTCTCTGCTCCAGTAAATAGGACTGACATTGAGTGGTACCCAAAGTAGGTCAGATGTTGAATTTCCAGAAACTGGAATTGTTTCTAAGTGAACTTTTGCACCACCTCATGAGCAGGAATTTAAAAAAAAAATAACAGCTGTACCATTTTTGCAGCACTTTTTTCTAAATTAGCAATGATCCCCGGACTTTCTTTTTTACTTCGCCCGTGTTTAATTAGATGTTGAAGCTAGTAGGTGTCCTTTGAGTAGTTTGGCTTCCATTGGGTACAGTTCACTGGGGTTCTGGAAATTCTCCATTGCTACCCATTGAGCTCATTCTTCCCCACTCAGCACCTCAATCCCTGTCATTTATTTGCTATTATTAAAAACATTTTTAATAAACTACATAGGGAAAAATTCTATTAAGTGTAACATGCTTTTCAGTCAGGAACATGTGACAACTACGGATTTTCAGAAGCAGTAAGCACGTACAGCTAAAGTGCCAGAGGGAGAGGCAGTTGCTCAACACTACAAAAAATCAGGCTTCAAATCAATAGCACTTAAAAAAATTCAAGTTATCTATGTTCTCACAGAAAAGAAAAGTTCTGATGTCAGACCAGTTGTTCAGCATTTTCTTTCTTGGAGGGCTATTATTACCGTGTCTGCATATGTTTATTGGTCTTTAGTTTGCCCCAGGTACACTGTAATCTGGCATTTTTTCCTTCAAGATATTTTGCCTACTGTGCAAATCATGAAAAACTAGTTCAGCATATACGCTGCAAGCAGAAACAGTCTCACCCATTCATAACCAGCCCCACTGCAGAGTCACACGTTGCTAATCTAGGCAAGAGTTGCATCATGGCTCTCCACCAACTGATAGTAACAAAGGTCTTGCAGCTAGCAAATGGATCTGCGAACAGGAGTGTGACATAACTTTTTATGCTTCTCTAGCATGTTTTGACTAAGGATCACAAAGAATTTTACAAATATTAATTAATGCAGCTTCATTTCCGCCTGCTCATTGCCATCTTTGCTGATCATGTTATGATCAGGTCATGACAGTTTCCCTTTGGTTATTTTTTGTGTTTCTCAGTTTTAACCTGTGTTTGTATTGTGAAGTACTCGTGTGATGGTTTGCCTAACTAGGAATGGGATGTCACTGAGAGGGGAAAATTTGGTCTGAGTGGAATTTTCAAAAACATGTGCCATGACTTTAAATGGAACTTGTGACGCTTCTGAAAATCCCATCATAAATAGCAAGCAAAATGTTCTGGGTGTAATTCTCTGTTGCCCAGCATCTGATGTAGTCATCTATCCTTGTGCAAATGGGTATATTCTGATACCAACTTTGCCCAGGTGTAAGGGCCAGACTTTTAAAGGTATTTAGGCATCTAAATCCCTGCGATTTCAATAGGAGTTAGGTACCTAAATACCATTTAAAATCTGGCTCTTAATGACTTCCCCTGGGTACAGGTCCACAGAGAATCAGAGTAACAGACAAGAACATCTTTAAGCATGTGGGATAATCTTCCTAAGGGAAGTGATGGAAGCCCCTTCACTTGGAGCTCTTAAACATAGCTGGACAAAAACACTTGTAAATGTACATTAGGGAATGATCCTGCATTGGCTGCAAGTTGGATTTAATGGTATAGTAGGTTTTATTCATCTCCAAATTCAATGAGTTTAAACCTCCATTCTGAGGCCAGCTGCGTGTGACGAGGGGTGGATGGGGGTGTGGGGATTTAGGAAACTCATTTCTCACTTAAAATACATAAAACAAATGAACTAAACCCATCTTCTCAGAGGTGAACTGAAAGGGAACATGTAAAAAGCCATACCTTTTATTTGGGTAGGAAAGTGGTGAGCTCCCCAGCATAAAGTCCTGGGATGAATAAACTTCTTAAATTTAGGGGCGGGGGGAAATACACATGTATGAGCAATATGGTTAGGGGACAAGTTTAAAATACATGGCTTCCAATTCCCACTTTATCAGATGTAGCTATGAGGTGGTTGTCTTAGTAAAACTCCAGTGCAACTCCTGGAATAAGTCTACCTTTTAAAAAATGCAAGATCTTCTTGTCCTGCTCTGGAATGAGGATCCTCTGTCAAGAGTGACTAAAAACTGCGAGAGTGTCCAGTCTGAACCCTGTAAATTTTAGCACCCCTCCCCCATTCTGATCCCACCTCCATCATAGTACAGTTAGATGTCATTTCCAGAGGCTCCTGAGACAAATCTCTTGCCAGTGTATATGTTTTATCCACTCTCTACACTGTGAAGAGGACAGAACCTGCTGTGCTGCACTCCCCCCAACTCAATATGGGCATGTTTCATACTTGGTAAAAATACTTAATATTTGTAACAGGGCATTTTGTTTTATTTTTTAGCATTCCTAGTTTTACCCGTTTACTAGCTGTTAATTACTGTTCTCCCTGGATATGAAGGCTTCCATAATTATGACATTACAGATAAAAGTTTTGGATCAAATTCTTCCTTTAGTCACGTCCATGCCACCTCATTGATTTAAGTGGGATTTTACAAGTATCAATAAGGGCAGAATTCGACCCATTGCATGTTATCCACATGAAGTATTGTTGCTAAGAATATCTTGTTATAAAGGAAAGGTTGTCCCCAGTGTGAAAATTTATGTTCAATCATTTCAGTAAACAAGGTGGTCACTGGTCATGTTTGTAAGTAGCTAGGCAAATGTATTTTGAAGCATATCGTCTCAGGGTTTACAGAATTGTCTTCTGCTTCCACCTTTTTCTTCTCGCCAGTTTCCTCCCATGTTGCAGGCTGTCTTTTTTTATTTTTTTTTCCCCAATTTTCCTTTTTTTCTTAACTAAAAAACCCAGGCTTGCAGCCCATATGCTTTCCAGGATTCCTTTGTATCTACTGGAGAGCCAGGCATGAAGTAGCTGCAGGCCCCAATTAAAAGTGACTTAAACCTGTGATCTCTGAAGCACCAAAATCTAATAGTAGTAATTTTATTTATAAAGCACTCTCCCTCCCCTGCGGATGTGCTTGGGATGCCACTTAATAAATTTTAATATGATCTCAAAACTTTATAAAAATCTACAAAGAAAATCTGTGTGATTAAGAAAAAACCTTCTAAACCCACAAAGCAGGGTGGAAGGGAAAAGTGAAGGGTCACTCTTTTTTGCCAGACAACCATTTTAATATTAATAATGGTGCTATTAGTAATTGCCCAAAATTAAGAGTGACTGACTGAGGGGAATGTCAAGAAAGAGTGGGTTCAACGGTGTAGGAGTCATCATAGGCAAGGGGTATTTGCTTGCCAACCTACAGGCACAAAACTGAATCCTTAAAAGATGAGTGGTGGGACAGAGCCAGACTAGTGGAGCAGAAGGCAAAGCAAAGAGATGGAGCAGGAAAAAAAAACATAATTAAGCATCGGAAGATACTGTTTTCTACCTGGACAAAAACTGCCAAATCCAGGATCGGGCCTAGACCAAATGGTGCCCCAAGCAAGGAGTGTCTTTGGCATCCTCACCTCCATTTGTTAAATTTTTGAATACCTTATTTTTATTGCATTTGTAGCCCATTTCATGAGTCTGATACATGATTTGTATGTGTGATTTATCCCCATCATATAAGATGATAAAGTTACATGCTGGAATCTCTAAATTTGTATATATTCATGCCATATATAAGCAAAAAAAAAAATTTCCTCTAAGCTTATAGAAACTTTTTAATTTTAAGAATAACTGAAATGTACTAACATCAAGAAATTGAACTGTGCACCAACATTGGGTGAACGAACCAGTATTAAAGAGTGTTACAGTAGGTGACAGCCTTGGAATGTTAATCCTAGTACTTTAGTTCAAAAGATCACTTTTCTTTCCTTTGCTCTTGTGAACTGAAGCACAGCGTCAGAGAGATCCAAAGACTGGCCAATGGCATTTTCATGCAACAAAATAGCAAGCAATGGTCAGTCTCTTGTTGGCCATGGTCAATTGAAGATATGTTTTAATGAGCCTGAGCTTCAAAAAGTTGCGCTCACCACTCATGATTGTGACCAGCAGCGTGAGCAGAATCCTCAAAGCTATCCACACATTAGGAAAAGTGTCCTACAGCTCTGCATCATGAATGAACTGGAGAACTTGGAGTGGAAAGTGCTTCCTGTGTGGCAAAATGTGACGGATATTGTCCAGTTTGACATAGAAGTCTTTATCATTAATGTCTGAACATTCCGCATTTGTCAGCATCCAGTGAAGGTCCATACAATTGTTCAAGAATGTCTTCCTGTCCATTGGCAGCTTACTAAGGCCATGTAAAAAACCTAGGTCTTTTCATGGTGCTTCATTTGTCCGAATCTTTCTTCGATGGATACTCAAGCAGTGTCAACGAGAGAGCAAAAAAACTTGAATTCTTCTTCTGAACTTCCCATCACCTCATTTCTGTCTTCATAACCAAACTCTCTCTTCTTCCAATGAATATGAGTTTCCTTGAGCACAGGCTCAACTCCTAAGTTTTCTGCCATTTTTTTGGGAACAGTTACAGCATCTTCAACTCCACTGTCTCTGTAGGCCACAACAAAATCAAGGCAGCTTCTCACCAAAGTAGTAGTGGTCATGATGTCCACCAACTGAGTTTGTAATGCCTTGCTTACAACGTTTACTTGGAATGGGATATTGGGCCAAACAACAATTGAGACCAGAAATTTGAAGCCAGTGGTCTGGCTTGCCAGGCTTTGCGCCTCATGTCGGATTCCAGCCTCGGCTTTACTCAACTTCATCAATCAGCAAATTGCATCCAGAGATTTTCGGGAAAGTTCCATGAGATTCTATAAAAGTCCAAAACATTCTAGGAAGTTAGAATGAATCCACATATGGAATACCTGAAACATTTTACTTCAAGCATTCTATTTTTCCCTTTTGTTGCTCACAACAAAAACAGCCCCCAAGCCTGGTGTCCCCCAAGCCTGGCATTTCAGGTGATCTCCTGGGTCACTTGTCCCTAAATCCCAGCCCTGGCCATGTCGCCTGGATTCAGGGACGTGTGTATTCACCCTGCTTTATTCTGCATGTTCTTCTAGCTCCTGCCTCCCCAGGCAGCAAGGCTCCAACAGGAGCCATGTTTCCATAGGCTTCCAACCCAGACCTTGTAAACCCTGCTCCTTCTCTGAGAGGAGTGCAAGTGCCAAGCTGAACCATCAGTCAAAGCCTGTATGCCTCAATATGCAGCTTCTCCTTTGGTCCCCTCTTGCCCCAAATATATGCAGAGTTTTGACCATGTGCAGCTTCACTGGAAAGGGCAATTTCCAGCATGGGAAGGATCTATGGGTTCCTGTGACCTCTCCCACCACTCCCAGTACACCTGGCCTACCTCCTCTGCATATGCAGAAGAGGAAGGGATCATTGTGCCTGAAGAAACAGCATATACCTGAATTTTTAAGAACCGCTTTCTTCTAGGTTTGTGTCAGACTCATATTATAGCGATGTGTTGACTTTTTTTTTTGGCTTTTTATTTTAATAGTTGAATATTTACTGAATGCACTTTTCACTGTGCAGAAAAGTATCTACACTTATTCACAGTGTTGATTATATTGTTTTAAAGTCCCAATTATGCTCCATTGATTGCCAGTCTCCTAATACCAAGCATTCATTCAAAACGTAAATGTCTTTTCAGTAACCAAAAGCGTATGCCAAAGAATCTCACACTTGAACTTAGGGCATTAAAACATATTCAGCCTACTGGAGGCTGTAAGGTACACTTACAGGAGTAGATGGCAAAAATAATGATAACAAATAGTTTCCAGAAATACCGTACTGTTGAAACATTCTTACTGCTGTAATGCTGTATCTAACAAGCTAAGTTAAATATATCCTAGAAACCAGGCAGATTAGAACCACCCTGTTCAATTGTTACCACAGTTTGTGTTAATGGGACATGAACATGTAAAACATTTTTAAAGAATGGGTTTCAGTTCCGGGTCTCACTGATTTCTCTCTCACATAAAAAACCGGGAGAATGTGTTTGTTTTTTCCCTCCAGCCATCCTTTGTTCAGTGTTCTCCTGGAGCATTATACTGGGGTCTGATTATGGCTGGACTGTGCATGAATGCAAGTAAAGGCAGTGAACCTCCTGGTGCTTCCATTGGGGTGGAGCACCTCTGCTTTGCCCCCAGCACAGGCCTCTGGAGAAAAGTTGGAATAAATTCCTGCTCAGGTTTCAAGCATGCAGAACGTTGCATGCTAACGAGAAATTACCCTGATTCCTTCAGTACTAAAAAAAAGAAGAAAACTGAAAACAGAGAAAAAAAATTATTAAAAATCAATGCTTTTGAACACGTGCCCAATTTGTTTCTGCAGGTGCAATAGCCAAAATAGGCATTAGCAATACAGGTTTTATTGATTCAGAGAGCACAACAAGTAATGTGTTATTGATCAATTATTGTTAGATTTCTGAAGCACTAAATGAAGTAGGAGACATGGGGTTCTGCTCCTGCTCCATTTGAAGCCTTTAGCAAAACTCCCATTGTCCTATTTAAACACAGATGGTCTTTTCCTGAAGAAATTACAGCACATGTGGCCTGGCAAGGCTGGCAAACCCCTCAAGCACACATGTACTGGCTGCAGAGCAAGTCAACTTAGCCAGAGGAAAATCTGGCCTACTGCAGGAGGGGAAAAAATTAAACCTAGTTTGGGAATGAGCAGCTCATGTAAATGATTTCATTACTTTTGTCCTCTATATCTGCTGCTGGTGTTAAGCCGCCTACAAGAATTGCTTCATCCCCAAAATTTTAAGTAGCTCTGGGAGTGATTTAGAGAGAGGGAGAGGATCAGGTCCAAGTCCAGTATTTTTGTTGGTGGGGAAATATAGAAATTACTTTGAGATGGGGGTTGAGGGTCTTTTCCGCCCCTCAGTCATATTGTATTAGGGCTGGAGGCCCTACTTTTGCACAGCTGCTGTGTAAGGCATCTTCCTCTTCCCTACCCCATGCTTATAGACTGTGGGAGGATCCTCAAGAAGAATGTTGATAAATTGGAGAGGGTTCAGAGAAGAGCTATGAGAACAATTGAAGGATTAAAAAACATATTACAGTGATAGACTCAAACAGCTCAATCTATATAGCTTAACAAAGAGAAGGTGAAGGGGTGACTTGATCACAATTTGTAAGTACCTACATGGGAAACAAATATTTGATCATGGGCCCTTCAGTCCAGCAAAGGTATAACACAGTGCAATGGCTGGAAATTAAAGCTCAACAAATTCAGACTGGAAATAAGATATACATTGTTAACAGTGAAGGTAATTAACCATTGACATTTTAAAATGATGATTGGATGTTTTTCTAAAAGATACGCTCTAGGAATTATTCTAGGGAAGTTTTATGGCCTGTGGTATGCAGGAACTCAATCTAGATGATCATAATGGTCCTTTCTGGCCTTGGAAACGATAAATCTTTAGCCCTGTGGCTTCTTCCTAGTTGAGTTCCATTGTAGACTATCAGCCAAGAACAGTACTTAGGCCTATTCAGAATTCACACCCTTCAAATGTCTTCACACTCTGACAGACAGACAGGGAAGAGCCCATTTCTACATAGGAAAATGCAGAATGCAATTAATATGGTTTGTCTTATTCCCAAATCTGTACATTCATTCTTAGCACTGTTAAGCCCTAGTCAGCTGTATAAGAACATGTTTAGCAATTTTCCTGCCTGTTCTGAAGAATACCCAACTGAATAGAAAAATATAAACGTATAGACATAAAGGTTCCCTAGAAAGTGTAATTCAGCCACATTTTAAAAAGTTATAGCAATCTATCTAGATGCTTCATATGGTCCTCACCTCACCAGTATCTGATCCTCTTAAACCTATGGCTATGGGGTCAGCCCCATCAACTAATGATAATATTTAGCACTTTTAAATGGTCTTTATCCTTTTCAAAGCACTTTACAATTGTTAATTAATCCTCATAACATTTATATGATGTAGGTTACTAAGTACAGTACTACTATCTCCATTTCAAAGGCAGGAAACTGACAGAAAGATGAAGGCCCTAACTCATTAAAAACCCTCTACATTTGCTTTGCTGAATCAGGCCCCAAGTGACTTACCTGTGGCCATTGCTCTATGTAGAGTAGTTGTAGCTGTGTCGGTCCTGTGCGGCTTGCAAGCTTTTCTCTCATCAACAGAAGTTGGTCCAGTAAAAGATATAACCTCATCCACCTTGTCTCTCTAATTACCCATGGCCAGTGAGTCTTTGGAAGAGCTGGGGCTAGAATTTAGAGATTCCTGGGCTCCATTCCAATGTTAATCCCATTAGAAATCATGGACTACTTATATTTCTTCTTACAGTTAAAAAAACCAAGCATTTTTCAACCAATTTTTGTTAACATACTCCAGTTAATTGTATTTAAAATCTAAAATATGTGCATACATTTGTACTGTATATGAGCCATGACTTGATTTAAAAAAAAATCCTTCTTCAAAGTGTTTGGGTATGGGTTTTAAAACTGCTTTACCACAGCTATGGACACACAAACTTTGCCTCACTTTTTAAAAGTTTGATCTGCAGATTAGTACATGACAAACAAGGACTCAGATGCTCCCAAAGCTCTCTTTCACACTTGCACACACACAAACACACCCCTTGCCCTTCTGCTACAGATTTAAAAATGATGGGATGAATAGGAGAGAAGTTAGGATAGAGTGAAGTTCTATCTATGCATGCTACCCTAGAAAAACAAATGAAGGTTCTGACTATTTGTGCTGAAGTCAGTGGCAAAATTCCCATTCACTTCATTGGATGCTAGGTTACTACAAAATGTTAAATAAATTATTGCTAACCCAGTAATTTGTATGCTATAGTATAACATACAATTATGGTTATTTATGTTACCTGTGGTAGTGCCCAGAATTGAGGGCCCATTCTGCTATACGCTGTATAAAGATATATAGAGAAAACTTGCCTGCTCTGAAGACTTTGTGATCTATAAACACTCAAGACAAGTGACTGAAGGGGGTCTGAGATACAACAGAAAAGCAGTGTTCAGTGTGAAGACAGGTACATTTTGTTGGTTCTACCAATCCCATCCTCCTTCCCCTCCCCAACTGACCAGAAAAAAACCTTGACAAAATTCATTTCAGAGTAAAATATTGAACACTTATAGCTCTCCGGTTTGCTTTTTGCATTTGATCCTAGCCTCTTTCTATTTTAGTATAATTAATTCTAGTCTTTTCATGCACACGAACTTGCTACTAGTAGAAATCTACACAAAGGTGTGGCAATATGTAAAAGTTCCAGTGGATGCACAAGCAAATGGGGCTATTGTCAAATGGTTGATAGGGTGTGGGATTTATAGTATCGTACAATTTTTCTATAACCTTAAAACACATTAAATCTTTTTTTTCTCTTGTATTGTGGTATTTTCAGCAGAGTGTAGGTGTGGTACGGACAATTCTCATGTGTAACACATCAGAATCTGGCCCACTGTCTCTGTAGTTGGCAGGTGTGTTCCTGTTATAGAGTTAGGCTCCCATAAACAGCACTGGAGCCCTTTGGAAGAAACATTACAACAAAAGAAAAACCTTTAACGTCAGTTTCAAAGTTGCTAAATTGTTCCCCATTCACAAAAAGCAGCTGTGAAAGAGCATTATTGTTACCAAGCTACAAATACAAATTCCTGGAAATTCTCATTTAAGGTTGTCAATGAATATGAATTCTCATTATACTAAAATGGAACTGTTCACATTCAGTCATAAATTTCCTAGTAAGAAAAGCATTGCTTCATATTTGGTATTACCATTTGTGCCATTCCTTAGATGAGCTAAGGAATTCCTCTTTAGTTCCCACTCTAGCGGTTTTGAATTTTTATAGTAACTTATTATTGTATGTTTTAGAGTTAATACAGAATGTCCACTCCCTTTGATACTTCCCTTCCTCTGTTCCCCAAGATCTGTCCTAAAAATCTCTTCAGTATAGCCATCTCAGAAAACTGATATATATCCCTTTTACTCCCCTGTGCCAGAACAGAGAGGTCCATGAATATAAAAAAAATGAATAAGTATTTCTGTAGGTCATATTGGTGCACTCAGAAAAAACATCAGCCAAATTCTCTCTCTGCTGGATGTGTATTTACTACGGGCATGCTATGCAAATGACTGGTCATACATGCAATGTTAACTATACTAGAGCTCTGTAAAATATTGCACTGAATCTCAGATCCATTTAACTTAGCTTTGGACTCAAGGTTCAATGTATTCCTGCACTTCAGACTGTTGTCTGCAGGAGTTTGGTAAACACGGCTCCAGTTTCCTACACAGCTAGGAAGTCACTGAACTTCTTTTCAGTTGGCCTCCCTGACTCAAGAATTCCCAGGAACCCTGTGAAGACATTCATGAAGGGTGGGTATGTGGGGGAGACGTAATTGGGGATGAGAAGCTGGCTGTGGAGAGGGGGGTCTTCTTGGAAGTTCTTTTTCGCTGAACCTCCAAACAGACCTGCATAGAACAGTGTGCTTCCAACCAGTGCAAACTGCACGGTTCAGTTCGGCAAACGCTCCACAAATAGAGCCCTGCAGAGTTTACACTGCTTTAGTTACAACCTAGCCTCTATGGTTCGTCTACACTGCAGCTGTCAGCATGCTTCCCAGCATAAGCTGCCAGACATGCACTACCTCCCCTTGAGCTAGCACACTAAAGTAGCAGTGAGTATATCCACACAGCAGTTGGGAGAGTCCTTCCCGGTCTGAGTAGACAGACATGCGCTAGCTCCACTTAAGCTATCGCACTAAACACAGCAACATGGACATTGCAGCACGGGTGATGGCTCAGTCTAGCTACCTGCACATGTACTCGGGGTTGGGCAGGAGTGTGTGCAGTCAACTAACCTGATCCACCACTGGCGCCACTATGGCCACATGCTATTTTTAGCATGGGAGCTCAAGCAGAGCTAGCCCATGTTTGTTTACCCACACTGGAAAACATGCTCCCAGCTTAGACGTACCCTAAGGGGAGAGAGAAACAGACCAGAAACATCTGATTGTATCTTACATTGAATTAAAATAGTGAATGTTTTAAACCAAATTGAAACCATCACTACTCCTCCAGGCTCCCTCTGAACCACTGAAATATTGCACTGCTTAGAGTTTCATTAAAACATTTTTAACTGATATAAACTTATACATTGCGCATACTCATGCTGAGACATTATATTATTTTTGTGATACTTTTCAGCCTTAATTTAAAAGGGAAATCTGAAGATATTCAGATTTTTCATTTCCTGTGTTCAAAAATAAACTGACCCTGGTTTAAAATGAATCTCAAGGAATGATGAAGTTGCATGTATAATATATTTTAATACACCTTTCAGTATTTTACAAACAGTGTCTGCCAAAAGTTAGTCTGTTTTCTTTTTGATTTCATAGACTAGTTATTTTTTTAGAAGATAAACATATTAAGAAAACATATTGTCACATACTGGTTCAAGGCAGGATTATATAATGCAAATATAATAAATCAGACACTACAAATTATTACAGGAATAACAAAATGAGTTAATCACACCAACTTGCTGGTCCTGGAATGAGTCCTAAAAAAGAGATGTTCAAATAATTTTCCTTTACAAGTAAATCCAAGAATGTGTGCTCTCTCTCTCTCTCTC
>ML675610.1:29863277-29920597 GCA_007922155.1 Mesoclemmys tuberculata
TAAAGCTAACATCAATGTGCTTTCAGTTACACCTTAATTTGCAGTGTAGACCTATACCCTAGAAATCCAGACTCATATCAGAAATGAAAGGGCATTCTAAATACTTTGAAATATCCACTACATCCCTACCCTGTCTGTTGCTTTTCCTGCTGTCATCAACACCTGAGCAAAAAGATTTTTGATGAGCCCCAAACTTTCAGATACAGAACAATTTGAAATGGCTTTAAACATGCTTCAATAATCCTATATAACAACCTAAAATTTCAGACCATTCTATGACCCCTTCACATTTGACATGCCAGGTAAAGATTTCTGCACAAATGCAAAAAAGAATAAGATAGTCACTTTTAGAGTAAGTGTTCTTTAGGGGTTAATGCACCCAGCTGTGAGCCAGCACTCTTGGGTTCAATTCCCACCTCTGCTGCTGAGTGCACTTGATCAAGTCATTAATCTGACTTTTCTCATAGATAAAATATTTAGCAAGCTCATGGGTGTGTGGAAATTAATGATTGTTTGTAAGTCATTCCAAGACTCCTGAAAATTGCTGTTGAAATGCAAAGTGGTGTACATTTATTATTATTCATGTGCTTACTTTTCAGTAGGAACTTTGGTTTGCATTTCTCCACATATTTCACAGTTTTAGAGCTTGCATTAGAAGTCAGGACTTCCTGGCTTTCAGTCCTGTTTTCAGCCAACTAGGTAATACCACTTAATTTAGCTCCAAGTGGAAACTAAGTCAATGATCTCAGCCTAGTCTCGATTTGTGCACATCACAAATTATCACACAGTTCTTCGTAGTAGATAGTATCTGCTCCCAGAAGGGTCCAGAAGTGAATAGCCAGAGCTGGCTAGAGGGACCAAATGCCTGATTCTCCACCACATTACACCAGTTTTATGTCAGCATAGCTCCACTGAAGTTAATGGAGTTACACCAACATAAAACTGTGGAAAATCAGACTCCTGTTCTCTAATACTCCTGTCAGTGTTTCAAGCCCCTTATTTTGCTGAACTGCTGCTGACAATGAATCACATATTACTTTGGGTCCTGATTTTCTAATGCCTAGCAGCTTGTGTAGTCATTGATATCTGTGCCACGTAGGTGTCAAATTCCACCATTCTGATTTGTCATGATTTTACACCCACTCGGCTCACATGTCAGGCTCAGTCCCTTTGAAAATAGTCCCCATGTTCATTTGCCAGAGCTGAAGTCCCTCCACTGCAGATTCTACCTGGCTCCTATGCGGGTGCAGGGTGGGATGGGAAGGAGTTAGGAGGCCTCCCCCAACTATGCATTATGCATGACCCACATAATGGTCAGACAGAATTCCAGCTCCTGTGCTTGGGGGGGTATAGGAACTCGTGGGGACATGCAGCACCTAAAAGAGGGGTGAGAAGAAGGCAAAGCCATGACAGACTGCACCTCCTCAGACACCAGCTGGCAAAGTTGGCTGGTCATGGTCACGCAGGTCTCCAGAGAATAAATTGCACCTCACAAAGGAGTGTGCACTCATAGCAGGCGCTCCTAGGTTCCACATCCTGGCGGTCTGGAAAGGAATATGCCTCCCTCTAGGCCAGAGAATGCCCAGTGCCATGGCCATGGCTGAATGGCACAAGTAAGCACTAAGCATTCGCTAAAAAGCTGCCAGCAGGACTCAGCACTACAGCAAAAATGGCAAGATGGAATAAGTCTGTGCCCAAGCTTTGGGAAGAAACTTGGAAAGCATTGTAATGTGTGCTAAACTGTCAGGTTCAAAACAACTCTGAGTGTAATGACTGTTTTTAGGGCTGACCTGTAAGCAGCAAGCAAGAAAAGCGCCCCGTGCGTACTCGCTGATTTATCAGCACACAGCATCTAAAATAAAGCAAGTCAAAGAAATTGTTAAGCCCCTCTGTGGACCTAATTATTAAGTCTGCTAAGAATTCTGTTGCCTGTTAACACATCCGAAAATGTGAAACAAAAGGTATAACAGATATGCTGCTCCCATCTCTAATTTTAGATTCCGTTCTCCAGACAAGATGTTCCTTAACATATATTCATTGCAAGTGACAACAATAGAGAGGCAAAGTGAAATGAAAACCCCACGACTCCCTGGAGAAGTACAACACATTTCTGCCCTTTTTTTTTTCTCCGGGTAAATAACAGGCATCACAGGGTAGACAGATATTATTATATAATTGTGTGGCTTGCCAAATTGCATTTCAGCACAGAAAGACTACTGTGAGATTGCACTATTATGTGGCATATGTTGTGGTAGAGGAAAAGGATGATAGAAGACTGGGGGAGGAGAGGGGAGAGAATGGCCGTTATATTCATCAAAGGTGAGTAAGGAGTGTTCTGTTTTATGGGATGTTCCAGCTTGTATATGATGGTCCCTCACACTGGAAATGAGGGATTCTTGCATACCAAACAAAATCATAGCAATTATTTAGAAGACCTGGCTTTAGAAACTAACTTAAGTTTGTTGTGAGTGGGGAACTAAGGAGTTGATATACAGAGGGAGCTTTGATCATTAGAAAGATAGCAAGAATGGTGGCCAATTTCAGTTTGAAGAAAACAATTAAATGAAAGAAACATGAATCAAAACAGCATAAGCAGCAACAGCAAAACCATCAGGAATATAGAATAAGAATTAATCATTGTGCATTTCTCCAGAATGCATTGGTGCTGCCAAATTAAAAGCTACTCATTCCAATTTTTTAAAAAGCAGGTATGCTGTTGATATATAGAAAATATTGGGAGGGGGAGGGAAATTAATCCTGCAAATGCTTCATGTGTACACACACCTTTAAAGTCATCCCTGCCTCCAGGGCAAAGGGGGAAGGCAGCCACCAGGAGGGTGGGCACAGAAGAGGAGGTGAGCCATCAGGCTAGAAAGGTAATAGAATTCATGAATTTCCATAGGAAGTAGGATTTGTGGAGGTGGGGGAAGGAAGAGAGGCCAGTGGCGAGAGAGGCACCACTAAGGGAAAAAGGGGGTGAGTCCTCAGGGAAAGAGGGAAAGGAGGAAGCCGAGGAGTGTAATGAAAAATAGTGGGCCCAAAGGGAGAATGAGGAGATTTAAGGCACACTCAGATGCTCTAATTCTAAAATTCCTGAGAATGTGAGGTGGTTTGTTCTGAGAGTATGGACTGAGTCCAACTTTATAATAATACTTAGCATACATTATAGCATCTTCAAAACCCTAGAGAACATTAATTAAGACTAACAGCTCCACCGTGAGGTAGGTTAGTAACTTATTTTCCCCAGGAATGGAGGGAATAAAACCAGTTTATGTAATTGTAAAATTACTAGGTGCTAAGCGGTGTTCGAAAGCATGTTAACCAATTCCGTTTTTAAAAAGCAACTTTTTTTCCTAGTTGTAGACAGACCCAAGATATCCAGATTCTGTTCTCAGTCACACTGGCCTGGCTCTGATGTGTTCTTTGGTGACAACTGGTCACCAAACACTGGTGTTGTCACTGGTGACAACAACTAAGGAGGAGAGAGCATTCATTATGGGCTAGGTGAAGAGGAGAGAGAGTCACCAAAAGACTCAGTGAGTGGGAGAGTCAACAGGAGTGAGGGAAGGTGCTAGGGAAGACATGGAAAAGGGATCACATCTCAAGTAAGCTTGTGTGATGTGGGTTTGTTTGTCAGTTGTGTATGTTCGGATGGACAGTCTGAGGCTTGGTCTACACTTACCTCCGTGATTCGGCAGCAGTCGACAGGAGTTACGCAAAGAACTTGTATAACTCCCGTTGACGGCTGTGCTTCTCTTCTGCATGCTGTCTTCACTGCACTGCACCAACAGGAACCGCGTTCCTGTCAATGCAGTGCTACGTCACTTGTGGGGGTGGATTAATAACATTGACTTCTGGATTGACTGAGCAGGTCTTCACTGACCGCTCAGTCGATCTAGGTAAGTCGATCTGACGGTGGTGACTTTGCCGCCATCAGCGTAGACATAGCCTGAAAGAGCAAGGAGAAAGCAGAGGCAACTTCTCAATTATGAAGTAAATTTGTTTGTGATTTGCAGGCCATTTGTGTATTGTTGTCTGAATTCCCCGTTGCCTACAGGAACATAGGCAGTACTGTACATGCCCCCAAAATATTTCAATTCCTCCTAATTTAGTTTTCGCATTGATTTGTTTTTGCAGGTGTACGTAGTGATGAGTCCTCATACAGGATGAGTTGCATGTGAACTTTGAGATTTTAACATTCAGTGGTGTTGGACTTTTGTGCTAGAATTCCTAGCTGGAAAGTTGCCCTTGCATGATACAACTCTGCGGTAGAATAATTCTGTAATTGCAACAAAAAAAAAAAGACTTGTTCATTAAGTAGCTGGCATGCTTTTTGATCTTCAGTATGTTTTATATTTGCCTGGAAACTGAGCAAAAGCTGTTTTTTTCTGTAAAAGCACAGTTAAAATTGTGAAGGGTCAAAAATGTAGCAGGAGACTTGAAAGTAAAAAAAAAATAAATAAAAAAGAGCCCAATCCTGATCTCACACCAGTTTTACACATGTGTAATGCCACTGACTTCAGAGGAGTTAGTCCTAACTTCCACAGGTGTAAGTGAAATCAAAACCAGGCCCCCGGTTTTCACTCAGTCCATGTTCTGGAAAATTCCCTTTATCTGCAGTGAGAGCTTGAGTGGGGTAAAACATGTATTGATAGGAAGTGGCTTAATGGAAATTTAGGACATGTCTACACAAACAGTCTACTGCAACGTGGGGTGTGATCCCCCTGCACTAGCCTGCCACATACTAACTAACTGTGTGAACCCTGCTGACATGCGTAACAGTTTGTTAATGTGATTTGTTCTAATCCTCTTTGAAAGGGAGTAGATGAAAGTGCATTAACTAATTGTTAATGCACGTCAGCAGGGTTCACACGGACACTTAGTCCAGGGCCGGCTAGTGTGGGGTAGAGTCACACCCAGCTTGCCAAGAACTAAATGTTCATCCTTAAATAAAGAAAGGCAGAGTAAGGATTTCAGGACATGACCCCTTGAACATTGAATCCTCACTAAATAAGTTAGCTTGTAGTCTTGCAGTTTTCATAGATTCACAGGATTTAAGGTCAGAAGGGACCAAGCAGAGAAAAAGTTAACTAAGTAACAAAACAAAACAAAACAAAACAAAAGCTTTCTGTGGTTTTGCTTTTTTTAATACAGCCACAAAAAACATATGCAATTATATATTGATGTAGATATGATCTGTAGAACCATTACTGTCATCCTAGGAAGTAGATTAAACAGATAATTCAGTAGACTGGAAAACATTTAAATTTAATTAACTAAAACAAAGAACAAAATTATAGTTTATCAAATCTACACCAAGACTGCCACGTCAGACGAATCATCCTTCTTCTCCCCTTTCACTAACTTTCTTCCTTAAGAAACCAGAATATGATTCCTTAAGTAAAGTAATTACATTTGTGCCAAAGCAGGAATCTTTGCATCCCAGCACATCAGGCATAAGAAGAGAGGATAGCATCAGCTTCTGTCACTAACATTATTAGAGCACTGATATATACAATGAGAATGGTGTGAGAACAGTTGCAATGAGTGTCAGAGGGAACATGCACATAACTGTACAGGAAATGAGAGGATTTGTATCTCTTGCTGCTTCTTTCTCGAGAACATTTACAAACGTAGTTGCTTTAAAAGAGTGCTGTGCAAGAAATGAATCTATTGATGAGCTGAGTTAATTGTCTAATTTATCTGAGACCTTTTTTAAAAATAATATATTGTCCCCTTAATGTTCTCTACCACCATATTTTAAATATTTTAGTTCTTGTCCTGTGCGCAGAGTAGGGAAATGTATGGATTATGCATTAGAAGAGGCAGGAAGGATCTGAAAGATTGTTTTCCTGTGTTCTTGTTAAGCTCCTATCTCTCAAGCCTGATGCCCATATGGCCTGTTAGTAATGCAGCATCATAATTTAACAATTTTCCTTCAGATAAATCCCAAAGTAAGTATAATGCAGGATAACATTCACTTAATGTAGAGTCTGTTTCCCAATGGCCACTAAAAAGCAAACTAAAATATAAATTTAAAGAGGAAAAAAACTGAGAAGCCAGGATAAGCCCTTTCACAGATATTTTGGGATTCTATTGAGTTTTCATTCTGTTACCATAAATGTGAGATGATTTGCTCTTAACATATTTTCTGTTGATGGTGAGTTTGGGCAGGTGGTCAGTTTTAGTAAGAACAATATCAAATTTTTGGAAGCCGTTAATGTTACTATTAGTAAGAGGGAAAACATTTTAGTGTAACCTGTGGACCAGGTGATTGTTAATACAAAATACAGTAAAAATTAGGACCAGGGTCAGGAGTTTACATAGGGGGCCACGGAGGTTTTTCGCCTTCCTCTGCAGCATGGGGCATGAGTCGCTTGCTGGTGGATTCCCTGCAGCTTGAGGTCTTCAAATCTCACTTTTGAGGATTTCAATAACTCAGTCATGGGTTCGGGGTTGTTATAAATGTGTATGGGTAGGGTTTTGTGGCCTGCCTTGTGCGGGAGGTCAGACTAGATGATCATATTGGTCCCTTCTGACCTATGAGTCTATGAGTCTATGAGTCTAACATTTTCTAAAATGACCTATCCCCACTGAAGAGTAAATATCAAACCACAATGTTACCTGAGGTACTAGGCAGTTATTTTGTATCCTAAAAGCATAAGGAGATACATTGTGCCATAAGGATAAGAGAATTATTTAGTATCAGAAATGACTGTGATATCTGGGCTGTGCAATCACTGTGGATAAACGATGCCCTTTAAATGGTAACCAGTCTGCACCAGTCTTCTCTATTTTTCTGCAGGAACCTTGTTTAGAGAAAACAGATAAAAGGTGAATTCCCTGTTTATCAAGGCTGAGGTTTACCTAAACATGATTTATTTAGGTGTGGTAATGGTAAGGCCAACCCTCCCCAAGCAGTATAGATGCTATTAAGACAAACAAAAGAATTTATTGCCCAAGTAATTAGATTGCTGATAGTACAGGCTTGGTCCAGGCATACCAGTGGTGCAGGCAAGTATTATGCAAGTTTCATAATTACCCATCACAATTGTACGTGTCTCCTTCTTTCCTTTAGAGTTTGGTCCTGCCGTCATTGAAGTGAAGTCAGTAGCAGTTGAATCAGGCCATTACAGCCTAAAAACTCCCATATTTGGGGGAAAACCAAAAAAAGAATCTTGCCAGAGTGAATTGTGTGACATGAAATTCCTTTACCTTAATGTGTATCCTGTGATTATTCACCAGTGACAGTTTTCACTTGATTTCATCTGCAGCACCCCCGCTAACAGAATGCTAAACTGTCCGGAGTAGCAAGAAATGATTACATGGGGGGTTCCAATATCCATGAGAGACTATCAAATTCACGTCTCTTACAACATAAAGCATAGTTTCTCAGCCTATAGTATGTGTACCCCTGGGGTACTGCGAGACACAGGCGGGGGTACTCGGGGACAAAAGAGAGAAGGGGAGGCAGGCAGCAGCTGCCAACTTCCAGGGAAGCCTGACAACAACAGCCTGCTTCCCACCCAGTCCCAGCTCCTAGCTGGGAGATGTGCAGCAGCCCCTGGCTTTTAGGGAAGGCGGGCGGCAGCCCCACCCCCACTTCCCACCCAGCTGGGAGGTGGGCAGCAGCCCCCTGCTTCCTGCAAGGTCCCAGCTCCCACATGAGAGCCTGATGGCAGCCACCTTCATCTCAGGAGCTGGGTGCAGCCACCCGCACCCGGCTCCAAGCCGAGGGACAGCCTCCACTGCCCTGACTTGAAGACTGGCAGCAGCTGCCTGTCCACATCCCTGGGTCCCAGCTGGTGCAGAAGCCTCCTCCGCCCACCTCAGAGTGGGTGGCAGTCGCCCACCTCCTAGGCAGGCAAACAGGCAGCAGCTGCCTGCAACTTGCCCAGGTAGCAGCCCTCCTCCCTGGCTCAAAGCCCAGTGCCCAGAAAACATATCAATTTTACTGTGACAGCCCCAGATTTTACCAGTTACCTTCTTTTCTTGTGTGTCTCTCTTTCGCCTCCTTCCCTATCTCTCTCTCACCCCTTCCTCCTCTCAAATCTATGGCAAAAAATCTGGTGCGCCGCACATTGCACAGCACTTTATATCCTCCAGCATTGGCATGCCACTCAAAGCCTCCTGCCTTTGGCCAACATCCCCTCTAGCCCAGGTACATACTTGAGTTCTGCACCCCTGGTGTAAAGGTGGTAACCCTACCCACACCAGATCTGACATCTGTCATATCACGGCCTTACATACTCAGCCCTTCTTCCAACATATGGCTCCCGTTAGTCTGTAAACATAAAATCCTGTGGAAAATTGAGTGTTGGGGTACTTATTAAAATTTTCAGAAGTTAGGGGGTACTTGCTACTTAAAAGGTTGAGAAACACTGATATAAAGCACTATAAGGGAAGAAGTCCACTCCCACTACAGCTCTGGAAAACAAGACCTATTACCCACCGATGCTTAACTCACTTTCAATATACTATAATAGTCCTTCTGTCCCAAAGCATTAATAAAAAATACATTCATGGCAGGAACTGTTGAGAAAGCAAGTCTTCATAAAGACTCATAAGCTAAGAACCAGCACCCTAAAGATACTTGCAGGTTAATGCTGAAAACTGCCTATTTAAAACCACATTAATGTAAGGATGTCCCCAGAAAAATGACCTCGCCATTTTTATCTCAGTCCTGAGTACCACCCTCTCTCCCAGATGGGCCTCCCCAGAGGCCGTACTGGGATCCTTGAGTGGCATATCGGCAGCAATTTGCCAGACCACCAGCTTCACTGCATCAGGAAACTAAGGTCACACAGTCTCCTCCACCAAACCCCCAGATGAGGAGACCTTTGAGGAATAGGAGGCTAGGGTAGGAAAAAAAGCTACTCCTCAAACCCATCAATGATGATTTTCATCAATTCCAGGACCTTGTGAAGAGGGTGGCGAACACCCTCCAGATACCTCCTGAGGAGCTTAAAGACTCATAAACTCATAGACTTTCAGGCCAGAAGAGGCCATCATGATCATCTAATCTGACCTCTTGCACATCGCAGACCACAGAACCTCACCCACCCACACCTGTCATAGACTCATAATTTATTACTACGTTTCTCAAGTCCTCAAATCCTGATTTAAAGACTTCATATTACAGAGAGACAATCTACCATTTACTCTAGTTTAAATCAGAAAGTGACCTATGCCCCATGCTACAGAGGAAGGTGAAAAACCCTCAGCATCTGCCAATCTGACCTGGGGGAAAATTCCTTCCAGACCCCAAATATAGCAATCAGTTGAATCCTGACCATTTCAGCAAGATGCACCAGCCAGACACCTGGGAAAGAATTCACTGTAGCAACTCAGAGCCCTCCCCATCTAGTGTCCCGTCTCTGGCTGTTGGGAATTTTTGCTACTAGCAGTCACTGGATAGGGCCACTTGCCATTATACGCAGTGTCATCATGCCATCCCCTACATACACATATCAAGGTAAGTCTTGAAGCCAGCTAGGTTTTTTGCACCCACTGCTCCACTTGGAAGGCTGTTCCAGAACTTCACTCCTCTGATGGTTAGAAACCTTCATCTAATTTCAAGCCTAAACTTGTTGATGGCCAGTTTATAGCCATTTGTTCTTGTGTCAACATTGGCATTTGACATAAATAACTCCTCTCCCTACCTGATATTTATCCCTCTGAGTCTTTATTTGGTTAGGCTAAGCAAGCCAAGTTCCTTGAGTCACCTCTTGTAAGGTAGGTTTTCCATTCTTCAGATCATCCTAGTAGCCCTTCTCTGCATCAATTCCAATTTGAATTCATCTTTCTTAAACATGAGAGACCAGAATTGCACACAACAATCCAGATGAGATCTCACCAGTGTCTTGTATAATGGTACTAACTCTTCCCTGTCTCTGCTGGAAATATCTCACCTGATGCATCCTAGGATTGCATAAGCCTTTTTTATAGCTGCATCACAATGGAAATCTGTAGTCATCCTGTGATCAACCCTGCTAGGCTTTTGGCAGTTCTCCTTTTTCCTATACTTTTTGACTTCCAAGATGTAGCTTTCTGAACTTATCCTTCCCATCTTCCATTCCTTGTAGGCCTTCTGCTTTTTCTTAATAACCTGTTTGAGATGTTTGCTCATTAAGTTTGATCTGCAACCCTTCCTTACAAATTTTTACCCCTTGCTTGGGATGCAGGCTTCAGATAGTTTCTGCAACTTTGATTGCAAACCTCCACATTCAGATCCTTGAGTTCTTCAATCCAGTCTAACTGTCTCCCCCAAATTCTTAGTTTAAAGCTCTTTTATTCAGGTGTGCCAACCTCTAGCCCAGACGTCTATTTCCCTCCCTTTTCAGGTCAGCTCCATCTTATGAGAACAGTCCTCTGTCCGTGAATCCCTCCCAGTGCTCAAACTTCCCAAAGCCTTCTTATAGCACCACTGCCTGAGCCATCTGTTGAACTTCGTAATCTTGTCTGACCTTCATTCTCCTCCTCCTCTAGGAACAGGTAGAATCCCACTGAATATCACCTGAGATTCCATTTTTTTAAACATCTTCCCCAGCCTTGCATAATCTCCACTGATGCGCTCCAGTGACAATCTAGCTGTATCATTTGTTCCCATGTGAAGGACAATTTTGGATTCTTTCCAGCTCACATTGGGATCCTCTTCAGCCTCAGGTCCACATCCTATGTCTTAGCTCCCAGGAGACAGCACATCTTCTGTTCTCCAGATCAGCTCTGGTGACAGGCCTGTCCATTCATTTTAGTAGGGCATCCTCAAGCACATAGACCTGTCTCTTGCTGGTGATGGTGCAATTCTCCAGCCTTCCCCCTTCTGTTCTTTCTGGCTGCAAGTCCTCTTGTCTTTTGTTCTCTCTTGCAATTTTCTGTGACTCATTCTGTGACTCAGAATTTTTATTTTTATTTTCACACTCCCTCCTAATTCCTCGTGTGATGGATGCCATAAATAAGCAGGGTAGACAGCATTACTCCTTGTCTACTCCTTATGACAAGAACTAGAAAAGCTTAGACCTTTTTGGACAGAAGTCCTGCTCATCTGAGACCCTCCAATTTCAGATCTCAAACTATCAGACAGTCATGGGCAAGTATGACTGCATGAATTACAACAACTTTGCATCCTTTATTGGGCATCTTCCACAGGTGCGTAGAAATCACTTCCAGGCTACTATTAAGGAGGGTCAGTTATTATCCAGAACCTCTCTCCAAGTGTCCTTGGATGCCACAGACACTGCCACTATATCCATCATCACAGCAGGGCATTATGTTCAGGCTGTCATGCCCCAGTTGTCAAGATTTCTGACAGAGGTTCAGAATATGGTTGAGGACCTCCAATTTGATGGTCCAAAGATCTTCTCAAGAACTACGGATTATTCCCTGGGCAGGCTGAAGGACTCCAGGGCCACACTGAGATCTCTGAGTATGTACCCCCACAAACAAGAGGAGATTTAGCAGGTCTCAGGCTGCCAAGCGATCAGACCTAGCTCAGTTCTCTGGTTTTTACAGAACCAGCTAACCCACTAGAAAAAGAGATTTCAGAGGAAAAGAGCTTCAGCGAGTACCTAGCTATCATCAAAACAGCAATTCTGACAGGTTGGTCAAAGGCTCAACTCTTCTCTCACCTCTTGGTTGCAAGCTGGAAACTTTTGCCCACCTCCCCACTTTTGAAGACTGTCTGTCCCATTTCCAGTAGGTGTATTACAATAGACAAGTGGGTTGTAAACATTCTAACATTGGACTACACTGAGCACTTTATGTCCCTCCCCCCACGCTTTCCCCATCCCTCTTCAGGGACCCCTCTCTTCACTCTCCGGAATCAAGGCGTATGCTCCTTCCTTTGTTTAGGAGCAATAGAACCAGTCCCATTCCCTCACGGGGGAAGGATTTTACTCAAAGTATTTTCTCATGCCACAGGATGGAGGGTGGAGACCAATCTTTGACCTAAGACAACTGAACAAATTTGTAAAGTCTCAAAAGTTACGGCAGGTGACTCTGGCAATTATAATCCCTTCTCTAGAGGCAGGAGATTGGTTTTTGGCCTTTCACCTACGGGACTGTTTCCATATAGTGATACACCTTACACATCGGACATACCTGTGCTTCACCATGGGCCAGGATCATTTTCAATACTGAGTACTTCAGTTTGACCTCTCTTCAGCCCCCAGGTTGTTCTTGAAGGTTTTTAGCAGTTGTGGCTGCTTATCTTCATCAAGAAGCAATTTTAGTCTTCCTGTATATCGAGGACTGGCTACTCAGGGACTGATCTTATGAAGTAGTGATAACTTCCACCCAGTCAGCCCTCCCTCTTCAAAGAGCTGGGTCTCCATCTAAATGTAAAGGAGTCCAAGTTAGCCCCTGTACAGAGAATACAATTCGTAAGGGTGTATTTGAATTCACTGGCAGCCAGGACCGCCCTTCCTACAGACAGATTCATAACTTTGTCAGATCTGGTCAGGACAATTGAAGGAAGCCCCATTACTATAGTAAGGAAGTGTATGCAGCTCCAGGGGCGTACAGTAGCTTGCACTTTCATGACCGAGCATGCCTCCACTGCTTTCAGGGCTGGCTCAGGAGGACCTATTCCTCAACCAGACAACTTGGACAAACAGGTTATGGTTCCCTTCCATATGAAGAACTCCCTTGATTAGTGGAAAGATCAGCGCAATGTCTGCACAGGCATCCCTTTCATCCATCCAGCTTCAACAATAACTCTGATGATGGACCCATCACTGTTAGGGTAGGAAGCACACCTCAACAACTCGCATCTCAGGGCAGATGGTCACATCTAGAAAGCAGTCTCCATATCAGCTTGTTGGAACTCAGGGCAGTAAGACATGTCTGCCTTCAGTTCTACCCGTCATCAAAGGTAAATCAATCAGGATAATAATGGACAATATGGCTTGCATGTCCATATCAACAAACAGGGAGGAGCAAAATTCTGTTCCCTGTGCACCAAAGTGATAAAGTTATGGAACTGGTGTGTAGCCCTTCAGATTCAGATCTCAGTCATCTACCTTCCGGGAGTCCAAAATGTCACACCCAATATACTCAGCAATTGCTTCTCCCAGGAGTATGAATCATGTTGCACTCTCATATCCTTTATGGGATATTCCAGAGGTAGGGACTTACGTAAGTGGATGCATTTGCCACATCCAGCAAAAGGAAATGCTCCTTATTCTATGACCACACTTAAAGTTCTTATCTAAGGTGTTATCAGATTTCCATCTTCACCAGTCTACTCATCTACCAGTATTTTTTTCCTAAACCACATATATCTCAGTGGGAGACTTCCATTCCTACATTAAATATATGGTAGGCGTTGGTCTTTTGTCTGGATAGGAACAAGCAATTTCAGAAATCACCTAGATTCTGTCTCCATCACAGAAAGATTGGAGGAGTCCACAATCTCTTCACAGAGACAGTCCAGAGGGATCTCTTGGATCATGTAGTTGGTGCTTTGCTTCTCCCAAAGTATTACAGCACACTCTACCATATCACAAGCAACTTCCCGGGTGTTCCTAAAAAAATTCCAGTTTCTGAGATATGCATATCTGCTACATGGGCTACAGTACCTACCTTTTCTAAACACTGTCTGGATCCATGCCATCAGATCTGATGCAGCGCTCGGTTCTACTGTACTGCCTTCAGTCTTGATTCTGAAACACCCTCTTCCCTGTGAAGATACTGCTTGACAGGCGCCTGACATGGAGCACCTATAGGGACAAAACTCAAAAAAGAAGTAGTAAAGGTTACTCACCTTGTGCAGTAACAGGTTCTTCAAGATGTGTTCCCCTCTGGTTGCTCCACTATCCGCTCTCCTTCCCCTTTGCTTTGGACTGTTCTTGTTGGACATTTGGGTTGAGAAGGAACTGAGGGGGGTTCACCCACACAAGCCCTATATACTCTTGGCATATGGCATGAGGTTCTATAGAGCACATGTGTAGGCTAAATGGACACTGCTAACTGAAAATCTCTGATCAAGGGCTCGAAAGGCATGTGCACCTGAAGTGGAGCATTCATAGGGGGACACATTTCAAAGAACCACCATTACTGTCCAAGTTGAGTAACTTTTTCTTCCTCAAGTCAGATTCCTCCCCCTTTTGCACCTGTGCAAACCCATGCTATGCAAATGTGTGACAGATTGTCTTCATTGGTGTTATACAGGTGCAACCGAGAGGGGAATTGGAACTTGGTTAACATTTGTGCTGATGATTCATGACCAGGAATAGACTCCAGCTCACTCTCTCATAGTGGTCTTAGCTCTGCAGGGCTAAAAGGCGTATTTTGATCCCTAAATTCAACAGATGTGATTCTGAACACACCAGGGAGCAAGTCTGGGGAGTAAGAAAGGGCCATTTTTACCAAGTTACTTTTCAGAGTAGAACTGCATATCAAAACAAAGGATGTACATCTGATCTAAAACCAAATTAACACTTGTGTAGATCCATGGACTTCTCTAGACTTACTCCAGATATATACGTCAAGTGTAAATGAGAGCAGTTTTAGGCCAAAGAGATTAATAATTTATTTTCATGTGCACTTTTAGATTTTTTTTATTTACCTGCTGTGTTCTGCATTAACATTTATGAAACTAAGGGGGAAAAGTTTTTGCAGGGATGGAATGTTGAGGTGGATCAGCTGGCAGCTGCTTTTGAGCAACCAGATACTTAACATTTATGTAGCATCTTACTTGTTCAAAGCACTATGCAGACATTAACCAATTATCCCTCAAAATGTCTCTGTGATATAGATGGACAAATATGATCATCCTTATTTTATAGATGGGGATACTGAGGCAGAGGTGAAGAGAGTTGCACAAGGTCATGCAGCAAGTCAGTGACAAAGTCTGTATTTGAACTCAGCAACTCCTGATTCCCAAGCCTGTGCTCTATCTGCTAGATTCCAGATGGACTCTAATATTTCTGATCGTTGCATGAGCACCATATATCTGATTTTTGGTGAGATGCCTTAAAAGCCAACAACAGTTCTGCTTGAAAATATTTCATAGATCAAAGCTAGTCAGATATGGACCACAAAGGCCAGAAACAACTGACTTTTTAATTCATGTATTTTTCTAATACAATGTAGTCCACAGCGATATGTATTGTACTTTAAACTCTACTGCAGTGTACTTCACTGCCGAATTCTTGATGAACGATTTACTATGTTGATACATACAGAGTTGTAGTAGCTGTGTTGGTTCCAGGATATTAGAGCGACAAGGTGGGGGTTATGTTTTATTGGACCTACTTCTGTTCGTAAGACAGACAAGCTTTCAAGCTTACCCAAAGCCAGACCCAAAGAAGAGCTCTGTGAGCTTGTCTTTCTGACCAACAGAAGTTGGTCCAATAAGAGATATTATCTCATCCATCTACGTAGATACATGACAGCCTATGTAAAACATACATTAGCTACCCATGCAAAAGCTTAGATTTTGGCAGAGGATTAATTTAAGAGTTCTTATGTGATGCAGGCAAATCTACTTTAGCTTTTCAGGTCTTTAACATTCCTAGTTTAAAGAGAATTTACTGTACAGAAAGCTGCTTTTCACCATATTTAAAGTATATGCAAGAATATTATAAAGTATAATTCTCCATAATCTACTCATTCCTACACACTGCCCCAGTTATACCCGCTTTTGCAGAATTTAGATGCGTAATATCTAGCATTATTAATGGACGTCTATTTCTGTTTCATACTTTTTGTGAGAAAAGAATAGCATGCAGCATCTAGCCAGATGACTGAAGAAGGAAAGTGACTATGAAGTCTGATACACAGAATTCTACCCTTAATATAGTCATGCATGTTGACTTTAAAATCTATTTAATAATTTCCTGAGTTCATAATTTCATTTTCCGAGAGCAGACCCCAGCTTAGAAAAGTTTGGGAGACTCAAAATTAAATAAAGAGGCTGAGAATATTTTGTAGTTTGTAAAATTAAGCTTAATTTTCATGAGTTCATGCTACTAATAAGGAAATAAAAATACACAAAAATACATAAACCCCTTATGCACATGTCAAGTTTGAGTAAGTAACATGAAGACTTCCTGTGACCCATCTATAATATAAAGCATTTAAGTCTAAGACAGACTTTTATAAGACTCAAATTATTACTGGAGCAGGAACACCAAGGTATGAAACATGCTTTATGTAAGAAAATGAAGAATATTTATAGCCACAATCTGAATATTTTTATCATTACCAGAAATATATTAATGTCCAATATCTGCAAAATATTTGATACTATATGCCGAGTAGAATAAATATCTTCTGAAGAATCATCCACAGGTCTTACATAGGATTAAAATCTTTGGGTGAGTTTCTGTGCTGTGCCTCTAACAGGTGCAACAGAGAACTTGGAAGCTCAGGAGGGAAGGGGTCCATGGTGTCTTTAAATCATCTTTGTGTCCTCCTAATTCTGAGCTGCTCTGCAGCCCCTGGCATAATACAGACAGTACTGGGGCCTTTCTAAATTATGGCAGCCTTTCCCCATCTGTCTATGTGCTACAGAACTGATGGAAGCAAAGCTCTGTTTTGGAATGTTGCAGTCCACCTCCAGCGCTACTCCTAACATTCCTCTTACAACAGAGTTTGCGAAGAGATCCCCAGAATAAAGCTGTATGGCTGTCTGTCAGTCACAATACCTGCGCTAGAAAAACTCATTCTCTGGCTGGGCCTAGGACTTTCAGTGTCCTTTTACAGCACTCGGACCCCTTTATCCAGTGTAAAGAGTTGGGGAAGGGAGGGATCGGGGGAATCTTTCCTTTATGATTATCACCTTTATTTGTTAAGTTCTTGTTTTCATCATAAACTTTTCAACCAGCGTTCTCACAGAATTTAAATAGGCAACATATTTAGTGAAATATGTATGAGAGGCAGTTTGTCTTGTTTATTAAGATGACATTATTCTCAAATGGACCAAAGGCATTCAGTGAAGCCATACACTGACACATTGCTAGTAAACCAAAAATAAGTACTGTAAAGGACCTGCATTTTACTACCCTTATCTGCAAAACCTATACCCAGCTCACATCACCAACAACAGCAAAGCTATGTTTTTCTTAAGCACATGGCCTAAAAGATTAGGAACCCAGGTTAGCTTCTAACTTGACAACAAGATAAAGCCCTCCTTCTGTCTCTTTTGACTGTTAAAGGCCATCAATTCATGCACAATCTAGTGCAGCTCTTATGCTACATCTGCTCATGGAACATTGTTCTGTTAGCAACACATCAATTCAGTTCTGTGTATCTTGCATTTAGCTTACGTCCGTGACTAACATAACATTCTGTTTTGAATACACCCACAAAAATTGTGTTTAGTTATTTCTGGAGTTCTCCAATACCCTGTTCTGTTGACAATAAGGCATGAAAGATGAAGCACTGATTCTGCAGCTGTGTATATAGCAGTTGGCATCCGCAATAACAAATGTATTATCATAGTGCAAAGCATCATTAAGTCACATCACAATGAATAATAAACACAAGACATGAGAGTCATTGGCCAGCAGTCTTCCTACACATTTTACAGGCTTCACGCAGCCTTGAGAAGCACGCCATACAGCATCCTATCCAGTCAGCCACATTATCAGACTACACTTGCCGCAGGCACCTCCTGCCTTGGGCACCTGGCACCAGTCCCTGCAAAACTTGCTTCAGCAGTCTTTCCGCTCGTCCAACACACGAATCCTGCAAACAGTAGCTCATGGTGTATTGTAATTCCATTGAAGGAGATATTTGTTTATTTGTCAGGACACAAATGTCCTGTTGCTTTGAATTAAATAGCTGGAACCAGAGCATGTCAGAGCTAGTGCCAACTCCTGTATACACAGAGGGGAAGTACACTGGAGAAGTGTACCAGCTTCTCAGATGTATGCTTACAAAGTATCTCTGTTCCTCCCAAATCCTGACTGTCTCACAAAATGGATAGTGCAGGGAGCCAATGAGTCTACCTTTCTCTTCCTCACCCCTCAAAAGTCCCAGTTAACCTTCTCCATCACCTGGCACAGGCCCTCACTGCTTCCATTTATGACCTATAAAAATGGTGTCTCCATGTTGGTTTAGATCATAGGAATGCTTGCTGGGAATTCCTGCAGCTAATTTATAGGGAAATTTTGCGCTGCCCTTTTATTTCATAATAAACATCATCTCTCTCTCACTGCTGAGCTGCACACAAATGTAAAATCCTAATTCAAATGAAATTAATTGGATTTGGGAGACATCACCAACAAAAACCATATCATGAGCATTAAGACATTCCGAAGAGAACGGAGGGCATGTAATCCATATTTGAAAAGCAGCCTTAGAGGTTCCAGTACATTTTACCTATTTGCAGCCCTTTACTTGTTTTCTAGTAGCAGAAGCTAGTGAGATGCAAAATACTTTAAAAGTCTCTATACAACATAATCATACATGCAAACATCATCAAGCATTGATTTCTTGTTGTTTTAGGCAGAGATGAAAACAGGTGCATCTAGTGGTACATAATTCATGCTTCCATTTCCAGTGTCTTATTTCACTGAGATACCATCCTTACAGCTACTCTGTACACTTGTCAATCTATTTCTAAGCCAATGTAATAATTACATTTATGTATATCTATCTTTCCTAATGCTGAGAAAATAATTCCTGTAAATGGGTCTGTCCGTTGTGAGAAGCCAACCACTGGGAATGGGATGTTTTCCCAGCTTCCTTTGTAACCCTTCAGTTCCAAGGTAATTGTCAAAAGAGGACTGTAAGAGACCATCTTTCCCGTTCTGTCTGCACCCCACAAAAAGCAAAAACAAAAAAACCTTGCCCCTTTATATCTGTTAAAAATGCAGCACTGTGTGCGCTTCAACTGTGAGACTTTGTAATCCCTGGGTAAGAAAAGTTTATTCTATTCCCTGTAGACTAATACTTTCAAAACATGTTTAGGCTGTTTCTAACCCGTGGATGGTGGTGGTAAATTTAAAAGCTTCTGGTGAAAAGAAAAACAACGGTATGTTCTGAGTTTTATTTTTGAAAGGCCACAAGGTCAAGATGAGAGATTCATTTCAGTCCTAAATACTTGCTATGGCTCAGAATCATAAAAGTCATAATCTGGATATTTTGAAAACTCCCATCAAAACACTTTTTCCCACCAATGACACAGGAGTATCTTAAAAATCAGATCAAGTAATAGGAGTGCCATCATATATCATATTGACAGCTATTATTAATACGGTGAAACCTCTATTTTGGTGGCCCTGTGTCCCAATGGAAAGGATATGGAACTGGTTCCCCATTTTGGGTGGGAAAATAGCCTTTAACAGTCCCTGCTTTAATGACTGCATAATGAGGTTTCACAGAAAGAATCCTATTTGGATCTCAGGTAGGAATTTTGTTAGTGTTAAAACCTACCCTAGTTTAAGAAGAAAGATTGAAGGAGAAAATTGAATCAAAGGGATATCATGGCTTCTGTTCCTGTGCTCCTGTGACTGCCTCACTATCTAACTTCTTTCAGACTTTGTATCTGGAAAGAAAAAAAAAATCCTGGGTCAGGCTATATGCCAAGTGATAGCCTGGGGCACAGTGTTAAACCTCAGTAAGCACAGGAGTATAATGAAAATGCTGACACAATATTAACTATAGTGGAATGAATAGTCCTATTGTAACTTCATATATGCAAGCTGCATGGAGTCGCTGACAAGAAAGCTCTGGCCTAAATTTTCAAAAAAGATTAGTGATTTTCTGTGCTGAGCCTGATTCACAAACAGTGCTGGGCATCCACATTTCTCAAAATCGGGCTCCTTCATGGTGCCTCCAGTGAGAGATCCCAAAACTTACTCATCACTTTTGAAAATATAGTCCAGTATTGTCTGGTTTAATTAGTGAGTTTTTGCAAATGTGTTTAGCTTAACTAAACATTTCTTTATTTAACATAAAATTAGGAAAGAATGACTGCCAAAAGAGTGGGTGGACCTTAACAGTAAAGATGGAAAGGCCGTATTTTTGTTCTGCATTTCTACAGCACCTGCCACAATGGAGTCCTGTTCCATGAATGGGGGTTCTAGGCAATACTGCACCATAAATATTAATCGTAATTATGGGCAACTGACAGCTGTGTTCTCTGGCAATGGGTGCTGATAGTTTGGTAGCATGGCAGTATGAGATCTATGGGATAAGATGCTATCAGGCCTTCTGAGACTTTTATTTAAAACCCGATGTCGGTATCACTCACATCTTCCTGCATAAACAAAGGGCTGGAACATTCTAACATTGAGAAATGACTTGGCAGGAGCACATTGACTCTATTGTAGGCATAAAGCCAAATTCTGACCTCAGGTGTAGCAGTGGGCAGAATATGGCCCTTGCTGTATAAGCCAATAAACTAACATGATCCTTGAACAGTGCATAGAAATGGGGAAAGCTGTAAAATATTCAGAGACTCTGTTCAGTCTGGTTGCTTTCCAAGCTCTGTGGTCAGGAAATTTCACAGAAAAATATATGATCCCTCCAAAGACTTCCACTATTTCCTGTGAGCATTGCAAAATTAACAGAACACCATCATAAAAAACAAAACAAAAATAGCTGCTAACTTTGGGGCTGATCCAAAGCCAGATGAAGTCAAAGGGAATCTTTTCACTGACTTCAATTTGCTAAGAATCAGATTCTATGCCTCTAACAGAGACCCTCTGAAAGAGAGGCAATTTACATAAATGCAAAAGACAGTTTTACTATCCTCCTTGCTACTCTTCCTTCCATACACTGCCAGGACCATGCCAGAACTATAGCTGCTTCTAGGGTGTTGTGCCTTTAAGGATACATCTACACCTCAGGGCTATGTCTACAGGACACACCACTTTTGGCAGCATGTAGCGTAAGTGTAGCAACAAGCAGCAGTGAAATGCAGAGCCTGTCCAGACTGCAGGGTGTAGCTACCCATGTCAGGGAAAGGCTCTTGCAGTGGGGAAAGTTTTCAGTTGCTTCCCGCTTTTTCCCATTGCTTTTCCATTCCGCCCCTCCCCCCTGCTTTTTCCTCTTTCAGTTGCTTCCTGCTCTTTCACTGCAGTGAGGAGAAGCTCTGGCAGTGGGGAGGCAGTGGAGGAAGGGTTTTTCCCTGCTGCCTACCTCTTCCTCCCCCCATCAGAGCCTTTCCCCCGTTTCTGGAATCTTTTCCTGCAGAGGGGGAAGGCTCCAGCAGCGGGAGGCAGCGGAACACTTATGCCCATACTTATGCCACATACTTATGCCCTTCAGGCATGTCTTTACTGGCTTAACCCATGCCTCACCATGCACACTGCTATGTATAGCCATGCTAGGGGGACTGTGCATGTGTGTACGTTATACGCCACCAAACGAATCTTGCAGTGCGGCCGGCAGGGCAGCCAGCAGAGCCGGGGGTGGAGTGGCGTGAGCGAAGAGTCGGCTTTCCCCCGTCTCCCTTCTTCCCAAAGTGAATTCTGCATCTGCACCTCGGAACTCTGGGTCTGCCCTGACAAAGGACAAAACCTGTTAGTGGGGTGTTGTAAGGGGAGGGGCACCTTAAAGGAACTTCTGGTTGCTGGACTTAAGAATCTTAGGCAAATGGAAACTACCCAGCGTACTCTGGGGTGAGTGTTTTGCTCATGGTTTTATGCTTGTGAATCCTGTTTGCAGCATTTTCCCAAGATAATGCTGGGTTTCTTTTCCCCTTTTATTAAAATTTCTTTTCTACACTCAGTCTCTGTGCTTGCCAGAGGGGAAGTATTTCTTCTAGAGGTGCCCAAGGGGTGATGTGTAATTGTCCCAGGTTACTGGGTGGGGAGCTCAAGCTGGTTTTGTGTTGTACTGTTGAAATAAACCCCTAAATATTGAACCCAGCCCTTGCTGCTGCCAACTCTGACTGGTAGAATATATTTCAACTGGCAATATAAAGGTGAAATGATTTCATAGCTCATCACCAATTTCTTGAGGTATCTTGTGCTCTGACAGTGTATCTGTCTGATAGATTGTACACCAACTGAACAACTCAAACACTGAAATGAAGGTATACATCAGAAATGCTAGTATAAACATTGATTCTGTGAGTTCACAAACAATCTGCAGTGTTTAGTATTGCAGAAAGCAGACATCAAACAGAAAGTATTGTCATTCTGATTACTGGGAGCTTAGTTTGTTGTAACGTTTTCATTTGCAAGGAAGTTAAGGAACAGTTCCATGTTTACACAAGTGCAAAAGTCTACACCCACGGCACACAGAGACAACTTCCACTTTAATTAAGGATAAGTGCAAAGGTTAATCTGACATTCTAGGAGCTAATGCAAGCGTATACTTCCCATGTGCTTACGTCATCATGTTCTTCGAAGGGAATTTACAGGAAGATTTTAATAGTTGAGGTTAAAGGTATTTGGCTGAAGATATCTGATTTAATATCAAGTGATGTACCTTTTGTTTTATGGTCCTTTTACACTGTTAAAGTACAACCTTAAGCCTGAAGGGCCTGTTCTTGCCACAGTACATCTATGACAAAATGAGCACAGACTTCTTACTGCTCTCCCAGCGCTGCTATGGATCCTCACTTATCACTAACCTATTGACCCAGTTATACCTCATGGTTCATTTTTACAATATAGTATTTGTAAGGTGATAATTTGTAAGATGAAAATTGATTCCGTTTTCTCATAGACAGAATTACTGAATACTTGTGCAATACTTTCAGACTTGCCTGCTCTGTAGTCTTCCCCGTAGACTATGGGTTTCAAATCCCACTGCAGGTCTGGCCGGCCGGGGGTGTGTGTGACTGCCTTCCATTGGCTGCTTTCCCAACTCCCCCACCTTCCTTGGGGAAGCCAGAGGCGGTAGTCAGCGTTCTTTCTCGCTCTGGAACAGTGAGGAGTTTTTGGGAAGGGGAAGGGCCAAACCTTGGAGAACTCCCACAGCAGCAGGAAAGCAGCATTGTGCTTGGAGGCAAGAGATGGGGCTGGGATGGTGCAGGGTTACATAAAGGTAGGCACCGGAGCAGATGTGAGAGTTGGGCGGAGCACAAAATTAATTGCTTTGGAGCTGTGGGGTGCAGAATTGATGTGAAGCTGGGGGAATAAAAGTAATTGATGTAGGGCCAGGAGGTGCTGCATTAATTGATGTGGAGCTAGGGGAGAGTCAGAAATGGGGCTGGAGGTGCACAGAATTAATTAATTTGTGTTTTAGGAGAAGTGGGAGCCCTTTGTATCAGCTGTACTTTATGTGAAGTTTTATGCAAATGTATGCAATTTTATGCAAATCAAATCTACTGATTTTTGTCATAAGATGTTAGCAGGTATGACTTTGGTGGTATAAAGCTTGATATAAAAACTGTAGTCCTAGCCTTCTGTTTCTGGCTCTGGAAAACTAAAACAAATCTTTTCACCTTAGCAGGAGGGTTTATTGCCAATCACAAGCACACACCGCCCTTGCTAACATGGAGTGCAAGACTCTTTTTATTTGGGGAAACAGGGTGAGGGGAGCAATCAAAATAAACATGATAACCATGTGTAGATTTACACAGCAGAAAATGAGAAACCCAAATTGGGGTATCAGGAACTTAGTTAACTTCACAGTTCCAAATGTTAATTGCCTCACGGCTTCTGCCAGCCTGTGAAGTCAGCTGAGCACTGTCACTGTCTGTCAGGTTGCTGCACGGTCAACTCTACGTCTCTGCCGATCCAGTTAGGCTTTGCTGTGGAATCAGCTCTGCTCACCACCAGCCTGGAAGGGCCTCGCTTTAAAGTCAGCTGTGCACTGTCACTTTCGTTCCCCACAAGGCGCAGAATCTCCAGGTAGAAAACCCAGAACAAAACAGAACAGGGGACAGAGATCCCGCTCCTGGTGGACAGAGGTCTCTCTTTCGGCTTCCATTCTTGAACTTGGATTTTATCACCAGGCCAAATTCCACTACCCGTACACTCAAGGTGACCCACTCGTTCCTGGGCACAATTCCTGTGCCCTTTCATGAGTACAGTAATAATAACAGTTATTCCTCTTGCAAACCAAACAAATTCCAACCAAATCAGCAAACCTCAGTAGGTGGAATTGTGGTACATGGCATTATAACTTATGTAAATGAAGCCTGCCAGACCTGGCTTTTCCCCTTTCCCCCATGAAGAGAATTCCCTTCCTGTAGAGGTATGGCTGCCCAGCAACAGGTGTGCACAGGCTAGCCTTTCCTAACTAGCTTGACTCCAGCTAGTGCAGGTATCAATAGCAGTAAATTCAGCACAGCTTGAGCTTGAGAGTGGGCTAGTGAGCCAAGCAAGCACCAGGGTCTGTGCTCGGCTTGTTACTACCTGTGTTGAAGCCTTTACTGTGTGGACGTAGCCTAAAGCCTTTAGGCTGTAGGGCTGACAATACCAAAGGCCAGTCTGGCCTCCTTGAAAAGAGTGTCATTCCTACTGATTGTATTGTCCCCATTCAGTTCTTCTGTATAGAGAGCCCAAGGCATGATGTGGGGAAGAAGTTGAGGGTCAGGGACCCTGGGCTGACAATACAGGCTTTATGAGAGACTTCAATCCAGTGTAAGTGAGATGGACAGGAACCCCTGCAGGGGCAAAAAGCTCTTGGCTCATCTAACTTGAGCCAGGGGCCAGCCCCAACTAAGGGGAAGCTGAAAGGTAGCCTAGAGCCATTTTTGTCTCACGTTCCTTGGCTGAGCAGAATGCCACTGAGGATCAAGCTCATAGTAAGACCTTTTACTACAGCACTCTCTCTTTATAACGATAAATGAATAATAATTCTAGTTTCACATTCCTGTTTTCATTTAGCGCTTATGTCAGATTTCATTGTGGCTGCCTCTTGTAGTGTTGAAGATAAGGACCTTTTCATCTACATTCAACTACCTCAAGTTAATTTCTTTTAATTCATTTTATCAGCAGTTGCAATTATTTCTCCTCATAGAGATTCATTGCGTTCTATTATCAAATCTAAGATCTTGTACATTCAAGCATCCATTAGGCATGAAGAGCACTGCTTGCAAATGGTGTCAGCTCTTGAGCAGAGGAGAATTCATTTTAAAAGACAAGTGAATAAATAGGCTCTGTTTATTTTCTGACATTTTTCTTCCCCAGGGCAATAATACCAGCAAGTCCACCTGGGAAACATACAAACCCACACTCTTTACTTGAAAAGAAATTTACAGAAAAATAATCAAGCAGAACAGAGAGGCAGAAATACAAACCAACATAACCTCTCTCTCCACTGCAAAACATGTTTTTCATGCTTTTATCAAGAATTACCAAGAATGCCATACTATGGCATATTTTCTGACTAACAAGGCTACATATTGTGGCAGCATAAATAGAATAGAAAAGAAAAATGAGTCTCACAACAAGCCATCTGGTTGTAGAGTTCAGTCTATTTGACCTTGGCTATCTATCCAGCTACTTATCTGATCCTCATCACTGTAGTATCTGAGCATCATCCAAGTATTCAAAAATAGAAACAACAACCCATTTTCAGAGCCCCATCTCTTTAGGTCCAAAGCCTCATTTCATGCTGTTTCCAAGACTCCCATCTCTCTGTGCTTCCAGGAACGTATGTTTCTTTTGCCTGGCAGTTCTTCCTTTCTGCCCCTCATCAGTACATCCTTCTCCTCTAGTTCCCTCATCCACTCACTAAGAGTCCCAACTTCATTGCTTCTTACTTACCTTCTTCAGATGTCCAGTGATTCTATGATGCTTTCCAGTGCTGATGTTCCTTATCCTTATTAATGATACCAAGGGAGAATTTCAAGGGCTGCTTGGTTTCTTAAATTACTATTGAAATTCTTGTAAGAATGTTGCTATTTAGCTTATAGCTATTATCGCTATTATTTTGCATTTAGCAATCTCCTTTGGAAGGAACACGATTCTTGATTTTTTTCAAATGGAATATAGAAAGAAAGAAAGTAGTTCATTTAATTAAATTATTGGCATTTCACCTCTCACATCCTGAACTTAGAGTCTGGCTTAAGGGCCCAAGTAAAAATGAGTTTAGTGGTCTCATCCTTGTATTTACGCCGACATTATAAAAACTACACTCCAGCTTTATACTACTTGGAGTATTTATCCAAGGGAGGTCTAGAACGGAAATTCTGTTCTATATAGATTTTTATACTGTGGTCATCATGGTAATATCTGAACACATGCCAGTAGTGCAGTAAGCTTATAGAATGCAAGTAATTCATGTTCTTTGAAACAGGAGGCTCTTTCTAAATACAAGGGACCAAACTGATATTAGGACTAATGTATGAAAATACACAGAATAGTATATTTTCACATGATTCTAATACCAAATGGTAAGATAGCAGTCTGTGCTGTTCCAGTTCTCAGTCTTTGTCACAGATTTATCTGTGAATAAAAACAATCTATTCTATTGTCTTAAATCTCTAGGTGTTAACTTTTATTTTATATAGAATCATAGAAATGTAGAGGTGGAAGGGACCTCGAGAAATCATCAAGTTCAGCCCCCTGCATTGAGACAGGACCAAATTAATCTAGATCAGCCGTGACAGGTGTTTGTCCAACGTGTTCTTAAAAACCTTCAGTGATGGGAATTCCACAGCCTCTCTTGGCAGCTGATTCCAGAGCTTAACAAACCTTATAGTTAGAAAATTTTTCCTAATATCCAACTAAATCTCCCTTGCTGCAGATTTAACCCATTACTTCTTGTCCTGCCTTCAGTGAACATTAAAACAACTGATCCCAGTCCTCTTTATGACAATCCTTAACATGTTTGAAGATTGTTTTTAGGTCCCCATGCAGTCTTCTTTTCTCAAGACTAAACATACCTAGTTTTTTTTTTAACCTTTCCTCATAGATCACGTTTTCTAAAACTTTTATTATTTTTGTTGCTCACTTCTGGATTCTGTCTGATTTCTTCACGTCTGTCCTAAAGGATGGTTCCTAGAATTGGCCATCCTATTCCAGCTGAGGCCTCACCATTGCCAAGTAAAGCGGGACAGTTACCCTCCTATGTCTTACATACAACACTTCTGCCTCCTTCCCCAGACCTGAAAAGTTCAGTATAGCTTCAAAGCTTGTACCTTCCACCAACAGAAGATTGTCCACAAAAGATATTACCTTATCTCTCTTATATCCTGGGACCAACATGGCTACAATAACACTGCGGAAATGCAACACTCCTGTTAAAACACCGCACAATGATATTAGATTTTTTCGCAACTGCAACACATTGTTGACTCATATTTAATTTGTGATCCACTCCAACCCCCAGATATGTTTCAGCAGTACTACTACGTACCCAGTTATTCCCCATTTTGTAATGGTGCAATTGATTTCTACATCTTAAGTGAAGTACTTTGCACTTATCTTTATTTAATTTAATCTTATTGATTTCAGATCAATTCTCCAATTTGTCAGGGTTGCTTTGAATTCTAACCCTGTCCTCCAAAGTGCTTACAACCCCTCCCAGCTCGGTGTCATGCTTGTTTTATAAGTATACTCTCCACTCCATTATCCAAGTAATTAATGAACCTATTGAATAGTACCAGACCTAGGACTGATCCCTCTGGGACACCACTAGATACGTCCTCCCAGTTTGATAGCAAGCCACTGCTAACTACTCATTGAGTATGATCTTTCAATCACTTTTGCACCCATTTTACAGTAATTTCATATAGACCATATTTCCCTATTTTGCATACACGGATGTCATGGCTTTGTCAAAAGCCTTACTAAAATCAAGATATATCAAATCTACTGCTTTCCTTCATCCGGCAGGCCAGTAACCCTGTCAAAGGAGAAAATTAGTTTGTTCTTGACAAATCCATGCTGGCTATTCGTTATTACCCTGTTCTCTTGTAAGTGCTTACAAATTAATTGTTTAATAATTTGTTCCAGTGTCCTTCCAGGATCAAGTTAGGCTGACTGGTCTATAATTCCCCAGGACCTCTTTGTTCCCTATTTTAAAGGTAGGTACTATGCTTGCCCTGCCCCAGTCCTGTGGGACTTCATCAGGCGTTCTCAAAGACAATTTCCAAAGCTGGTTCCTAAAGTATCTTGGATGAATTTCATTAGGGCCTGCCAACATGAATACATCTAACGTATCATTTTCTTTAAGCTAATCTTTCCTATTTTGGCTTGTATTCCTTCCCTCTTGTTAATATTAACTGTGTTGAGTATCTGGTCACCATTAACTTTTTTAGTGAAGACTAAAGCAAAATAGGCATTAAATTTACCACATACTATAATGTTGACTTTGTCTTACCTTGTCTCTTACCTAGAGATCCAGCACTTCCATAGTTCACTATTCCTGGTTCTAGCCCCATAGTTTGGCCACTGGACCTGCAGCAGGATGTCCAGTGTTGGCAGGGAAGAAACTCAAGTGCAAACCCAAACTGAGACAACCCTTCTTTTGCCCAAGCCACACAAACATTCAGGCTTGTTCTTAGTCAGTGCTTTCCTCCCATGCAGACAAGGGTCTTCTGGGCTTGTGGCCTACTTCACTCTGTAGGGACAAAAACCTTCTGATGATAACACCTGGAAACGAAGAACATTCATGTATTTTTTATGAAATACAACTGGCTCATACATCTCCAATAGTTGGTGATGGGACACTAGATGGAGAGGACTCCGAGTTACTACAGAGAATTCTTTCCCAGGTGTCTGGCTAGTGGGTCTTGCCCACATGCTCAGGGTCCAACTGATCACCATTTTTGGGGTTGGGAAGGAATTTTCCCCTGGGTCAGATTGGCAGAGATCCTGGGGAGGGAGGGGGGTTGCCTTCCTCTGCAGCATGGGGCACAGGTGACTTGCAGGTTTAAATTAGTGTAAATGGTGAATTCTCAGTAACATGAAGTTTTTACATCATGATTTGAGGACCTCAGTAACTCAGCCAGAGGTTATGGGTCTATTACAGGAGTGGGTGGTAAGGTTCTGTGACCTGAAACGTGCAGGAGGTGATTCTAGAAGATGGTCATGATGGTCCCTTCTGGGCTTAAAGTCTATGAGTCTAAGTCTGTTTTATTAGTATTAATGGCGCTTGGCTGTTGACTCCTAGTTTTTCTGCATGTTCTCTTTGATGGTAGGGGCATTTTATCTGGTTCATAATTCAGTGATATGAGAATCCCCTGGCTTCAGCATTAGTTTTGTCAAATCCCTTCTCCACTGTGTGAAAACAGACGGGCATTTTGTTGAAACAATAAAGCTGTTATGTCAACACAATTAATTCTGTTCACTGACTGAAACGTTCTGCTGAGGAACAAAAGGCGTTGGTCTAATATCTTTATCTGTTTGACAAAATCCAAATGAGCTTCGATGCCATAGTGTTTAACCCTGGCTTAAAATCTTTCATGCCGACATAAACCTGTTAACGTTAAGAGAGATTTTTCAACAGTATGATCTAGTGAATTCAGCACTGAACTGGGAGCCAAGATAACTGGGTTCTATTCCTTGCTGTGCCAGTGAACTGCTTTGTGACCTGGGGCAAGTCACTGTGCCTGTGTTTCCAGTTTGTCTACCTTCTCTACTTAGATTGTGAGCTGTGTAGGGGACTGTCTCTCATTATGTGTTTGTACAGTGCTTAGCACACGCTTTCAGACTGTCTTTTTTATATGTATTAATACAGTGCCTAGAAAAATAGGGCTCTGATCCCTTACTGGGTTCTCCAGGTGCTACCACAGTACAAAAACCGTTAATCATTATAGTCCTGACCTTGGCTGAGGCTTGTAAATGCTATTGTAATGCAAATAAGAAAGGTTTTGGTATAAATGAGGGGGTTGGTGGTAGAGGCGATGCCTGAGTTGGGCATGCAGGGTCACATGGCCCTCCCCCAGAGCTGCTTGGCTTGTACTGCGCATGCTCACATGTTACTGAGCATGCTCAGTCCATCTGATGAAGCTGGTGCCCTCATTCTGCCCCCCCACTATCAGCAGATACGGGTCATCTCTGGTTGGTGGCTCAACACTTCCATGTGAGGCATGCTATCCACGTCTCATTTGTCTTAAAGAAGCAAGAAATACATTTTGCAGGCAATGGAATTACACTCCCTTTTTTCACAGGTATATTTTTGAGATTATTGATTGTAAGCACCTTTGGGCAGGTACATTTTCATATTCGGCACCATACAGGTGCCTGGCACTTTATGAAAAAGGAAAAAACAATGTCCCTGCTCAAAGAAGTTTACAATCTCAGGGTCCAACCCCATGGCATTGAGGTCAATGAAGTCTTGCCATTAACTTCATTGGGTGTTAGATCAGGCCCTCAAAGTCCAGTTCTGTTTCAGTGAACACTATAATTTACTTGTGTGGACCTGCTTTGGCTTAAGTTGTATTCAGCACAGGTACAGAGGCCTGTGATAATAGATTGTAATGGAGGTTTGAAGTTTAAGGCTATGTCTAAACTACCACTTATGTTGATCTAACCTATGTCACTCAGGTGTGTTAATAAACCTTTCCCCCTCCCCCCAACGACGTAAGTTACACTGACCTAAGCACCAGTGTGGACAGCACTATACCGGCAGGAGAACATCTCCTGCCAACATAACTACCACTGCTTATGGGGGGGATGGGGTTGGATAAAATATGTTGAGGGGAGAACTCTTCCATCAGCTTAGAGCAGCTACACTGGAGATCTTACAGCGGTGTAGTAGCTGCACTGGTACAGCAATGCCACTGTAAGCTCTCGACCGTAGAAATGGTCTTAGGCAAAATGAGAGAGAACCAAACAGGACAAGATGTAAGGGAGAAATATTTGGAGGTAGTCTCCCCCTGCCACAGCAGCATAAAGAGACTGTAAAATCCCAGACAGGGCCAAAGGAGAAAGCCCCCTGACACAGGAACTGAGTAAGACAGCTACAGATTGTGCTTCATTGTGGGGAATGCTGGGGGCATTGCTGGGCCATAATAGGTGCCAATATAGCTATCTTGTACGCCTCTAAAGCCCATAGGCTGCTCATTTTGGACTGCTGAGAGCTAGTCACCAAAAATACTTTTTAAAGTCTAGGCCTTAGTTCTCAGTGTTCTGCTAAGTAAGGTAAAGAGGATATTGTGGTATATAGAACATAACCATTTTGTTAGTTCCTTTAAAACAATCAATTGCTTTTCAGTTTTATTTTATATTGTCTTAACATTACCGTGTGTTGGCACCCAGTTTATAATTCCTTTCTGACCTATCTGTAAGGGCTCTGTGAAGATAAGGAAGAATGATGTTTCATGGTTATTGGGCTAGTCTGGAACTCAGGAGAAATAGGATCAATTCCCTGTTCTGCTGCAGACTTCCTGTGTGACCTTGGTCACACTGTGCCTCAGTTCTCCATCCATAAAATGGGGATAATAGCATTGTCCTATCTCACAGGGTTGTTGTGAGGAAAAAGACATTAAAATGATGAGGTGCTCAGATATTTTGGAAGTGGGACCATATAAGAACCTAGCAATATGGATCTTGCAAGCTGTGCTCAGTGATTTGAGAAGGCAACTACATCCCATTGTTCTCTTGGTAGTCCATGAAGGCTTGCTACCTCATCCTGAAACTGGTAGGATAGCATCAATTTTTGAACAGTTGCTGTGCCTTATCTGTACCATGACAAGATACAAAGCACAAGTGTGAGACTGATAAACTGATGGACTGTTATAGTTAAAATCAATCAATTATACTGTATGTGTAGGGTTGGAAGGATTAGATTTTTATCGGCAAATGTCAGTAAACCTCGTTTTCCCTCTACTCACACAAGCCAATGAAAAATTATTTCCATCAATAATATCTTTTATTGGACCAATTTCTGTAGGTGAGAAAGACAAGCTTTTGAGCTACACAGAGCTCTCCTTAAGATCTGGGATATTTACTCAGGGAGTCATAGCAAAATACAAAGTAGAACAGATTGTTTAGCATAAGTAGTTAACACATATTTCAAGGAACCATTCATGGTGAAATGGCCCCTTAACATGCCTTCAGTCATAGGGGAGAAAGGAAGGGAGAAGGATGGAAGGCGGCTGTGGAGGGTTGTTAGTGAGTTATCGGTTGTTGTACTAAGCCATAAATCCAGCGTGTCTATTCAGTCCAATTTTCAATTTTGTGGCAGCTAATTTTTCTTTCTGAAACTTTCTAAAAGGCAACCATTTAACTTCACACAATCCAAGTAGGATATTTGTGAAATGTTGTTGGATTATCAATGGGTCTGTGATCACAATTTTTGTTCCATTTGTTTTTGCAATGATTAAAGAATTTTAAGTTGTTTTTTTCAGTTTTTAAATGGATCCCTTTTCTTTCTCTAGGCCAAATCTTATTCCCCTGTAAAATAATCAACCTCTGTGGGACTGGGGTTTGGCCCTTTGTTGCTTTATTGTATTGCTTTAGAGCAGTTTATAAATTACCATTTTTGCACTACTTTTGTTTGATGAATCTGGGACTGATCTGGTAAATAATTTAAGCACATGCTTAACTGTTTCAATATATGAGTAATCCCACTGAAGACAATAAGACTACAGTTAAGAACATACCTAAATGCTTTGTTGGACTGGATCTAGGGTGCTTCACACCTTGCAGGACTGAACACCTGATGAACATATGCTGTAGTATTTAGATTTGCTTTTGCTTTTATTTCACAGGCAGGAATTTTTGTAATTTATTATTGAGTATTTGTTATTCATTCAATATATTTGCTGTGGGTTCTTCTTTGAGTTGCCATCTTCATGTACAATAAAATCACCTAATATAGTATATGCTAGCTTTTATTAAAAAAAAAAATCCACTCAGCCAAGAGAGCTTTGCTCTCTGAACGCATGGAAAGATGTAGGAATTATGATGTGATAATTCATTTGGTATTTTTGCTTAATGAGCCACTTTTCTTAGATAGTAGTATGGGATTTTTCTTATCTTGCACCTTACATACTCAGAGGAACATAGAATTCTGGAAATAGATTTACCCTGGTTCTGTTGCTCTTGGGAAATGTTTTATATAGGGCATTAGAACATGCATGTGGGAAGCCATCCTATGTTACCTAGCTGGACTAGATAATGTAACAAGGTTTTTCCATCGCTAATTTCATAGCTTCTTCAGTGCTCTCTGGAATAGTTTGTTTTCATCTCTAGTGCCATCCTGATTTCCTAAGACATATTCACCGAAAGCCCTGAAAAATATTGAAATCTAGCAAAAATATTGTCTGAAATACACGTTGACATTATTCTAATCAACATTTGAACAGTGGTGCATTTAAAATGTACCAGTCTTAATTGTGTATTGTCTCTAAATTTCGGGGGAGGAAGGGGATTTTTTTTTGATGTTTTATTTTTATTTTTAAAAATTCTGTTTATTTTTCACTCGCCATAGTACATCAAATTTGCTGCATCTGAGCCCTTGTTTCATTCATCCTCAGCATAAAAACTAAACTGAATTTCTAACATATAACATTATCATCCCAGAAACTGAAACAGTTCTTAATTGTGTAGTAAATAAAGCGTTATAGCATAAAATAAAAATATGTAACTTCTCCTGCTATGGCAGTACACAGTCAAAAGGTGGCAGCACTATATTGATCTAGAATTATTAGATTGTGCTGCGAGTAGAAATGTACCATATTTGACACCAGAACATTTAGAAATTATTATAAAACCACATTAAAAAAAAATCACATATCTAGCTGGATGGTAACAGTTCTACTGTGACATGATTGTAGTGCATCACCTCTGATAGATTACTTTAAAAAATAAATGCTAATCTATTTAAATAAAAAAGTTGATACATTTGCACAGAAATAAGCTGTTGCTACAATATCACACTGAGATAGACACACACCACTACTTTAGGCACTCACGTTTGGACATTTTGGCCCATGTTGACATTTCAGATATCCACAGAGCAGATCTGTGGACAGATTTTACTTGATATAGGCGTGGAGAACTTGGTATATTCAATTGGTCTAATGTACTGATTTCCAAGTGAGACAAAGTACTTGATACTGAGCCTAAATGTTCAGTTGCTCACAGGAGTGGATAGTCCTCAAAGGTGTGATGCTTTTGTTTTTATGTGTGCGCACACACCACAACTGTCTAAATTTATTTACACATTTTGAAAGACAAATCAAAACAAAGCTGGAAAAAAAAAAGAAAGGGAGAAAAAATAAGGTGATTGTTTTAATAACATTTGATTTTGGTAAAGGAAAGCTGTATATGCATTATAAAAAAGAAACCCACTATATTTTCAAAGATCAAAGATGAATACCTAAAGTTAGGCTCTGAAATCTATCGATAGGCGCCAAACTAAGTAGCCTGATTTTCAAAGGTATTAGTCACATTGCATTGAAGAGTTTTGGGAAGATGAAACATTGCATCTTTTTAAATAAGCACTTGATGCAATTTTGAAACCACATTGAGGAAGAATAGATGGGATTAAGAAAGAAGAAATATGAAATGATGGGAAATTGTGATTTAATATGTAATACAGGTATATGGCTTTGTACCCAGTGGTCAAAACCTTTAGGCGTACATTAAGTTCTGCATTGTTGTTTTTTTTGTTGTTTTCCTGTTATTAATAAGCCTTACGATGAGGTGTGACAATTCAATTTTTTTTTTTATAATTGCAACCAATATTTTGTATGTCCATTTTAAGCATTGTTTTCCATTTTTATTAATTTAAATATTCATAGTTGTGCAGAATTCTGAGTTTTAACATTTTTTCCAACTTTTATTTATTTAAATTTTTACAGTTGCAGGAAATTATGGGGCAGACAATAATTATTTAAGAACAGTCGATTTTGAGATTCAAAACAATAACACTTTATAAATATTAAAACACAAATTGTCAACATCATGTCAAATATATACAAAGTAAGTATCCTTAAATCAAACTTTAAGTTCTCAAGCAATATTTTTCTCATTTTGCTTAACTGCAAATTTTGCTTATCATCAATGGAAATTTTTTTGACCAATAAATATTTAATTCTGCCACACCTATTTACAACCTTGACAGTGTCTTTAACCATTTGCTTTCTCTGCTAAGAGAATGTGTACCAAATCAGAATTTTGCTGGCACAAGAAAAATTCAAAGAGTACAGTACATCCTGTTAACTAGGTATGTCGGATCTGGTGTTCACCTGATAAAAAGACAATTATCAGAACAAAATACCCATTCAGTTTCCGTTTCTCCTGAAGGCACAAGCTCCTTCAACTATGTGATAGATCACCACGGCCTTAAAATGAACTGGCAAGAGAATTGAGCAGTAGCTAGTTTCTACACATCAACTAAAGTTTTTGTGTAAAGAGCAAAAGGACAGCAGCTGGAGATAGGGTAAAATTAATTACTTTTAGTCAGAATTACATATTTTATAGCCCACATATAGCTCTGGATACCCAGATTGCTTTGAAGAAAAGAGGCTGTTTGTTAAAAAATTGCCTGACATTGCCAGAGTGTCATGCATAAATTTACCTCTTATTTTAAAAGAGGAGAGGAAAGTCCACAGATTTTTTCTTTGCTTTGAAGAGACCCATGAGATATTATCAGTGCAATAGTCTCCAATGACAATTGAGTTGAGTAACTCCACTACCACAGCAGAATCAGATTTACATACTGCATGAAGAAATTACAATGGGAAAGATTTCCCAGAGCCACAGTTACACTAAGTATCATTTAACAACCGTATGTATTTTGATTTTATTCACTTTTAAAATTGTGGCTATTAGGAAAAGATTTTGAAACTGTTGCGACTGGGAGCTGGTTATTGTCTGTATTATGACCTGTCACTGCAGCGTGACAACAATCTTCCCAATACCTTTCAAATCCAGAGGCTACAATACATGTCAGTGTCACCATCATACTATATGGGAAGCTTTTGAAATAACTGTGCAGCATGCAAACTCTTGTGCGGGAATACACCAAACAGTAGCAACAATTTTACACTGAAATAATGAGCAAGCTCAAAGGGGGTTTTGTGGCTTTTTTTTGTCAAGCCAGCAGTTCGGAGTTGGAGATGCTGTCCTGTGCTCAATGTTGTTTAGTTGGCTTGTAGCTCACATTTCTGTCTAGCTATTACCTTGTCTAATATAAACAATGGCCTCATGTTCTAATGTAATTTAATTAAATTGCATAGACCTAGCAAAGAAGTGTTGCCCCTTTACGGACAATCAGTACTTTTCAGAACCACATATCACGTGGTATTGTCACAAGGCTATTAAAGTGATAGCTTGGAGGAGGAAATTGATCTCTTGTCCCTGAGACAGTGGGGTTGGAGTTGTGTGGAGGGAGTGCTCTCAGCCAGAATGGGGGCAGGAGCACACCAATTTAGCCCTTGAGTAACTTTCTGTAGTCATTTGGGGAAGCCATTTTATTCATCTCCAGCCCTCCTCACGTAAGATCCTTGCTCATTCTTAGTTGATTCTCTCAGATCTCAGAAGACCAACTGGAGAGGAGATTGCTATGTCCTTAGTTCAGCAAAGCACTTCTATATGAGCTTAAAGTTAAGCATATCTCTAAGTGCTTTGCTGAATCAGGCCCTGGCAAACTGCCAGCTTCCCCCTGGTGGGTCTCTCACTTTACCTCTTGTCTTTTGCGGTCGGGACACCCCCAGCTACCTCATCTCCCCTGACTGCAGCAGAGCTCCATCTCCTGATCAGGAGAGAACCGTCTCCTGCAGCTGCCCCAGACCTTCTGACAGCTTTTCCTGCATGTGTTCCCTCCCCTTCCTTTAGGGAAGGCAGGGTTTAAATACCTCTGGCCTGGCCCTTCATTGGGTCCAGGTGTCATTAATTGCCCTGCTGTGCTCTTCCCCCTGCCTGCCAGGCAGAGGGTTTTTAACCCTTTCAGGCTCTCATACCGGCCCAGGTATACTCTTTTGTAGCCATCTGGCCTGACTTAACCACAGGCCCCTATTGAGTAAGTCAGAGTTCTCAGTCCATTTATCATTTTCCCTCAAGAGCGCCTATTCTCTCATCCAGGATGTAAATAACCCCCACTAAGGTTAATGGAAGAGGATGGTGGGATTTCTTGACGATTCTCAGGTTTCCATACAGGTTTTCATTTTGTGCAAAAATGAAAAAAACAATGTTACTATTTTTATTAATATGGTCGCTCTAAATTCATATAATGCATCAATGTGTTATGGATACATGTTCTTCTTCATACCCTCACAGCTCCTTCGGTCACGTTTTCTTCATGTGTGGTTAAACTTTGCATGCGGACAATGTGCTCAGATGCAAAGATGAGTTAACAGCTTTTAAAAGTTTAGCTTCTTTGATTCATGCCACATACACTCCTTACAATATCATCATTGTATATTGTGTGCTTATTTATTAGCATGCTACCTTTTAAAATATGCTAAAATTAAATTAAATTAAAAAAGGCAGAGATGGGATTGCGAAGAGGGAACTCTTAGCCAGCTGGTTTTACAGCACATCATCTTCTTTGAGCCCACTCATAAAACCAGCTAGGTGGAAGTGAGACTGAAGGAAGTGTCCCTGTGGATTGTCAATTTGAGAACAATTACAGATCCCTCTGTGCTACAGAACTGAACTAAGAGATGGTGAAAATGTGGGCTATGGCAATCATAAAAAATAAAGATGGAAAAGACCGATCAGAGCATAGTCAGTTCCCTACCCTTCACCATATACCATATGGTATATTCCTCAGGATTAGTCCAATATAGTTTAAATACTGCCCCTGCTATGGTGCTTTCACTTACGGTAACTACCCCATAAATGAGTAGAGTTGCCCTGTTTGGGTGTGTTTCCTAATACTTGCCTACATTTCTCTTTTCTCCAATTCATCTCGTTTCTCACAGTTATGCTATTTTATCATACCTTAAATCATCGTTCTTCCCCCTTGGTGTTTGCAACCTTCAAATATTTGGAGATGGTTGTTCTTCTTCTTGCCACTTTGTTGTAGCTTATAGAAACTTCAGATTTAGGGGCAGGCAGACTCTCAGCTGATGTAAATTGTTGTAATTATATTGAGTTCAGTGCTGAGGATCTAGCCCGCAGCTCTTAAATTAACTTCCAGCTCCTAATATTTTTTGTTGCTCTTCTCTGAACTCCTTCCCTCTCCAACTGGTCTGCATCATTCAGGATGACGGTTGTCACACTTGGCCATGGTATTCAAGGTGAGGTTTTCATTACAGTACAGACCTTCAAAGTATTACCTTATCTGCTTTTTCTCAATAGCTACGAATTCAGACTTACTTTAGAATAGTCCTGATTTCTTTATTTATTAGTTTAAAGAAAAGTAGTTCAATGTCTCATTTTTGAGTCATCCTTAACTTAATGCCACTCCTCATTTGCATATGGCTTTACTCTCTCATTACTACTACTTTTGCTCCAGATATACCTTTCTTATTTTCCTGAAGCCCAGTAGGTAGCATTCATCCATTTTCCTTTCCTGCTCCCCTTATCTTTTCCCTTAAATTCAGTGTATTCTCAGCACCACCTCCCTTCTCTGTTACCAGTACAGGTTATTTTATTTTAAATCTCTTGACAGTAACTTGGAGGTTTCGAATTTGTCCACTGCTGTTAATTTTTAAGGATTTTGTAGCAATTTTTAAAGCAAACTTCTCCAACACTGCTAGGCTTATATATTCAGCCAAGCAACCATCACACAGTTTGAGTCTAACACAGTGGTGAGAATACCATGTAAAATGTTTTTGACTAGATAAAAACACATAGATTTGTAATTAGTAAATAATCTAGTAGAAGAATGGTTTTTAAATCAACACTGCATCACAGAGAGTTCAAAAGTAACACAGTGTGGAACGAATTCAAGGGCATTTTCAAGATTTTAGGTGCAAATCTGCTCCTTCTTTAGGTCATCCATTTAAAAAAGCAAAAAAAAAAAATTCGTGTTTTGTAAAATGCTATGAGATTCATAAGTGATAAAGCACTGTGCATGTGCAAAGTATTAATAGGTGAGAAAGGAAGGGTTGCTAAGGTGCTGAGGACTGGAAATCAGGAACTCTGGGTTCAGATCCTTGTTTCCTATTGGACTTGGAGCATGTCACTTAAGCCAGATCTACCGAAATCAAAGGAGCTATGCTGATATACAGCAGAAGATGTGGCCTTCAGTCTCTCTCTAATTTATCAAATAGCGATGATGGTGATAGCTTGTCTCTCCAATCCTTCGTCGGCCTTGTCCAGTTAGATTGTACCCCATTACTGTAATACCTGTGGCCAAGACCCTCAAAGGAATTCAGTCATTAGTTTCTCCTGTGTGTCACTATTTCCTGAAATCCTAGCAGAGTACTTGCTTCAGTCTCTAGTGAGCTCATCAAAAATATTGACTGATATTAGCAGCAAAATCTTCAAGTAAAATGTCCAGCGGTTTCAAGGACTGAGTAAACCCAGTAGGATCAATCCCTTTGCGACTAGTGGCTGAAAGGCAAAGAAGATACTAAACTCTCTAATACCCTATTGGTCGTTAATTAAAGGGTTTTAATCCCCACGGAACAGAACTGCATCTGAGTCTATCCCTGGAAATTACTTTTTTTAATTGAATGACGGAAAATGCAAATACCTCTCCTCTGTGCCTCCTCCCCCAACACTCCTAAATGCAACACTAATAGTTCTTCTGTATCTGGGCAGACTGTCCTCTGCCAGTAAGGAATATGATGTTTGATTTGCTAACAAAGCAAATAGAATACATATTTAAATTGTCATCAAAGTAGCAATCCTATTGTTTTTTAAAATGGAGGCAATTTGGAACCAAATCATTGTTCTTTCTGCATATGCATTTCTAAGGAAATAGTGCCATCCTCTGGCTGTAGAAAAGAAATGTTTTCTCAGTGCAGGTCTCAAATGTATAAATTCCTTTCTTTCCATATGAAGTGTGCTGCATAGCACATGATTTTCTAATGCTGCCCCTGCGCTAGATATACTAGTGCTGAAGTTGGAGCCGTTACCTTTCAGTGGGTGTACCAATGGCAACGCACCTTTATAATATATTTTGATATCAATCTGTGCATAAGAAATGTTTTGTAAGCTGGGTCTGAATGAACTCCCCCCCGATATCTAGTGATGAACTGTAGGGAAAAGATGTCAGAAGCAGACCGTTCATAGACACACATACTGTGCCTAGGTGCACAGCAGATGGAGCTGCTTTGCCAAAAGGATTGATTTTGGTTGGGGTTGGGTTACAAATCACTCCACTGTTGGAATGCAGGGGTAATGAAATGTTGTTATCTTATTGTATGAGTAAAGGGCAGCAGAACAGTGCTTAACCTGCCCTGATTAAGGGGGTCACCTTCAGCTGAACCTCATTTGCTAAGCAGGGTAGGGATGTCAAACCCTATTGAAGATGAGAGTGGGCAGGAAGGGTGTTCCTACGTTGTGGTGTAGATGCTGCCTAAAGACTTGTAGACACCATTTGACCTGCCCCTCTCCGCTGTTTAATGCCAGAGCTGATTAGACTCAATTAAGAGTCCTTAGTTCCCTTGGTGATTCATAGAGCTGTCCTCACTGCCGAGCAAGCTTAAGGGCTACGCCTGAAACCTTGTGTGGGGACAGTGAAAGGCAACACAGAAACTGCTCTGGCAGTGAGGTTCCCCACTACCTGCTGAAATGACTGAGAGCGGGCTTAAGTGGCAGAACCTCATACCATAACATTGCAACAGAGAGATGGTGGACAACAGCACCAGTATGCAGCGGGGTGGCAAAGAGACAGTGGTAGCAGAGGCATGGCAAGAGCAGAGGCATTGCTCAGTCCCCACCTCCTCCACCCCATGAATGCACCTCTGAACTCTGGGTCTTTGCTGACCAAAGACCGCCAACTGTGAGTGGGGTGCAGCAGAAGGAGCAGGGAGTGGTGTGTTGAGGGACACGTTTGTCAAGTTGAGAAACTCAGGCAAAGTGCACTGTGCACAGTGCACTGTGGGGTACGCGTTTGCCCATGGTCACATGCTTTTCAATTATGGTTGTGGTGTTTTCCCAAATTAATGTTAGGTCCCCTTTTCCCGTTTAATAAAAGTTCTGTTTTATTGTGCACAGACTCTGCTTGTGAGAGAAGTATTGTCTCTGAGAGGCGCCCATGCGTAGTGTTTAGTTTTCCCAAATTATTGGGTGGGGGTTCAAACCAGCTGAGTGTTCTGTTGTTAAGAGAAACCCCTAAACACTGAACCTGGCCCTCGTTGCTGCTGACTCCACCTGGCAGAAGGGTTACAGTTATAATAATCTAGTAACAGACCCAAGAGCGAAGTGGGCAAAGTCTGAAACACACATTTAATTCAAGTTGGATATGGGACATCTAATGTGAGCATTATTTTCAAACTTTTGCACTATGTAAATACATTTACTGTAGCAATTTCCCCATCAATAGACTTCCCCACAGCTCAGTCATAACAGGACACCAACTGTATTACTAGTTTTGCCCAGATATCTGGGCGAATCTTTTTCTGGTATCTCACGTGACCACCTGACTTTATATGGTGAATGGGCACTAGTGGTGAGATAGGAGACAATCAGCGGTAGTGCTAGATTCAAAGATCTTAGAGCTGGAAAGCAAAAGTTGGATCATCTGCTATCCCCATACATTGCTGTGTCTACAGAAATGCCACTTTACACTGGTCTTCCCTTGAATCGATTAGTAGTTGCTGAATCCACTGTTCCTTTCGGCTGGTTCTTCTGTTTGCTTGCCCTGATACGTCTTCCACAGAAGGTCAACTGGGACTTGGGCTCAAAGCTAAGTAAGTGTGATGCTGCAGGAAAGTGCTAGGTCTGGGGAGAAGGGGCGTTTGCACGTTAGATGCAGAGAATAGATATATTAAAATAGCACCTTGACATAGATGAGAGAGAGCCCATGAGCTCTTCAGAGAAGTATAAAGGGAAAATGCAGTTGTCATGTCCAGAAGCGCACACCAGTAACAATAAACAGGCTGTAGCATTAAAGACTGCACATATGAGCTACTTCAGTGTAATATGTACCACCCTCACCCGCATAGTTACTGAACTGCTGCTTTCTAACTCATGAGCTGTTGTTATAAAATGCTCTGAGTACCTCAGATGCGATGTGCTATGGAAAACCAAGTTCTAATCTAAAGAACATCTGAGTGATAGCACGTTCATTCTTGGGATCAAAGAAAGTTGGCTTACTACATCACATATTTACTAAGCTGCATTGGCAAACATTGAAAAGCTTTCAGCATGACTAGAGAATTAAGATAGATCTTTTCCCCTGTTAGACTGAGAGAGATTGCTGGGAAATGCAAATACGGTCTGCATTTTAAAAAGGGCTTGAAGGCCTAATTCACCCACCATTGTGTTACTTCGGTTTTAAACGGGTACAACCCCTTTGATTTCAGCAGCATACTGAAGACTAGTGCAGTGGTGAATCAGGCCTTGAAGGACCCTGGTACCTTTTTAGGTGAAGTGTAAGGCAAGAAACATGAGCACTTCCTATAAAGACTAGCTGTAGGAGTCCTGAGAAGCAGGACAGTAAAATGGATGGTCTGGAGGTGAGAGTAGCCCTTCTCCAGATTTGGGGAGACAGGCTAGATTCCAATGCTATGTGGGGTTTTTAATTTCAATTGAGGGTTGTGTATGTCTTCCATTTAGAGACAGACCTAAGCTTCAAAATAAGGATCTGCATATTGAACTCTCAGCAATGAGGAATGTTTAGTTTTCCCCTCCACACTTCAATACCAGAAACAGTTTTTGATTTGCACACGCTTCTACTTTCAGGTACGGTTTAGTGCATGTTTAATATTCTGTTCATATATTTCTGCAGCTTTTTGATTCTCCGTTTCTGGCTTTGCTCTGGTTCTTATAGCATTAAGATTAATTAATTTCAGGCCTTCTTGCTCTTTAGTTTTCATACGCTGTTTCTAATCATTTCTTATTTCCTCAAGAAACCTATTTCATTCTGCACAATCTTCCCCTCTGAATAGATCACTGGGCTATTGTAACAATGCATGGCTGTACATGGATCATCAGCTAATTGCATTGATGCAGTACAGGGAATCAAAATCATAACCTCAGCTTTAGTACATCTTTAACATTCAAGCTAAAGAAGACCCTCTTAACTCAGTGTACCAGTGCTTGTCTCTTCAAGCGTCCAACCTCAGGAAGGGAAGACCACTGAAAACAGACAGACACTTAAAAGATGTTGCACATTCCATTGGGTACCCATTAGAGCAGGGGTCCCCAACCACCGGTCCGCGGACCAGGACCGGGCCGTTGGGGGTTTTTTGCCGGTCTGCGGCACTGCCACAGACCAGCACTAAACACTGACAGTGTGCTCTGCTCTGCGGCGGCTCAGAGCACGCTGTGTGGGGCGGGGCAGCGGGATGGCCTCAGTAGACGCGGCTCCCGGCAGAGAACATTATGCGGGGCGTGCCGGGGCGGGGCGGCGGGCTGGCCTCAGTGACTAAACTCCAACCCCCTCCATAACCCCGCCCCCATATGACCAAAGCCCCGCCCCTGCCCCACCCCCACCCTGCCCTGCCGGGCCATGGAAAAATACTTTTGCTTGAAGCCGGTCCCTGGTGCAAAAAAGGTTGGGGACCACTGCATTAGAGGGTAGGGTAGAGAGGCCCACAAGCTAACTTCATGTGTATGGTTAGAATTGTGTATATTCACAAGAGAAAATACTGTCTCTAATTCCAGGTGAGTGTCCATTCTCTAATGCTGTGCCATACACACACGATTGGGTCACAGAAGCATTTGTTTTTTACTACAGGCCACTACAACAACTGGAAGGCATTGCAGGTCTGGGTGCTGACATGCCACAGAAGTGGGATGGAGGAGTTTTGTCACAAATGTCAGATTAGGTGTATTGAAATGCAGTCAGGGCTAGTGCACATACACACGGACCCTTTTTACACACTGTTTTCAATCTTCTAGGAGCGTTCTTCTGCAGTTTACTACCTATATGCTTCTCTGGGCCCCTGACCAGACTACTAAACTGACACCCCAACCTCTCTTCAATTAGAATGTTTCATTACTCCCCAAACAGAACTAATCCCTACATAAAAGTAAAGATTATACTTGCTAAAAGAGATACCATTTTTACTGAACAGGCAAAGCACGACTATCACCTCCAGTACGCTCCATTTCAATGCAGTTCGTTCATGTACCTTCTCTTGTTTTGTCTCTCGATTGACATAGAGATTTGCAATGGTAGTAGATGACAGAACAAGGAGCAATGGTCTCCAGCTGCAGTGAGGTCTAGGCTAGATATTAGGAAAAGGTTTTTCACTAGGAGGGTGGTGAAGCACTGGAATGGGTTACCTAGGAAGGTGGTGGAATCTCCATCCTTAGAGGTTTTAAGATGCAGCTTGACAAAGCTCTGGCTGGGATGATTTAGCTGAAGTTAGTCCTTCTTTGAGCAGGGGGTTGGACTAGATGACTTCCTGAGGTCCCTTCCAACTCGAATATTCTGTGATTCTAAGATTCTAAAAGTAGCCACCAGCCATTCACCTTTCTCACACAGTTTCCCTTGACAGTAGCTGGCAGTATTCCAAGGGTGTTTAATCGCCAGTTATTTTCCTGTTTCTTCCCCTCAAACATTTAGGAAAAGGTTTGCTTATCAGAGGATTTTGGTTGAAATACAGAAATAATTGTATCATTTGTCTCACAGTTGGCACTTACACCAGCATGTTCAAGTTTGTGTCTCTAATTTTCAGTGTCAAGCTTAAAATGGCTAGAGCCTGATTTTTTTTCCAGCAGTGCTGAGTGGAAAACACTCCCATTCACTTCATCAGGAGTTGTGTGTTCTCAGCACTTCTAAAAATCAGACTGAGACATCTCAGATTGGACACCCAAAATTTGACGATGCACTGGAAAATTTTGGCCACTTGGTTTGCAATGTTTTGGTATGCTGATGTTACTTACCTCTATGCTCTGAGATGTGGAATTGATGGTTTTGAGCTGCTTTTTACAGAGCTTGGGTACATTTTAAGTTTTTGCACTTCTTCAGAAGCAGATGAGTTGAATTAGTAGCCTCCTGTTCATCTTAGGGGAATCCTGCAAGCAAGAGCCTGTAGCCTATCATTTCCCTCCTTGAAAAAAATGTCTGCATTTCTGATGCAATTCTGAGCTTGGACATCCTACCTAACCTTTAGAGGGAAGGAGGAGTGATATAAACTAGAGTTAATCATTAGAATTCCACTTTGCCTTTATCTATTGTGAGAAAAAAACTCACTTTGGGAAAATGCATCATGTTAGGAAATGTGTCGTATGATGTTAAACATGACTCGTGCAACAATGTTGAAAAATACATTGGGAATATCTCTACTGTTAACCATGACCAGCTAAGATGTTTTTAATCATTGCTCTCCTTGTCTACACAAAAGGAAAAAAGTGTGTTTAACTTGTTAGTTAAAATATTTTCTTACATGGTACGTATTTGGGACAAGGTCAAAAGATTATGCTGCTGAGCTCCCTTATATGCATTTCTATTTGCTGCCTTTCAGATAAATTATACAGCCTAGCGTGGCTGGTATTCCAGCTTTCAAATTTGTCTATCAAATCCTCCTCAGAGTTCTCTGCCCTTAGTTTGTGGGGTAAGCCTGGAGGCCAGGTAAAATTAGATGTAGTTTTCTGTGGGAACATTATCCCTGTGCTTTCTCTTGTTATTTGGCTACTTCTGATGACTGTTTATTGTTACATTACGTGTAGTTATGAATTTTTCCATTTTACACTAAGGAGCAAGAAACACTTTTTGTATTTTGTTATGGAAAAACTTTTTCCTCAGAAATTGTTTCAGAAAGAAAAACTTATTTCAGCCAGTGTCACTGTGGGTTAGATTTCCATGAGACTGCCGATAGCCACTCCCGTGCAACACCTGTGAGAGAAACAGGTGCAAAAAGAAGATGATTTATTTTGCAGGTCAACTGAAAGATATTGAATTGGTTCCAATTACCCTGTGAATCACTCCCTTCTCCCGCAATGCCATTACGTTGATCAGAAACACTGCAGAACTGAGAAGGGAAAGCAAAGTGGAAACTGCAATAAGTTCCTTCCTATTCCAAGCTGCATGTAAAAGGCCAAACAATGACAGGATTGGTAGTCAGGTAGGGCCACTTCTCTCCTGCTCAGGTTGTTATTCTGCCACGAGAATTGGCTTCATGCTGCAGCTAATTATCTCCTTGACATTAATAGGGAGGACGCACGGGCTACTGCCAAAAACAAAACCGGAGGCTTACGCAAGAATCGAATTTTCACCCCAGTCGACTGGAGATTTGCTCTCTGAGCCTGGGCGTGCTACTTCACCTCTGCACCCCTGTCTTCTCAAGTGTAAAAAGGGCATAATGATTTCCTCAGGGCTCGAAGAATTCCATTTCTGTCAAAGGTTATGCAAGCCAATGATCTAATTATTGTCTACAGCAGAAAAGCTTTGCTGGTATTGATATAACAGCAAACCCTCCTAGCGTCATTGCAGTTTATAGCAGCAAAAGCGTGCGGTTGTGGGGAATGGAGTGTATACTGCTGCCCTGAGCGAAATAAGCCAGTGCAGCAAAAGCACTTTTCTATGCCAGTGGCTACATTAGGGCTTTTGCCATCTACAAATGTCCCCAAAAAAACTCCACATCCCTAACTGCCAAAATTTGTGGTATAGTCCTGGCCTGTGTGCCCCAGAGCTGCCAGCTACGAGTAAGGAAACGTCTTTGGTGAACAAGCAGGTTCAGAAAAGTCCTTTCTCAGAGATTTACTCTTCCCTGAAAGAGATGAGCCTTAATAGGCTATTCCATTCCAAAAATCTAGATACACACGTGGTTTACCAGAACTGGTAGAAACCCCTATATTAATCTCACCTGACACTTCCTGTTATAGCTGTGATTGTCAGTCACTTATAACAAAGGATATGATTCAGTCACGGATTCTGTGTCTTTCTGGGGCAAGACTGGAACAGCTGTCAGCCCTGGGGCTGTCAGAACAGCAGCAGCTGGAACAGCTGACCAGTAGCCATCCCCAGGGCTGCCCAAACAGTGGCCCCTGGTGCTGGAGCAGCAGCTGGGGTTCCGTCAGTCCCTCTGGGGATGGAGCAGCAGTGTTTGGTCTCTGCCACAGGAGCAGTGATGGGGCTAGAGCAGCTGAAAGCCCTGCAAGTACTCTGTTTGTCTCCCGTCCCGCAGGGTATTTTTAGTAAAAGTCAGGGACAGGTTGCCAGCCGCAGTGAATTTTTGTTTGTTTATGAGGTCATATGAGACAGTAGCAAAAGCCTTATTAAAGTGGAGCTATATCACAGACACTGCTCTTCCCCCTTACCCCATCCACAAGGCTCGGCACCCCGTCAAAGAAGCATGTTAGGTCGGTGTGACATGGTTTGGTCTTCCCAACTCCATACCGTCTGTTACTTCGCACCTTAATAGCTTCTAGATGCTTACAAATTGATTGTGTCTTTGCTCCCTGAACTTTCATTGTACCAAAGTTAAGCTGACAGGTCTATAATTCCCTGGGTTGTCCTTATTCCCCTTTTTATAGATAGGCACTATATTTGTCATTTTCCAGGCCTCTTGGATCTACACCCTGGAGCAACATAGTTAAGTCAACCTAACCTCCCAGTGTAGACAGTGCTAGCTTGGTGGAAGAATTCTTCCCTCAACCTTGCTACTGCCTCTTGGAGAGGTGGCTTATCTTTGCCAATGGGAGAACCTCTCCCATTGGCATAGGTAGTGTCAAAACTGAAGCACAGTGTGGTGCAGCTGCAGTCCTGTAGCATTTCAAATGTAGACAAGCCCTAAGTAAGTTGTAACTTGTTCTTTCCTTATTTTAACCTCAGATCCTACCCCATTTACTCTGATGTTCACTATGTTAGTTGTCCAAAACAAAAAAGGCATTTAATACTTTGGCCATTGCTGCCTTTCTCATCTTGTCTTTCTCTCACCATTGAGTAAGGGACCCACCCTGTCCTTGGTCTTCTTCAAATGTATTTGTAAACTGTTTCCTTATTACCCTTTATGTCCTGTGGTATAGCAAGGGCAGAGGACACTGGGAAAGTTCTCCTATTTGAATCCGGGGTAGGTGGCAGAGCCACTGGACCCGGGTCCAACTGATTACGGGGGACAACAAATGAAAAAACAGGAAAGGGTGTGGGGGTCACAGGGTCAAACGTAGGAAACCAGAAGGGGACACCGAGCAGAGAACCCCGGACAGCGCCCACTGCTCCTCGAAGGTGTCCAGGGAGCCAGCGGACGCCGCCCAGAGGAACTCTGCCCGGAGACGTGAATTGATAAGGGAACGGAAATAGACCCCACAGTCTCAGACAGCCCCCATCTTGTAGATGGCTAGTTTGGCCAGGGCTAGGAGGAGGTCGACGAGGAGGTCCCGCGACTTTGTGGGGCCACGGATGGGGTGTGAATAGATGAACAAGTGAGGGGAAAAGTGCAGCCAGAACCTCAGCAAGAGGTTCTGGAGGAGCCGGAAGAGGGGCTGCAGTCTGGTGCACTCCAGATATACGTGCGCCAGGGTCTCCCTCACGCCGCAGAAGGGGCAGGTGTCGGGGTGGGAGGTGAACCGCGCCAGGTGCGTGCCCGTGCTCACGGCTCCGTGAAGGAGCTGCCAACTGATGTCCCCGGCAGGCCGTGGGGTCAAGGTGGAATACAGGCTGGCCCACCGGGGGTCCTCGCCCTCCAAGGGTGGTAGTAGGTCCCGCCACTTGGTGTCCGGGCGGGACACGAGGGCAAGGAAATGAAGCGTGTGGAGCACGAGCGCGTACAGATGGTTCCTCGGCGCGGTCTGGAAGGGGACCGGCTGCAGATCAAGCAGCAGGCTTGGGGCGTGAGGATGGTAAGCACTGGAGGGCTGGGGCTAAGGGGGGGGTGGGGAGCACCCTCTTGCAAGACCCGCTCGAGGTACATCAAAGCAGTAGGGGGTAAGGCTGCCTTCACCTCCTGGACTATGCGCCGGGGGATTCGGAGGGTGGGAACCCCCATGCGCCGAGCTAGCGCATGAGGGTCCATCCAGTCCCCCTGGGCATAGTCCAGGAGGTCTCCGACCCTGGTGACTCCTGCCAGGACCATCCTCCGTCACACCGAGGGGGTCTCCGCCACCTGCACACTCAGCTGGGGGTTGTGTAGCAGGGGCTCCGCGAGGAGATCCTCCCCCTCGGTGACCGCAAGGGGCCTGGAGGCCGAGACGAGCCTCCAGGTCCGGAGGAGGTCCTGGTAGAAGACTGGCAGCTCAGAGAGGTCTCGCGGAAGACCTCTCGGGTGGAGAAAAAAGAGCTGCCGGTCGTATCGGAGCCCTCGGAAGCGGCGGAGGAAGACGTGCGCCAAGTGGCTCCACACCGGACTACCTGCACCATAAAGGAGTCTCTGCAGGGCCTGGAGGCGGAAGGTGTGGACCTGGCTGCGGATGCAGCACAGGCCTTGCCCGCCCTCCTCCAGTGGGAGACTCAGAATCCCTGCAGAGACCCAGTGCAGTCCTGGCCAAAAGAACTCCAGAACTGTCTTCTGGAGGTAGGCCAGGAAACTCGGGGTCAGGACCAGGGTGTTGAGCCGGTGCCAGAGCATGGACAGGACGAGCTGGTTGATCACCAGTGCCCTCCCCCGGAGGGAGAGGCACCGGAGCAGTCCTGTACATCTCCGCAGCCGCTCAGACACCCTGCCCTCCAAATCTTGCCAGTTCTCTGCTGGGGAGGGATGGGTGGCGGAGAAGTAAACGCCCAGATAGAGCAGTGGACCCCCACTCCACCGGATGGCTTGAAGCGTGGGTGGGAGGGAGCTCGCCTGCCACCCAGCCCCTACCAGTTGACCCGGGCGGAGGAGGCTGCCGAGTAGACGGCCAGGCAGTCCTCCAGCCGCACCAGGTCGCCCGGGTCCTGGACCACGAGGAGCACGTCATTGGCGTACGCTGACAAGACGAGCTTCAGCTCTGGCTCACGGAGCACTAACCCCGTCAACCTCCGGCGGAGGAGACAGAGGAAGGGCTCCATGGCCAGAGCGTACAGCTGGCGTGACAGCGAACAGCCCTGACGTACTCCTCGCTCCTCACCATGCGGTGATCCGAGAACGGGGCCGGCCGGACGCTGGAGGAGTGGGCCCGCGCAAGATGGTGACGAGAGATATAGATGCGGTCCAACCAGGAGTGGCGCGACCGATCTTCCCCCACCCGGATGTAGGTGAAGGTGATGGTGTCATCTGGGTGGTGGTCGCGCCAAACGTCCACCAGGGAGTGATGGTCGATAATTCCCCGGAGGACGTCCGCGGCGGCCTGACACTGCTCAGTCCCCGTGCGGCCCCGCTCGTCGAGGGTAGTGTTGAAATCCCCGCCCAGGACCAGGCATTCGTGAGGATCTAAAGTGCCGAGGAAGGTAGCCGCCTGCTGGAAGAAACGCACCCGCTCTGGAGCCGCGGTCGGGGCGTAGATGTTGATGAGGCTCAGTGCCAGCCCCTTCACGCGGACCCGAAGATGCAGCAGGCGGCCCGGCACAACCTCGGTGATCCCCAGCACCTCGGGCTGCAGGACAGGGGAGAACAGGGTGGCCACTCCGCCCGCATGGGCGGAGAGATGACTAAGGTGCACCGTCTCCCCACTCCAGCCGCCAGCTGGCCTCGGCGGCTGGGTCCGTATGGGTCTCCTGCAGGAACGCTATAGAGTACCCCCACTCCCGAAGGAAGGAGAGCACCTGGTTCCTGCGGAGACCCGTCCTGCAGCCCCTTGTATTTAAAGTGACGATGGTGACAGGCATTACGAGGAGGGCTGGGGGGGATCCTCACGGGCAGGAGCACCGACGACCTTCGTCGGGCTCCGCAGCAATCCATGGCCGGTGCCATAGGCCATGAGGGCGTCACAGAAGCTGCGGGCCCGCTGGTAGGCCGCGGCGTTCTGCCGCCCGGTCCCCTTCCCCTCCTTCATGGTGGCCCTCACGGCCCGGAGGACGCGGTGGAAGTCCCCCCAGCGCTGCAGAGCAAGCCTCACTCGGTTCCGGGCACCACGTGTGTCCCGGAGAAAGACACGGATCTCTTCGCGCAGCGCCTCGGGGGGTTCGTCCTCCGGCTCGGCCTCCGCAGCTGCCTTGTGGACCACTGGGATAGGGGCTAAGGGTGGTGGTGGCGGCGGCGGAGGGAAGACAGCAGCCCCGAGTGAGCTGGGAGTGTTGAACACAAAGGCCGCCTCCTGGGAGCTCTTCATAGGGAAGAAGACACCACCAGGGGTGGCAGATGAACAGGCAGTGGAGGGGAAAGAGGTAGGCACAGAGAGGGGTATGGGGGTTGAGGAAAGGTAGGGGATAGGAATTGGGTTAGGAGAAGGGTCAGGGCAAAGAACGGGAGAGGGTTCAGGGTTAGAATTGGGGATGGATCCCACAGCCACAGTGGCCAGGCAGGCAGGATGCATAGGCTCTTGGTTGGGGTTGGGGACTAAGGAGGCGGGCACGGGGTGGGTGGTCTCCACGGGGGTGACCTGTGGGGTATCAGTGCCCATGGCTTCAGGCCCTTGTGAGGGGACAGCCGGGCAAGCATCTTTGGGGAGGATGGGAAGGGGCTGGCCCACAAGAAGGGTTGGGGCACCTAGTGGCTTGGGGCTCAGCCATTCGGCCTCGGCCAACTCTTCAGTGGCTGGGGCAGTGATGGTGGTAGGTGGAAGGGTCGAGGGGGGTTGCGGTGGTGGGAGCAGGGGTGGCAACTGAGGACAGGGGGGAGGGGAGAGGCCACTCAAAATTGCCCTGCTCTAAGCCCTCCTCGCGGGGGGCTGGGTCCTCCTCTGGGCAGGCCGGGGTCAAGCCCAAGGTGTCAATCTCCGTTAGGGAGGGGAGGTCTCCCCCCACTGCCCCGAGATCATCCCCGGCACTGGCAGGGGGTTGGATGGCAGTGGGGCTGGGCGGGTTCCGGACGGGGACTCCTCCAGGAGGGCGATGGTACAGCCTACATCTGCCGCCACGGCTTCCTCGGCCGGTGCACCCCGCTGGGCTCTAGCAGGGGGCGCGGCCGTTGGCCCGGCCTCAGCAGCCCCTCTCCTGGCTTTGCAGGGGCTTGCGCCCCCATCGGCTGCAGGTGAGAGGGGGCGCTGGGCCGTGGCCTTACGCTTGCCGTGCCTACCCCGCACGAGCTCCCAGCCTCCTGAGGTGGAGGGCTGGGCAGCGGGGGCAGAATCAGGGGGCAAGAGCACAGGGGTTGGGGCTTCGGAAAGAGGGAGTGGGACAGCAGGGAAGGGAGAAGCCTTCCCCTGGGGCGTGCCCCCTCCGATGCCCGACAGTGCCGGCCCCGGCTCCCTCCCCTCCGCAGGCCCCGCTGGACTGCTCCGGGCGTCAGCGGGGCCCATCAGATTCTTGCTGACGGGGGGGCGGCCACAGGGACCGGACGGCTGGGAGGGGCACCATCGCTGGTCTGACTGGTGCCCCCCTGGGTCTCGGGGGTCCCGGGCTTCCCTCTGTGCCGGGCCAGGGGGCAGTCCCTCCGAACGTGCCCCGCCGCTCGGCAGAGGTAGCACCGGGCCTCCCCCGTTGTATAGTGGACCCGATACTGGGCCCCTTGATGGGGCACCAGGAATGACCCCTCGAGCGCCTCCTCGCCACGCGCCACCGCCGGCAGCAGCTGCAGCTGTACCTGCCGGCAGAACGAGAGGACGTGGCGGAGGGCAGGGTCCTTGCAGCCGAGGGGAAGCGGGCTGATGGTGGAGAGGGGCTTCCCCAGGGTGGCGAGGAAAGGCAGAAGGGCGGCATTGGGGAGGAAGGGCAGGACGGAGGAAAAGACCATCCCTACGCCCAGGTCCTCCAGGGGCTCCACTGGGACGTGGACACCCCCCACCGCCAGGCCTGTCTCCCTTGCCTCCTGGGCGGCAGCCTCCGACACCAGAAAGAAGACCACCTTGCCATACATGCGGGAGGCTGCCACCACGGCCGTGGACCCCACCACCCGCGCCATTGCCCGCACATAGGTTTCCACGTGGGGCGAGGCAGGCACCAGGAGGCACCGGACCCCATGCCTCCTGGTAAGGGTGGGGAAGGGGCCCCGACCATCTGGGATGGTGCTGGAGGCAGTGGTCAGGGCAGGTGACTTGGCAGCGGCAGGCGGGGGGCCCGCGGCCACCTGGGCGTACATTCTGGGGGCGCCGTCATGCCCAGAGCGGGTGGAAGGGACAGCGGGAGAGGGTAGAGGGGGAGGAGGAGGGGTCTTAGCCGCGGGAGGCGCTGCTTTCCAGGCTGGGCCTTTACCCTTTTTGCTACCTCCCTGGTTTTTCCTCCCGGCCAAGGGTGCACCCCCCGAATCAGGGGGGCAGGAGCCATGGTGGCGGCAGAGTCCCTGGTGTCCCTCCCTGAATTGTCCACCGCCAGCGCCTGGGGACAGACACCTGGCAGCTCAACGGGGGCAGCAGGACCAGCTGTTATAGGCAGGGACAGGGCCTCAAGGTGAGAGGGAGGGGCAAGAGCATCTAGGGAGAGGGTCCCAGCCCCAGGCACACCCGCCATCTTGGGAGGGGGTAGGAGTGGGTTTGGCAAGGGGGGGGCGTGGGGGAGGGAGAGGGAGAGCGAGGGAAGGAGAAGAAGCGGGGGGTGACCACTCCTCCCCGCTAGGCTGGAGCAGGAGAGGAGGGCACCAGCACAAGGGGTATGGGGGGGACAAGCTGGGTAGCGGCAGTGCACTCACCAGCCCATGATATGATAGCGGCTCCTCCGGCTGCACAGGGGCGGGGCAGGGCTAAAGCAACATGGGGGGTGCAGTGTGTGGGGGGAGACAACAAAAAAATGGGGGGGATCAATTAGGGGGGCACCATGGAAGCTGCCAGGGCCAGAGTGTGGGGGTCAGATCAGGGGGAAGCAGCAGTGGGCAGGGGAGGGGAGTGGTGGGGGCCCAGCAGCAGGCTGCTAGGGCTGGGCGGGGCAGGGCACAAACCAAGGCAGGGGCTGGGCAAACAAACCAAAGGGATGAGGGGACAAACTGGGGGGGGGGGCAGCAACAGGGGAGGGGGTGAGCAAGCTAGCAGGGGCAGCAACAGGGGAAGAAAAGGGGAAGGGCTGGGGTGCCCCCTAAATGGGGGCAAGAGAAGAAGCAAATGGCAGCGGGGGGGGGGGGTGCTTGCAGCAGCAGGACCCTGGAAGCAGCAGGGGTGGTGGCAGTGGCAGTGGGGTGGCCACTCACTCACTCACCCCCTCCCCCCTGGGAGAGGGGGGGCAGCTAGCAGAGGTCCCAAGAGCCAGGCGCATCCCAGCAGCAGGAAGAGGAGGAGTAGCAGCAAGAAGAGTAGGAAAGGTCTGGAAGGGCGCTATGTAAGTGCTAGAATGCTCCAGGCTTTATTCCCTGTAGACTAGCCAAAGGGTAATTGGAGTCAGCTGACACCAATTAAGGCCCCACCCAGGTGCCTATAAAAATCCTCTACTCCTGAGAGACAGTGTGGAGTTGAAGGAGTAGGTGTGTGGTGAGCAGAGGAATGTGTGAAGTGGTGGAGAACAGAACGGAGTACAGCGGTGTGTGGAGAAGAACAGTACGGAGTACAGTGGTGTGTGGGAGAGAGGTGGAGTCCTGAAGAAGGTACTGGGCTCAAGAAGCCAGAAAGACAGTGGGGAGAGTAGCCCAGGGGAAAAGCCTGCAGCTGCAAGTAAGTTGCTAGCAGCACATAGCTGCTACTCAGAGGGCCCCTGGGCTGGGATCCAGAGAAGCGGGTGGGCCCAGGTCCCTACCCCCCTCCCTGGGAAGACGGGGTGACCAGCAACGTCTCGGCCCACTATGAGAGGCAGAAGTGCAAGACCCACTAGGGAGAAGCTGGCCGTTTGCCACAGTCCATAGCTAGTTTTATGCTGTGGCCTTTCTAATTTTGCTACATGCAGCTGTTGTTGGTTTTTTTAATATGCATCCTTTGTAATTTTGCCAAAGAAATCTAGAGCATTGGGGGTTTGGAGCAGGACTTTGAAATTTGCCAGGGGCTAGAGCTGGGGTCAAGGAGGTGCTGTTTGCTTTCTCCATGTAAATCTGTCCAGAATTGCTGCATTTTAAGCAACAGTTACTTGCATGTGTGCAGTGCAATATTGTTCTTAAATTATTTCAGCATTTCCTCTGCAGTGAATGGGGCGGGGACATACTTTGTTTCCTAGCTTGCTTTGAAGCAGCTACAGACAAAAACAGATCGTCTTTCTTTCTGGGGAAGGTACACGTGTTCGGGCGTAAATTGCTTTAGAAGCTAATCTCTTCCACGTAGCACGTCACAGTCTTCATATTGTGGAAGGCCTCATATCCCTACCCAAGGAAGCAGGCCACTATTAGTACTTACAATGACAGCTACCAAGCCGTTGCACAAGGTCATTACGCATTCTGAGACTTGATCTGCTGTATTAAAGACCTCAATTCTAATCTCAACCAACTGCCTCATAGAATCTGCTCAAATTTATTCAGTTGGCTATCCTGTCTGTACAACAAAGGCTACTTGCCAATGCATTACAAGTCACCACTCGTAGCCCTCTTGCCAGTGGCTACTTCACAGGCTATGGCAATAGTACAGAGCCTATGGTAGCATAGCCTCCTACGGTAGATGCAATATACACTGAAGTTTTTCTGCTGATGTAGGACCACTACCTCCCTGAACAGTAGTGGCTGCTATTAGGAAATCTGTGGGTTTTTTTCACATTCCTGACTGACAGCGTACACCAACCCCCACTTCACTTGCTCTAGTTTCCTATGGCTCACCCAGAAATGCTCCTCCTCCCTGCCCCAATATGGGATAGAGGCGCATGATGGAAGCAGGCGGGGCTCCTTTGCCTGGGTGCCCTCAGTGAGGCTTCTGGGAAGCTAGGCCTCGCACCTGCTGCACCATTGCCTGCTTGTGGACGTGTGTCAGGCTGGTTGCAGGGGGGGAGATTACTGTATCAAGCAAATTGATTCCAAAATCCCCTTCCCAAAGACCTCACATTTTCTTAATGGCACTTAAATTTATATTACAGAACTCATGGGCCCGGATTTGGGACTTTTGGTCTAGCTCAACCTTGCCCTAACGCAGGTAGTAAACGGCATACCTGCAGTGCCTCACATGAATTTTCTTGTAATAGTTTGCATAACTAGTGTGCCTCTTTCCCTCCCTCCTTTTAAAACACCATACACCACAAAGCCAAGTTATTTTATATCATTTCCTCTTACCCCCTATGAATTTTGTAGTGTTTGCTTTTAAAGCAATTACCCTCAAGTGTTAGTTAGTTAGTAAGCAGCAACTAAAACAAATCCATACATTATCCAGCACTACAAGAGTTAACTGGTGACAAAAATGCAAAGCTATTCCTATGAGACTGAAAGCAGTACTAAGATGTAGGTTGGTCTTACACCCAACTGATTAAAGCAGAAACAGCTTCATATATAGCCAAAAGGAAGAAATGTGTTTGGAGACGTTACCTGTGACTACGGCTGGGTCTACACTGGCCGCGGCAAATTCACCACCATCACATTGATTACTCTGGATTGACTGAGCGGTCTGTATAGACGCGCTCAGTGGATCCAGGAAGTGACGCAGGAAAACCACCCCGGTAAGTGGAGTAGCGCTGCGTCGAAGGAAGTGCAGTTCCCTTCGACGCAGCGCAGTATGGACGCTTTACGTCACTTGCATATCTCCTGTCAACTGCTGCCGAATCGCAAAGGTAAGTGTAGCCCTGGCCTAAGAGAGAATGACCATAGCAGGGGAGATTGCATCAACCATCTGTCCGAGACACAGAGCAAGCTGATCTCCTGCACAAATGGCAAGTGTTTCCAGTTTCAAATCGTGCTTGGTGGATTTAATCATCAGTTTCCTAGTCTGCACTTGGAATCGATCGTGTCAGGTCACACCGTTTCACGGGTCATATTAAATTTATGAGAAGTGGAGATGTTTTTTCCCCCTTACCCCCATTGCAAGTTTTAAAGAAAAAGCTACCGCATGTATGCACTTTTGTTTTAAAACATCTTTCTTATTGCATTATGTCAAGATATGTACTTGATGTGCTTGTCCAGGCAACGTGGTTTAGTTTTTTTAAAAAGGTATAATCTGGTCTACTAGAGAAACAAACATGGCAGCCAAGTAAACTCAATTGGCCAAGAGTGGAGAAGACAGCATCAAGCAGTAAGAGACACTGAAGTGAGTGTCTAGATCTAGTGTCTGAGACTCTGCAATTAAAAGCCTGCATCTGGTGTGTGCCAGCTCAGTCCTGCTAGAGCCTGCGCTCTAGGACCCTGCAAGGTTGGCAGGCCGCACAGATCAGGCTGCAGCCCAGCTTGACTGTCCACACTAGAGTTAAACAGCCTCTTAACTCACGTCAGCTGGTACAGGCTAGCTGTGGGTTTTTAATTGCAGTGTAAACATACCCACAGTGTGGGTATGAGAGAGAGAGAGAGAGAGAGCGCAAGATGAAGGCAAGAGGGTATGTGGGGTAACAGAAAATAATCTCTGTTAGGAACAGACAAAGGCAAATTAAAACATATAAGCAATATCTGAGAGTGGCCTAACTAAGTGTGGAATCAAGATTCCATTTAAATACTCACACATATATAGGTCAAACAGTTATACAATTGTGAAAATCCACTAACATGGAATGTTTTGAACTCATGT
>ML675610.1:29920607-30008363 GCA_007922155.1 Mesoclemmys tuberculata
TATACAATTGTGAAAATCCACTAACATGGAATGTTTTGAACTCATGTTTGATCAGAAATATATCCAATTTTGAGGGGAAATTGTTGCCCGCTGTAGATATTACCGTAAACACACCTATTTTTGAAGCCCCACTGGCCTAGCCAAAAGAACCTATGCATTTTGCTTTAACTGGAATTTCATACTAATGCCATGGGAAGGAATATTTTCCTCTTGGTTCTAATTCAATTTTGTGTACAAATATTTTGGTGTGGTGGTTTAATGGTTCCCTTCTTACTCATTTTCCAATTAGTAGCCATGAAAGGGGTGCAACTAACTTATCACCCTCTTCTAGGGAAGCCAGAAATAGAGCTTAAGTAGGATGTAAATGTGCCCAGGCTTTATGCTGTCCATCTGAACAAGGGTGAATTTCAGCTCGCTGTGGAGGGAAGCTTGTTTTTAGCTAGTACTTTGGACAACAAATACCCCTTTCTTTACTGGAGTTTGGTTACAGCTTGCTCTTTTTGATCACAGCAGAAATGAAAGGGATGTCCTTGGTGCATTTATACTCCATTTTCACCACAACACTGTTCAGATGTTTTCAGTATTTTATTGTTTGACAGGCATTTACAACGTTCCATTCATAGACCTAAAAACATAAAAATAGACCTTCTTTCAGCTTATAAAAGAAATATATAAGAACCTTTGACATAGACATGTCATGACATTATGTACAAGAACAATGGCACCTCCCAAGCACCAGACTTTCCAGTCTTTCACAACTGACTGTATTCCATTAAGTACAGTGTAGGCCAGCTAAAACCTCTGCTTTTCTAATAAATTGGGACACAATGGATTTTTGATGATATAGAACAATGAAGTGATGATAAAAAAAGGGTATAGAAATCTTTCTAAAGCTTTTAGGAAAAGAAAAATCAGAAGACAGCAAAAAGCTGGTAGAAGAAAACTGAGTACAGTGGACTGGTAACCAGCTGTGGGGGAAAAATGCTGGCTGGAACACAAGACAGTTGATAATTTTGGGGGAACAATTTCTGTTATGATTCAAAATATAGTCACAGCTGATTTTATAAAATATAGTTCTAAAGCTATTATAAAATACCAGGTTTTCAAAGTACCCACTAATGTGTCAAACATCAATAGATACAAAAAGAAAAATTTCATTCTCGTCCTCTTTTGTAGGTGGAAAATGAAATGGGAAAGCTATATAAATCTAAAAAAATTAAAAGTGCTATATTTTCTTTTTTTTTACTATTTGGAAATCTACTTAAAAATGCTAGATTTTAGTCACATTTTACCCTGTTTTAGATACTTAAATAAAAAGGTTTAAGAGGTTTGCTTATTTAGAATTTTGTTCATAGTGTATTGCAGTGGAAAAAGCTTTACAAAGGAATTTATATATATACTAGTTTCATCCACTCTAAGAGTTGAATGAGGTCAGTTTTTGGCCATAAACTCCCTTCTCCCCTCCCCTCCCCCCAACCTTTGTCAGACTTAATGGACCAAATTCATCCCTGATGTGGCTTCACTGCAGTCATGGATGAATTTAGCCCTCTTTGTAATTCAGTCATATTATTTGTAACATAACTGAATGCTGGTCTCAAACATATTCACTTTTCTAAATAGGAGTTTCCAGTAGATATTTTACTATAGTATAAAAACTACCCTACATAACCCTCTGCAAAAGGCTAGCCTCATCTCCTAAGAAACACTAACATTTTATCCATTTGTGCCTCTGGGTTTCAGGTAAAGTACCAAAAAAAAAAAAAAAATTTCAAGTGTTAAATTTGGATCTCTTTCAACAGTTTGGCATCTTTATCATTTTATGTAAAACTAGAGCTTCCAACATTGAAAATAAATTAGACAGACCAAAAGAACTCAGCACAACATAAATCCCAAACCTTTTCTCACACACTCTAAAATACATGTATAGTCTTTTACACTTGAGAGAAAAGAGTAAGAACACTGCAGCTGTACAGATTAGAAAGGCAGTTCTCACTAAGCAGATGAGCTTCTGATTGACATTTCACAGATATATAAAAACCCCTTTGTTCATTGTGCTATTACTTAAGCTGCACAACTCTGCTGCACATACTTAAGATGCCCACATTAACTTGTTCTCCAGTGATATTATGCATCCCCTTCTTAATATTCATCCTGATTTTGAATAAATAAAATAGTTTAAAAGCCCTTAGTAATGTACAGCTAGAACTCCATCTTATTTCAAATGTTATATCCCCCCTCCCGCTCCTTTTAAAGTTCCTAAAATGTGGCTGCACTGCTTTAGACCCGTTCAACTGCCAAAAGTGTGTGTGCAAACTAAGGGATCACTCTCCACACATGGCGCGCGCGTGCGCGAGCAAGAGAGAGAGGAGGTCGGGGTGAGAGATGTATTTACACAATATCTAATGAGAAAGTGACAGGTTTAGAGCTGAGTGTTCAGTTTTCTGCTAGGAACAAAGTCTTCACGTCTAACCCAGATGACTTCTTCACTAGTGCTCTCCAAGCCACCGTTGATTCCAGACAGCGCGGCTTGCTTCTTCAACTGAGTCATTCTGGAAGCATGAGTGTCCATTGTACGCCGTGCTTTATCTGCCCGACGTGACTGACTGCTTGTAATGGAAGCAGCCTGCAACCGCTCCTGGAGTTCTTGGTCAACTGTGGCATCTTTCATAGACTCGCAGTACTCGTCGTCATCGCTGAGTATGTCTGTCTCTTTGAGTTCCTCCTGCTCCTCGTACTGAGCAAGGTCAAACTGTTCCTCTACCCAGCGCTCAGCATCTCCACCGTCGGCAGGCTGCTGGGGTTCTTTTTCCGGGCTGCTTTCGAAGACGGCGTCTGAATCAACGGTAAACCTGTTTCGGGCCAGGCGCCGTCGCCTCCTCCCAAGAGACTTGCTTGGGGCGGACACTGCACACACAAAGATAAAACCCCACAGGCTTGACATAAGGTAAAAATGTTTCTCTTTCAAACTAGCCTTCTAACATCCCTTGGCACCAGACACCGGGATTTCCAAGCAAGCCCTAGTCAGCCCTCTCTGTACGTATACATAAGTTATGCTTTACTCAGCTTCTCATGAAAACAAAGACTTTCTGCTTCTTAGATCCACAAATTGAGATAACGGGCCACAGTTACTGTTCCTCCTAGTCAGCAGGCAGCCAGCATGAAAAAGCATCTGTACAGCGCAGCTTCTCGCCAGCAGTGCCCTGCTGCCAGACAGCCAGCGAAAACCCACCTAGCCCTAAAACTGAACAGGAGAGATTGCCGTGCCTCCACAGGAATGAAGAAGAATCATCCCAAGTAGTTAGAGATAAGAGACACTGGAGCTGCTAAGTGCAAAAGCCCCATCGCTGCCGGGCTATTTTCTCTGAAAACACTCGGTTGCAGAAGTTCCATCTTCAGCATCAGACCGGTCTGCTAGTGTTGTGACTGGTCCAGTTAGCATCCTGGCAATCTTCCATGTTCAAATATCTTCAGGTGAGGCTTGTCAGACAAAAAAAGGATGAATCCCTCCGACTGAAGGCTCTGCAGAGATTTCAGTGTTATGTGCACACTATAGCTCCTCTGTAGGCTGCTGAAATTCAGAGGTTGGCGTCTGTCCCCTCACTGATGGCACTTCCAGTACATCTATTAAATGCAGTCACCTTTGTGAAAAAGGATCATTATCCTGAGCCTGGAAACACGTTAAAATAAATCAGCTCAGCATTTAGGGTTAAAAATTTTACAAGTAACAGTTCACCTAGGCCTGCATGGGATTTTACTGCCGCAGCATCCACCATGTGAATGATTAGGCAAACCCACATGAAGGAAGGCTCTGACATTTCATGCATATGGAGCTTCATGGAGATGACTGAAACACTGCGGTAAAAATTAGATACCTTTTGGCCTTCCTTTGAATCTTAAAATGTGTGAAATCCTTCCCTAGCCTCTGTGAGAAGCCGCGCTGTGACTGTTATTGGTCTGCCTTGCTTGTTTCAGAAGAGGAAAAGAGAACCTGGTTATGTGGATTACTGGATCTAATGAGCAGAAAAGTATATTAGAAGCAAGTTTCTTCCTTGTTTGGCAAATGCAAAACTGCTTTCCCCTGTGATTTTTTTATTGTGTTTCGCCTGAAGCCAACTGAAAATGAGAAGTCTACATTTTAGGACAGACCATTTAATCAAGTGCACCTCTCAAATCTGATGAGGAAAAACAAATGCCCACTGCCAATACAGATGAAAAAGATTTAAAAGAAGGACACATGAAGCAGTCATCATTTCAAACCCTGCTGAAGATTGGAGTTGATGAATTATCAGGTCCCAAAGTGTATTTTAAACAAAAAACAACCAACCAAACCACCACCGCACTGGTAGTCTGTACCTAGTCCTGAACCTATTTTTAAAGCCCTACAAAGCTTAATTGAACTGTAACCCATTTGGCAGATTAAAAGGTACAGCTGATTGAAACTGAAAGAAGTCCCATTTGGGCCTCCTACACCAGAAGGATCATTGCTCTGATATTGAACCTTTAGTGAAGAGTGGTGTAAATGGAGGCAATCATTAAGGCTCTCATAGGGTTGCGAAGGTAGGAGAGGCAGGGCAGATGAAACACTAACCCTACTCTATGGTTAATAAATATTATAACTCAGATGTGGCTACAGTGGTGCTTGGTTCATTGGGTCTTGAAAGACTGCATCCCTACAGTACCTGCCCTGTTCATTGTTGGCCTTGCACCTTTTAGAGCACACAATCTTTTCCCACCAAAAGGAACATATTGCTGGGATGAGGGCAGACTTTCAGTTTTCAGAAGTTGCCTTCTGTGCTTATCACGTAGAATTGAGTGCACAGCTTTCAGAAACTCCTTTCTGTGGTCTGGAGAACTGAAAACAGAAAAGAACGTAAGTTAGATGACGAGAGATCCACAACTCCTACAAGTACGTGACAGAGCAAGATAATTAACACCAGTACTCTAAGAAAGCATGAATTGTTCTGCCTGCCTTTCCCCCAGGAAATTGTCATTCTTGAATAATATTTTCAAGCTAAAGTTTATAATGTACATTCTTCACTGTTCAGTCTGTGCAAGTTTAAACCCAGATTCCAGGAAACAAACCTTCTGCATTACGGAAGTACTGTCTACCTCTCTATTCTTCCTTTTCTTCTGATGCCAGACATTCACTTATTTGGCAAGCCTAGGGTAGCTAATGAAATCTCACATATTGTGTGCTTGGCATTAGACAGAGAGAGCCGAAATCATGCAAATCTCAACGAGACAGCAGGTTGAACTATTTTTAGTATCAGCTCAGCAGGAACCTCCACCAAATTAAAAAACCCCTGAATTGTAAATAAAGTTCTGCAGTGAGAGTTAACCATAATAAATATATAGAAAGCAGCTTGTGCAAGGCAGTCAGAACCGTATTTGATATACGGCATCATTTTAACATGGCATTTTAATTTCTACTAAATCCCTGAACAGCAGGAGTCAGGCCTTGCCAGCATGGAAAGCATTGCCCAAACTGGCCACTTCAGCAGCTGCCTCGCATTCGGACAATAAAAACTCAATTTAGCGCATGGAGCATTAAACACAGTTTTCACACAGAATTCAATAGCTGGGTGCAAAGTTACAAGGGGAAAAATTAATATGCCCATAAAGCTTCAGTACTGTTGAACATGGCTTTGTTATTCTGTTTATCCTTTGCTGGCAGAGCTAGGAAAGTTGATAACAGTGCAAGACGTTTACAGGTGGCCTGTCTTTCTTTTAAGAACAGCTAGCATCAAGAAATCCAGCAACAACAGAACACATGGAGATACGCTCACCTACAGCAGAGGTGGAATGTTCTCTCTGGTCTTCCTTCGGACTCAGATTTAACATGAACAATCTCGCATACAGAATTGGTCTCGGCATCTAGAGAGATTTGAATAAATGGGGAACATTTGTACCGCGTTCCCAGTATATAATTAAGTAGTATTTATCATATAACTTCAACTACACTCTCTAGTTGAACTCTCCTAGTAACTTCAACAGTACTCTAACCCTGAAAAGCAGGTTTAGTAAATTTAGAGGGTATCCTAGAACACAGGTTGATATATTGCAAATAACCAAGTCCCCTTCCACTAGGATTTGTGATGACTCAAAGTTGGTCACACAGAATTACACACCAGACAATAAAAATTAAACCATTAAGGTCAAAGACTTTTCATAACCTTTCACAGCCATCTAGGATTGAAATCTACAGTTTTGTTTGAGGTTTTTTAAATGACATTGAAGTGTTCATAATGGTAATTTGATGTAGACAAGCACTAAACATGTTTTAAATTAAAGAATGAGTTGCCAATGCATTTTGGTACCGACCCTATTTCACAGATGGGAAACTGAGGCAAACTTAGCTTCCCCAAGGTGACATAGTGGGTCTGTTGCCCAGTCTCAGGCTAATAACTGGGCTATCCTTCCTCTAAGAATAAGATATATGTGTAGGAAGAGGAAGTCACAAGGTAATAGTGAAACAATTATGAGTAGTATGTAAAGAGCAGTCACTTGTCTAGGTACCTAGAAATACCTCAACTGGAAACCTGTCAAACTCTAAAAGTTAATATCCCAAGACAATTATTATAGAACTAGTTTTGTTAAGTCTGAAAAGATGGTTAGTAATTTTCTGTAACTGTTGATCTTTGAGATGTGTTGCTTATGTGCATTCCAAGTAGGTGCATGTGTGCTGCGTGCACAGTCGTTGGAAGGATTTTCCCTTAAAAGTATCCATAGGGTCAACTCTGCAGCCCCCTAGAGTCACGCCTTCATGGTGTCCTCTATAGGGTTCTGCTGACCCCTCCCCCGGTCTTCAGTTCCTTCTTGCCGGCTGGCTCTGACAGAGCGGTAGGTGCATGGGTCATGGATTGGACATCAGCAACACATCTTGAAGAACAACAGTTACAGAAGGTTAGTAACTGTCTTTGAGTGCTTGCTCATATCGATTCCAAGCAGGTGACTCCCAAGTAGATCCATAGGAGGAGGAGTCAGAGGTCAATGACTTGCCGATTGCAGTACAGCTCTAGCAAAGGTCACATCATCTTTGGCTTCTGAGCATAGTGTGCTGTGAAGATGTGAACGGGTGACCATGTTGTGGCTCTACAAATGTCTTGAATTAGGTTCTGAGTAAGAAATGCTACCAAGGATGCCTGTGCCCTTATGGAGTGAGCTGTCAGCGCTGGGGCCAATATTTTCACCAAGTCATAACAACATGTTCTGATGCATGACATGATCCAGGACAAGATTCTTTGTGACGAAATCAGAAGGCTTCTTATCCTGTTTGCTATTGCTATGAAGAGCTGTGTCATTTTCCTAAAGTCCATCTCACATCCAGCGTATGTAATCTCTGCTCTCGGCTGTTTGCATGTGGCTTTGGATAGAAAGCCAGAAGAAATAAGTCCTGGTTGGAGTGGAATTAGGACACTACGTTCAGAAGAAAAGCCAGGTGATGGGCATAGCTGAACCTGATCTTTGAAAAAAGCCACATAAGGAAGCTCAGACATTAGGGACTTGAGGTCTGAAACTCTCTTGTCCAAAGTTAGGGCCACTAGAAAAGCTACCTTTCATGATAGATAGGGGAGCAACCATGGTGTTGGCAAAGACCAAGGGGCCTGCCACTCAAGGGTGAAATGCCAAGACTGTGGCCAGATGTACTTTAACTGATGACACCGACAGCCCCTGCTGATTGAGATGTAACAAGTAGTCCAAGATGAGAAGTATAGATGATAGCGTGAGTGGAGTACCCTTCTGAGATGACCAGATGGAGAACCTCTTCCACTTAGCCAGGTAAGTGACTGATGGAAAGTTTTCTGCTGCCAAGGAGGACCTCTGACCAGTTCTGAACATTCTAACTTCAGAGCATTCAGCCATGAAGCTTCTACACTGAGGTCAAGAGACTCTGGGGTGGTGAAAGTGGCCATAATCCTGAGTGATTGAGTCCAGCACCAGAGGCAGACTGATAGGAGTTTCCACTGAGAGGCTTAGGAGCATGGTTTACCAGTGCTGGTGTGGCAATACTGGGGCTACCAGAATTACAAAGGACCTTTCCTTCTTGATCTTGAGCAGTACCTTGTGAACTAGCAGGATGGGACGAAATGCACAGAAAAGATGGTCTGTCCAAGGGAGGAGGAATGTGTCCACCATTGATCCCGGGCTGTGATTCTGGAAGGAGCAGAACTACATACATGTCCTGTTGTGCCTTGTCACAAAGAAGTCTACGTGGGAATTCCCCATGTTTGGAAGACATTCACCACATCCGGGCAGAGAGACCACTCATGGTTGGAGAAAGACCTGCTGAGGTAGTCTGCTAACTTGGTCTGCAACCCAGGCAGGTAGGACATCTCTAGGTGAATCGAGTGGGCTATGCAGAAATCCCAAAATTCGAGGGCTTCCTGACAGAAAAGAGTAGCATGCTTCACCATGTCTGCTTAAATAAAACATCGGTGCTGTATTGTCCATCCTTAGATACACATTTGCCTTCCAGAAGGGCTTGGAAGGCCTGCCGAGCTAAGTGTTTCACCTTCAGTTATCTCACAGTGATGTGGAGCGAGAGTTCTGCCTGGGTCCAGCGGCTTTTGGAATAGATTCCATGAATTTGAACATGGACTCCCAGAGTTAAAGTTGTAGCTACTCAACACTGCTTACTGGTTTCCAGTGCAGAGTTAGAGATTTTCTCCTGCTGGGCTCTCTCTCCTGAAGAGGGAGGTCAGGTTTTTTTTGCATCCTTCGCCCTTGCTTGAGAGCTTGCCTCTCATGCTCGTTGGCCACTGCAATAAGTGACCCTGGTGGGGGGGGATGTGTATAAAAGGTATTCATGTCCCCTTCAGGGACCAAAATATTTCCTCTCCACCCTTTTAGCACTTGGGGGCAGGGAGACTGAGGTCTGCCATAGTAATTTTGTTATGACACATATGGTCTTTATTAGTGGCAAGGCTACCCTGGATGGACCTGAAGGGGCTAACATGTCCACCATAGGGCCTGCGTTATCTGAGACCTCCATGATTTGAAGCCCCAGATTTTGCATCACTTTCCTTAAAAGCTGGTGGGCTCTGCTGTCTTCTCTGACCAGTGCTGGTGATGATCCTGTGACTGCCACACCGGGGGACAAAGAGGATGATGCCCTAGCCTGGTCAGTCTCTTGACCCTCTGCTCCCTGGACGGTCCTGTAGTGCTGGCTCATCAAGGTCAGTGCCAGGGTTGACATCACTCTTGGTGCTGAGCGATAGCACATTCTCCAATCAGGATGGTTGGTATCTGCTCCCAGAGGCAAGTGAAAATGATAGGCCCAATTGTGGTCCCTGGGCTTGGTGGAATGCCCCAGGAGTCCAAAAAGGCCACTGGACTGGCATTTGCCACTGTGGCAAGGCATGGGAAGGACTCCAACCCCTGATGTTGTCTCACCTCAAGGAGTAGGACTCCCCTTCAGAGTCAGAGCAGAACTCACAGCTTGGGGATCAGGGCAGTGTGGTTCCCACCAGTGCCAGAAGATGGTGGTCAAGGCATCATAGCCAGCTTCCCCATGGATGGCACTAGGCACTACTTTGGCACCAATCGTCTGGCGTCCAGAGCATCTTTGCACCTTGGAGGGGATGGCAGTGCTATGCTCTCAATAGGATCTCCGACTGCCTTGAAGATCTCCAGTGTGGAGAGGAGCTGCAGGTCCTCCTCACAGATCTTTGTGAGTGGGGAGTCCAAAGGAACTGGCCTTGATGAACCCCTTTCTGGGGCCAGAATCAATGGTACTGCGGCCACAGGTGTAGTGCTTGAGTGGCCCCATGCAGGTTGCACGCTACTTAGGCCCTTATGCCTCCATCGTCTTGGGAGCTGGTGAGCGCCCCATCAATCTCCCTCTGCTTCTTTTATGGAACGGGGGAGTGGTGCCGCGCCCATGAGGTGTCCTTAGTGCTGGTGATCCGTGAGGGGCCGAGGGTCTCTAGCTAGAGTCCTTTCTTGGTGCCATCTCTCACACGGAGGCTGGTGTGCCTTAAATTGAGGCCAACGTACTCTGTGTCGGCTTGGCCAGGCCTAGCATTGGACAGAGAGCAGCCTCCATAAGAATAAACTTAAGTTTCTGACTCCTCTTTCTTCTCCTTGGGCAGAATTCCCTACAGATCTTACAGTGATCTCTCTGATGGTCTCCCCGAGACACTTAAGACAAGTGGCATGGGGATCAATCCTGGGCACAGGCTTTTTACAAGCCCCATATGGTTTAAAGCCAGGGGAACGAGGCATGCCCCAGGAAGGGGCAGGTGACCCCAATAAGCAGGGTCCTAGCCAACAATGACAACTGACTCAGACTATTTAACTATTTACAGATGATAGTTCAATAACCATTAGAGAAGGGATGCTTGCAAAGCAAGAGAAGACCATAACAGATGGTAAGAAGGAACTGAAGAGGCGGAGGGTCAGCAAGGCCCTATATAGGGCACCATGAAGCCATGACTTCAGAGCCAATTCTACGGCTACCACTAGGGGAAAAACCTTCCAGCAACTGTGCACAAAGCACATACACACCTCCTTGGAATAGACATGAGCTAACACTCGAAGAATTTATGTATCATCTTCACGGTGTATGTAGTTCCTGCAGCTGCACTGTCCTTCAGAAAGGCTTTATTGCGGGTAAACACCACCCCCTCACTCCCCTGAAGTGTAAACACCCAGGCACAAGGATTTTCTCTGTTAGCAACAGCTAAGGGGTTATATAAAGGATAGACTTTAGCCAGAATGTGCATTTAAAACAAAAAGCATTTGCTAAAGAAAAAGTTCTCATTTCAAAAACCAAAACATTTTTCTGGAGAGTTCTCACATTTTCAAGTACAGCTTTTGCTTCCCTCCCCACGAAGGGGCAGAAGCATAGAGCAACAAAAGGTGGGGGGAGTGGAGAAAGTCAGTTTTAGTACACTAACACAAACATTTCAGATTAAAAAAAAAGATCAAACTAGCTTTGCTGTCCAGCAATAGCATCATCATCTGCAAGATTCTTGTTTAGGACTTTCAATCCCCAAAAGAGGATGGAAACATTATGCAGTGAAAACCACCCTGCTGAGGAATAAGTTGCACTGCTTTCCAGTAACCCCCCAAGGGTTGCACTCAGGGGATTGAGGGAAGGAGAGAATCTCTGTCTCACCACCACCCAGAAAAAACAAATGCTAGACAATGAGATGGCCACTTGAACAGACTTAAGTCCAAATGAACAGGTTTCAACATTACCTGCGCTTGCCAGTGCACGAACCTGCAGAGCTTCTAAAGGAATCATGTGACGAAAACGGAATGGATCCCAGTCCTCATAAATTGAAGCCCTATGTGATCCTCCCTGGATGAAAAGAACAATCAGGAAAGTTTATACTAGGAATTCAGATACCTGGGATATTTTGGCGATAGACATCATAGAAATGCCTATGAAGAAATTTCATGAATATTAGGTCACAGGAAGGAAATGCCAGACAAGACTCAACCTCTTAGAAAAGCATTTAAAACGAACATGAGGCAGTATGCTTTTATTTGGCTCCTGGATAGCAGTTAAGCACATTTATGCAGAATGATCATCCTTGCACAAGTCCGATAGGCCTGCTTACCCTATCCTCCTTCCAAAAATTAGTGTACACAAATGCTCCCCCCGTTATATTTTTAGCTACTCGAAGGCCTGGTTTACATTTACTGGCAAATTTAGAGGGAGTTGATGGGAGATACGCAATCTACACAAAGTATCTTGCGTCGCCTTCCTAAAGTCCGCTCTGCACTCCATCTCCACTATGCTGCGCCAATGGGAAAAGTGTTCCTGTTGACACAGCGTTACTTTTTTTCTGGGGGTGGATTTATTAAGTTAATTTCCAGATGACTAAGTGGGTCTTCACTTCTGCTCAAATCGATCCAATGGCAGTGAATTTGCTGCCGTCAGTGTAGATGTACCTTACGTTAGCTGGGAATCAGCATTAAGAACCAATGCCATTAGACCAAAAACATTGCACAATGGCCTTAATGCTTAAAGTTATGCAAGCCCCACTGACTCCAACAGGACACATTTGAACGTTTAGTTGGATTGAGGCCTATGTAGCTGCAAGCAACCAACATTTACTCAGTGGAACTTGTGCACACAAATCAAAGCCCAGAGCTGAAGACGGTGTGGTTTATATTCACCAGCCTTTACAGTGCCTGAGGAACATCATAAAGACGACAGACACCACATTTAAGGTGGTGTATGATTTCAGAAGGTGTAGAGAGGTCACATATGCCTTGAATATATTAATAGTCATAAAGCTCTCTTGCTGCCCTTTAATCAAGGAAATTCTCACTCTATACTCCTAGCAAGGATACAGAACAGGGTTACAAAATGCACATTGTTCACCCTGCTGGAGTAGAAGGACAACAATCCACATTTTAGAGAGACTGTCTGAATAATCTTTACTCTCCAAGAACAGGAAATGCGATATTTCAACAAAACCATTGCCAGTCATTATTAGGCAAGAGTCTCAATTACATAGGATGGAACTTGTCTCCCACCTTTTAGCTACATACATTGACAAACAGATATGCAGTACCATGTTATGCACTTCAAGTTTTTAGTTAGTATCTACCCTATCACATGCCCTAGAGAAGTTACTCATGATTGACTATCAGCTATCCAGCTACCATACCATTTCATACCAATATAAGCAGTTTTTATTTAAACCACCCTCTCATTATTTCCAGGACCACAGCTATTTTAGAACTGTATGAAGTCCCCCCCGCCCCTAGTTTAATCAAAAAGAATCATGCTGCATATTTATAAGAATTCACAGCACTAGTGCCATAGGCATGTCTGGCCTTGTCACTATTACAGGCAGGCAATAACAGCATTTTGTTCTTACATTTATTAAGCTTTAAAGTGCAGCACCAACATTAAACAAAAACAAAAAAAAAAACACACAACAGAGAGGCAGACCAGACCAGACCTATGACACTATGTGAATTATACACATAGCCTATTAGTATGTCTAATATACACTGCAACTACAGAGTAATCATGTACTGCACCATGCAGCTGTTTATATTAATTATAGAAATGATGGATTTGTACTGCTCCCACCCCAAGAGAACAGATTTTTATAGAAATGTGAGTTATGCTAAAGAGCAAGTATTCCCTTCATAAGGATAATTTTTTCCAGGAGAAGCTATGTTCATTTTGCACAGAGTTAGATTAATACAATAAAATTATAACTATTTAAAAATCACAAAGATACCACCATCACCACCAGAAGCCTTAAGACCGCCCCTATCTGCCTATGAAAATGCTGCCGTACACATGCATTCTTCCAGAGTTTCAAGTTTTTCTCTTTGGAACAAACTAAGCTCAATTACTTTTTACATATATAAATAAAATCTTTCACTCCAAATTAGAAACTGTGCATTTAAGGGTTTTATGACTCAAATTTACATCTCTCTTTTGTTCCTTCAATATAGGTCTCTTAGTGGTTGTAAGGCCTGAAGGATGTGACATTAAAGATACTGGATATAATCAAAATGTTTATTAACTATGTCCACTAAATTTAGAGGAACTATAAAGGATTGTTGCATTCTGGAAATACGTACATTGTAGGTTATAAGGTGTACTGAAAGATATAAGCACCTAAATGGTATATATCTTTGAAATATACAAATTGCTTTTTTGTTTTAAAAAAAGGGTGGGGTGAAATTCCAATTAACATTTGAGTAATACAGAAATAGTCCTTGCAACAAACGAAATAGAAACCCTCCGGACAAGAAAAGGAATGAAGAAATTTGTTGTACACCAACACCATTGAGCTAGGCAGCAGTTCTGCAGAAAAGGATCTGGGGATTACAGTGGATAAGAAGCTGGACATGAGTCAGCAGTGTTCCCTGGTTGTCAAGAAGGCTAATGGCATATTGGGCTGCATTATTATGAGCATTGCCAGCAGATCGCAGGAAGTGATTATTCCCCTCTATTCGACATTGGTGAGGCTGTATTTGGAGTACTGTGTCCAGTTTTGGGCCCCCCATTACAAAAAGGATGTGGACAAGTTGGAGAGAGTCCAGCAGAGGGCAACAAAAATGATTAGGGGGCGGGCTGGAGTACTAGACTTATGAGGAGAGGCTGAAAGAACTAGACCTGTTTAGTCTGCAGAAGAGAAGAATGAGGGGGGATTTGATAGCAGCCTTTAACTACCTGAAAGGGGGTTCCAGGGAGGATGGAGCTAGGCTGTTCTCAGTGGTGCCAGATGACAGAACAAGGAGCAACGGTATCAAGTTGCAGTGGGGGAGTGTGACCCGTCCGTGCCCAGGGTAGCCCACTGATAATGCCAGGGTCAGGGCAGGCTGCAAAAGGAGAGCAAATTCTCCCAGCACTGGTGGGTGACACCACAGTCAGACTTCCCAACCAGCCCAAAAACAGTGCTTCTGATTCCCCCACACTGGTTATCAAGAAGCCACTGTGCAAATACACACAGCCCCCTTTACTGCATTTCAGTCTCTGGCTCCCAAACGGACACTAGGTCCAGTAAAGAGACCAGTTGCTTTAACTCTATGCTCTTTACTAAAAGATTCCCTCTGATCCCAAAGGATCAGCCACAGTACCAGTTCACTATAAGTTTGGATCTTACCCCAAATACCACGCTGCCAGCCAATCCTCTAGTAACTAAAACTAAAGGTTTATTAATAAAAGAAAAACAAACAATAAGAGAAGTGTTAAAGGCTTAAAGCAATCAGAGATATACAAATGATTTAAAAGTCCATATACATCAGGTTTCTAGAACAATTGTGGAGTTGCAGGCTTGTATAGTTCCTCTGGTATACATCCAGTACCTGGATGGGTCTAAGTCCTTCAGTTCAGTTGCACAGTGTGTTAATCCAGAGGCGTGTCCGCAGCTGGACAGGAACAAGGACACAAGGCAAAGACGAAGACAAAATGGTTTCTGTGGTTTGATCTTATATACCCTCTGTTACTGGCCATGTGGCTTGTGGAACTTTACTGGAACCAAAATGAAGTCCATAGTCACATGGGCCAATCCTGGTAACTCTTCAGGTATGCCTTTAGTTCCTTCCCGGGCCTCTGGCTTCTGTAAAGGTCTTGATGGGCCATTAAGCGGGCTATTGTCCTGCGGCCTCTCTGTCTGGGGTGTGTCTTCTACAGCACAGTTTGAAATACAGGGATATCAAAGATCTCCATAACTTTCCTTACACATATTACACAGGAACACAAATTTTATCATCTTATTCAGCATATCCTAACCTTTTTAACAGTACCTGACATGGCATGTCTTACATGAATTATTATGATTTTGACATATTAATGTCAAACCACACAAATGCCCCCCCCTCTTAATGCAGCCCGCGTGACAGGGAGGTCTAGGTTGGACATTAGGAAAAAGATTTTCACTAGGAGAGTGGTGAAGCACTGGAATGGGTTACCTAGGGAGGTGGTGGCATCTCCATCTTTAGAAGTTTTTACGCTGTGGCTTGACAAAACCCTCGCCGGGATGATTTAGCTGAGGGTAGTCCTGCTTTGAGCAGGGGGTTGGACTAGATGACCTCCTGAGGTCCCTTCCAACTCTAATATTCTATGACCATCTACTGGATATCAACAGAAGCAGCAGACAAAGAGCTGAAAGCAGTCTGGAAAGCATCCAAAAGAATTAAGAGGGCAGCCACCCCTCCAACCACCCTTGAAAGCAAGGGGTTAAAAATAAAAAAAATGAGGTCACCATATGGTATCCCAGCATTGACTGAAACTAAAAAAGCAGCTGCCGAATCTAGAAATGCTACTGACATTTGGCCCAGGCACATAGCAAACCCGCCTCTATTCCTGAGTTATAGGGTTGAGAAAAAGCAGCAAAATTTCATCTCAGAGATTTTGTTAAGTAACAAAGTTCCTCGGTAAGGCTACATTCTTTCTAGTCAGACCACAAAGAATTGGATTTTGACAAAGTAGTTCTATAAACATGTTTCTCCTTTGAAACGCTAAGCTGATGTGCTCGCTCTAAACTTTAAGCAATTACTTCTAGTATTTTAAACTAGTCCATTTTGTACCCAAACATTAAAAACCGCAAAGACCACATTTTAAAGATTGCCTTAAGGTAAGTGCAACTCCTCTCCTTGGAGAATTATTTGAAGTGTGATAAGTGTATTAGAGATACTAAAGAATTGATGATTGAGGATTATAAGTGAATGCAATAAAAAACCTTGGATATTTGTATTTTCTGGTATCATTGCTTGACCTCAATACTGTTTTAGGACAATTGCTTGCATGGGTATTTTGTGTTCAGTACGTGCCTAGAATATTTGTTGAATCTACACAGGATCGAGGAACTGATTATGTACTTATATGATTCTTGGTAACCAGTCAACAAGTTTATAAAGGCAAGAATACCAACTGTCCTGATTTGAGAAATTCTGTCCAAGGTAAGTGCTGACCTGAAAAGAACTTGTTATAATTAGCAAGCTAGTACTCCCTGGACTCAATAAGAAGGGGTTACCATAATTAAATTCTATCCCAACATTGATAAGTGCTGGTGCCAAATTGGCACAACTAGTTTTTTTTTTAATCACAGCTTTAAAAATCTAACTGGCGCCTGAACAAATTCATAAAATTGACCCCATTCATACTTACAAAGATCAAATCCCAAGTTATGAAGGAAGAAAGGAAATACGCATTTAACCTGACTGGTAATTACCTTTACAACCTACATACATAACAAGGTAAAGACTAGCTAATCAATATCTGTACATGTAAATCATTACAGTGGCTAAATATAATTATTAGAAAATAATTTTGGTCTTGTTCATTTTCGATCCCCAAAAACACATCTTTGAAGCAGTTGAAGTAGAGAAAACTTACAAGTTTCTTCTTCTGTTTGGAACCATCTTTATATACAAGGACAACAGCAGTTTTGAACACTAGAGAAGGATTAGAAAAAAAATACAGTCAGTAATGGTCCCTGTACCTTCGCCTCCTGCAAAGCTCAAGCACGCACACGAAAGCCAAAACACACACTGCTAACCATGACACGATCATACACATTCCCAGCAAGCCTTTGTTTCAGTTAGAGGCCAGGGAGAGAACGGTTGTTCGCATACACGGTGACAGGTTTGCAAATTACAGAATTCTATCTAAAATAAAATGTTTTGTTTTGTGTTTTAAACCCAGCTGGCTAAGCCCCCTGAGTGGTTTATTGTTTGTATTGCAGTAGCACCTAGGAGGACCCCACTGTGCTAGGCACTGTACAAAAAAAGACAGTCCCTGCCTAGTTGCATGCAGGGAGTCATAGGGCTGATGCTTACATTTAAGAGACCAGTGGCCCCTCTGGACCACTGATTTCTGCAGGTGCCCTACAAACAGGAGTCGATATATGATTGTATCTAGCAATGTTTTTCATTATATGCCCATAATATGTGCACCCATGTTGGAAATTGGGTTTAAAAAAAAATCAGGCAAAGGCATAAAATAGTAATTTAATATTACACCCATTCCCTCTCCTCCACCACCCCAAAAAATACTGGAACACGGTTTTAGAATTAAAATATTTGAATCCTGAGCTTTTACAAAGAAGATTTAAAGTTCTTTGCAGTAACTGAAAATTAATGGACATCCCCAAAAATCACTGAGGTAACATGCATCGTCACTTTCCTCTGAGGCCTGTTCTGTCATTTTCCTGGCCACAGCAACAGGACCTTTCTATACGCAATTGAAAGACAAACGGCTTGGGCAGCACCACGCCAGTGTAGGACAGCTGGAACTAAAGTCATTCCTTTGTTATGGTGATGGGATATCCCCAGTGGGTAGCTGAAGGGATTTTTATTTACAGCTGGTTGATGGGCAATAATAAAAATTAGGAGCCACCTCTGGCTTTCCAAGTGATCTGGCAATTTGCTGATAGCAAGACAGCAGCTTGGCTACATGGGGGGAGTTGAAAACAAAAACTCCCCAACAGCCAAACACCCCGCATGTGTAACTCTAAAAGCAAGAAGTGCATAATTATACCCAATAAAATAATTAAGTGCCATGAATTAGGCTACTGAACCATGAATACAAATAAATCAAGGGCAAGGGGTTAGGACACAGAGTGAGGTTTTAGTTACTCTCTTCCCATGGACCTGGGGCCACATTCTACTCAGTTACAGTAGCTGCTTCAATTGAATTTCTCCAGATTTACATCAGTAACAGCAAAATTTGGTCCTTTACATTCAGGGGCCAATAACTGTGCATTTAATTTTCAAGTTCTAGATGATGGAGCAGGAACCCTGTTGGAGAACCATAATTACCTGAGTACATTTGTCTCCAGTATTAGATATCCCTGCTCAAGTAAAATCTGCAATCTTATTTGCGTTTGAAACCACCACCAGAGTACATACCAAATGCTGCTAACTCAGGGTCCTTCTTCCACTTCCCCAGTGATGCAGGAGGGTTAAGCCAGATCACTGTATTATGCAAAAGTAAGTCCCCCATGGAAAGGTCTGCAACCTGCCAACCATAAACATATGAAAATACAAGAGTACCAGTGTAAAGGTGATTTAGTAGACTTAGAGGAGTTTTACTCTAAGCAGCAGCAAAATCTTTTCAAGCAAGATTTCTGTCAGGTGTAGACAGATGCAGTTATGTGTAAACAGACTGTGCGAAAGGTGACCTGTTCAGTGCTAAATTGCAAGCAAACCCCTAATTTTTGGGCATCAGTTAGGTACAGCCTAGCACTGACAGTCTGGCACTTCAAAATCTGCAGGAAGGTTTAGTTTCACAATGCAGGAGCCAAAAATCGCTGAACTCTTTCTTAGTGTTTGTCCCTCTCTCCCTGTTTCACTCTCTCTATTGTCTGAACATATTAAAGTGCTCAAATAAAGTAAAAACTGAACATTTCTACTACCTTCAGTTATGGTGCTTCTTTTACACAACTTTGCCTACTGTAAAGGAATGTTAACTGAACCTGCAAGTCCTATGTATTTCCTGAGCAAAGACTAATAACTGCTAATCTTGGTGGACAGACATACAATAAAGCAGCTGAGACAGCTCGATTTTTCACTTTGATCTCCAGAGGCAACAAATCAGTTGCATTAACACTCACCCTTTCCCACATCTAGAAGTGATTTTTCACCTTTACCCCTTAAAGCACACAATAAATTGAGAATTCAGCACTTGTAAGAAGTGCCAAGTTGACATCTCTGGAAATTTAAGTCCTCCATTTAGCCACAGAACAGAGTACAACAAGGGTAACAGCAGCGCCTGCTTCCCCACATTGTCTCCCTACCCTGAACTGGTGGGACCTCGAGGGTAACCCAGTCTCACTTATATTTAAGTGTCATTAAGTTAATAGCACGCCATGCCTGCTTTCCAATCTATGGTTATAGCCCTTCCACTCACTTCTGCCTACCAGACCCAACTCCGGTCTCCACATACCTCTTGCTACTCCCAAAACTTACTGTCCAACCTTGCTCGTAACTGCAGCCTTCACAGTGGTGCTATACCAAGGACACCCTCCTCCATCAACACACACAACTGCCTCTCCTACGTGACCTCCTTGGCCTCCAAGCTGCTGCTCAAGTCCCACCCTCCACCACTTCCTCATCTCAAGACTCTTCTCACCATTCCCCTATGCTGCTACTCTATTCCCCCTTCAGCTCTGCTTTGTTGAATCCCCATCTCATGCTCATCCCACCACCCTTTCTCCGTTCCCCCTAATGCCATCCACCCAAACTGTCACAGTGAGGTGACAGCTTAAGAGAGAGTTCAAGAGTAGTGGGCTACATTTTCAATAGTAACTAGTGATCCCGGGGTGCCCAATTTGAAATGCCTCAAATGGGCCTTATTTTCAGGAGGGTAAATGTTCAGTGGTTTCTGAAAATTATGCCCCTTTTAAGAGTCTTGAGATGGGCACCCAAAATCATTAGTCACTGCTGAAACATTCTATGTTTTAGTCTCCAAGACTAAAGTATATCTTTTTAGCATGCCTTGCCAAAACAGTACAGAAAAAAAGAATTTGTAATGGGAGATGCAACAATATGCAGTAATGAATGCCAGGAAGAAAGAGGCTCCTGAATAGCAGACTTATAATAAAGAAAGCCAAGAATAAAGCCCTTACCTCTTTTTTCTCCCCAGTCTGTTCCGCTATGAGCTGGTCAAACACGGCACCATATTCTTCATGTATTTTCTGCATTTCATTAATATGGCTGGCAACTTTGTTCATTGTTTTTATGGCCACTAGAGGAAAAAACACAACTTGTTACATAGTTGCTTCATAATTAATCATCAGGGGTTTTAGAGTGAGGGGAAAAGAAACCCACCATTTAACAGGTAAACACTGTTCCATAGTTGAGCACCTTACCATCAAGGTGATAGTGTTCTTCACTGTCTCCGTCAGTCAGAGCAAAGAGTTCCTTCAGCAGGAGAGGATACTTCAGTACCCGCTGGATGGGTTTGATAAGGTAAGATTCCAGTGTTGAGGAGTGTTGCCGTCTAGGATTCTGAGCATCCAAAAATGCCTTAAAAGCAGTGTCGGTCTTAGCTAGAAGTAAAATTAAAAATATATATATATTTTTAAATTTGCCCAAACTCTGCCTTTATGAAGTAACTTTTTAGGCACTTCAGGTTTTTATTTAATATCACATGTCAGAGAAGTTACACATGATTGATCATCAGACAGACAACTACCATCATACAATATAAGCATCTTTTATTTAACCACCCTCTTTCACATTATTTCCAGTACCACAGATATTTTAGAGCTGAATGAACCCCCTCCCCCCCCAGCTAATTTAATCAAAATGGGTCATTGCTATATATAAGAATTCACAGCATTAGTGTCTGTGTGTCGGGCATCTTTAACAGCATTTTGCTGTTACTTTCATTAAGCCTTAAAGTGCAGCACAAACAAAAAATTAGTAAGGAGGCAGAAAGAACAGAATACATCTATGGCACTATATAAATTATACATGTATTCTATACTGGCAATATATTTTATACATATTAGACAAGCTAACAACCTACTGCACTATGCCTCTAACTATAAGAGTTATAGAATTGAAGATTTTCTACTGCTGCCCCCTCATCCCCCCAAGAGATTGCTCAAAAAGATATTACAGAAATGTGAGTATGCTGTACAGCAAGTATTCCCTTCGTAAGGATAATGGTCTCCAGGAGAAGTTGTGCATTTTGTAGACAGTTACATCAATACAATAAAGTTATTACAACTTAAAATAAAAAAGGCACCATCACTGCAATCTGAAGGCCATAAGACCACCCATAACTGCATATAAAAATGCTGCCATACACACACTTTCCACCAGACTTCTAAAGATTTATCTGTGGAGCAAAGAGGGCTCCACATCAGCGTCTAAATAATCTTTGTATTTGTTGAATTGTAAAAAAAAGTAAAAAATGCCACCAGCCAAGGATACTCAGCGTATGTCTTCAATAAGAAGATCAACCTAGCTGCTGCCAGCAGAGAGCATGAAATTGGCTGGCAACAAATGAGTAACTCATGTATTCAGAGAGATTGCCAACATATCTCTGCATGGTAAACAGAGTTTACAATAATAAAACCAAATAAAATAAAAAGTCAGAAGTTTTCTGATTTATTTAGCTAACATCCAAGTATTGGTTGGAAAAAAAAAAAAAGCATTTTTTTTTTCTAATTATGCTGCTCCTGCAACTGGAACTGCTAGTCTACCCAGCATCCAAGGTAAAAATACAATGATATGAAGCTTTGCTCAATGCACTATTACAGGAACACTTCCCAGGTGAAAGTCATGCCAGTGGAGCAGCCGCATGGGAACTCATTCTGGCAGGCACTTTGGGCACAACAGTTCCTGGGGGCAGCATGGAGCTGGAGAGCTACCTCATGGAGGAGGGAGGCAGAAGAGCCGACCCAGCCTGGAATAGTGGTAGGGCTACCCCACTCCACAGGAAGATTCTTCTCCTTGTCCTCTGCTCCCTTCCTGAAGGCTCCCAGGCAAGTTTCTTTGGGTCTTAATAAAAGTTGTTAGTAGGACTTCTTTAGTACATGCCCACAGGAAGTAAGGGCCATCACAAGCCTCACTCACATCCCACACCAAGTGCAAGGCGCACTTCTTCAGCCTGCCTTCTCTAACACATTGCATTGTGCATTTAAAAACACTCCCTCTATCCCGCATGCACAATTCTCCCTGGGGAGAGGGACAAGTGCAAAACGACCCATGACAGATGTTGGTCACATTGCTTAAACGTGCTACTGGAAGAGGCTCAGATAATATGGTGGTTAGGGTGTTATAGAAAACACTATAGTATCAGCACAGCGAAAGCCTTGTGTGAGCCCTCTGCACTGGGAGAGCTTTTACTGTCAATGTTAACAGGATTCTCCATTTGCCTGTTGGCACATGCACAGATTGTCAATTTTTCTGTTTTGTCAGACTGACGTCACATAGCCATTCTGCAGCTTTTGTACCTGCACCGTCAGCCACATCCTACGTTGTGCAAGGGCAGTTTTCCACATCAAAAGAGTGTTTGGAAAAAATACGTATATAGCATTCAGATCTTACCTTTTACTAGTACTTTTGGAACTTTAGTGTGGCTGGCACAGAAGGCACTGTACAGCTTGAAACGGTCAGCGTAGTAAAGAAAGGATCCACCCAAGGAAAACAACACTTTCTAGGATTTAAAGAAAAAGTACCAAAACAAAAAACCCGTTAGTTTTCCTTTCGACGAAGCTACTGAAATCAGACCACTTACAGTAAGATCGTCTGTGATATGTTTTATGACTACAACATATGATTAGAAAGTTCCTGCCCATCTACAATGCGTTCTCATCCAGGATGCTTGGGAACATCCAGCAATACAAGCTGATCAGAAGATCAGGTGAGTGAGAATTCCTCACTAGAGAGCTGAGGAAGAACAGAATGTCAGAAATTCTTGACTAAGACAGATTCTTTTCTACCTGCTCTACATAATCTACTGTAGAACTGATGGCATCCTGTTTAAATAGCTGTTGGTATAGAATGCGTGTCATGCTGTGTACATAAAATTATGTGCAAGTTTCTCTCCCCTTTTTCACGGGCTTCTTTGGAACCCAAATACTTAAATATGTTTAATGACCAAAAAGTAACATCTGTGATCTGCTGTAATTATACACTAAGTATGTAACTTTGAAAGTGATAAAATATGATGTATACTGCAGTCTGCTCCCACCACCCCCATCCCTAGACAGCTTTATTTTCAGAGCAGGGACTTGTCTTCTCCACCGCATCCCCTAATTATTTGTAGTACAGAAATGCTCAGAAGCCCAACCCAAAGCAGGGCCCTGTTCTATTGGGTGTTGTACAAACACGGAGTAAGAAAGTCCTGCCCCAAGAAACTTACCATCTATGTAGATAAGTATTAGCTTCATTATGCAACTAGGGAAGTGCAGAGAAAAGTTACATACTTTGCTTAAGGTCACACAGGAAATATGTAGCAGAACTCAACTCTGATCTCCCAAGTCCCACTTAGTTCATTATTCCCCACAATATCCTTCCTCTTGGGCTATAGATTTAGGTTTGGAAGGATTAGACTTTTAAAATCGATAAATGATAAACATCGATTCACACATTCACACAAACTAATGGAAAAAATATTTCCATTGCCAATAACTGAAAAAAACCCAAAAGCTAAAAACCCATAATTTTGCAAAACTGTAAAATTAGAAATAAAGATAAAAATTGGAAAAATGCTTAAAACAAAAAAGGTATCAAATTATTTAAAAAGTCAAATTCTGCCGATCTTAGCTGTATTAGGTGTTCATAGAATATACTGGTTAGTTATGTCTTCCTCCCACACACACTTTCCCCTTCCTCTGCAGTGTCAAGGTGGTGGAAGGATTTATCATCACTGCTAGATATGTTAGTATTTTGAAATTATGTTCTATTAAGTCTATACGCCTGTAATCTTGATTTCATATGTACCATTAATTCCACAAACAGTGCAATTTCTTATGCAGCAATATCTACTGGATTCATAAAATATTCTCTTTTGTGGAGAAAGCAATGGTAACTTACCTCTGTAGTCTTATTTTGTTAGGTAACCTGATCTGTTAGGTTACTTGAGTTAATCTTTTACAAAGGTAAAGAATGTAACATTGACAATTTATTCCTCTCTCTGTCCAGCATAAAGAGAACAAATAAGAATTTTATGTGGTGGGAAATGGAAAATATGTTTAGGACAAAGGCCTCTCCAATGTTACGGTTTTTTAACACTTCACTTCCCCTATCAGTTCCATGCACAGACTGATTACTGTGAGAATGTTACTGAAGCATCTACCACTATCAAACATGCATACTCTACTGAAGACAACTGTAGCAATCAGGAAGACCACAATTGATGTCATCACACCAGGCCTCAGGTAGTGACGCTATGAGATCCAGCTCAATCCTGCAAATACATGAGTCTTGGGGGCAGCCCTACAGATGGCCCCACGGAGGGCACCAGGTAGGGTCAGGACGTGCAACCCTTCACACGTAGATGGAGAGTTTGATAGTCCAGGGTGCTGGGCTGTTTTTGTTCATCCTAGCAACATGGCAAAGAAGTTGCAATACTGCTTTTGACTAGAACAAGTGACTGAAGGAAGGCCAGATGTTTGCAAGGCGGTGGCATTTTACAAAGTCAAAATCACTTTATGCTCAGGATTTGGCACTGCAAGTGCATATGAATGACTAGCTGCTCCAAGTCAGCGTGTAAGACAGTTCAGGTTTATGACCTGTATAACAATACAGACAGTACACTGGTTTGGTAGCTCATGCAATTCTGTCTCAGCACAAAGATATTTTTGCATCAGTAAGTGAAACATGGACTTAATGCAGAAGAGGGCAAAACCTATTCAGCAATGAAATTCCAGTTTGCCTACCACTACATAGCACAGCACCTCTATTAATTTCAGTATGTTTAGTTAGGAGTACCATATTACAGAACACAATTATTATTTTCTAATGATGAGCTATAGTGTAAGTTGTGTGACTAATGCCATATTAAAATGAGCAAAACCAAAATTTCTTTCATAAAGTCTTCAATTAGTGCTTGAACCAGGAGAAGCAAACCCAGTGGGATAATTATTCACCAAGACATCTTGTCCTTTTATCAGGGTCAGTGATGAAACAAGAGCAAAAGGGACCACAAGGAGATGCATGGGGTCGTGTTTAATCTGAACACTGCATGAGTTACTTGCCATGAATTGAATGCCACCAAAACCACTGTAATTGGATCATTCAATTAGCAATCAGCCCCATCCCATGTCTTTCTCCATTATTTTTAATTCAGTTTTTGTTTCTTCCCTTTATATTTCTACCTACCCCTCAAAATATTTGAAATTAACATTTAGAAAGTGCTTGCCATTCCTGCCTACTTGAGCATTAAGAGCCTACTGAGTAGAGAATACAATTTACAGTTCAAAACCATTTCCCCAATGGCTTTCCTGAACTGGCAATTTAGACTTGTCAGTACTAAGGTTTTATGCAATTATATTTCTGCTGCTAGCTTTTCCTCAGTCTGAAACATTAAATCTGACAAAGATAAAAATAATAGGTCTAACCCTACATGCTTTGCTGAGTGGCACTGATCTATGAAGCAAAATGTAACATGAACTGTAGCCACAGTGGGATATTCTAGTTTCAAGGAGTCGTGGTGTTAGGTAACACAAGTTCATGTAAAAATTTTAAAAAATGTGTTCTCACAAAGAATCTTGATGATCAAACTAATTTGATACAAGGTTAAGAGGACTACTTCTGCAGTACCTTTTGCCAGTGTAAAAATATTGTACAATAAGTGTGACATAAGCATTATTTAAGCTTGCTTCAGACTGACTCAAACAGAGTTTAAATAAAATGTTTACCTTAAACTGGTCAACCTTTTCAAGCTTTTCCAGGTCCGGCACCAGCCTCACTCCATCTTCAAGAGTTTTCAGGAACTCCACTTGGAACGCTACCATTTCAGTCAAATTCCCAAATAGAACATCAAGCTAATAAAAGTAAAAAGTTTAATATGCTTAAAACCTCACAGTTTAAAAGACTTTCCAACCAGTCACAATTCACAGAACATTAGCACTTACCTTTTCTTAGGCCTGGTCTACACTACAGTGTTAGATTGACATAAGCTGCCTTGTGTCAACCTAGTTTTGGATGTGTCTTCACTTAAATTTGTCTCCCACCAACATTAAGTGCCTCTCTATGTAGCAGATTTAATAACACCACCTCCTCAAGTTGTGTAAAGTCACGATCAGTGTAATTAGGTTGATGCAGCATCAGTGCAGACACTTCATTGCTTATATCAACTGTTACTGGCGTTCAAGAGCTTTTCCACAATGTCCCACCGGACAATATACAGTCAATACAAAGGCTCTTGGTGAGGACACAAACCACCGACACATGGAGCCAAGTCTGCACACGCACAAGCGATTTAATAACTGCAGTGGCTATACGCTGAAATAAATTAGGCTGACATAATTTTGCAGTCGAGACATGACCTTACTCTCCAGCAGCATAATGTGCTGTGGTTGTTATCACAGCATCAGACAATGTTGATCAGTATTTTTATAGTCAGCAACAGGCCATTTATAAACGTTCCCGGCTTCTTCCATTTCTTCCTACATCAGACAAGAAGAGTAAAACAAAAAAATCTGCTAGCACTAAGACAACAGTTACAATACCTCATCTTGAGTAAGGAAAGTCTCTTTTTGTAGAGGTTTCAGGTATCTCTCCATTAGACAGTTTAAGTCCTTAAAAATAAAAAGAAAGAAAATACCCTTCAGTGTCATTTCCTCCAAGTACCTATCTCTCTCAAACTATTATATTGACAAAGATCCTCTCCTGAACACCTTTGATGCAGTCTCTCGGTCTTTCATCTGTCTTGTACAAGACTTAAGTATATTGTATTTTAATGAAATTTAAGACAAAAAGACTCTGCAATCTAGATGACTTATTTTCTATGAGATCACATCTCTTAGTTCTATATTTCTCTGTACCCCAACTAAATCAAATTTGTCCCCATGTTAAAAAAAAAAGGTGTTATTCAGTTGTTTCAGTTTTAAAATATTTAGAGTATTTTGGATGCTTCTATTAAAATGGATGAGAAGTCCTGTAAGGTACTTGCCACAGGTCTAGTAAATTAGGTTTTATTTTTTGTTACTGGAACAAAAAATATTGCAGAGCTTTATCTTTTAAAAATACAACTCAAAGGAAAAAACAGACCAAAAAAAAAACCACCTTACTTTGACATAGGTGCGTTCTGTTTCAAGGAGTTCACAAATAACCTTGCGCAGTTTATCAGCATCTGTAAGTTGTCTCATGGTAGACAGCTGAGGCCCTGTAAATTCCTGAGACTGCAAACTTGAATCAGAAGGCTTCATCTCATGCAGACTGCGACAAAACGCAGCAACTTGTTCTGTACTCTTCAAAGAGAGAAAACATTACTCCTACTTAAAATAAGCTATTTGAACTATAATTCTGCTACTGTATGCCCCAAGTACATATTGCATGTTCTTATTCAACTTTAAGTAGTGTGCTATGCTTCTGTATCCAAGGTTTTAACATCCTGGGCTGAATGTTCCAGTCAGCCAAGTTCACTGTCCCCTGCAGACAGTGCAAAGTGACATTAAAGCACCCAGAGATTGACACTGAAACATTCCCCCTTTTGTAGAAGAATAGTCACCTCCTATGCCACCTGCCTCCCTTATCATTGACAAAAAAAGAGAGAAGAGGAGCAAGCATGGTGAAGCCAAACTCTACAATGCCTGAGCCTCCACTGGTATAACCTCAGTTATGGAGTCTATGCTAGTGGTAGAAATTAGAGCAGCAGGAAATCTACTCTTAACTTCCATGGGGTCCAGGGAGCCAAAGATGAGGGACCCATACCTGGCTCTGGGCAGCCATCATTCTCTACCAGTTGAGAATCATAACCCCATTATGAAGAACTCCAGATGCACCGTTCTTGGACATTGAGAGTGCCATGTTACATAATGACCAATACCTCAAAAACAGGTATATTAGGACAGTGCCACAACAGTACAACACATCAATTACACCAGACCACTAACAAGTCCCCGGCCCCAAAAATACGAGCAAGTACAATACAGATCACATAACAGTGTGGCTAAAAATGACTGTTTTTTTAAACAGTACATTTTTTAATTTGTTTTTTGTAGCACTCAGAACATGCTAAGCACTATGCAAACACTAAAGAAGGGACAGTCCTTGCTCTAAAGAAGTTCCCACTCTTAGAGTTTAAGAGCAGGGGAAAGGAATTACAACATCCAAGGAGAACAATGAAGTGGTGTTTGGTGATGTCCAGAATCTCTCTCTTGATTTTTTACTGAATGTGTAACAATGTAGGCTTGTCTAAAAATATTTGAAAATACAGCCACTCATCAGGCTCAGACTTTTAGGTCAGAAGGGACTATTGTGACCATCTAGTCTGACCTCCTGCCTGGTGGGTCTTGTTCAGATGTTTAGGGTCTAACTCATCACCACATTCAGGTCAGGAAGGAATTTCCCCCCAGTCAGATAGGAGAGCTCCAAGTTACTACAGAGAATTTTCTGTAGAAACTCAGAGCCCTTCCCATCTAGTGTCCCATCTCCAGCCATTGGAGATTTTTGCTACTGGCAGTTGCCTATGACCCACGTGCCTTTGTACGCAACCTCATCATACCATCCCCTCCATAAGCTTATCAAGATCAGTCTTGAAGCCAGCTAGGTGTTTTTAGTTCCCACTACTCCCCTTGGAAGTTGGTTCCAGAACTTCACTCCTCTCTGATGGCTAGAAACCTTTGCCTAATTTCAAGCCTAAACTTTTCAGTGGCCAGTTTATAGACATTTGTTTTGGTGTCCACATTGGTGCTGAACTTAAATAACTCCTCTCCCTCCCTGGTATTTATCCCTGTGATATATTTATAGAAAGCAATCATAGCTCCCCTCAGCCTTCTTTTGGTTAGGCTAAACAATCCAAGCTCTTTGAGTCTCCTCTCATAAGGCAGGGTTTCCATTCCTCGGATCATCCTAGTAGCCCTTCTCTGCACCTCTTCCAGTTGTCAGGAGGCTTAAACTTACTTAGATTGTAAGCTCTTTGGGGCAGACACATCTTTGTACTGTGTTTGTATAGCACAATGGGGGTACTGCCGCGTGACCGGGAGTGTTAAGTGCTACCAAACAACAAATAAATAAATAATAAGACCTTCAAGTTTTTCAATTAGCGGCTTATGTAATCCTGTGATTCTACTGATGTGACTCATTCTCTTTCTTTCCCCTCTTTTTGTTTGTCATACTGATTTAGACAAAATTCTTTAAGCATACACTATTTGTACTATCTGTAGTTACTGCATGTAGTTCTGCGCCTCTAAGAACTACCACAAAATGAATCAATAATATAATGGTAATTTTAGTTATTCAAATATTCAAGTTAACAAGGGGATCAGTTTAATATGTTGGAATGGAATATATTGGGACGTTCTCTGAGGCATGTGAAGAAACAGTGCTAAATGCAAGATGGCTACAAGCAGGGCATTCTCCCTGGGGTGCCCCATAACTTGTTTCATCTGACAGACAATTCAAATGCCAAGTTTATTGGCCTTTTTATTTAATGCAGGCTATGATGCTGGAGAGGGATGGAGCATACCCTGGGAAAATGGTGATTTGCTGAGGTTACTCTTGTTCTCCTCTCTCTATTGCATCTTCCTTTGGCTCTAAAACAAGATGGTGTTATAGATATTTGTCTTTGTAAGAATATGTCCATAAGCCCTAAGCATTGTGCAAGGGGTATTTTTTAAAATAAAATTCAAATAAAAATTAAGCTTTGAATAACTATACCATTTTCATCATAGTAGGATTCACCATCTCTCCTGTACAGTTCACAGCTCCCCTCCCCCTCCATAAAGTGTGCGTGTGCGCGCACGCACGCACGCACACACACAAAAGCCACCCATGTTTTTGCTCCATTAGCAACTAATAAATGAGCTTTTCTTTAGGAAGCATGTTTCTATTGAGACAGACATTATTGGGGATGGAGGGGAAAGGAGGGTCAATACCCACTGCATACACTGGCCAAATCCAGAATGCTCCCTGGGGGATGGGAACTTTTAGACGCCTGAGGCAAGAAATCTTGGAAGGAAGTTGATGTACATTGATTCTGAGCTTGTTCCGATCGTATGGGAGAACAGAAAAGAGGGCAGAGTGAGGAAACAGAAGGCACAGGCCTGGTTGGAACATAAACAGGAGAGGATTTAAGAACAGGGAATGAGGCAGGTTGGAATCATGAATGCTGGGAGGGTGAGATGATATGGTATATGAGGCAGTGGCTGTTCAGGTTTCCCCACTTTACTGTGCCTTAATCTGGAGTCAGAGGAAAGTCTGGGCTCAGAGTAATTCAGTCTCATCGACTCATTTAACACAGGCCAAATAACCGGCAGAGGGGAATGAATTTCAGCTACTACTGAGCTGGGCTGGATATGGAGTGGTGACCTAATAGTGAAAGGGTTCCTATCCCATAGCCATTCTACTTACATACAGACATTTATCTCTAATTCACTCTACAGGAGTAGTGCCACGAAATCCAAAGGAGAATAATCTCCACTTCAGGACGTGGAAAGGACTTTTCCCATAACAATACAATGTTCTGTCCACAGCTACTTTATGGCTGCCAACACCCATCCAAGCATAAAACTGCTATGGATTAGATGAGTAATTACACAAAGGTGACATTTTCTTTAACACACACATTTAAGTGATGAACAGTTTACAGGTGAGGAAACGCTCTTGGTTACAGTTTATTACAGCAACAACATCCAATTTGAGTAGCTGAGACCTGAACTTCGAGCAAGAAGGTAAAGAACAGCGTAGCAAGTTACAAGTTCTACCTGAATTATGGGAGCAGGACTAGTTCACCTCTAATTCAGCTGCTTTTGGGTAGTCTATAATCTCTTTCTGACCCTGCTATAATTTTACTGCTGATTAAATATAGTTGTACAAATAATTCAATTTATCTTGCCTCAAAATCATGCAATTGATTATGGGTCCTATCACTCCTCATACTATCTATACTCACTTACGGGTTTGATCCCGCACCATTTGGGAGCAGGATCAAGCCTGACAGCCCCATTCAGCAAACACATGGGTTGAAATTCCTGGCCCCAGTGAAGTCTGTGGTAAAACTTCCACTGACTTCACTGGGGCCAGGATTTCACCCTATGACTTCAATGGAACTTAAGCACATGCTGAAGTGGCTTGTTGAATCAGGACTGTAAGGAACTAGCAATGAGAGGCGTTGAAGCAGGCCTCAGTTTAGCCAATTCTGGGCCCACTCTACTTAATAAGGTAAGTTCGTCAGAGAGGAAGCCTGGTCCAGTGATTAGGTCCTAGAATTCGGGAGACCTGGGTTCAAGTCCCTGCTCCATCATATACGTCTTGTGTGAGCTTGGGCAAGTCACATAGGGCTTGTCTTCACTGCAATGTTAGTTTGAGGTATAACTTGGAGGGTGGTCCCACCCCTATGATGTAGGGGCACAAAACTCTCTACTTTGAGTGAAGTGGTGCTTTGCACTTGAGCTAGCTGGCCTATCACGGGAGTGGGATGAAGCACAAGTAATGGCAGCAAGGGCTCAGCTACTCTGTGCTGCTAATCTGAGCGTACTGTGTTACTCCAGTGTTATTTTACAGTCTGACCACTCTCACTCTAGCCAGGCTAACTCCCATGCAGAGAACACTCCCGTGGTGAAGGGAAGTGTGTTGTCTCGGTTTTACGGATGGAGAAGTGAGACACAAAGCGGCTATGGGCTTGTCTTCACTGCAGTGTTAGCTTGAGTTATGGAGGATAAATACATGAGAGAGACTACGGTGATGGGAGCAATATGAGAACCTAAGATAGGTAAAAACATTTAAGAAAACTGAAAACCCATACAGTAGAACCTCAGAGTTATGAACACCCTGGGACTGGAGGTGGTCCATAAATGCTGAAATAGTTGTAACGCTGAACAAAATGTTATGGTTGTTTTCAGTTGTCAGCTTTTGAACATTAACTTAATACAGCTTTGAAACTTCAGTATGCAGAAGAAAAATGCTACACCCCCCCCTTTTTTTTTTAAAAAGTTTACGTTTAACACAATGCTGTACTGTATTTGCTTTCCCCACCTTCCCAATCTCTGTGGTTCCTGATTCTGTACTCCCAGTTCCAAAGGAGGTGTGTAGTTGACTGGTTACTTTGTAACTGTGGCTTTCATAACTATAAGGGTCTTCTGTATCTACAAATTTGATTTTTCTCAGCATATCATTTGGAAATAATTTATTTTTAGCTAGACAGCAACATACCTAAGTTTTTAGAAAATATTTATACTGCTTGTAGAGGTTCATGTTATCTCAGCTAGGACTTCTGTAATGTAGAGTCTAGGAAATATATAGCCACAAAAGGACAATTATATTTGTAAAAGTTATTACACTTCTGTAACTTGAGCTGTTGGTGGTTTCAAAGCTTTTATAAATAAATAGAGTAATTCTGTTTTTTAAAAAACTCCACACATTCTGCAACATTTTAATCATGGGGTCATGCCTTTCATAGAATATTAGAGTTGGAAGGGACCTCAAGAGGTCATCTAGTCCAACCCCCTGCTCAAAGCAGGACGATCCTCAGCTAAATAAGTTGTTCACATTAAGTCATTAGAAAATCTTTAATATAATGAAATGCCAGATAGCAATTTTAAAATGCTCATTTAAGTTAAACACTCATTATAGTTCAGTGTCAGACTAAGGTATTTATTCTGCTGAGGGTGGTGTAACAATTGCCATGTTCCAAAAGATTAGCTCACAATAAGGCATGGCTTTGTTCTTTTTTCCCTTCCCATATGGAAGCTTTGTAAGATGACAAGTCACAAACTTCAGTTATGTCAGGTTTCAGCTACCAGAACACAGAACTTCTACTTTACAATTTGGATTCCTCACATCAAGTTGTATTTTAAATTTGGTAGTTATACAAAGGATTTAAATCTTGTAAGAAATACAATTTAAATTGATGCTTTGCAACAGATTATAAATCTCAAAGCCATTAACATTCATGGACTTGTTCTTGCTTGAGCAAACACCAAAGAATCTTTTTGCTTGTACCCTATTAATGCATTCCCTGCAGTTATCAGCAGTTGTCTTTTCTTTAGAGAAGGTAAATAGTGACAGGCCCAAAGAAACACACTTTGCAGCCAAAGAAGTGTAAGTGATGATACAGCACAGATTTTGCTTAAACTTCTCAAACGCTGTTTATGAAAATGTCACCATTACCCATTGCCTAGAGTTTGAGGGGGAAGAGAACAGAGTAATTTGGTAAATCAATAGCTCCTTTTATCTTCCAGTTCCAGATCTGTTCCTTACCCATTATTAGCATAGTGAGATACCAGTTCAGTGTGTGTTAAAGTCAAGAAAGCTACTGCATCATATTTAGGGCTCAATCCTGCAAACCTTCATTCATAAAAGTAATCCCAAGTAGCAACTTTGATGGAATTACTAGTACAAACAAGTGTTTGTAGGATTGGGCCCTATGTTTGTTTCAGATAAATTAACAAAAACCAACCCCCTTCCCACAAAAAGCTCAGCAGGTGAGCTAATCTCACATCCTTCCTGGGCAGGAGCATTTCCTCAAAAGTTGAGCATGTTGACATCATTGAAACAATTGGTGTTTTGGCTGATTGCCCTCTAATTGAGAGAGGACTGCAATTTCCTCTGCTTGTCACCATTTTAAAAATATACGGGGGGGGGGGGAGCGGAAGCATGGAGTAAAATGTGATCTTTCAGGACATTCAACACCTCTACTTTATAATGGGCAAATGAATTATAGTTTAAAAAACAAATCACAAAACAAAACCCTGTTCTCCAAATAAAACTTCAGGCAAATCCCATCTCTTTAGGCTTGGCCTCGATTGTTATGGAGACTGCATATTCTAAAAAAAACCTTTGTGGGAATAAACATTACTGTTTACTTAGTACCACATTTATAACCCTTTTGAAATTAATACAGCATGAAGCTACATTTAGCTAATTGCATAATCTAGTTACAACAGTAGGTCTGCTCACCAAATGCAGCATACGATAAAGAGAATCGCAGGATTTCTCCATGCTTCTGTTCCTGGGTTTACGTTTAACTCTCCAAAAACCAGACATCATTGTTAAGGTATTATTGTGAAAATTGTGTTACTCAGCATTTTCAGTAACAGATACAGTAAAAAAAAGAATCCAAATTTCTTCCACATTCAACTGATGTGAAATTCCTTCCTGCTCCAGACAAGTGTTCTTGCCTCATATTCCATGCTGCTTACTTGACACACAAACAAAGAAAACATCCTCTCCTGTATTTTAATGAGAGGGCAGCTACTGCACTTCTTTAAGACTCTGCTCCTGTGTCATTTGCTGTAGGTCTTCTTTTTTCAATATAGCAATGAGAATTTAATTCTCAGCTCTAACTTGTGAAGTCACTTCTGAAGACTCCCTTTCATGGAGCTGTCATATGACAACTCCTGCAAGAAATGATTAAAAGGTGGAAAGAGGAAGCCAACACTGGAATATAAATGTCTATTGCCTATGGATTAGTATCAGCTGAGTGGCTACAACCTGTGCTGCGTAAGATTTTAAACATCTGGATAGACAGCACATCCCAATTCGACAACTTTAAAAAGCCAGTATTATATTATTAGAAAACCTTAGACTGATTTTTAAAGTTCCCATTTTAATCCTTTCACATTAACGTCTACATTCGTTTTGATTTGAAGAGACAGAGAGAGGGCTTAAATTAGAAAAAAAGGGAAGGAACAGCCAAGTAGCATTTCAACTCATTAGATTTTTAGCCACATCCATAATTGGGGAACGTGGCAGATCCCTAAACAAAGTGCTACTGGCCTCATCATCACAGGAAATAACTCAAGTCCTGTGTCATTGTGGCTACAGAATGCAAAATACTTGAGCTTTTGTTGGTCTGTAATCCTGGGCACCTGCCACCAGACCAAGAGTGTTAAATTTATAGCAGCTCACTTTAAACAAATAAGTAGATTATGGAGCTAGTGTTTGTTACATAAAACTTACTGTAATATGTCCTACATGGAATATCCTCTTAATGTAGAGATGACTTGACAAAGATGTTGTTTGGAACTAGGTTAAATTTTATACCAATCTTGGACTGGAAACTAAATCAGGAGGCCAGGATTCAGGTTTGGATTATATGGCATTGAAAACATAGCCCTGCTCTCTTCCCTATTCCAATTTTGGCTCCCACTAGGAACCAGGATGTGGGGAATATTCGAATACAATATAAAAGTCCACAAGCCACTGAAATTCAAAGATGTTTGACTTACAGGTTTCAGCATGGGCCTCTCTCTAGTGCAAGTTTTGTACAAAAAGGTACGCAAAGATAAGTATTTGCTGATATTTACAAATTTAAAATTAGGAGAGACTGAGCTGACTAAGTCAGCTGTAAATGTGTTACTTTTGCTTTTAAAAGAAAGCAGCAGCATTAGAATCTCAAGAACTAGAGATTAAGATCAGACCTATTAGTCAATTCCTCTTCTTATGCAGGATTGTTTCTAGAATGTATTTTCTAGTGCTTTATGTAGCACAGTTTTAAGACATCCCATTTCTTGCTGTTTACAGAGGAATAATGCCATTGAAACAATATGTTTTTGTTCCAATTCTTCCCAAGTTAATGGTGACCTGTTTAGGAAAAGGAAAAACCAAAAAACAACCCCCCCAAAACACTCAAACCCTAAGAAACAAAACCCACCAATCTTGTGTCCTCTCCCCCTTCTTTATGACAGATGAAAGGAGCCTGGAATCTTTTTGCCATGAGATATTCACCTCTGGTGTATTCTGGAACTACTTTAAATAGCATCATCAAGAAAAATAATGCTTTATAGAGGTTAGAAAACAACGGGGAGGGGGGCAGTGAGTTTCAGAACGACTTTATCAAGTCATAGATCCATAAAAAGGTCACATGTCCTAGTTTTGCAGAATTCTTTACAGGTTACAGGCATGCCTCTCACATTAGCCAAGCTCTCATAGCATCTCCACTGACCACTGACCTCAAACACTTTCCTCTCCCCACTTTCTGGAGGTGCATTTCACTGTGTACAGACAGCCAGTGGAAGTTAAGGCCAATGAGGTCAACATCATAGTATGATTCATAATCTCAGTAAGGTTAGAAGGAGGTGGCATCATCATAGAGAAGACACCTTTCTTGCCTTACCCTGTAAGCACCCATGGAGTAATTTTCATGGGATTTTAGGAGGACTGTGTGTGGTGAGTGTACCTTCATTACTCCCATTCCAGTTTTGGCTCCCCAGTATTGATGGAAGATTAACAGACTCTACTGTCAGCTACTTAAATGCCCAGTGATACAGAGGACAATTTAAAAAAAAAAAAAGAGAAACCCTTTTCCAGGGAAGCATTGCTATTTACTAGTAAATTCCATTTACTAGAATTCTCTTTGGCTTTTGCAGAACTGTTTTAAAATGGTGTTGAAATTCAAGAGCATAGAAGAATTATGAAGAGTACAGAGCTGTTCTACACATATAAACAGGGAAGGCAGAGTTAGCAAGTTAAAAAGATGAATTTGGTTGCCACTATAAATATGTTCTGTATTGAAACACACACACACACACACACACACACACACCCCCTCTCTCCCTTTTGATTTGAGGCATTAAAATCCACCACCACCACAGTTTAAGGGCAAAAATACACTGAATTCAAAATTTCTCCCCCATGCATCACATAGGATATGAACAAGAAGAGGCTCCTCCAAAGACACACATTTCCAAATATTAGAAGAAAATGCAAAACAGATTATAATGTTTCATTTACACAAAGTGAAATTTCCACCTCAATGAAAGTCTATGCTCATTAAGTTTACAGGTTACAGTTTTTACTCTTTTATTGTAAGTGTAATGGCTACCTAAACACAGTTCCTTATTTAACAAAACCTGCCAAAGCAGAGAGCTGATCATATAATACATATACCTTGCTTTAGACAGCTTGAAGAATGTACTTCATACATAAGATTTTTAAAAGCTATAGAAAAATTCATCCACAGCAAGAGTATCCATAGCCAAGCTAACAATAGCCACCATTGATACTTAGACTAGTTTTCTGCAGACAGGCACTACATTTCAGACCTCATTACAAATCGTGCATGTACCCACACTTACAATTAAAACCAACAAAACCAGACACACATTACTACCTCCTCAACTTTTGAAAAATATAATCTTGTACTTACTACAAAATGATTCCCTAGGAAAATCTAGAAATGAAGTTTAAAATGATCTGCTGCTTTATACACAAGGTCTGTGTACATTTCATGCATGGGAACTCTTTCTCCTATCTGACTTCCACCGTCTGGCTATCAAAGGAAAGGCTACAGGCTACTATGACACAAGGGACCAGGAAACAAGAGGCCAGGGGCTTTTTTCCTTCCTTTCAACTAGGATAACCTAATTGTAGCATTTGGGGACCAATTCAGAACTCACTAAGACATTTTCAACTAACACAAAATAATCATGCGCACACATACACAGAGAGCACAAGAGAAAACAAATCGATGAGATCACAGTCCTACATATTCTATACTCATTGCACAGTGAATTCTGTAGAGCTCTGGTTACTAACACAGCATCAATTATGTACCAAGTGCTTAAAATATAACAAACAGTCAGTCCTTTTAAAGTAATCTTACCATATGTACTCAATTCAGCTTCAGTGAATGCTAATCTCCACAGATCACTTTGAGAAATATTCGCTATTCCTAGAACAAACCACCAAACCCTCCCAGAACTCATACCTTAATAGACAGCAATTAGCAATCCATATGTGCAGCCTGTTAACTACAATTGGAGAGATCTGCTTTAATCAAAGGTAGATTGGTTGTAATTAGCTTTGCATTTAAACTGCTAACACATAAACTATATTATTGATTTAAGGCTATTTTTGTGCTGCACACCTTTGGAAATTACTAAAGAGGAAAGGAGAGGAAAATGTGAGAAGTCAGTCCAGAATTGCATTCAGCCCACTTGCCCAAGGGGACGAAGTGCTAGAGTAACTCTATTTCAATATGTGAGAGCATTCTCACACACCGCAGAAGACCAAAACCAGATATTCTCTTTACCCCTCATGGAGCCAGGACACAGCTCTTACTCCACAGGTGTTGATGTGCTGTAATCAAAGCTATAATTTGTTCCACTCTGTATCACTTGTAAACACCTTAAAAGATCAACGTTTTCCTAGGAAAGATGCTCTAATCATGCACAGCTGTGAAGTCAGCATGTCAGCTGTGACTACTGCCCTTGAGGTCTTTGTAAGGTGAAAATGAAAATCTCTCACCTTGCTCATCCTATCAGTCTCATCAGATGACTCCAAATCATGCACTTCTTCTGGAGTTGCCTCATCACAGCTGTCCTGTTCACCGCAAAGCGTATGCCCTGCCAAAATTGACACGTATGTGGAAGCAAAATAGTGAGTTATGCAAAATTTGAAAAGTTTAATGCAGTAAATAAGGAGTTTCATAAACAATTAGGTTCTCCTCTTGCAAGGAGCTCTGCAGGCTTCTGTCCCAGTGGGTTCTTTGGATGCACATGGTCCCACCTATATCCAGCTCACTGCAGGAGCAGGGCCTAAACAGGGATTTGAGCACAAAGGTTTCATGGCCACATATGAAATTTGACTAAACTATACACACTAATCACACAATGTTATGGGGCTGAGTGGAGTTAGAAACTATAAAAGCTGATTCAGAGTTAAGGCTAAGATCCATGTTGAGATTAGATTAAACTCCAACCCCAGAAAGGCCTGTGCTTATCTTGACACATGAGTAGTGCCTCTGACATTATTGTGACTACTTGCGTGGGTAAAGTTAAGCATCTGAGTAAGCCCTTTGCAGGATTAAGGCCTTAGTGAGCATTTCCTCTAAACAGCCCTTGTAGTCAAAGATTTTAATAACTTGCAGTTTGCTGCTTTATATTAAAATTCTTTCATGTTAGAATAAAAAATACTTCGACAGAGTTCATTTCACTTATAATAACTGACAATTGCATCTTTATATCGGCACTGTATTAAAGTAACTGCGTTCATCTGTAGCTTGGCAGTGTTAAAACCACATTTTTCTGATACAACTGCCCATAAAGGGTCCTTTGCAAGTCCTGCCCAAGCCCCTGAGCACTTAAGCACGTACTTTTTTGCACATGAGCAGTTCCACTGAGGTGGATAGGACTACCTGTATACTTACAGTGCTGTGTGTGCACGTGGTGTGCAGAACCAGGGCCTTTGATCAGGCACAGGTGAGCAGAAATGTAAGTAAACCTGTCTCATGCCTCCTGGAAAGCCGTATTTCACACAAGTGAGCTTCCTAACTTTCTCGCAGGGGGATGAACAGTTATAGGGTTCTAACTGGAGAGGAGAATGAAGGCGCGTCTAGAATATCCTCCTTAAGAAAATTATCCATTTAAGGATCTCACCTTAGTCCAAAGGCACTCATTTGCTTTCAGAAGTACCTTTATGAGCCTGGGATAAACACTATCCCTAACAGGAATCATGTAAGTGTTCAGCAAGGCAATGAACAGCCCCAGAGACAGGAAAGCCCACCCAAATCCCCATTTAGTGTGAGCGTGGCTGCGCTGGAGTTTTGTCAGGCTAAACAGACGCTCTAGAGAAGCAGTGTGCGTGTGTCTAGATTTTAACTTCTTTTCCTCGTTAACTCATACCTGCAAGTTCATTCAGTGGTCACAATCCGGCAAATCAGATGAACATAGACTGAACCCCTGTTGCTTGCACTGTGCCCCATTAACCTTAGTGGTGTTCCATGGCAGGTACAAGGGTCCACCTGCATGAATTGGGGCTATTATATAGATATAAAGTCTGTATTATTCTTTATAGCATAGGGGTATTTACATTATTCAAGTGACCTAAAGAATAACCTTATCAATAAGCAATGAAAGCAACAATAACGAAGAATACCAAAAGGAAGGAAAAAACATCGTGAATACCCAAAAAATCATGCTCTAATTATATACAACATGCTGGAAAAACCCTATTATCTATTTCTTTGAACCCGAAGGGGATAAGCGCAACTCTCTTAAATTACTAGCTATTTTCTGTAAGATGTTTAGATTTATGTAGGTCACAGTGTTCTTCTACATACATTAGTATTTTGGGAATGTTTTCAGTCCAGACCAATACTGGCACTTGTTGGCTGTGATTTGTAAATAAGAAAACAACAGAAAGTGCACACTGATTACAAAACACATGCTGGTGATATTTCTCAGCTGTGGTGTTTGGGGAAAAAGATTGGGGGTGGGGGGGCAGGGAATGTTTGGATGTTCTGACTCCGAGTGCGTGGCAAGCCATTGTAGTGATCAGTTTACTCAAAATCTCCTCTGTCAAGTCTATCTCTTTTTTCTTTATCCTATGGGTGTACTGAATGGGAATTCATTTTGCTATCTGGAAATGATTATGTATTTTAAGAAATTTACTAGACATACCAGAAAACTCAGTTTTGCTGGCCCTTTACTGAGGTTCACAGAGATAAAATTATTGCAGTTTCTACTATAAGTGTTTTGCTTAAAAATTAAAGTTGGGATAAGAAGGTATGTTATGGGAGGCTTTCCAGTTCTGTTCTGTTGACAATCCTTACTTGGCTATGGGCCTGGGTTCAAGAATACCGAAATCTCACCAACAGTTCTCTCAAGCTTTGAGCCACAACTGGTAAAATCTTTGCAAGATCTTGCAAGATTTTCACAATCCTGAGTTACAGCTGAAAAATGACCCTGCTGGCTTGGATTTAACTTGCAATAACCTGTAGAATTAAAACATTCAAAAGATTAAAAAATAGCAGAGGGGAGGTTCGTATGAGGCCCGTTACTGCCGTGTTGAAAAATCTACGACGGTTATCTGGTACAGATATGGCTTTTATGGGTTAAAATATATGATGATTAAATACATTTGTTGAAGTGTTGGTTTGTAAGAAATTAAATCTGTGCTGAGCCTCTCATTTCTACAGCTTAATCCATCAGTTTTTACTTTCCAACTCCTTTACTAACACCTAGCAAAACTCTTAAATCCCCTAAAATATCCATAAAAAATTTTTAAAAAAGGAAACATGCAAAATGTCACGTGCTTGGCTTGAGCAACCTGTGTTTGTCTGTCTGCTATGATTAATTATCCATTATAAGGAGCGTGAAATGCATCCCACAATTATTTCTCACCCTAAGCCAACGAACATCATGCTTTTTATAGCTATCAGTGCTTCTTTTCCTGTTATAGTAAGACATCGCTTTAATCTACTTCCTGCAGTATAAACACTCTTACCCAATACAGACACCAATCTTTCCTTTACATCTTAATGAATAGTCACAAATTGCATGTGTTTAAAGTATTTCAAATGTCTTAGGCTGCCAAGCTCATTGTTTGCTCTAAAAGGGTTATCTGCTGGTTTTCATACATTGCCAGTAAACTCAATAATGTTGTATGTTCTTACGACAGCTATTTAAATACATTGCACTTACTGTCCCATTACTGTTGGTTCATTATATTGTTTTATTCATATCTTGTAAATCTTTATTTAGCTATTCATGGAGCACTATAAGGACGATGTATTAAGTTCCCTTTTGTTATAACTGGAGACAGTCTAGGCATATACAAATTGTTAATGAAGGTAACAAACTGGCTTCACTTTTTATGATGGAATTAGAAAGGGAAATCCAAAAAAGCAGCAAAGGAGCAGGATACGGAAAATCTAAACAGTGGCAAAAAGAGATGTATGTCTCAAGAGCTCCTTTGCAGGAATTTATTATCTATAACTCACTTTCATTAAATAATGTCAGCTTATGGAGGTAACTAACAAAATAAAAGGAAATCTTATATCGTTGGAGAAGAAGGTGTCAGAGGTTATAGCCTGGAGAATCAGTTAACATGTATGTTCTGTGTCAACATTTTGCTCGTTTCCGCTGTTGCTACCTCAAGAGTTGTTGCCAACTCTTACGTTGCTTGCAACATGTGGTGGCGTTCTAAAAGCACTGTTTTCTTGGAGTTCTGCGATTACATTTTCATGTAATGAGTAAGCACATTTCTAGCCCCAATGGTTGCGGAGAAAAGCTTGAAAATCTGAACCCTAAGGGCTGAAAAACCAGAAGACAAATAAAAAGCACTCAACACTTATTATTTTTTTAATCTCGCAATTTTAAGCAAATCCCATTATTTTGAGGGGGAGGCGGCCTCAGGATTTTTGCATGCTTGGGGTTGGCAGCGCTGAGTTTAGCTCCACTGGCGTGAAGACGGAAAGACATCTGCTGGCATAGTAACTGCTGAGTCACCTCAGTGCAGTTCTACAAAAGGTGGTGCTTAAATAACAACAACAATGGTAATCACTTTCCTCGTCAGTGAATGCAGTACCTGGCTTGGACTTTAGCCAAGGCATCGGGGTTAACACCTGTACTCTGCCACGCGTGCGCTGCGCCTCAATTTTAGGTCCCTTTTGAAAAAGAAAAAGCTATAACTTCTTTAGATAGTGTAACCGCAGTTTGTCTGTTCAGAAAGCATCATTTCTGAACACTTTGGTGTAATTGTGGTGCTATTCACTGGGGACCTTTCAGGATAAAAGGTGCCATTGAAAGGTAAAAGGAGCAACTCTAGTAGAAACACAAACATTAAACCGTGCATCATTATTCTGCTGTTAAATTTTGATTCAGAACAAGATTTTGACACGCAAGTTCAAAAGAACTTATTATAATGGTTTTTAATAAGAATTCTGCTCGGCTTTGAAACTATGAAATGTAAAAGAAAAATACACAGAAGGCAAACTGAGCTATGTTGGCATACGGGAAAGTATGCAGACCTGAATATAGACTGCTAACCTCTACAATGAATGTTTAAATCAACCTGTAGAATTCAACAGCAGGAATATAATTTTCCATTTAATTCTGTAGGGCAGCTTAGCATTCTACAGAAAGGATATCATTCTCTATTGCATTTCTGTAGGATTTTAGAATGAGTTCTGTAGCACTAGTTTCCATAGTCTATTGCTTTGATTTTAGAATGAGTTCTGTAGCATTAATTTCTATAGTCTATTGCTTTCATCCATACTTTACATATACTAAGTTGTTTGTGGTCACCTCTTCTAACTGCAAGGAAAAACTCAGTCTTCATGAAAGTTCCTCCACAACAGTTGCACTTCACTCACCTCCTAGGAGGCCCTGATTCAGCAAGGTAATTAAGCACATGCCTAACTTTAAGCATGCAAGTAATCCCACTGAGATCAACAGAACTGCTCACATACTTAAAAGTTAGGTATGTGCTTAAGTACCTTGCCACACCAGGGTCACAATGATCTTTTTAGCTGTCCTTTTTATGTTTTTTTTTTTTAAAGAAATTTCATTGTGTTGTTTTACCCAGTGCATAACAACAGTTTGGTCTTTAAAAAATTCAATTAATGGGACACTGTCAAGATCCAGGGCCAGCACAGAATTCTCATAGCTTTCAGTAAGCATAAAGCCAAAAGGGGGAGTGATAACACAACATGCACATGCAGGTCTTGTCTAGCTACACTAAAAAAATAAGTGGACATATTTATGTCGACTTTCAGCCATCGCTTATAGCGGTGGCTGATGTCCAGACTGCTCTTCTTGGTTCGGTGGGGTGCGTCCTCACCAGGACCACTTCCACCAACCTAAGGGACAGTGTGAGGGGAGCTAAGAGACCCATCTCTTGGCTTCCAGGCACCCTGTTGGTTGCCTTCACACCACTCCCGGTCCTAGCCGGGAGTCAGGGCAGCCATGTGGGGACTTCTCCCCACATCCTACCCAGTCCTGGCTCTGAGCAGAAGCCTGCTTTCGGGGTTGGGGCTGCAGCCTCCTGCGCCCTGGCTCGCAGCCAGGAGGCAGCCGCTCGCGGCTTGCCCGCGTCCCAGGCTCACAGCAGGGCTGCAGCCTCCTGTGCCCTGCTGCGAACAAGCTGGGGAGCAACCTCCTGTGTCCTGGCTCAGAGCCGGGCAGCAGCCTCCTGAGACTGTGGTGGCTGCCCGCGTCCCACCCGGTCCTAGCTGGGAGGCAAGTGGCGGCATCCCAGGAAGACAGGCGAAAGCCGCCCGTGCTGCGGGCTTACAGACGGCATCTGTAGGGCAGCCTCCTACTACCAAGCTTGTAGTCGAGAGCCCAGGCTTGTGGAGTTGGGCTCCAGCCTCCCCCCACACTTGTGAATTTCAGGGCTCTAGCACAGCCGTGAAATTGACAAGTATGACAGCCCCTCCACCGCTCTAAGGGGACACAGTGTCTACACTGACACTGTGTTGCATTAGCTCTGCCAACAAAACCTCTATGCCTCTTATAGAAAGAGTTTTATTTTTTGGAAAAACAGGGCACTTTTGTCGGCAGGGAGGTGACTGCAGTGTGTATACCAGCAGTGTTTTGTCGATAAAAGCTGACTTTTGTCAACAAAACTCTCTAGTGTAGACCAGGCCTCAGATTATATGTATATCCATAATAAAGCTGTTCAGATTTTGCAGATAAAACTGGTACATTTCTAGTGTGTTCCTGAGATCTACAGTCTAAAAATTGAAGTGTTAACAAAGCTACTTTCTAACTGGTTAAGAAGCATGATTGGAGATGTGAAAGGTTTAGGAACAAAAATTCTAAGCAGGGCTGGCAGAAAGAGATCATCAAATCATTAGAAGCTTCCTATGAAATTTTATGTTGAAAATGTTTAACATAAGAGTTGTAACAGCAATAGTGATCTGTTCCTTTGGCTCTTAATTTCTTTACCTGTTCACTGCTTAATGGGCAAAATCTTCTGATTATCACCCCAGTAAGTGGTACTGAAACTTTAAGACCATATATTAAAGAACTGTACAGATATTTTAAACACACTACATGACACATCCAATTAAAAGCCTGCCTCACAAAAATAACCCAGACAAAACTAAGGTCTCTGTTACTCTTTAACTTGCTCTGAAATCCAAATTAGGTGGGTTAGGGGGAATCGTCAAGAGAGGAAGACAGAAAAGAAAACAATGGGGATTCTTATAATGCAGCGAAGAATTTCTTTGTTTTTACAACATATGAATCTTTCAGATTCTAGGGTAACTGTGGTCTTTGGTTTTCCTGCTTGCAGAGTGACATCACAGACTACCCAAGAACACTTAACTGTTTCATAACTGGAAGATTAATGTATTCATTCAAAATAAGAGTATGCCAGTTTCACCCTCTACGCCACATGCAGTGAGTTGCAAGGGTCTTGGCTGCCCTGTTTTTTGCACTGTGTGTCCCATGTCCTCCGCCACTGTACTATCATACAAAACAAGACTACTCCGAGCCGCACCTGCAAAATCTAGTACATGAAGACGTAGGTCACATATCTCAACATGGAGGACATATGGTTTAACTGTGCAGGAGAGAAGTGGAGAATGCTTCAAGAAATTATGGGTAAAAATGAGAACAAATAACCTTTAGGGGGTCTTACTAACCTAGTGGCAATGCTCTCGGCTGAGTTTTCAGAGACCTGCCTTTGGATTCCTAGTCCCCATTCTCTCACTCCCTGGACTGGATGGAGTTGAGAGTGTTGCAGAGGCAAGACACTATACTTGGGGAAGGGAATATGAGGAGAGGCCTTGAGTGGTCATTTTAACTAACTACAGAAAATATGTTGATGGTCCTGGGAGTCCTGGCATGTAAATGCTCCTCAAACAAAATTATAATGGCTGCGGTGGGGGAATAAAAGATTAAAATGAGGGATAAAATTAAAAGGCAGAGGAGGAAATCTTTGTGGCCCTATAACAGACACACAGAACCCCTCAGGAGAAAATATGTACCTTTTCTTCACTTTGCACTACATCAAAATCTTATTAATCAGCCTAACTAATCACAAAAGTAACAAGAGTTGCTATGAGCTAGTGGATCCAACTGGATTTAAATTTTAGATTTTTTTATTTGGTTTGGTTTTCTATTAAACCCTGCCTCCTTCCCCAACATACACCAATAAAAATATCCAAAACCCAACATTTTTAAAAGATTCCTAAAAGGATCAGAATATAAAATACTGACTAATAAATGGAATTATCTACCAAAGTGCCTTTGGTAAAAGTTTCATCCTACACACTGTCTGAGCAGCACATTGCTCCAATGAAGTATGTGGTCGAAAGACACACAAACATAATGGTCCAGCCAGATATTGAGCCCAGTAATGTTAAATTCCAGTGTTAGGTGGATTTATTTTATTTTTATTTTTTTTTGTTCTGTATAGAAATATAAGTGGACTTGCTATAAATGAAGCTTGTAATAGAAACCACTGAGCTGATTTATCCAGCCAGTCAACCTGGCAATAATCAGCTAGGATACAAATAAATAGGTCAACAGGTACTTCACACTTGATTGCTTTGGACAAGAAGTCACAAAGCTGAAACCAAAAATCTGAGAAACAGATACAATCCCAGAAATAATAATAAAATTTGCCTCTATTTAAATTACATTTCAATCCAGTTTCAGATAGTAAAACCAAAATAATGCACAGGAGCTAGAAGAATAAAAGCTTTGGGAAAGACCTTTCATACTTTCTTCCTCTGATGTCCAAAGCGATAAAAATTAATGGAGCAGATCTAAATGCTTGCCTCCAAACCAAAACCTTTGAAGCAGGTCCCAAATCCTATTTTCACTTTAATCTAAGATCCTCCCCATTAGAATGTGTGTATTCTTTAGTTTTAAACATTTTTAATACCATGCTCTAGATGCATTTTAATAGTACAATTGCAAGCACTTTAACAAGGTAAAATGTTACTGAAACTTCTGTAAGCACCTCTGAATCATCTGCTGAAATGCTATTCTGTTGCTTCCTCCAATTTACGTTGAGATATTCCTACTCCTCCTTCAGCAACAGTGAATGAAGGAAAAACTATGCCCACCTCCCCAATTTTCCTACCATTTGGAAAATAAAACCTGGCACAACATGGTTCTATCCTTTCTTATGACTAAGGATAAGATTGTCACAGAGGTTACAGACTGGGGGGGGGGAGGAAGGGGGAAGAAGCTGTTAGGCACCACAGCAGGCAGGGGACCGGAGCTCCAAGCTGCCGCACTTTTGAACATCTGCGGCAGGTGGCTTCAGCTCTGGGGTGGCTGGGAGCTCTGCAGGTCCACCGTGGGTAGTGGGGGCACTCAGAGCTCTGATTTGCTGAAGGCGGCCCCTGCAGCTCTGACCCACCAGCCCTATACAGCAGTGCAGAAGCTCCCAGCCTGCAGACCCGAAGCTCCCAACCACGGCCCCACTTCTCCGAGCCGCTGTCTGCCGCGGTGCTGGACCACCGCCCCCGCAGCGAGGCTTGGGCTCTCATGGCCCAGTCAGTCCCATTTTGTCATGGTTATTGTTAGTAAAAGTCGGGGACGGGTCACAGGCTTCCCTGAATTTTTGTTCATTATCCGTGACCTGTCTTTGACTTTTACTAAAAATAACCGTGACAAAATCCTAACCTTACTTATGACCTTTAGGCCCTGCACTGGAAGGGCAGTAACTTACTCAAACTGGGGTCAAATATTTCTTACCTCAAGAAAGAAAATTTATGTGATTTTTATATGTGTAATGGTGACACCTTGTGGTCAATTATAAAAATCCCAGGTATGGAGCCTATGAATATCCCTACCTCATCCTCACGACTGCTTTTTAAAAGCAATCATTCAACAACAGAACATGAACAGGCACCAATTATCTGCTATCCGACAATTTGGAACATAGTCTATGTTCAGGAGCCTTCTTTCATATTTGCCTTCTTCCGAGCAGGAAAAGGAGAAGCAATAAAATAGAAAAGCAACTCTGTTTTAGGTTATTCTACCCATATTTTTAAATGAACTTCTGAAAAAGTAGATCAAACAAATAAATACACCTAACAGTGTCATTTGTTTTGAGGTATTCACGTATTTTAAAAGTGAACAAAACCTCACATTTCTTTGACCAAATCACTACCTAGCAAGGGAATTTGTGGTTGCAACTTATTGTAACCATAGGTCATGCCATGTATTCCCAACGCAGTATAGCTCCTGTTGATAATCTAATCAAATGTTTAGGGCCTGATTCTTGTCTCTCACAAGTGTAAATTAGGAGTAACTCCACTGTGGTCACTGGAGTTACACTGATGTAAATTGGATCCAAACTGGACCCATTTTATGTTAATTTCTGTAACAGGTATTGGTACCTTGGTTACTGCCGGTATACGCCAGTGCACTGTCACTCAAGTCAGACAGGTTTTCCATGTGACGTGGTGGTGGCTGCATTAATTTCTGCCCTCCCTCTATCTCAGGATAAGTTCGCACTTTAAGGCACAGAGAAGGTTGAACAAGGACATCTTTCAGCATGGTTGAGTCCAGGTCTTCAGCTACTCTTTTGTTAATCTCAACAATTTCATCACCAGCTTTAAGGCCTGCAAAACATAAAGTAACAGGTAAGTATTACACAGTAAGTTTCTGTTACCTATATACCTGAAAGACCTCAGTCTGTGTATTTATGAAGAGCTAGCCACTGTGATGTCCGGACATGACAAACATTTATGAATCTTGTAAAACATGATGGTTGTTAAGGGATCACTAACTGATACTGATTTTTGTCAAGGGATCTTATTTTAGTGTTTTCTGTGGCATCCCATCACCACTGTCCTTGTCGCCATGTGGAACATTTACAGTGTATTCACTGAATTTCACTGTATGTATGCCCTTTATGAGTGAAGAAACCAACTTTTCTATACATAGTTTTCCAGGAGAAAAACCACACACAGCATTTACAGAAAACACTGTTTATAAACTTCTAACGCTTTCCAGATTATTGGTGAAGAAATTAGTAGTGTGAGATGAATCTGAACAAGAATCTACTTTCCTGCTTCAACAGGAGCTAGGGACAAGAACGAGGGAGAATTGATCATAGAAATAAGGCACTAATTAATTCCTCCATACCAGCTTGTCCAATATTCTGCCATCAACACTAAAAACATTTTGAACTTTAAAATAAATTGTGCCAAGAAACTCAGACTTGCAAACGTCAAGGCATCAGAATCCTCATCAGTAACTGGAGTCATTTAGCAGAGCGTGTCTGCTAGAAAATGTGTAGGGCAAAATTTTGGCTTTACCTTAGTGGCTGCATGGGGTTGGGGTGTGTGTGTGAGGAGAAGCCATGTAATGGTGGCCACTCACAGAGGCATTCGGCCATGATGATGCACCAGGTATACATTTCCCCATTGTGTCCAGTGGCACAGGAGAAGCACAGGATTTAGTGGACCCTGCTTGTATCTTTTTATAGGATGCAGAATTTGCTCCCCCCACAATGGCCCATCTTTGGTGGGCAGCGCAGAGGAAGGGATGGTAACAAGCCTTATGGATGGGGGGAGGGGCGGGAGGGGGAGAGATAAATGTGGTATCCTTTACTCTAGTAAGGCTTTTAATACTGTTTTTCATGATCTTCTCATAAACAAACTAGGGAAATACAACCTAGATGGAGCTACTGTAAGGTGGGTTTTGGGAAACCATTTCCAGAGAGTAGTTATCACAGGTTCACAGTCAAGTTGAAGGGCATGTGGCATGGGGTCCTGCCAGGATCTGTTCTAAATCCAGTTCTGTTTAACATCATCTTTAATATCTTAATAGATAATGACATAGAGCGTATATTTAAAGTTTGTGGATGATACCTACCTGGGAGGAGTAGCAAGTGCTTTGGAGGACAGAGTTAAAATTCAAAATGATCTGGAGAAATGGTCTGAAGTAAACAGGATGAAATTCAATAAGGACAAATGCAAAATACTCCACTTAGGAAAGAACAATCAGCTGCACAGAAACAAAATGGGAATTGACTCCCTAGGAAAGAGTACTGCAGCAAGGGACGTGGGAGTCATAGTGAATCACAAGCTAAATATGAGTCAACGGTATAACACAGTTGCAAAAAATGCAAACATCATTCTGGGGTGCATTAGCAGGAGTGTTGTAAGCAAGACACAAGAAGTAATTCTTCTGCTCTACTCCATGCTGATTAGGCTTCCACTGGAGTATTGTGTCCAGTTCTGGGCACCACACTTCAAGAAAGATGTGGACAAATTGAAGAAAGTCCAGAGAAGAGCAACAAAAGTGATTAAAGATCTAGAAAGCATGACCTATGAGGGAAGATTGAAAAAATTGGATTTGTTTAGTCTGGAGAAGAAAAGACTGAGAGGAGACATAACAGTTTTCAAGTACCTAAAAGATTGTTACAAGGTGGAAGGACAAAAATTGTTCTCCTTAACCTCTGAGGACAGGACAAGAAGCAATGGGTTTAAATTGCAGCACGGGTGGTTTAGGTCGCACATTCGGAAAAGCTTTCTAACTGCCAGGGTGGAATAAATTGTCTAGCGAGGGTGTGGAATCTCCATCATTGGAGATTTTTAAGAGCAGGTTAGACAAACACCTCTCAGAGGTGGTCTAAACATTACTTAGTCCTGCCATAAGTGCAGGGGACTGGACTAGATGACTGCTCAAGGTCTCTTTCAGTCCTACTATTCTATGGGGGAGAGGCAAAATCATGCCCCTCCGCCCCTTTCAAGGAGACTAGCACCACAGTTCATCTTTGATCAGGGGATCTTGTCTTTTTCAACACCAGGACTGCCTCCCCACCCCCCAACACACTCCTCCCATCTAGCTGGGATGGCACTTCCCATTGAGCAATATGGGAAGAGGGAGATGGCCATGACCCCTGGCATTAGAAAACTCCTCTTCTCGATTTCTCACACTCTGGTATTGTGTCAGGATTGCACCTGGCTGCAGACAGCTTCTTGTGCCCTTGCCCTCCAAGTATTTACAAACCAGTGGGTATAATACAGAAAAGGGAGAGGGGGAGGATTACTGGCCACCAACCTTGGGATGCTAATTAGGAAAGTCCTAGGCAGGTGCAAAAAGGTTTATAGACAAAGGGAAGAGAGGGATTTGGGGCATTTCCCCAGTTCTGCCTTTTCTACATCTCTGTTTCCATTTTGGCAGTAGCAAAAGCCATTTCATGACTAAAAACTGCTTTTTCCAAAAGACAGAAGCCAGGAAGATTTCCTAGCTGGTGTGAGCATTATGTTGTCTCTTCCCATTAACTATTCATAACTCTCATATCTGGCGTGACTAGAGTGTGCCCTGTATTCTCATGGTACATTCCTTGTGTTAAAAGTCCTCTAATAGGAGTGACTGAATCATCACTGACCCTCTCTTTATAAAGCAGTATTAGCTATATTGTTCATTTAATTTTCTTCACACTAACAAGCACTTTGTTGAAAGGAGCAAGCCATTACTATGGCTAAGGAAAGGAGGCAACCCTAATTGAAACAGAATTCGATTTAGGACTTTATATTGCCTCCTTCCTGGTCCTGAAAACATATCCTGTCACATAAATCTTCTAACACTAAGGTTATTGCTTGGGAATTAATTCATGGTATTTATCCAATTTGGGGCACTATCTAAGGTCCCAGTGTCTAAGGGAAATAAGAATCTGGAGAGAAAGCTGCTGGCTCCAGCTCATGCCAGGAAAGACAGAGGTGGTGATGCTAGACAAAGGGAAGCATTCTGAAGATCCAGCAGAGAATGTGACCTCACTTTCAACTGGACCAGCTTTCATCACTGGGCAGCCTCCAGGATCAATCCAGACTGAAGCATGTCACAGTGATCTGTTCTGGAGGTAGTGACAGCATTGAGTAATGTAGCTAGGCTAGGTCATTGTAAACACACTCTACCTTGGGCTGGCCCTGGAGGTCACCTGAAAAATAAAGCTAGGTCAACACACCGCTACCTGTTTGGTAGAGCAGACCGACTTGAGCACATCACAATAAGGAATATTCTGCACTCGCTGCCTGTCCAGCATTGGGCCGACTGCAAGATCCCGGTCCTTATCTTCATAACCCTAGCAATGCTCCACCTGGTTCATCTGCACAATCAGCTCTTGCTCCACGCCCTAGCGTGTCAGCTGCACTTGAAAGGGGTGCTCAGGCTGATGGAGAGCAGAATGTGCAGGGTCAGAGGACCAGCTGCTCTTGGTGGAGGCCACTTAAGCTCAGAGCTCTCTCCAGAGGAGATGCTGCACACCCTGGATCTTGCCATCATGAGGGCAGGATGCCAGACTCAGCTCTTTCAGCAGGACTTCCCCTAAGAATTGAATTGTGAATCCAGCTGCATCCTCCAGGAAATAAGCTACCCAGATCTGATTCTGCTTAAGTAAGTGGCTCTGTACTTGGTGAGATGAGGACGGATGTCAGAGGAGGATGTGGGAGCTTTGTTCTTCTTTAGAAAAAAAATGAGACACTTCTCAGAGTACGCCTACATTGCAGCTGCGTGCGCCTCCCAGCTTAGGTATGCAGACATATGTCAGCTCTGCTCAAGTTGGCGCACTAAAAATAGAGTAGCCAGGAGCAGCACAGGCAACAATTCAGGCTAGCTGCCCACATACATACCCAGGGTCCGCATGGTTTTGTATTCAGGTGGCTAGCCCAAGCTGCTGCCTGTGCTACCCCCAGCTATATTGCTGTTTTCAGCTTGTGAGCTCCAGCAAAGCTAGACCTGATCTGGGAAGCAAACCTCCAGTGGCAATGTAGATGTACCCTACATGTATATAATTGTGCCCAGATACTGTAGTGCTAGGCACTACATAGGTATAAAAACAAACAATAATAATAAGCTGGTCCAAAAGTTGCAAAATTCAAAATCTATTAATGACGAGGGGGGGAAAAATTGTCAAAAAATTCCCCATCATTTGACCAGCCTGAAGAATAATATTCACCACCTCCCCAGCCTTTGCTATTGTTTTTTGCATGATAAAACGTATACCTGCACTGATTCATTTGCAAAACTAACAGCAGAATAAAATGAAACAAATGAGAATAGCTTCAGAATAAATGGACCACAAAATCGTAGTCTAAACAAGAACAAAACAGGTCAAGCATTTAGCATTATTCTATTTTTTTCTGATAACTAATGCTCTGTCTCAGTGATAACACATTAATATGCCTGTGATCATAAATGCTGCAGCTGAGGCTTTCTAGTTTCTTTCTAAGCTTGGTTCTTGTTGATGGGATGAAACACCATTATTTTACAAAATACTATCAACTGAAGAAACTGTAAACAAACTGAAAAAATATAGTCACTATTTCTCTGTCAGTTATAGGTATCTTAGGTTTTACTTACTATAATTGTTGGTAAAAAAAAACCTGTTCTCACAGATGTGTAATTTTTAAGTTGACCCTATTATTTTCACATTGACAGCATTCCAAATCCACAGTAAGCATGCATCCACTTTTGGTTGGTTGGTTTTGTCTAGAATCTTGCTCAAATATCTTATAAAATGCAGGAAACCACACTTGATATTTCCAAATTTGCCGAAGGAGGACCGCCCAGACCTCTCTTCCCTACCCCTTTATATTTGCCTTGACCTAACACAGAACCCCACAGCCTTTTGTTTGCTTACCTATGCAGCTGTGTGTCATTGACTAAGGAGAATGTTAATGGGTTTTGCAGTAAACCTCATACACCCTGGCCAGAAAGGTAGTGGACATTCATATGGGAAAAAGACTGGGCAAGTGACAGGAAAAAGGAGTGGAGGATCTTCATGGTTCTGAAACAGATGTGGAGTCCTCCAAAAATACCATTGAAATCCTCTGAGCTGAGTATATCCTTTGAGTCAGCTCACTGACCTAGTCAGCTCTGTTACATCCTCGTTTCAGAGCAGCCATGCTTACTGAAATTCCTGGAAGCAAAATGAGGGGCAGTAATTTCAGCCACTGAAGTAAAGGTGTGCCATTTATTTTACTTCTTCGTCCCTTAGTATAAGTTCTAGAATGGCTTTACAGACCAATTGTCTTTCTTGCTGCAATACATGGTGATCCTGCTATGTAAGAGAAGGGATGAGCAGAAAAGCAGTTCAGAATGAAGGGCGACTGAACATATACTGGAATCAAATCCAAGACATTCCCAGTAGGTTGGATAGGGAGGTAAACATATGCTAAGGTATCTGGGATCCTTCCCAACAGCTCTTTGGGACAGGCACAGATTTATCCTTCTGTGTTTGTACAGTACCTAGCACAATGGGGTTCTCCTGGTCCATGACTGGCACACCTAAGGGCTATAGCAACGCTAATAATAAATACTACTACTACTAATAATAATGAGAATATTTTAAACTGGGTAGAAGTCTTCAAAAGCCTTTTTACCTTTTTTGAAAGCCAGACCCGTTTCTTTTACACGGTTCACATACAGCCGACGAAACCCTTCTTCTTCCACAGAGGAGAGAGAAAAGCCTACGGAAATACCCAGCGACACAATTCAAACAACTTTAGAATTTGGTACATAAAAACCACAAAAGACATATAAGGCACCACCATAAGAGCACAATGAGCAAAATCCATGCTTAAACAGGACCCAATCCTACAAAACGTTGCCTGTGTGAGCATCCTTTAACTCATGCAAGTAGTCCCATAGCAGTATTCAAGAAGTCTGCTTGTGTGAGTAAGGTTTACTCATGTGAATAATGGGCTTTTCAGAACTGGGTCCCAATTATTCAGGGGGTCAAGGGTAGTGTTAAAATTCAAAAATACTGAAAAGAAAAATTACTAAATAACATAAAGCTGAATTGAATTTCTGTGTTTACGTACATCATTTACGTTTTATTTGGAGAGGCCACAGCTGTAAATTGTTGGAATGCACATAAAACTGTCTTGCCATAACAGAAGTTGGATAGTCACAGACAAAATTTGTACAATGTTATGGTTTGTGACCCAAACCAACAAAAGCCAGGAAATTCAGAGTTATGGTTGACATTCCATCTTTAACTCACACAAGGCATAACAGTGCCTGTTCAAGTAGAATGTCAGCTTTTACTTTTTGAATTTCCTGAGCTGGTTTGTAAAATGCTGCCTTTTTTTCTTTCCTCAGCTGTTGCTGGCATGGCTTGTTATTCACCAAGTCTCAGTGCACATTTTTATGGCTCAGTTATAAGCCTACAAACCAGATATTTATAATGGAAACACTGACACAGACTTAAAATTAAGAGTGCAAATGGCACACTACTCTATTTGATATTAGTGATTTTCTTTATCCGTTATTTGGACTTAATATAATGTCAACTCTAATGTTTGTATAAAATAAAATGTATTTTATTAAATTTGCTTTATTTATTTACTGTTGAAACTTACCTAAAAGACATTTTCTTTACTGAAACTTCTTGGCACCCTAAATGTGTGTAGGCAGCAGTTTATTCTTTTTTCATGGAAAACTTTTATGAATCTCTAGAGAAAGATGCTTGTTTGACATGCAATCAGCCACCAGCCAAGAGGAAGCAGATGTACTGGAAGCCTATTCTAACTCTATGACTCCCTTCAAGTTGATGTTTATGGCTGGCAAGTTATTCTTTCATTCATCATTTAAAAAAAAAAAAGTGGCCAGCCAGGTCTGTGGCACACGGCCATTTATCACATAACAGCCAATTTGGAGACCTGACGGTGGGCTCCTCAACATGGAATATAAATGAAATCTGTCAGGCTCATTTTATGCACCAAAGTTAGTGGGGGTAGAAATTCTGAGTAAGTTGAAGAACGTTAAAAAAAAAGAAGAAGAGATAACTATCGGCTTGTCCTCACTGCAGAGTTAATTCAAGTCTCATCCATTCACAAAGCCCCATTACTTATTTGTGGTGATGCTTTTAACTTGAGTGGACTCACCCATTGGGGCTACAGCACGAGTTAGCATAACACACCAGCTGCTTGTCCAATCACTCTGTGTGGCTCAAGTGTTATTTCGCAGTGTGTTGTTGAACTAGGCCAACTCAAGTGTAGATAATGTCACCTAAGACTGCAGCTAAAACACAGCCTATAACATGACTCCTGAAAAATGTACTGGGACCAAGACATTGACAAGATACTCGTGTGCTGTTTATGAGCCATATTGTCCCCTTCCACTGAGAACCTGGTGAAATTGGACAAGTTCAGCTGAAAACTCTGCAGAGTTTACCTTAGGCCGTGCCTGCACTACAGAATTATGTTAACCTAACTTAGGTCGGCATACAGCCACCAGAGTTATTAAATGGCTTGTGTGTGCGCACACCTGGCTCCGTGTCTCAGCAGTGCACATCGTCACCAGGAGCGCTTGTATTGACCGCACTGTCAGCATGGGGCATTGTGGGACGGCTTCTGAAAGCCAGTAACAGTTGATGTAAGCAACGCAGTGTCTACACTGACACTGTATTGACCTAATTACGTCAACCGTGACTCTATGCCACTTGGGGAGATGGTGTTAGTATATCGGCGTAGAGAGAAACTTACATTAGTGGGAGTTAAAATTAAGTGAAGACTCATCCATACCTAAGTCGATGCAAGGCAGCTTACGTCAACCTCATCCTGTTGTGTAGACAGGCCTTTGTAGAATTTCCTCTGAACCATTCTGCTTGGGGAACGGGGTTTGTCTACCTCGAGTCACTCGACTTCAGCCAAGTCATTTAACCCCCTGCCTTCGATTCTCTAACTGTTCAGTGGGCATAGTAACACTTCCCTACCTTACAAAGGCACTGACAGGATTGATTAACAACAGTTTGTAAGAAGACTGAAAATGTACAAGCGTTATTATTACGTTTATAGCTGGAATGCTAGCAACAGCAACAGTTAATGTTGCCTACAGTTTCAGTAAGGACAATACTTCTTTAAATAACACTTTCTCAAGCAGGCAGAACAAGGCATGTGAAATTTTGATACAGTGTTAAAAGTTGAAAAATGTACAGTAAGTTTGCTTTGGGTTGAATGAAACGCAGTAGTGACAGCATGTGATAATTAGGAAGCAGTCTTGTACAGGACTGCCTCGTTCTATACAGAACTAACACAGACTCCAATTCAGCAAAGCATCTCTATTCAGGGAAGCACTTCTGCAGGTGTTTAAATGCTTTCCTGATCAGGGCTTCAGTGTTGCCACACTATGGACCTTTAAAATTATTATAATAACATTATATTATTATAGAAAATTTTTAAAAAATCTCTCTGTTAAGACAGCAAAGATTGGGGTCCCAGTGCTGTAAAGGCTTACACACGTGCTTATCTTTTCACATTGCGAGTGGTCAGTAGGACTACTCACTGTGCATAAAGTTAAGCACATGAGTCTTAGCAGGACTGTAAAAGTAAGCACGGTGTTAAAATTGCAAAGGCTATGTTAATCTATGTAGAGGCAATGTCAAGCATTAAAAATTCAAATGCACTTGCACCCAGAACTCTCTTCTCTACACGATCACTAAATATTATTTCCACACAACCAAAGCCTTTTTCAGGGCCTGTTCCTGCTCCCATTAAAGTCAAAAGGAGTTTTGCTATTTCTTTCAATGAGCAGTGAGCATTATGAGCAGCATTATTGTCTGCAGGAGCAGACCCATGCATAAGACACATTCCTTGCTTCAAACAGCTTAACTGATTATTTTATTTTGCAATAATTCATTTTCATAGTTTCCCCCTTTTTTACATTTCTACCACTCAAATAAACCCAAAAGGGAATAAAGATAGCCCTTAACTATTGAATTCTTCCCAGGCACAACATAATTATTGAACCTGGGGTCATAATTGTGCTAGTTAATATGCATGTCTTAAATCTTTAGTTTTCAAATAGTAGCCAGTATTGCTGCTTCGCACCAGAGCTCAACATTCAAAATGGCTTGCAGCTGTATAATAAGCAGTTTGGGGATTCAAAATTATTCTATTCATTAAAACAGAACTTTTGGATAAACATTAAAAGATGCAGTTTGGCTGCCCAAGGGGTAGGTTGCAAAAGTAATGTAAAAATACTGTAATTGCCTGACCAAAAGGACAATCTTGCCAGTCTAAAGGCTTCTAATTTTGAATACTAAAAAGCTGAAAGAATAGATGAGACAACAGAGATTTTGCTAAAATGATATAGAGAGGATTTTCCCCTATTTTATAAATGTGTTAATATTATGAGGGATATTCTGGCTTCAAAGATGCATAGGACTTCCACAGACCTCACTGGGTGCCAAACTCATGTATCCAAAGCCAGTCTATGCTGGACAAGATTGTGGCCTGTCCCAGGTGCTCATGCAGAGCAGTAAAGGAGCTTCATTACTTCCCGGAGATGGCTGCCCATGTGTGGGTAGCAGCATGCAGGGGACAGCATCCTCTGAAGGGCCATTGTATAACCCCCATGCACAAGCAAGGAAGAGACTGGAGGAGGTCAGAAATGGGTGGGAACTAGAGTTTGTCCCCCTTGATCCTGATGCACTGGGGGATATGTGACACTTCAGGCACATAAACGGTGCTGGATACTTTCCACTTGGAGCAGCACGGTAACCAGGAGTAGACTGTGACCCTGGGCTTGTCTACAGAGGGTGGTAGTGCTCACCAGCGGGGTGCATGTTTCAAGGCACACCAATGAGTTGCGTACTAATTGGCCTCCGTATGCCCTGTTAGTATGCATTAACTGTAACATGCATTAGGGAACTATTAGTGCACACCAGCAAGGTCTACATAAGCCTGTTAGTGTGCATTGGAATGTACACCCGAGCAGTGTGCACCACCACCCCACGTAGAAAAGCTTTCTGAATTACAACCTGCTTCCCCATTTGCTCCTGCAGCAGTGTAACACTCCACCGTCCCTTACTTGAGATTTACTGCAAAGCCACAATTTATCTTATAATACGAACATTAACATAACGAATGGCTATTGGGAGAGGGGAGTTCTGTTATACAGATTCTATTTTTCACCATTCCAGGTGACAAAAGCACAAGGGCTGCATATCTCTGTGCTGCATTCGTCGTCACAAAGATTTTGTACAGTATGCTCTGAGAAGCTAACAAACAGAACCCATTTGCCTTTTCTGAATAACTTTCACAAGCCATCTATGGATGCTACAGTTCATGTGCCTGTATGGGCTCTGCATTCAGTTTGTTAACAAACAAACCAACCGTACAGCTGCAGTGTGTGCAAGACGCTTTTTCATGGCTTGCTTTGGATGACATAAAAGTCAGATGTACTTTATTATTTTGCTCAACAGTCCCTTAACGTATTGTAAATGAGAGCCTGTTCACACCAGATCGGAAAAACACACAAAAAATCAGGAAGAAAACTTACCATAAAAATCAGAGGATGTATCCGACTTCTCAATCTGAATGTGCTGTACAATTTTTTGACAGATTTCAATTTCTTTGTATAACTGAACAGACAAAATATTAAAAAATCCGTTATCATAAAAGGCTATACTGTTTGTCACCATTTTGAGCAGATCTTTCTTTTTAATTAAAGGGGCGGAAAGGGAAAAATGGTCATTTATTAACTGCAGTCTTTCCCACACCTGAAAATGTATTGCTGAAGCCATTTTTAGCAATGCTGGATTGTGATTAAAAGAGAAGGATATGGTATTTCCAGCACTGCCTCCATGCAAATGGTTATATGTCAATATCCATCCATCAGTACATTTCTAAGTGTACAAGGAATATAGGATTTGGTCCCCATGTATTTCTATTTAATAGTTCAGAAAAATACACGGTAGATAAGAATTATGATTTTACTCTAGATTTAAATAATTATTTTTATTGAAATTACTTTTAAAATTTAAAATCAGATTTATTGACACGTTACTAGTTCTTTACTTCTTCATTTTATAGCTTTAAATTGCTAATGTGGATTTTTTCAACTCATTTCTTTAATTTATTTCCTAATTGTTAGTAGATCATCACATTTGACATAGACATTTCTCTGCTACAAAGTTTCACACTTGAAAAGCTCATCTGGGTCACTGAGCCGAGTCCCCACCTATCAGAGGCAACCTCAACACATAACCCCATTTATACATTTATTGAGCTCCATCTTAAAACTAATTCTGCATTATTGTTAACATTCTTACTGTGAGAACATCACAAACTCAAAACACAAAACTGATTAGATGTACAAGGAACACCACATTCGGGTGTACCAAAACTCCACAAGTAAACAAAGCTGAAATGGCTTCAACCACACACCATCCATTAGGCTTGCAACTTGAACTCAGAGGGACTTGTGCTTTTAAATGAGTCAGGTGCTTTTCTATTGATCTAAGACACTGGTACCCCCACACCTCATCACTGTAGTGTCTGAGCACCTCCTGGTCTTAAATTCTTTTATCTACACAACACCCCCAGAATGCAGGGGCAGTGCTATTATCCCCATTTTGCAGATGGGGAACTTACAAAGGAATCTGGATGCCTAATGAGATTTTCAAAAGCAACTAGGCAGCTCATTGTCACTGAAATCAGCTTTTGACAATCCCACTATGTCCCTAAAAACCTTTGTAAATCTGGTCCTATAAGTAATTTAGCCAAGGTCACACAGGCTGTTTGTGGCAGAGTAAGGAGTTGAACTCAGGTCCTATGCTAATGCCCTAACCACTGGAGAACATCCTCTCTCTTGTTCAAGATATCCCACCCTCAGATGACTAAATATGGGATTAGTAGCCTAACCATAAACTCCTAATTTTGCAAATGTTGGTCTGTGTGTATAAAAAAATGTTCACAATAACTATGTGAACATATTAAATGTCTAAATAACTTCATTGTTAATATGGAAGTAATTTTGTATGGAAGTGATTAAGGTTTTATGCACTAAGAGAAGTATTTTTAATAAAAATACAATTTTATCCCCAGTACTGTAAACATTTAAGCACATAGAATCATATGATAGAATCATATGCTGAACTTTAAATGCTATACATGTTATATACCTGGTTAAATACTTGTAGGATCTGAGCCTTAATTTTCAATATTTTGATTTTTGCCTATAGCAGTTTTTAAAAATTCAAATAAGAGACCTTACTAGGAGTGGTATTTTTTTAAAGAAAAGAAGTAGCAGCATTTAAAATCTCGTTCATTATCATCTAAAGTTGCAATAGTAAAAAGTTCAGGTTAGTTTTACAAAGCCTCAATCTGATTTCAATCAAAGGTTTTTTAAAAAGGGTTATTTAAATCATTATTTAACTGGCCTTCATTGAGATGACTCCACCCTAGAAACAACAGACCAAGTGTACTACATATTCCTCAACTGGGATATTTTCACAACATAAAGCGTTTCTGGTCCCTTTCCTCAATATGAACTGCACCAATCTAAACCAAGGAGGAAATCCTGAGCAGCATACAAGACCAGAAACAAAGTGTGACTGGCATCATTGTGTGTGGGGGGAGGGAATGCTGCAATGAAACTGCTCCTGTGAACTCTACACTGTCTGCAGACTACAGAGCGCTGCTCCATAGCAACTCCCTCAGCAAGGGGTTTCTAAACACATGGAACCAGACCCTCAGCTGGTGTAAAATCTGGTAGCTCCATTAACTTCAACCCAGCTACGATGATTTACACAAACGGGATATGGCCCACGGAGAGGAGGTGGGGCATAGCTAGTGCATCCAATATGCATAAATTCACTAATAGACAGCCTAGGTGCAACAAATTGGGCCACAGCTACTCTGCAAGCAAGGGCTGAGGTAGCTAGTGGCTGTGTGCGTACTCCACAGATTGCAGGGGAGGATTTCATCTCCTTATCCCTCCTTCACAGATCTGCTGCACAAAGCTAGCATGCTTGGGCTTGGTTTGGATGACAAGGGTTGCTCTCTAACAGTACATCCACATAGAGATACAAAACCACAGCTGGCCCAGGTCAGCTGACACAAGCTCAGGGGGAGCCCTTCGCAAGGTCACAGAGTTTGCGCTCCAGCCCAAGCCCAAACTGCTATACAGCAATGTTTAGCCCTGCAGCACGAGTCAGCTGACTCGGGCCAGCTGTGGCTGGGCTGCGGGTCTTTTATCCTGGTGCAGACGTCCTCTCGGGGACTAAACAGCAGTCCAGAGTTGTCATTCTTCAATGGATGAGCGTAAGCAGAGGGGCACCTTGAAAAAGATTTAATAATCTATACTTTTAAACTGCAGATTGTGTGAGAGCCTTTTGCAAGATTTGTTATATTCTCTTATACAGGAATACTGTGAACAACAGCATGGCACCATTTCCTTATCCAGCAAGCCAAGTCTCCAACTCTAGGTGGCAGTGTTTCCTTTTTGTTCCAGGCAGCTTCCCTCTAAGATCCCAGAAGCGATTCCAAAAGTTGATGCATTCTGATTTGCAGTAGCTTTTTTGACCCTTCTCAAGCCTTTCTTGTCCTTAGATGCCATTTTCCTCTCAAGCTTTGATTTCCCCAACGCCAACCCAACACTCAGGCCTTTACTATGCAGTCCCTAGTTTCCCAATTGACATGAATTACTTTACAGAACTAGTAACACCTACATCAGATGGAAAAGAAGGTAGTTTAGCATCTCGGGTTTCAGCCAAAAGATTCTGGCTATTTTACTACTCTAAAAAGCCCAAATAAATAAATAAATACATTTTTTTTAAAAACAACTACTCTATAGCACAGCTAACACTAACCCCCACCCCCCCAAAAAAAAACCTCAGTTCCAAGATTTAACACATAACAAATGTAAATGCAAATTAGTTCATTTACATTATCAAATGTTTTTGAAAATAAAGATTTCTAATCTCTATGATTGATAAACCACCTGATTCATGATGCAAGAAAAGAGACTATTTTAGCTGCCTCAGAAATTATATTAAACTTTTCCAAAGGAATACATTTTTAAAGCAGTTAATTAGAATGAAAGTAGAGAGTTAGTCAACTTTAATGTCAAAGAACCCTGTAAACAGCCATGTGAGAGACTACTAAACCATAGGCATTAGTCAATTTTATCATAAATTAATTGCAAGAGGATCTCTTCAAGAGTAGTCTCTCACGTAGCTATTTACAGGTTTCTATTAACCACACAGATGCACAATACTACATATGTACTGTCCTTCTGCTAGAAAATTAGGCCCTGGGCCTTCACACACTTATGCACATTGTGAACTTTAAGCATATGAATAGTCCCATTGATTTCAAGTTGAGACTTTAAAATTAAGCACATGTGTAAGTGTTGCAGGATTACGGCCTTATTTTAATAGAATATCTGATGAGAACATCAGCCCTGTGTTACCCCAGTGCTGACAGAATTTCCCAGAAAGCTATTCTGATCCCTCTAAGCAATGAAGTCCAGAATATGGCTCCTTACCATTTGAGTTTCCTGACTTTTTCATAACATGCCATTAATACTATTTGCTCCTCATTTAATTTCTCTATTTTGTTTTACGGGTGATAATGGTGGTGGAAGTAGGGGGTACTGTTCCATCCCAACACATCCTTATTTGACAGAGGTGTTTTTTTAAACTGTTTTTTTTTTTTTACCTCAGCTGTTTGTGAGATATGGCACATTCAAAACTTCCAATTGAAACATATGAGGAAAGTAATTTGATACCATTTGCAAAACTCCAGAGTCTTTTTACCTCAACCTTCCTCCCCCGCAACAGAAAAAAATAATCACCTTTGAACAGTGTCTAAGTGTGGAATGTTTTGACACAAAAGAGATTTCTCTGAGCAAACCGAAAATTAGGAACATTAGAAACAAGAGGGATTAAAACGGAAGTTCAAATTCAACATTAAATATGGTGGTCGCCACCAAATATGTGAGTTTATTACACACACAGCAAATTCACTATTCTATAAAAAGATAGTTGTTGCGATTATTTTATAGGCTGCAAATAATGTAGTTTATATAGTATGGCTGTTTGCCATGGACTGCGAGTCACAGTAACTACAAGGTGACCTGTGGTCTACAAAATCAAAAAGCCTAACTCCATGTACTACAAATACTAGATAATTGTACTTAGATTTAAAATTGCCTTGATTAATGCAAGTCAATAGCTAATACTGCCCTGTAAACAAAAGTGTCACTTAACGTTGTTCAGCAATTAACATTACCAATTCATAAATGTCCTCTTCTGGCTTTGGTATATAAAACTGCATCTGGTTCTCTATCAGGAACTTAAGACGCAGAAAGTGAGCTGTATGATCCAGCTGATGTGTCTGCAACAAACAGAGAAGACACTTTAAGAAAGAAAAGACAATGGCTACCGATATATACAATAAGACATAACCACACATTTTAGGAGAAATAGATAATGACACCATGGAAGAAAAGGTTCTCTATCCTTCATAAGAGGTGTGAAAATTTTGTAATCTAAGTAGAGCCTGAAAGTCCCTTTCCCCGCTCCAAAATAAGAAATTTTCACCTAACTGCTTATCAGTATTTCATGGATAATGCTATTACTCTAAGTACCAACTTTAATTCTGCTTATTTGGCAATTCAATCCCCACCCACCCCAGATTATTACAGAGAAGATGAGCACAGTTTTATTAAAGCAAAGGAGTTAGAGCATACTTCCTGTATGTAAGTACATTTAGACAAAAATGAAAATATATTCTGGCTAAAAAAGAGAAAGATGCAATATGAAAGTAGTTTCTTTCTGAACCTTTTCATAGTTGAACATTCAGGCATTCTGTGCAAGTCTGCAAGCAAGATTCTGTACAAAATATCCACCTCAGTCCTTTAGATTGTAAAGAGCACATAATATGCTATCTTAAAAATGCATGAGGCTGACCCTAGATATGCACTCCGGATTACTTCCCAACAGAAACACCCTATGTCATTTTAAAGCTGTTATAGTTAGCTGAGGGTATGGCAATTGGTCTGGAAGATGGTAATGACCTTTCCTCCACACAGTTAATAAGCTTAAATTAAACTGAGGTTAACTCAGTGTGTAATCAAAATGCATTAGGATGATGGCAAACACAAATGATGTAATTGAAAAGTTACTTTGCAAAGTTAGTAATCTGTTGACTAGGACTGGTCCAGAAAATCCAGAAGTGATTCACAAATATAAGAGGTGAGTACATTTGTCGGTTATTTGCAGAGTCCTATTATTCATTGTTTGTTTAGAAAATAGTCACAAATCCCCAAAGTTTCCCAGTTTTAGTGCAATGATTGATCTGAAAATTTGTACAGAAATTGCATGATTTGCTGTTTCTTATTCATTATCCTACTGTTGTAAAAATTTCAGCTATCCAATCACGAAGCAGAAGCAATACCCTAGGACTTGGGTGACCAACCACACACCACACACAATGAATAATGCAGAGCAAAAAGCTAGTGTGAACAATCTAAATGTCAATCTATGGGTTTTTTCATTTATGAACTCTGCAGTGAATATCTAGAAAATAATTTGATTCAGGGAAGATTCACACACTGGAAAAGGAGCGCATTTGAAACAAATGTTATTAACAGCTAATTACATCAGCTCGTTGTTGACTTTACATCTAAATCTGTCTAATTTAAACAGATGAAATTATCACTAAATAAAACTGAATATCAAATCAGACAACCACTATAATGTAAACAATATATCAGTTAATTAAAAACAACTTGAAGTTTACAAACAAAATAAAAATAGCTAAATAAGACATCTTCATTCTACCAAAACTTTTGTTGGATCAGCAGTTTATCAGTTTGCCATTTTATTTACAGCCTATTTATGATCTCTCTCTCTCTCACTCACACACACACACACAATAAAAAGAGAAGCATGGTTGTTTTAATTGTGTAAAATAACAAATCAGCCAAACATTAGTTTCTGATCAGGCTAATCTACTAGCACCAGATATCAAAGGAGCCAATGATGGGAAACCTGCCACATTAAAAAGTGTCTTGACCTTGAAGCCAATAAAAATACATTTATACACCTGCTTTGCATTCTGAGAGTGATCGGAAAATTTAGATTGACAATTGGGGGGCTCTCTGATAAATCTCACTGACAGACTGGAAAGGGAACAGACAGATGCCACATGGTGTGAGACATTTAAAACAAAACTGGACAAAGCCACACAAAAATATATTGTCGGTAAAAAATCAAGTACTAACAGAGAAATGGAATAGATGACCCAGTAGCCATCTCTGTCATTCTGTGATCTTGTGTCTGAAACCCCTTACATTCTGCAGCTCATTCAATGTTAGAGATGTCTGCATGGCAGCTATTGACAGACTGACGTGCCAACAAGATTTAGCCTGACATGTTAAATGGAATCTAATAGAATCCAGGATCCAGAGAGGTGTATTGCCCATGCTTATGTGAGTTTGTAGCTTCCAGACAGCAATACTAGATTTCATCGGATTCCAAGAAATGTCCTTACAGTGACGTTTCTATTTTCCCCGAAGGCTATTCAGAAATTCTGTAGAAATCACAGCAAATTTCCCCATGGACAGCCTGATCCATAACTCGCTGAAGTCAATGAGAGAACATAAGTGCATAAGAACAGCCATACTGAGCCAGACCAATGCTCCATCTGGCCCAGTATCCTGTCTTCTAATAGTGGCCAATGCCAGGTGCTTCAGAGGGAATGAACAGAACAAGTAATCATGAAGTGATCCATCCTGTCTGCCATTCCCAGCCTCTGACAAACAGCAATCCCTGCCTATCTTGGCTAATAGCCATTGATGAACCTATCCTCCATGAACTTAGCTAGTTCTTTTTTGAACCCCATTATAGTCTTGGTCTTCATGACATCCTCTGGCAAGGAGTTCCAAAGGTTGACTGTGTGTTGTGTGAAGAAATACTTCCTTTTGTTCATTTTAAACTTAAACTTAATTTCATTTGATGACCCCTAGTTTTTATGTTATGAGTAAATAACACATCCTTATTTACTTTCTCCACACCAGTCATGATTTTATAGATCTTAATCATATTCCCCTTAGTTGTATCTTTTCCAAGCTGAAAACTCCCAGTCTTATTAATCTCTCCTCACATGGAAGCTTTTCCATACCCCTAATCATTTCAGTTGCTCTTCTTTGTAGGTTTTCCAGTTCCAATATATCTTTTTTTAGATGAGGTGACCAGTATTCAAGATATGGGTGTGCCAAGGATTTATAAAGAAGCAACACGATATTTTCTGTCTTATTATCTATTCCTTTCCTAATGATTCCCAACATTCTGTTAGCCTTTTTGACTGCAGCTACACATTGAGTGGAAGTTTTCAGAGAACTATTCACAATGACTCTAAGATCTTTTCCTGAGTGGTAACAGCTAATTTAGACCCTGTCATTTTATATGTAAAGTTGGGATTATATTTTCCAATGTGCATGAACTGGCATTTATCAACACTGAATTTCATCTGCCATTTTGTGGCCCAGTCACCCAATTTTGTGAGATCCCTTTGTAACTCTTCACAGTCTGCTTTGGACTTAACTATCTTGAGTAGTTTTGTATCATCTGCACCTTTTTCCAGATCATTTATGAATATGTTGAGCAGTACTGGTCCCAGTACAGACCTCAGGCGACACCACTATTTACCTCTCTCCATTCTGAAAACTGACCATTTACTCCTACCCTTTGTTTCCTATCTTTTAACCAGTTACTGATCCAGGAGAGGACTTTCCCTCTTATCCTATGACAGCTTTCTTTGCTGAAGAGCCTTTGGTGAGGGACCTTTGTCAAGGGCTTTCTGAAAACCTTACTACACTATATCCACTGGAGCACCTTTGTCCATATGCTTGATGACCCCCTCCAAGAATTCTAGTAGATTGGTGAGGCCTGATTTCCCTTTCCAAAAACCAGGTTAACTCTTCCCCAACAGATCGTATTCATCAATGTGTCTGGTAATTCTGTTCTTTACTATAGTTTCAAGCAATTTGCCTGCTACTTTCTGGCCTGTAATTTCTGGGATCACCAAGCCTTTTTGAAAAATTGGTGTCATGTTAACGATCCTCTAGTCATCTGGTACAGAAGCTGATTTAAATGATACATTACATACCATAGTTCTGCAATTTAAAATCTGAGTTCCTTCAGAACTCTTGGGTGGATACCATCTGGGCCTGGTGACTTTTTATTATTTAGTTTATCAAGTTGTTTCAAAACCTCCTCTAATGACACCTCAATCTAGGACAGTTCCTCAGATTTGTCACCTAAAAACCTTTCTACTAATTTCAGCAGGCTCTTAATCAGGCCCAGTGTGACAGTATGTGACACTGTCACAGACTCTGGGAGCAGACCCAGAGATAGGGAAATCTTTTGCTCACTCCTCAGACAGGGCCTATATGAAATGAAATAATATCAGAAAGCAAAGAACCTTTTTTTGTGTTTTCTCTCACTTTTTACTCAACTAAATCAAACACTAAATGTCATGGAGTTTTCTGTGAAGAACTTTCTGTTATGTTTTATTTTCCCATATTTCCTGATCCAGCCAATATCCTCATATCAAGTGTGTGTCTACTGCAAATATGGCAGAAACATACAGTCAGTATACAAATATCTATCTATACTTATATATACATTTACAGATACGTGTAAGTATGAAATACATAAATACACAGACACACACATACAGATTTTTTTTTCTTGGCTTCCAAATGACATTACTTGTTAAATCTTAGAGAAAAACCAAACTATACTAAAAGTCAAAATACTAAAAACATTTAAAAAAAACCCCAAACCCTAAAACATTATGGTTACACAGAAATAATAGTGAATTATTCTGCAAAGAAGAGTGCATTATTCTGCAAATATTGTACTGCATTTTGAATTATCTCATAGAATAGTCAAGATCAGTTTAATGACATGGGTAGTCTTAACCACATCTACAGCATGAAGAGGTTTATATGAAATGTAGATCTTGAAATGTTTACTATACCAGAACTTGACTGGTTCTCAGATGGCAGATGGCAAACTGATGTGAAATGATGTGGATCAAATAGTAAAAGGAAAAAGAATGAGCTGAATGCAAGAGACAGAAGAAAGAGATTGATTATTAAATATTATAGAAAAGAATGCATCCATCAGTATTTTCCAGACTGACAACTATTATGGAAAGGAAAGAAACAGATATTAGCTCTAAACCCCCAAATGTACTATGGACCAGATCCTTAGTTGGTGTAAACTGAAGTCAGTGGAGCTACACCAGTTTACACCAGCTGAGGATATGATCCAGAGTTAAATCACTCTTCTCCAAAAGGAAAATATCAGCCCTAAAAATAAATCATTACTAATAGTGTATCATCCAACTTCCCTATTATGTCCCTCTCTTAAAAATGTCATCTCCCCTGATTACAATGAAGAGCTTTCAGAAGCTGCAGCCGTCTTTAGAAGTGCACCTGGCAGTGAGCTGAACACACTGTATAATTATCCTAAACAAATGCCTTTCTTTGCACCTTCCATCTCTTTAAAAGCATATACAACAGATCTTTAAAATTCAGCAAAGTTAAGTTCTTAATAGATCTTGATATTTTAAGTAAAAAGAAGCCCCACTTTACAGAATAGCATTTATTTTCTGCAAGCTTGTTTTAGTTAGCAAGTTAACCGGTTAGTGAAATACATTATTTGGGCACTAGCACTGCAAGTATGGGTTAGATTCACCAAAGCTATAAACTTTGTTTCCTGAGATTTCACTTTTTTAATAGCCAACTTTCCCTCATTTTTTTATGATTTATTTTGAAAAATAAACGAGTGTTTCCAATATATGGATATAGTTCCCTTCTCTCCTCCCCTTCCCCACACTTGATGAAACCGACTCTAACATGGGCAAACACAGATAATTTTTTTATTCCAGTGACATCATATTCTTTTTGAAGTTCTTGCTTTAGCTCTCAGAACACTCCTTATTTGGCAGGTGGATGACACCTGGAAACTAGGAGCACTAAGCAACTGGGGAATGAGTGATGTCATCACACTCGGCTAGTGTGGGGGGGCAGTAACAGGAGGGTTTGACAGGAGCTAGCTCTCTCCTCAGGGGGAAGGAGAAGGGGTTGGCAATGGGAAGGGAGCAGGCAGCAACATTTATCATGGAGGCTTTCAGCAGCAGGAAGTTCGTTTGGGTGGCTCATCAGGGGAAAGGGGTAGAGACATTGTTTGGGGGAGAGGTGCATTGCATGCAGTTTTGTCATCTTGGAAAGGGTTGTAGAGTGCCTGGTGGGGATGTCATGTGAAGGCAGTTTATAGATTCACATGCAGTATTCTAAGAGAAAAAGACAATTAACAGAAACACCTATTCTTTTCCCCAGACTTTTCTTTAAAAAAAAGCTAAACACTAAATTTAAGGATTTATTTCCTATTCAATGTTGTGTAATTTTATTAAACAACTCACTATTGTTGTGATTTTACATTTAAAGTCCAACTGGTCTGCTAAACACAGTACAGCAGGTTTGTTCATGAAATACCTAAAAATTAGAACATGAAAAACATTCACTAAAATGTTCATTTCAAAAGCGCATCTTTACCTTACAAATCATTTCCAAAACATCTCTTGTGGTGTCACCTGGGCGGATTACTGTCAAAACAGGCTGGTTATTTGGCAGGCAGAACCAAGAGGGTGTAAAATACTCATGAACCCACATGTCACAATCAGGATTATGCTGATGGGTGCTGGTCAGTGCCACTTCTTTTTCCCTCTGAATAGAAAAATCCATTAATTAAAACACTGATGGTAAAATATCATCCATCTCTTCTTCAATACCAAGTGTAAGGAGGTCAATATGCTGTACTATACACCCTCCTGTGGAACCTTCTTAGAGGAAAGATATTTTATTCACAAAATGAGACTAAGAGCTTTTCTATACTAGAAAGTTTTGCTGCTTTACTTATACATATAGATTAAAGTGGCAATTCCACTTCCCTACCTCCCAACCCTAGTGTGGATACAATTATACTGGTATAAAATGTGCTTATATCAATATAGCTTACTCTAGCTTGGGAAGAGGAATAAGCTGTTCTGATATAAGGGGCCTTTATACTGGTATAAGTGTATCTGTGCTAGAGTCAATGCTAATATGTCGTTTAAAAAAATAATAGAAAAAAAATATCACACATATTTACACAATATCAACATAATTATACCATTATAACTTTTCTAGTGTAGACTAGCCCTTCAGTGGATGTTCAAGTATCACTGAAATTGCAGTTTATCTATTGCAATTTGCAATTAAAATACCCACATAGTTTCTTGGAACAGATAGATACAAACAGACCAAGTGACATGGAATATAACAAGTAAGACAGGTTGATCTATGGTTAACACACTGGACGGAGAGTCAGAAAATTTGGGTGCTGTTCCTGCTTCCATCACAGATTTTCTGCAGGACACTGCTCAACTCATTTAACTCTACTGTAGCCTCTGTTTCTCCATACATAAAAAATGGATAACATATCCACCCTATAGGGGAGTTATGAGTTAAATTCAGCCATGAGTGTAAAGAGCATGAGTGAAGTTCCCAGATGGAAGGTGCTCCATAAGTACAAGTGTAAAATGATACGGTTAAACCACAAACACTTTGGGAAAAATTCTGACCCCACTGAAGTCAATGCAAAATTCCTATGGACTTAAATGGAGCCATACCGATGCGTATTAGAAATGTGAGGGGCATAATATTAAAAAAAGTACTGATGTTAAAAATTAAGGCTCAGATGCATCATATCTCACCGTTACCCAACCAAGCACAAAGAACACAGCTGAAGATGCTAAGGTTTCTAGATACTGCAGGATGGCACATTCCAGCATTAATTTTGAATTTTCTCTTTTTCGTAGCTTGAAGTTAGACCCTTAGGGGTAAAAATTTTGAGCAACATTTTAGCTGCAAATGGAGCCACATAGCTAAATCCCTACTCACTACATTAAAAATGAGTTCCTTAGCACTGTCTTAACAATGTTTTATAGCTGACTTTCCTTTGGGCACCTGGGAAGGGGGTTGCAATTGTTTTGGGAAGCTAAAGGTCTTATGGAGGTGTCAGCAGTATTAAAGTATTAAATGTGGAGAATACTGTGCTTTTCAATTGCAATAATCCTAAATTAGCGATAGGTTCGCAAATTCTTTGACAATTTGCAATTAACATTATTAAGGTCTTTTTATGGTATGTTAATATCCACTGCTGCATCATTGCCTCCATATCCTAAGGTAAAACATTAGCACGTGGCACATGGTGACATTATTATTAGCAATATTAATGCCCATTATAATTAGTTATATGCTAAAACTGGTAGGTTAGGGATCCTCCTAGGAGGGGAAGCCTAATATGACAGGGGTCATATGCCCTATAGGTTCTGCAACTCTACCCACAGAATGGATTGTCCAGTGGATCCTTGCAGCTATGAATGCAATGACTCCGTCTCCTTCATGGCAAGACAGTGTACAGAGAGTGGCCGGCGCAACATCTTGCTCCCCCCATTCCTGGCCCCCTCTCAAGATTCTACCTCATCGTATTAGCACTGCAAGAATGTGCTTTATTTTCAGCCAGGCAAATAAACTTATAGAACTTCTTTGTAAATTCCAGATTTTTCTTACCTTGCCATCTGGTACCGTATCATCAAAGATTCCTTCTAAAGACTTCTTCACAGAATCCACTCCTTCACCAAACACCTGCAGAGCAAAAGGTGCTATTTTATAATATAATGAGATAATGCAAATATACTCGAAGTCTGGAAATATAGTCTTTAACTAGGACATGTTGCAGGATCTGAAGAAAAAAAAAGAACTCCGACATCTATCATGTAAGTCCAACTGACAAAATCTATTTAAATGATACCCACAAAAAAAAAAAAAATCAAAGGAAAAGATCAGATTCCTAAGAACACCGGGGAAGGCAGAACAGCCCAGTGGATGGGCCCTAGAGTCAGTGACTGGAGGTCGAAATTCTATTTCCCGTTCTGACACTGACTTGCTGTGTGAACCTAGACAATTTTTATCCTCTCTATATTTCCATTTCTTTCAGATGAGGACAATGACACTTACCCACTCTCACTAAGTGCTTTGAGATCGTCAGATGAAGAGTGCTCTGTGGTTATTATAACCAAGTTTGTTCGGGTAAAGACTCATCCAACCACAACAGACTAGTCTCTACAGGACCTCTTGCTAGTAACAGACAATGATCTAGCGCGAGGGAAGGGCACAAAGACAATGGGACTGTGCAGGAGCAAGAATATAAGTAGAGAAGAAGTATTTGCAGGATCAGGCAGTAACCAACCTGGAACTGATCCAGGCATGCACACCTGCAAAAACTAACAAGGCACTACAGCTCTGGGCATAGGTCATAAGCATTTATTAGCCTGGTGAGGGGAAGACGCACAGCTTTGGTTTCATTGCATCAGACACTATAAGGAGCCTGCTAGAGTTAAGATTAGAAAACAGTTTCTATAATTCTACGTATTCACTTGTTTATCATTGTTATTCATGTAGTATCTAAAATGTGCCAGGTACTATGCAGAATGTGGAAGAGATATGGTCACTGCTCAGTAGAGATTATAACCTAGGCCTCCATTCTGCAAACATTTAATTTAACAGTCAATAGGACTACCAGCATGCTTAAAATTAAGCATATGAGTAAATGTCAGCAGGAATGGGGCCTACATTTACAGAGAACATATAGGCCTGGATCCTGAAAGGTACTGAGGTGTGTAACTCCCACTGAGTTGGACATACTGGTAACCTTTCTAAACATTGACTTTCTGGATCTGTCCAGATCTAATGTGCTTAATTGGAGCAAAATTCCTTCAGCTAGTTCTATGTTATGGAAGAGCAGGGGATAAACAAACCTCTCTCTATCATGGAAAAACGTGAGGGTGGAATTTGATAATCTATGGCACAAATAGCTGAACTCTGAAATTTGGCATGGATAGAATCCCTGAAGAGCACTAGGGAAATTGCTTGGCTTGAGGAAAATAACTTTAAACATGTTACAAGGAAATGGAACTTCTGAAAATGCTCATTAGGCATCAGTTATTTGCCTAGCGAAACTCTGCCCCCTTTGTAATCACTGGGCTGAACTGACTAGAGAGATAGACAAAGGTAAGAGCTGATGAGAATGTTCACGAGGTGGATTTTTAATGTCTCATTGACAACACATTTTATGGCATATTCCTCAGCAAAATATACTCCCCCACCACTGCCTTAACAACAAGGACAGGAGGAAATCACAAGCCTAGAACCCAAAACAAATCCTGCCCCACCCATTTCCCAAAAAAGAGAACAAAAGAAAACGAAAACCCTGTGATCCCTGCAATTAGATGAGGCATAACTACCAATATCTGAAAGCTATAATTAGGGATGCTTGGAGTTAAAGCAGGGAAACACCTTCTTAATCCACTGAAATACACTTGTTCGTGGAAGATTTTGGGAGGGACAGCATGGAAACTTGAAGGGTTTTGTTCAAAAGAAACTCAATTCAGAGAATTATCAGTTATAGGGTTCTCTCCAAACTTAGCTCAACATTCTACAAATTATAAGCTTTCATATAAAGAAAAATTAAGTTCCTATTTTTCCCATTACAAAAATGCAGCTGTAAACAGATGTGCTGCTGCTTCGTTAACCTATACTTGCAGTAAACAGTCTCCAGACAAAGGACAGCACCAGCCACAGTGGGAAGACAAGCATTCTTCTCAGAAAAGGTGTGAGCCTCAAACCTCACATGGGATCATTTTAACATGAGCTGTTATATGCATATCTGTAATTACAATGACTAATTTTGAAGAGGATATAAAGTTTGAGGACTACACAACCATGAAATACTAAACAGGAGAGTTTAAGTTTGGGTATGCAATGCACATTAAAAGTGCTCTGCTTAAGCAATTGTTGTTTGCCTGAACTGGAATTATTTTCAAACTATCTTCTGCGTGGTAATAAAATAAACCTTGAAAATAACAATGCAACTTAGTGTTCTTTCTGTTTACCTGGTTAATGCTTGGCCTCCCCTGTTTTTTCTTTGAGGTAGTATCCAGTCCCCAAAGAGAAGAAAACCTGCTTCTCCGTTTGCTGGCAGATCTGGACATAGCCTGTGTTCTTCTTCTTACTCCAGACTCTCCAGTGCGAGCTGCCACCTGCCAGAGCCATAAGGTTTTAAAATCAAAGGCTGCAACATCCCAATATACCATTGCTTACAGATTTTGACAGCAAAGTCTAGTGGGAAAATGGAAAAAACGGGAGAGCAACCAATGTGTATTTGCAACAGGAATGTTGATGACTCCAGATTAGCTATTTCCGTCCCACTGTAACATCACTCATTCCTTCCAACATTACATATACAAAAAGACAGTATCTCATATTTTGAGTTATTTTAGAGTGTACTCATTTGCAAAGAACAAGTGTTCAGCACTTTCTGAAAATCAGAAAATCATAATGTTTCAGTTTAGGCACCCATAAAGGGAGGTATCCAAAATCACTAGTCACTTTTGAAGGGCTTTTGGTGTCTTTATTCCTGCCAGTAAAGTGGACTGTGCTCACCTAAACAGATTCATCATTTTTAGCAGGCCAAATATCAGGCATTTAAATACCAATATTTCCTTAAAGGTGAACAGTGTATTTAAAAACAAGAAAAGGGAAGAAGAACTAAGTATATTTTTCTGCCCTGAATTCTTCCAATAGCCAGAGTAAGAGAGGCCTTCAGGGCACAATTCTTTCCCTGCTACTTCTTCATTTCTACCTCTGTCAGGACGCCTTTTATCTGCGATAACGCCCCAGAATGCATCACTCAGTGACATCACAGTTCTCCATGGAATCCAGCTTTAGAGGCTCAGAAAGCGACAGTTTATTATTCTACAGCACAGTTTTGCAGATTTAAAATATATAAATTGATATCATATAGATTGTTAAATTAGATATAGTATTTCCCCATGAAATCTGGGCTCTATAACAAAATAATCCCACCCTACCTAGCTCCCTAAATTCCAGCCCCATTTTCTGGCGGGGCTCCAGCGGTACCTGTGATTACACGGAATAATGTAATCTGAGATGTTGCAGCTGTGCAGGAACCACTCAGCACAATGCTGTGGGAGCCGAAATGAAGTTTCAAGTTAGGTAGTGTCGATTGCCTGAGAATTTGAAAAAACTGATCCATAACAATCTGTTTAGATAAAATCTATTTGCCTTTACATCACATGGGTAATTGGGAAAGTTTTCCAGCTGGGGAATCCCTTGTGGGAAAAAATGGATCTTTAGTTAGAAGCAAAGCTTCACAAACTTCTTAGGTGTTCCTTTCCATATGCAGGGCATGGTTAGAATTACCACCTTTGAATCAGGACACCCAAGCTCTTCTTTTGTGAAAGAAGGAGTGGTAAGAGGTATGGCAAGTATGACTTGGCAAAAAAAGTGAAACGAACACACCCACCTTGCAACCCCGGAGGTGAATTTCCTGAAACCTCCTTTTAACATAGTCCCACACATGAAACTAACAAAATCTGACTGTCATTTGGCATTCAGTCATGGGTAGAACAAAGAAACCTGTGACTGTCTGCAGCTTTGCGAAAAAAGGCTGAGAGACTGGTTGTTTTGGTATTGTAAGCATGAATACTGTATGAGAACTGGCAAAACAGAATACTGGGTTGGGCTCCAGAGAACAGATGTACCAAGAGTAATCGTGTTTGTCATCTGGAAAGTGGACAAGTAAGGGGAAAGTAGAAGTTGAACTGTCATTGCAAATTTCTGACTTAATACAGGCAAACCTTGTGAACGTTTATTTATTTTATCTATGGTATCCGTCTTTTATCTGTCTAACACAGTGCAGAACAACCAACTAACAAGGACTTCTGAACTTGTCTGCTTAGATCATTTTTATAAATGAATCTTTGGGCTTTTTTATCTGAAATTGTTTTAATTTAAAAAACCAATTTAGTGAACAAATTGGACCAAATCCTCAGCTGACGTAAAATTTAACTGTTGAAGTCAACAGCCCTATGCCAATTTACACAAGCTGAAGATCTGAAATGTCTCCTAAGAGAGGGCGAGTGCAATCAGTCTAGTTCGTTATATCATAACATCACCATAATATCTCGGTGCCCTCACTATGAGTTCAAGGTTCCTTATATTTTGTACAATTCAGCTTTATATTGGACTTACAGTAATGTACCACTAATGCACTATTAAGGGGAGAACTTTTCTTTTCCAAAACAACATATTCAAAATTTGGGGCTCTAGAGAAAGCGACATAAGAAGGTAGATTTAGGTCAATTCCATGCAATGCAATGAAATTCATCACCCAAAAGCAAGAGGCAAAAGAAAATGAGCACAAATGTAAATGAAGACCCGATTCTTTAAAAATATAAATTCACCAGCAATTATCAGGATGCTGCTGCTAATCTTTTTATATAAAAGAATAAAACCGCCTCTGACTGAATTACAGCTCTGTATTCGCAATTGAAGGGTACAGCTGACATCTACAAGATAACAGCAGAGCTCAGCTATTTCTGTAAAGCTCCAGGAACCCAAGCCTAAACTACAGGCATGCCATTTAAATTCATAACAAAAAGCAACAGTGTGCAGTACATTTTTATTGTGCTGTATTGTTATGTGATTTAAATTTAAACCATTTTAACACAGCTGAAGGCTTGTTTGCCAAATGGTAAAGGGTATAAGAGAGGTTTTACACTTTCTGCTGGAGGATCAAGTGCTGGATACCGGACTAGATGGGCCAACAATCTTAACCACTCTGTCGGAAAGTTGGTCTTGCCATACTGGGTCTGATCCAACACACACTGAAGTCAATGTAAAGACTCCTATTGACTTCACTGGACTTTAGATCAGGCCCTATGATCTCACAGGCACTGGAGATGGGACCAAGCTGCAAAGTTCAGAGCCAGAGCCAAATTTTCCCAAATTTCATAATTGGTCACATCCAGGTATTTGGGTCAATCCATTAGAGAGATGGGGACCAGCTGCAAAGTCTGGATCCAGACTGCCTCAGTTTGGGTCAGGGTCATCTTTAACACTCACAGTACCACCATGTCTGTAAGGAAGTTCTTGGGCCCCTTTATGGTTTTGGTAACAATAGCAAGCCGTATATTTATAATGATGATATTTATAGAATCATAGAAGATTAAGATTGGAAGCACCTCAGGAGGTCATCTAGTCCAACCCACTGCTCAAAGCAGGACCAACCCCCACTAAATCACCCTAGCGGGGCCTTAAAAAGCTTTAAGAACTGAGATTCCACCACCTCCCTAGGGAAACCATTCCAGTGTTTCACCACCTTCCTAGTGAAAAGGTTTTCCTAATATCCAACCTAGACCTCTCCCACTGCAACTTGAGACCATTGCGAGAACAGCCTAGCTCCATCCTCTTTGGAATCCCCTTTCAGGAAGTTGAAGGCTACTATCAAATCCCCCCTCACTCTTCTCTTTTGCAGACTAAATAAGCCCACTTCCCTCAGCTTCTGCTCTTAAATCATGTGCCCCATCCCTCTAATCATTTTTGTTGCTGTCCGCTGGACTCTTTCCAATTTGTCCACATCATTTCTGTAGTTGGGGGCCCAGAACTGGACGCACTACTCCAAATGTGGCCTCACCAATGCCGAATAGAGGGAAATAATCACTTCCCTCAATCTGCTGGCAATGTTCCTACTAATGCAGCCCAACATGCCATTAGCCTTCTTGGCAATAAGGGCACACTATTGTCTCATATCCAGCTTCTTGTCCACTGTAACCCTCAGGTCCCTTTCTCCAGAGCTGCTGCTTAGTCAGTCAGTCCCCAGTCTGTTGAAGTGGATGGGATTCTTCCATCCTACGTGCAGGACTCTGCACTTGTCCTTGCTGAATCTCATTAGATTTCTTTTGACCCAATCCAGAAAAATGCACAGCCAGTATTAATATTATACATGTATAAAAGATGTGGTTCTCCTACTCTTAAAAAGAAAATTGATACCAAATATCCTTTAAGACAATGATTTCAGGGTATCCATTTTTTAAAATTAGATGAAAGACATGCACCCATTCAAAGATGCAGAAATCCCTGCATGCTGAAGTAAGAATTTACCCCACAGACACCAACATCAGTTTTTGCTGATTTAATTTCTGTGTGAAATGACCAACCAATTCATAGTTTTGCAGTGCTGCCCTCTAGTCTTGGTTGAAACTCACCAGTGCATGAAAGGAAGATACTGAAAAGATTCCAAGACGGCCCATTGCAACTTTAGTTGGACGACTGGCAAAAGCAAGCAGTCTTTTTGGGTTTGGGAGCTCCCCTCCTTGGAGGCTAGCTAAATAACAGCGATACCGAAATAGGTCCATTTGGAACTGTTCAAGATTCTGTTCCCAAACGAAGATCTGTAAAAAGTGAGGATTGGGGAATGGTAGGAAAGAGAAAAAGATCACAGTGGTAAATATCTTTTTTTTAAAAAAAAATACTAGCAATCACATTAACTTAAATCTTCTAGCAACATTGACTGCATTTCCGAGGAGGGAAAAGAAACAAAAAAAGATTCAAAGATTTTTAATTAGATGAACAACAAATATTTTTATGTTCATGGCAGAAATCATCTCCCAAGGCAACTGATACTTTGATACGATGCTAATTAACAGCTTTAAAATTTCATTTTTCATTTCCTTTGTAGCCCAGGATTCTCTTCTGAACAGCTCCTAAGAGGTGGCTTTTATGTTTCAAAGACAATAGAGATATGAGAAGACACCCCCCCCCCAATAAGATTCCACGAACAGAGTCCTGAATCTTCATCAGCAGCAGTAGTAGTTTAAGGATCCATGAAGGTTGGTGTTATACTTGAAAGAGAAGTGAGGTACACTGGAATTAATTAATCTTATCAGTGGAAGAGTATTATAATCAGCATACGTGAGGACTCATTTAAGTAATTAAAATTACTGGTAGGAAATATTTTCAGTGTTAAAAAAAACCCAGCAAGATAAAGGGACAAAAAATCTGATCTGTTCTCTAGTTGAGGATTTAAAGTCTTGGAAAAGAACCCTTTGAACAGCAAGATAAGCATCCCTTCCTCCCTCACCTCTTCTCAAAGGTTTTTGTGGTGTGGGAAATCTCCTTAACTCATCACATTAAAGATCCAGAAGCCCCCTCCTGCTATGGTTAGAATTCCAAACACATTTGGCAGCCTTGGTAAGAGTGCTGCAGTCTAAAGAAGGGGTTCCATATGTTAGTTTCCTAAAAGAAGGTGCCATTGTGACAGCAGGAGAGACATCTGCTCTAGGATTTCTGTTTCTCAAATGCAGCTAAGTTGTCCACTTTAAGTTGGAAGAACAAGCAAAAGAGGAGTCATGATGGCAATGCTAGCTATAAAGTTGGTAAGAGCAAATGGAGAATTGAGGCAGTTTCTTAGTTCCATATCAGGTAGTCTCAGTACAGAAGAATCGGTTTTGTTCAATATGTAAGCCTCTAACAACAGCAGCATTTACAAGTCTCTAAGATATTTTATAGTAATTTTTCAGATATACAACCATTATTACCTGATCGAGTATTGTCTTCTTCTTCTTGGAGTCTGTTACTGAGGACAGCTGCATTTCACCCATTTTCTTCATTTTCTCATCCATATCGATCTTCTGTTCCAGCTTTTTTATTTCAGTTTTCAACAGTTTGACTGTGTCCTCTTTGTGATGTTCTCTTGCTACTGCTGTTGCACAAGCAGAATGGATTGCAGTGATCCAATTCTCTAGTTCTGTCTGGCTAGAGGTCTGAAGAGACAGAAAGGAAAAAAGTCAGGATCTTCTTAAAATTGCTTAGAGATTAACAAATGCAATTCCCTGGAGAGTCCTCTTCCCTTGATCTCAAAAACCAAAGCCTTAAATCCACTTATACCAGAAGAAATAAAAAACTGTCATTCTACAATGTTTGTGAAACAGGCCATTTTCAGCTCGGCACTCTCTCTGCATTCAGCATTTAGAATTACACATATATCTATGCCTAGCAGCTGTAGCATTTGTTAGCAAGTGCTTAAGAATTACCTTCCTTGGCCTTTTTTAATTCTACAATAATTTGTAGTTCATCATTAAATGAAATTTTTTAGACTGCAAATTCCTGGAGGCAGACAACATGTCTGTCTCCGTGTTCTTAACGGTGTGGAGCACACAGCTGGCATTCAACAATTAATAATGAAATAATACATGGCCATGGTTATCAGCTGATAGCTTAATACAAGTGCAAAGCATAGCTGCTTCCAGATGAAGGTATCAAAGCACTTTAGAGTCATTAATGGATTCAATCCTCACAAACACCCCTGTGAGGTAGGTAAATACTATTATCTGTGCATTATAGAGGGGAATGAGGACATATAGGCCCGGTCTACACTTATCTTTGGGATTCGGTGGCAGTCGACCAGAGATACGCAAGTGACATAAATCACTTGCGTATCTCCTGTCAACTTCGCTGTGTCTGCTCTGCGCACCGTCCACACTGTGCTGCACCAAAGGGAACAATGTTCCTGTCGATGCAGCGCTACGCCACTTACCGGGGTGGTTTTCCTGCGTCGCTTGCTGGATCGACTGAGTGGGTCTACACAGACCACTCAGTTGATCCAGAGCAATCAATCTGACAGCGGCGAATTTGCCAGCCATAGTAGTTAAATGACTGGCCCACATCAAAAAGTGAGTAAGTAAAGAGTTAGGAATATTAACTAGATCTCCAAAGCACCAATCCTGTGCTTTAACCACTGGACAATTCTCCCTTTGTATCTCAATGCTTATAGGTGGCTGGGAACAGAAGCACTCAGGTACTACAGTGATGGCCAGCTGTATAAAACCCTAACATGGACAGACAGGAGCTACATCATAACTGCAGATTCCTTCAACTGTAAAAATGAGTGTAAATAAACCTTTAAAAAGCGAGAGGGTTGTGAGCTTGATTCTCGATTATGATAATGGCCCTTTTGGACCACAATAGCAGTGTAAAGGAGACTTAAAATGGATGTAAAGGGGCCTTAGCTTAAATGAGAATCAGCTTCTTCCATGTTTACTGCTAATGACAGCATACACTACTACAAACAGCTCCACTGTATGGCTCACATGCGCACCCACGTAAGGAATCTACATAGGGACCAGCACTCAAAGAAGAATGACAGCATCCACTGATCTTTCACCAGAATATTTAGTAGGGATGCCAGCTACCTGAAAATAAAATGTTAAATGGTATCACTGATCTTCTGTAAATAATTAAGTATGTCTCCTCCCACCATTGTCTCTTTTCAGTTTTCTGCTGGTTATTATTATAAAGTCTTCTGATAAATCATCAGAAATTTAAGTTTCTCACAATAAAAGCTAGAGGGATCCAGTTTACATGCACATATTTCTTCTCTTGCTTACTTTCTTCTGTCCATTTTCTTTTCTATTTATTATTAGATACATGTTTTATTGGACTTGCTGCAATTCTAATCTGGAATATATGTATCCATATATCTTCCCCTACTTGGAGGGATGAGAGACACAAGGTAGGTGAACCAGCTTCTATTGGTGGAAGGGATATATGTTTGAGCTTCAAGTCTGGACAGGGTAACCAGAGTGTCAAGCTAAGTACAAGGTGGGGCAGATTGTTAAGCATGGAGGGGTTCACACATGCTTTAGGAGACCTCTTAAAATGAAGCTGGCAATTCAGGGTTAGCAGGGAGTCGCGTGTGTTACAAATTGTTGCAGTGAGCCATAAAACCAGTGTCTCTGCTAAGTCCAAAGTTTTTACTGTGCAGCAGAATTATAATTTTAAGTTCCCACACTCATCTTTTGAAGGTGTTGTGCAGGTTTCCTTTGAGCATGAGAACTGAGAGGTCAGATATGGAGTGATCGCCTTGTGAAAAAAGTGTTCATCCACGGTTGATGTGGTATTTTTGTCTTCTCTCATGTTTCTGTGAGAGTTCATTCAAGAGCGTAGTGATTGCCTGGTCTCACTTACACAGTTGTTGTTGTGGCATTTAATGCACTAGATGAGATACACTACATGTTGTGATAGGCACGTGTAGAACCCAGGGATCCTGAAAGTGGGCTGAGTGGAGGGTATCGATCATTGTAACAGTAGAGATACATCAGCAGGTTTTGCATCTGTTGTTCTGGCAGAGTCTGATGCCGCTTTGAGTTGATGTGTCCTGGGTCTGGGCTCTGAATCGCCCTTAGTCGCTCTTTGCCTCAATTCCTCATGTGAAAAATGGGAATATTTCCCCACCTCACACAGTGTTGCAAGGATACATTTGTTACTGTATGTGAAATACGCAAATATTATGGTGATTAGGGCTATTTAAAATCCTTGTTTTCTCCTCTTATGGCCACACTCACCTTCAGGAACATGAAACTAACTATGCCCCCCTTCAGTTCCATTCGGTATTGTTAAAGGCCTACTCTTCTTAATTTACATAACTTCTATAGACATCCTGCTGATCCCTTACACCCTGCTTCTCCCAAAGTGTGTGTGGATGGGGAAATGCTGGACTACTGTATGTGACATGGGTACTAGTTCATGCAAGTCCAGCCTTTTGATTTGAGATTATTTTTTACAGATAAAGAAATTATTTCAAGTACTTCTTTTTCATCTTTACAAAATAAAAAGTAAATCTCCTAACCCCCTTAACTAAATCCTCACTAATTTACAGCATATTGTAGAACAAAGTTTTATAGTCAAATACATGATGTAAGAGATTCAATAGACTTTATCTGCATGTCAACCGTTAAGAGTAATCAAATGTGTATTTGTCTAGTGGCTAAAGGGCCCGCTAATACCATACCACCTTGTTCTAATTAAGCTTTCTGATGGCAACTCAACCATAAATATCACCAACACAGTCTGTTTTCTTCAGTCACTAGCAATGAGGAAGAGGAAGACTGCCTCTTCCTACTTCACCAGAGGTTATCGTTATTTGCCAAGGATTTGATCTAATTTTCATCAATGTCAATGACAAGATTCCTATGGAGGAAAGCAGTTAAGCACATGCTGAAGCCTCACTGAGTTCTATAGGACTTAAAGGTGTGAGTAAGGTTAGCATACGCTTATATACTTTCCTGAACAGGGATGCTTTCTTGAATCAGGGGCCCTGAGTTTCCAAGACTTGGATCAAGCCTATATTGAGAGAATTAACCTTATGTCTCTTTCTTTGTATCCTATTGATAGCATAGAAATTGTATTGCATTTTTATGTTAAATCTAAACAATCTCACAGCAATCTCATCAGCTTTAATTCACTGAGGCATTCACTAGAATCCTGGCGATGAGTAAAGCCTAACTTGGCAAGCAGTGCTGCTAAAAACAATCAAATTATTTGTGGACTAAAGTACTGCTAATTGAGAGTTGGGGAGGTAGCTCTTATTGTATAAAACCCTTCTTTGTACAGATGGAGGAAAATCATTAAAATAAGACAGAACATTTTATTGTATGTTCAAATATATGGTCACCTATAGTGCAATAATAATTGTAAAACTTCCTATTTCTATTTTAAAATAGTATCTTCATGTCAGATTCACTTCACCTATAGTGCAATAAAAATTGTAAAAGGTCCTATTTTTATTTTAAAATAGTATCTTTATGTCACATTCACTTCTTGTTTGGGGTTTTTTTTGTTTTTGTTTGATTTTTTTGGGGTGGAGGAGGGAAGCTATTAAGCACTTTTTTGAATACAGAGCCAGCTATTAAGCAAACAGGGAAAGACAATCGCTCTGCCTCCAGTGGAAAGGAGAAACTTTGGAAACAAACTGCAAATATCTGAAATGTAAGTATGTGGTGTTGCAAGATGCACTGAGCTTCTGGGAAAATACATGTGACATCCACATGCAATGGATTTGTGTAGGCATGATAGGAACTGATTGAACAGGGAATTATAGTGTAGGAGGTGTTTGATATCTCTGGATGCAATGCAGTAAGAAAGGCTGTTACAAAACATAGAATATTAAACAGTGGCTTTATGTTTCCACTAAGCCGACAGTCACCAATGGATAGAAATAATTTATTATAGCTCCCTGGTATTTTAAAAAAAAACCTAACTAATATAACATTTTTGGTATGAATCTGTGCATATGTTATTAGTAGCTAAGAAACATTGTTGAACAGCAGTGAACATGCTCCAGCAATTCTGTGTCCATTAGATTAAGCCTTGGGGCTACAATAACTTAGAAATTATTTCCACAATTATGGCTGATTCCCTTCTCTTCTCCCCCCTTTTCTTCTAATTCTGCTCCTTTAGAGTTACATAGATTCCACTACGTATGAGACCAAAAAAAAAAGGGGGGGGGAAGGGGGATGTTTCAAAAGTCACAAGAAAACAATAATTTACTTTGAAAAGATTCAGTTTTGCTTTTTTTCACATAAAGTGATATGAAAATCTAGTCATGACATTATGACACAGAGCTTTTATTGAATAAGGCCCTATGTTGCCACAAAAGAAATGCATTGAATGTCACCTTTTCTGTATTTAGGCTCTACTGGCATTAATTTTACAAGAAGGAAGGTTTTCCAAAAGAAATGCAAATGAAAGATTCTATAATCGTGTAAATAGACCTGAGCGTGGTGGTGCTTCACAGCCTATTTAATTCACGCTGAGGCCACAAGCTACTGTATTTGCCCCCTGGACGGAAGCATTCCAGGATGGCCAAAAAACAAAAAAAGCACACCTCCTAAGAGTAGACATGGGGTGAGTGGGAAAGAACCGTTAATGACCTTCATAACTGTTGTTCTTCAAGATGCGTTACTCATGTCCATTCCATGCTAGGTGTGTGCAAGTCATATGCACCAGTGCCGGAGGTTTCTCTCTCAGTGGTATCCGTAGGGCTGGCCCTACTGCCCTCTGGGGTTGTGCACACATGCACTAGCATATAGGGTGCTATCAGCCCCCCTCCTTCTCAGTTCCTTCTTGCCGGAACTCTGACAGAGGGAAAGGAGGGTGGGTCATGGAATGGATGTGAGTAACACATCTCGAAGAATAACAGTAACGAAGGTCAGTAACTGTTCTTTATTCTTTGAGTGCTTACTCATGTCCATTCCATATTAGGTGACTCACCAGCAGTGTCTCTGGAGGCAGAGTCAGGAGTTCATGGACATGCCAATTGCAATTCCACTCTGCCAAAGCTAGCAACATACTGGGCCTGTTAAGTAATGGCGTAATGGGCTGTGAAGTTATGGACCAATGACCAAGTTGCAGCTCTACAGATGTCCTGTATCAGGACCTGAGCTAGGAAGGCTGCCGCCAACACTTGGATACTTGTAGAATGGGCTATCAACGATGCCGGAGGCATGACCCCGCCTGCTCATAGCAAGCTGGGATTCAGGCTGAGATCCAGGATGATATCCTATGGGATGATACAGACAGACCCTTCATCTGATTGATGATCATGATAAACAGGTGTGTGGATCTGCAGAAAGGCTTGGTCCTCTCGATGTAGAAAGCCAGAGCTCGCATGACATCAAGCATGTGCAGATGCCCTTCCTCATTAGATTTGTGCGGCTCTGGGATGAAGCCCAGCAGGAAAATAGCCTGGTTGACATGGAACTGTGATATCACCTTTGGCAAGAAGGCCAGATGAGGGCGCAACTGGACTTTATCCTTGTAGAACACTGTGTAAGGGGGTTCAGAAGTCAGGGCCTTGATCTCCAAGACTTGCCTTCCTGAAGTAAATGCCAACAAGAAGGGGGCCTTCAAAGATATGTGTAGAAGAGATCAGGGGCCAGGGGCTCTAAGAGGGGCCCAGTGAGCATTGATAGGACTAGGCTGAGTTCCCACAGAGGAATTGGGTCTCATAACAGCAGAAAGAGCCTCTCCAGGCTCGAGGAATCTGGCTGTCAACTCATGTGAGACTGATCTGCTCTTGGTAGAAGGATGAAAGGCCGATATGGCTGCCAGGTGTACCTTAATCCACGATAACGCTAGACCTTGTTATTTTAAGAGGAGCAGATAAACCAAAATGGCTTGAATAGATGATTTAGCCAGAGACAGATTCCGCTCAGATGCCCAGCAGGTGAAATGCTTCCACTTTGCTAGGTATGACACTCTGGTGGAGAGTTTCCTGCTTCCTAGCAGGACTTGTTGGACTTGAGTAGAGCAGGCCCATTCCTCCAGACTTAGCCATGGAGCATCCACACCATCAGGTACAGGGGGGCTAGTTTCAGATGTAGCAGTCGACTGTGGTCTTGTGAGATCAGGTCCGGTCAGGTCAGGCATGCCCAAAGGGGGGCCACCGATAAATCTAGAAGCATCCACAACCGATGTTGGCATGGTCATGCTGGAGCTATCAGGATGACTTGCGCTCTGTCTCTTTTGACCTTTATGGGGACATTGTGCATGAGGGAAATTGGTGGGAAGGTGTACATTAGGTTGCCCGACCATGGTAGGAGAAAGACAGGGAACAGAAGTGATGACACTTCCTGTTCAATCTGACAGTGAAGAGGTCCACCTGTGGAATTTCCCACCTTTGGAAGATGGCCGTGGCAATCTCCAGGTGTAAGGACCACTTGTGGGGAATGGAAAAGGACCTGCTAAAGTGATCTGCCTACATGTTCCTGATCCCTGAGAGGTGTACAGCCTCTAAATGGATAGCATGATCCAAGAAGTCTCAAAGGCAGAGGGCTTTTTGGCACAGGGCGGGGGACTGCACTCCCCCTTGCTTGTTAAGGTTGAGGCCCTAATGTCTGTCAATATTTGCACTATCTTACCGGAATGCTGGGGAAGGAACACCTCACAGGCCAGACAGATTGCATTGAGCTCCCTGATGTTTATGTGTAATGCCAGCCCATCCTTGGATAACAGACGTTGGTTCCTGAGGGTGCCAAGGTGGGCTCCCCACCCTAGATCCCAAACATGCAACACCAGCAACAGCGTCGGCCTTGGGGCTGTGAAGGGGACCCCCTCTGACACATGATGCAGTTCCAATCACCATGCTAGAGATGTCAGTGATCATGGGGGATCACTGAGGGATCGTGAGGACCATGTAGTTGTCTGGCTGGGGAGTAAACTCTCACCAGCCACATTTGCAGAGGTCTGAGGTGTAACCTTGCACACGGGACCATGTAAGTGCATGCCACCATGTGCCCTAACAGCCTGAGGTATACTTGTGCTGTGGTGATGGGATGAGTTGATACGTGGGCTATAAGCTCTGATATGGCCAAGGACTTGGCCTTGGGTAAGAGCATCCTAGCTTGGGAGTTGAGGACCACCCTGATGAACTCTATCCTCGGCACTGGTACCA
>ML675610.1:30041637-30205297 GCA_007922155.1 Mesoclemmys tuberculata
CCCTTTCAGCATTTTCTTCTTTTTTCCTATCGTCCTCTGCCTTCTCTTCCATCCGTCTTCGATGCTCCCTTTCAGCAATTTCTTCTTGTCTCCTATCGTCCTGTTGCTTTTCCCACAAACGAAGTTCTGCCTTTTCTTTCTCAATTTGGAGATTCCAATTATCTGGATTCGCTTTCTGCCCATTTTCTGCAGTTGCTCCCTCTGTAGGAGAGTCAGCTGGGGCTCTTGTTTCTAGGTCATTGTCCCTGAGCAGATCTCTCATTTTCTGCTTTGAGATCTTCCCTTTAATATCTATTTTTCTCTCTTTACACATTTGTTTAAGCTGCTTCGCGTTCATATCCTCATATGCTTTCTGCTCACTCATCTTGACTAACTTTAGTCTTTAACACTCTCAATATCCAATTTTAAACTTTGGAATAGCGTGGGGTTCTGATCCAAAACCCAAATGTTCTGGTTCTGTGGATCCTGCTACGACTACGCCACTGTAACCCGTCCGTGCCCAGGGTAGCCCACTGATAATGCCAGGGTCAGGGCAGGCTGCAAAAGGAGAGCAAATTCTCCCAGCACTGGTGGGTGACACCACAGTCAGACTTCCCAACCAGCCAAAAGACAGTGCTTCTGATTCCCCCACACTGGTTATCAAGAAGCCACTGTGCAAACACACACAGCCCCCTTTACTGCATTTCAGTCTCTGGCTCCCAAACTGACACTAGGCCCAGTAAAGAGACCAGTTGCTTTAACTCTATGCTCTTTACTAAAAGATTCCCTCTGATCCCAAAGGATCAGCCACAGTACCAGTTCACTATAAGTTTGGATCTTACCCAAAATACCACGCTGCCAGCCAATCCTTTAGTAACTAAAACTAAAGGTTTATTAGTAAAAGAAAAACAAACAATAAGAGAAGTGTTAAAGGCTTAAAGCAATCAGAGATATACAAATGATTTAAAAGTCCATATACATCAGGTTTCTAGAACAATTGTGGAGTTGCAGGCTTGTATAGTTCCTCTGGTATACATCCAGTACCTGGATGGGTCTAAGTCCTTCAGTTCAGTTGCACAGTGTGTTAATCCAGAGGCGTGTCCGCAGCTGGACAGGAACAAGGACACAAGGCAAAGACGAAGACAAAATGGTTTCTGGGGTTCGATCTTATATACCCTCTGTTACTGGCCATGTGGCTTGTGGAACTTTACTGGAACCAAAATGAAGTCCATAGTCACATGGGCCAATCCTGGTAACCCACCAGGTATGCCTTTAGTTTCTTCCCGGGCCTCTGGCTTCTGTAAAGGTCTTGATGGGCCATTAAGCGGGCTATTGTCCTGCGGCCTCTCTGTCTGGGGTGTGTCTTCCACAGCCCAGTTTGAAATACAGGGATATCAAAGATCTCCATAACTTTCCTTATACATATTACACATGAACACAAATATTATCATCTTATTCAGCATATCATAACCTTTCTAACAGTACCTGACATGGTATGTCTTACATGAATCACTATGATTTTGACATATTAAGATCAAATAACACAACTGCCCCCCCCTCCTAATGCAGCCCGCGTGACACTCAGCATTGAGTTCAAATGGCTCGGCTCCAAGACTGGTCTAAGAGCTGACCCCATTAGAAGTGCTCTCAGTCTAATGTCCCATTCTTTTTTAGTGCAAGGTCTAAGCCCTTTACAGATCCTGCACTTGCCTCTTCCAGGCACTTCAGGCAAGCTCTGGTGAGTGTCATTCACTGGCATAGGCTCCTTACACAAAGTGCACGGCTTGAAGCCCGGGGGCCGGGGCATGCCCCGTACCTGGACTGTCATTAAATCTACAGTATGGTAAGTAAACTAACACTAACAAACTAACTATACACCCTACTACTAAGAAGAAAACTACTGGGTTGGAAGAGCTTGCCGAAGCAAGAAAACATTCCAGCACCATCCCGGGCGGTAAGAAGGAACTGGGGGTAGGGGTGACTTCCTCTGTACCAGAGCGTACGTGCATGACCTCAGAGGGCTCTAGAGCTGGCCATACAAATACCATTGAGGGAAAAATCTCTAGTACTGGTGAACATGGCACACATACATCTGATATGGAATGGATATGAGCAAGCACTCGAAGAAGCAGCAAAGAAAATCAATTAGCTATAGAAAAATATATTAGAGTTTCAGCAATGTAAATGAGGGTAGAATTTAGCCTTTTATGTGTATAAATATCATGGGCCAGGATCATAAACCGGAGTAAATCAGTTTAGCCACAGTGAAGTCAACAGAGCTATGACAGTTTACACCAATTGAGGATTGGGGCCCATGTTTACAAAAGCTGGGAATACATTTTAAAGGGTCTGCTTTTAAAGGTTTATTAAGGCATAGTGGGGTCAAGTCTTCTGCAAAAGTGAGTTGGAATATAAAAATATAGTAAAATCTAGACATTTTTTCCATTTGATCAAGGATTTACATTCCCAAATTGTCACTAGAAAAAAAAATTCACTGAATGAGAAAATCTGTACAAAAAGCTAGGCTTAAAAGGTGACAAGAGTATAGCTGGGAAATGAATACTAAAGGTGAGCTGGTCATTCCATTTGTTAAGAAAAGAATGTCAAATCTTAGCTAATGGGAGTTTTTGGTGTGAAAGAAATGCTGGATTGGACCCCTAAACACCGATCAGGGTAACAATGGTAGGCAAAAGATGGAGTTATTTTTTAATCAAATTAGTCAGCGTCTGGGATTTGTACAGTTTTAGGTTTTCTTTAAACTGCTGATAAACTATAAGTTGTAAGTAAAGTAAAAAAGTATCTGATTTTAACATCTAAAATCTACAAGACATTTAGAACCACAGCATGCACTGAACTAGGAAAATGAAATGTTGAGCGGAGTCTGTTGTGAGTGATGTGGGATTTTGCACTGTGAACTATAATGAGAAGGATCTGAGGGCTTCCAAATATTTCCTGCTAATTCACACAATTCATGCCCATGTAAATTTCTCAGATCTCTCTGAAAGGTTCCATCTTTGATTGCATATCTACTGTGGTAGGGGGACTGTGTGTTTGCCCTTCCGGGGCACTATCATGTTATAATATACTGTAGTTTGGTCTTGCCTGTGAAGGTGGGAGTGAACGGTGTTATAACTATGGCACTCAGTTGTATTAAAGCTCAGTTTTCACAAGATTGCAAACCCATTTGCTAACAAGTTACCAGTTGACTTTAAACCTATCTACCCAAGCAGAGACCACAGCATGTTATAAAACAGTAGACCTGGGAGTGTAGAAGGGACATGAATTTGGTGTCATGCTCCCTCAGGGTTGTTTTCTCTACGTAATGAATGAATGGTACTGGTGCTCCCCTAGAGCGAAGCCCTGACCGCACTAAGTCAATGGGAATTTTGTTATGGGTTTCAATGGGGTCAGAATTTCACCCTGGTCTGCAGGATGAACAAAAGAGTTACAAGGAGAACAAATCCATACAACTCAAGAACAGCACAAACCTGGAAGAGGAATGCATCTCCAAGGGAATTACTGAGGCAGAAAACAAAGTCTTTCTTTGGGTGCTCAGGTACTGCTTGCACGATACTGTTTTCAACCCAGACAGCGTGCTTTGGGATGCTGTTGTGGTCTATGCCAGATCTGCCGTCACTCTCATAGAAGAATAGTGTACAGCCTAGGAAAAACATGAGCCAGGCATTAGCAAGCAGCACATTTAAATACCAGAAAAACCACATCTACTCAACACTTCGATGCAGAACAATGTAGCACTAATACTCGGAATCCTCCAAAGTGAACACGGCTCTTCCTTACTGACTGCTTAAAATCTATTGGTCCAATAGGAAACATCTTAAGGAAGTTTTTCAGTATGTACCACCCAGCTCCCAGTAACATTGACGTCGTTTTTAAAAATAAATCATTTTGCCACGTACTGCCACCGTACTACTGTGCATTTGGAAACATGGGTGAAATGCTTAAAAGCGCCTTTCTACCTCTATTTTCTTCCAACCATACTTAACTGCAGTACTGCTAGCACCGTTGGTACCAACTCCCATGCCTTTTTATCTTTCTTTAAAACCACTGTATTAACCATTTAATTTTATGTCCTATTTCTCTTTCAAGAACCTGCTCTCATTTCTGCCTTCATTCAGGACAATGAAGTACTTCTGTCAGGCACAGCAGCGGCCTGTGAACTGAAAAACAGTGTCCCAGACAAGGTCAGCTGGGACACTGCATTCTTTCCTGTCTCCCTCCACCAAGCAGCCAGCTTGGGAAGAAAGAGTGGTAGGATTCATGGGAAGAGCCAGTGCAAAACTGCTAGTGAGAAAGGCTTGTCTGTGTGAGCCTTTTTGGAGGAAAGAGAGAGTGGAAGCAGGAATTTGCATCTGGGTAGGCCTTGTGCTACATTGGTAAGACCTGGCTTCATCACCTCCTGTCTTCACTTGCTACTCCTTTACTTTCCTTAATGGCTATATGGGGCAGAGCTACTGCCAAAGAAAAAGGTAGCACCTCTCAGTGCTACCCAGACCGCTCAAGACATCTCCTGACTCTTGGTGCAGCTCTTTAGAAGCAACCACCCACTCTGCCAGCAGCTCCATCCTCTTCTTGTGTTGGTCCCAGACCTCGGGCCCCTCATTCAGCCCTGCCTGGCTCCTTGGAGAAGGAAACTGCCACATATTAGCAGGAAGAAGGGGCAGGAAAGCAGGCCAGCAGAGGTGGAAAAAATAGAACAAGACAAATATGATCTAAAATTAAAGCACACATTTGAAAATTTTTTTTAAATGATCATAGGCTTATTCCAAAGCCAGCAATACCGATAGAAAGAACTCAGCGAGTGTTGCCACCCTTAAACTACGGTGACAATAAAGGATACATTTAGACCACTGCTATTAGAGACCACTCCATGAATATACTCTTTTATTTCTTCTACCCTCAAACGTGAAGATGCTGGGGAACAACCTGGGAGACTCCGATTATCCACAGAAGCAATATGTCACAAGCCCTTCATTCACCATGGTCCATTCAACTCTTGGCCTCATTGCAGAGATTGCCAGAAAAGAGAGCCTCTTTACTCTGCCAACCCAGGCCTGAAGGAGCACAGTGCTGCAGCACACTGTGGGATGTCCACAGTCTAACACCGCTTGGGTTTTTTTTTGGGCTTCTGTTTGTTTGTGCCATGTATGGGAAAATACAGGTATCGATGGAAACTGTGAACCCAGTTCTCTAAGACAGCTCTGTTACCATGGTGATGCATCAGTGTGATAAAAATTAAAAACCCCAACAAGTCAGAACACGGATTCTCTTCAGACTTCCAGACTACTGTAAACTGGCACAGCTAGCCTTGTAGAGTAGACAGGCCCTCAGGAAAACCATTGCCCTGCTTAAACTGTCTTGCACCTACTAGTTACTATGTTTCCTTGAAGGCAGGGATCAAGGTTTTAATAATGACTGAATCCTAAAAAATAACTGGAAAAAAAAATGGATCGGACTGAGCTGTCCCCACTGGAAAAAAAATGATCAAAAACAAAAAAAACCTGTTCCACTGCAATGTTTTAGCTATTGATCCATGTGTTACCAACATGGGAACAAAAATTGTGCATTTTAGGTAAGGACAGAATATAACTTAGAGGCTTTATGTAAAAAATGTTTACAATTTTCAGGCAAACTAGTTAGTCTGTAACTTTAGGATCTCTGTAATTTCTGCTACCATTGAATATTTTCGAAACCTTTTAATTTAATAAGGAACTTTCTGTTGAAAATAGTGGTCAGAAAGGAAACTGCTGCAGGGTTACCCCCTTAAGCCAACCTTGCAGAAAACCATTTGCAGCCAAACAACAGCAGCTGTTAACTTCAAAGCTTAGTTTAAATGCTACATTATTAAGCCACAGCAATCTAAGACACAAACACTTGACTTGAGTCAAGGCACTTTAAAATAACATTGCCTTTATGCTCATCCTTCCCCTTTTTTTCCCCTCCCAGATGGCTCTTTGTTTACCAGTTCTTCACAGCCAGCCTTTCCTGTCACACTGCCTCAGTTAGAAGGCGATTAGGGTCTCTCTGCTCACTCATCTGTGGAATTTCCCTCCTTTTATTTCCCCAACCTCTGTAACAATTGCAATGAAAGGCTGGCGCTCACTGACGCTTCAAACACTGGTACATACCACCTGGCAAGAGTTGCGAAGTCAGAAGCCTTACCCTTCATCTCTGGAGCTCAGCAAGTACCTTTCCACTGGCCAATCTCTAGGGGCCAGTCAACACAAAAAAGCAAAACTATGTCACAGAACCTAGTTACAATATTGTTTTCCCCTGGGCCTGGCTAAAACATAGTTCCTTTTTGTAGCGTACAAAAGATTTGGCCGCACAAAAACCTTTGGTAGTCCTATCGCATTATGAAATAGAGTTTTGTTGTTACCAGGCCCGACAATTCTACTCATAGTGTACACAGGCTCTTACAGAGCTGGGAAATTGATGACTAAGTCCAAATATGAGTTTGATTTCTCCACTTTGCTGCTTTTGACAATTGCAGAGATTCCCAGACTACTTTACAGAGCCAATTTTAACCTAGCATGCCTGTTTTTTTTATTATTGTTGCTTATTTGTATTAAAGTAGTTCCTAGAGGCCCCAACTGAGATCATCACTCCATTCTACTAGGTGCTGTACAAAGCACAGTGAGAGATGGTCCCTGCCCTGAAGAGCTTACAGGACAGACAAATGGTTGCTGGAGAAAAAGAGTCACAGAGGTGAAGAACTTGCCAAAGATCACAATGTGGGTGTGTGAACCAGAATAGAATGCAAGTCTTCTGAGTACCAATTCAATGCCCTGTTCACTAGGCCACACTGCTGCTTCTGTTCATACTATTCAAGGCCTTGTCCATGCTACAGCTAAAATTGTGCTATAATTATTTATATTCTAACAGCATGCAGAACCCTCAATCAGGATTGACACCCCATTGTTCTAGGCATTGTACAAACACACATGAAGACACAGTCCTTGCCTCCACACAGCTTATCACTGAATGACAGTTGTGGCTGCTAGCACAGTTCTAGCACAAACTCCATGATCACAGCAGACACGGATTTAGTTTGTAACACTTTTATAAACATGCTTTTCAGGGAAATGTGCACTTTGGATAGGGAAGCCACGCTAGATCCAATTGTTGCTAGCATGATTTTAAGCATAGCATGGACTATCTGCCTTTGAAACAGCACACAACAATTTGACAAAAGCACATACTGCAATTGTGAGTGGCTATTAAAAAAATCCCCAAAGAAAATCAAGAACATTCTCTGATACTTCGCCACTAATTTTAGAATTTTTTCCAGCAGTTTTTAGCAAGAGTGCTAGGCAATAGAATAGATGGAATAGATTTTTTTTTTCATGATTTCTTTTTTAAACAAATATGAAAAGAAGCATTCGTATTAACATTTGGTAGATGTGTCTTGCCTATTCATTGTGTAATCAAGAGATTTCACTCAATTTAATAAAATCACTAGAAGCAACGTGGCTTAGGTGTTATAATGATGCTCACTCTGTAATATAGGAGCACCCCATTAAATAGAGAGCTGAGATCCATATTCCTGCATAATGTCTCTCTAAACAAAAGCTCACTGTTGCAATGATTATTGTTTCATTTCTGGTATTTACATGACAAAGATTTTTAAATCTGATAATGCCTCCTAAATAAATAACTAGTTTAAAAAAAAAAGGTAGCATTCTTGTACTTGTTTTGGATAGAAGAGAAAACACAAAGAATTACACATTAAGGCTCTGATTTTGCAGTTAGCTCTATGTCGGCACAGAGACCTGCCCAGGTAGCGTTCATTGAGGGATCAGAGCTAAATTTTGCACATGGAGAAAAACATTTTAAAAGTAAATCAAATTAAAGCCTCCAGATCTTTGATGCTATAGGCCAAATTCTGTGCTAACTTAGATCCTCCATGACCCCCTTTGATGCCTATTTCAATGAATGCTGAAAATCTGATGTACCTTTTAAGGAAACCCAATAGTGTTTCCATTTCCTGCGTGTAGCTGATTCCACTTTCTTATTCTTTTTGTGCACCAGAAAATTTTTCACTGCGAGAGCTCCAGCTTTCCGGACAGTGCCCTGGCCCGCTGTCAGGAGGATATCAGACTGCCCTGGAGAACTCAAGGTACCACTGCTTTGCTCGTCGCTCAGGGTAGAACCAGCTTCTTCTAAGTTATCGCTGTTGGTGGTGCTCATTTCCAGCTCCCTTCGAAAGTTCTCATACACTCCCTGACGGAGCCCATCTCCCGTAGAGCTGCTGCCACTATCGCTGCCAATGAAAGCTCGACTAGCCGTTGGAGAATAGCTAGAGCTTGTAGCGTTTGAACGTCTGGAAAGGAGGTCTGTATCGGTGGTCGCGCCCTCGATCCCACTGTCAGCAAATTCACTTCCTTCACCTGCATTCACATCCTGGTTAAAAGAAAGGAAACAACATCACATGAAGGTAGCTGATATTCCACCCTCACTTGGTCCACTGAAGAGGCTAAAAGAACCTGAAGTTTCCCTGATTGTGTCACATTCCTTCACATTCCTACTTTTCTTGACACTGGAGCTTCCTTAAATCTGCCTTGTGAAGACAAGTGGCTGGAAGAATAGGTGTTCCAGAAGGGTTTCTGACAACAATTTAGGAAAGACCAAACAGTTTTAGTATGTGCCCCACCACCTTAGTAAGTTGCGAGGAAAAGGGGAAACTGCTTAAATTGTTTACCCTAGACTAAGAGGAAAGCATATGGCAGCAAAAAAAATGACAAATATCTGGGGAAGTAGTCATCACCAATAAAGGTTTAGAGAGAAAAACACTGATATTGTATATTCATACCTACATTTGAAGCTATGTCTTAAGCATCCTATGATTGTCTTATTTGTAAACCAGGGAGTGGGCGGGCGCTAGCCTGCCCACTGCTCAAGGCCCCTCCCACAGCCTAAGGGGAGGAGTCACTGAGCCCACGATACAGCTGAGTATGGGGGACAACGAATGAGAAAAAGAGGAAGGGGCGTGGGGGTCACAGGGTCAAACAAAGAAAATCAGAAGGGGACACCGAGCAGAGAACCCTGGACAGCACCCACCGCTCCCCGAAGGTGTCAAGGGAGCCAGCAGACACTGCCCAGAGGAAATCTGCCCAGATGCATGAGTTCACAAGGGAACGGAAGTAGGCTCCCTCCTACCCCCCCGCCAACCTCCTCTCCCTGGTCTTGTAGATGGCCAGTTTGGACAGAGGCAGGAGGAGGTTGACGAGGAGGTCCCGCGACTTCGTGGGGCCACGGATGGGGTGTCACTTGACAGTTATATAACTGAAGATGTACTTTTCCCGTAGGAGTATATGTATGAAAAAGTGTGGCATTCCCACTCCTAGTACCCCCAGAAAGTATATTGGGCAGCTTGATCTATATGTTCGTAAAAGATGAGGAGACCTTGGGAGGAACATATCACTGGAAAGAAAACTAACTTTTCCATTTAATGAGTCAATGAGGATTTCCTACTGACCTGAGAGCTACACAAGAAGATGGTCTTAAGCATCGAAGGACCCACGGCAGCAACTGCTCCCTGCATGCTCCTTATACAATGTCAGAGCAGTGTGAGGACCAAGGGGGTTTCAGACTGTTGAGGAATTCTGAATGCTGACTGGCTGCTGAGGAATTAATTCATAATGGAAGGACTAGTTCTTTACACATCAACAGAGACTTGTGAGTCTGTCTACATGCGCTGGCTAGAAGAATAAGTATTTTCTCACCCACTCAGTAAATCCAGTTCTTCCAGTCTGTTTTGATTTCAATGCATCCATTAATAATCCTGCAAGCTCCTCTGGACCATTGTACCCCTTCATCCACACAGCACTCCATAAAGGGGACTCCATATGGGTGCAGGGATCCTCTGGCACAGAGTAGCTTTCAGGGTCAGGATCTTATTTAGTGCTGTTCCATTCACATCTGTTTTGGAAGCCATCAATCTCCCCAGTTCCTTGCAACACTGAGAATAAGGGATGCTTAGAGAAACATCAGAGACAGTGCTGCTGAGAAACCACCCATGTACAACAGGCTGTCACAGACTGATTTTCTCATCTCACCACAAAATGCAGAAAGGTTATAAAAATTCTTAATCTAAGTTCCTAAAATTCTGAATGTTTTCGATACCACACGTATGGCGGACAGTCACTGAATTTCCATCAGTTTTATGTCCATGCAATTCCAAATCTCTCAATGGACTTTAAACAAGCATAAAACTGGAACAACTCAGTGCTGAATCAGGCCAAAGATGTCTTATTGGATAAAAATCAGAAGGTTTATAAAAGGAACACTGAATACCTTTTGCAGTTGGTTGGATTTTTTTTTTTTTAAAAAAGAGACGTATGTAACTCTTATAAGTAACTAATTTCAAATTTGACAGTGACCGTTGTATAGCACCAGTAAAAAAAATCACTTGATATTTTAAGCATATTCTACTTTTAGGTAAATGAAATAAAAAATTTGATTCAACTAATGATTTAATAGACATTTAGATTTCTAGTAATCTTTTTATTCATGCTATGTAGTATGTATAAAATTAATTGTAAATGAATTGCTTCTCTAATTTTTATTTAGAACATAACAAATAATTGGTGTGTGTTTGTTTTTAAATAAAGTGTCACTGAAAAAGACCCATCAGTGCAGGGGAGTAATAAAAATATGATTTGACCTCTTGGTAACGTTTATAAAAATTGTGCTTGATATGCTGTTTACCAGACCATGAGAGTTCTCTCAAAGAGATGCATAATCATAGTTGTCTAAGCACGGAACTGAAACCCAGGAACACCAGAGTTCTAATCCCAGCTCTGACACAGATTCATTGTGTGTCCTTGAGCAAGTCACAAAACAGAACTGCCACAGTTCCCACATCTGTAAGTAGGGACACTATTACATGTCTCACAGGACTGTTGTACAATATCAGTTTTAGCTGATATTGTAAAACACTGTGAAGATGAAAAGCTTAGCATAAATACATTATCTACAGTCATGAGCATTTTACAACAATCATAACCTTGCTGCGATGCCTGGGATAGACTAGGTGGTTCAAAGCACTTCCTTCCAACTCAATTATTTTAGGATTCTAATCCTGTCCTCAATATCTCCTCACCACCACACCAAGCTCCCATAACAAATTTTGGCCAGGTATACACTATCACTTACTTCGGTATAACTTATGTCACTCAGGGTGTAAATAAGCCACCCCCTTGAGCAACGTAAATTACACCAGCCTAAGCACTGGTGTGGACTGCGCTATGTCAGCAGGAAAGCTTTTCCCATCAATATATCTACCACCTCTTGTGGAGGTGGATTTATTATGTCGACGGGAGAGCTCTCTCCTGTCAGCAGACAGCGTCTTCACCAGACGTGTTACAGCAGCATGGGTGCAGCTGCACTGATGTAGTGCTCCTACTGTAAACTAACCCGGAGATTCTGGCCCTCAGGCGGATTACTATCTGACTACATAAAAGGGGAGAACAAACCAAAACTTGCTGCCAGTTAAAATTCAACCAGTACTGCTCTCCTTTAGGAATTACAGTGACGCATTTAGCAAGATGAGTATCTGAAACAGTCTGTTTTATAAGATAATTGTTCTATCGGTTAGTAAGGTTAAGGGCTTTCATCAGACAGGTTTTTGACTTTTGAGCTTATATTGTACTGTCTCTAGTTCTCTTCACAGGGTTATAAACAGTTTGAGAGTATCAGAGAAATTTTCTAATGACACCTCGAAATGTTATAATCTGCACACTAATATGGTTTCAAGTAAAGAGCTCATCAGAAAGTTATTTCCGAAAGTTATTATGCATTTTCACAAAAAAAAGTCAAGAGACAGAAGGTGTTGTCCAATGAATCAGATGAAGAAGGGCAGATGGGTTTTGATTAAAGTGTGATAGAAAAATTGTCAAACTTGGGTGATTAAAGTTAGGCAACAAACCAATATTTTGGCTTGATTTTCCAAGGTGGTGAGCAAGCATGGCTCCAACTGATCAGATCATCTTATGTAGCTAATATAACTTTGGACACCCCCATTTCAAAATTTTGGCCAAGAATGTGGTCACTGCTGTGTATTACACAGATATAAGGACAATCCTGCATGCATCTATTAAAGAATACCCACATATCTTTCACAATTGCTCAAACACACACAACTCCCAACACCCAGGATTATGGTGACACCAATGTCCTCTTAAAGGGAGACTATCAAATTCCTGGATCTGTTACAGGAAGGGTGAGGAAGGCACTCTAATATAACAAGTTAGCACTTAAAGCACAGAAGCACATTTCATTCCTTGGTCAAAGGAATTACCAGGGAACGGATTTGGAATTGACAGGTTACTACATACTCTGTACAGAGACTCTATGTTCTCTCAGGAATTCAGGTCTCCAGTTCATGACCATATTCTTTATAATTGCAAAAACCCTCAAAAACAACAAACAATCACAACACTTAGGTCCTAATAGAGCAAAGTGCGGACCATATTAGCAAAGGCAGATGTCTGAGGCGAACAGTGTGCTTTTAAAGCCTAAGGTTTTTGCTGTTTTAACACAGTATAATTTGCCTCTGGTAAGTTATTCTAGAATTCTACATAAATGCCATTATCAGGCTTTTTTTAATTTCTCTTGGAGTTTGTTTAGGTTCTGACTAAAATCCTTGTCTAAAATCTTTTAAAATGCAGGAATAGCACCTGATATTTTACACTTTGCCAGGGAAAGCCCCAGTCCTGCAACTAGTTCCCTCTAAGCAGACGCAGACCTGCATCTAAGGGTATGTCTTCACTGATGGCAGCAAATTCGCTGTAGTCAGATTGCTCTATCTGGATCGATTGAGCGATCAGTGAAGACCCACTCAATCAATCTGGAAGTTGACACAATAAAACCACCCCCTCAAGTGGCATAGCGCTATGTTGATGGGAACGCATTTCCCATCAGCGCAGGTAAGATGCCACATAGAAGAGAAGTTACAAAGTCGACTGCCACTGAATTTCCAGGTAAGAGTAGACCTGGCCGAAGCAGATTCCCATGGGAACCACGTACAGGAAGCTCACTGAAAGACTCAGGCCAAAATTTGTATTAACATCCCACAGCCTCTCCACTTTTATTTCTCTACCGACAGACCGGGGGAAGAGCATCTACTCTGTCTAAGAGAAAGAGAAAAGAGAACAAACTCTCTTCTCGAAAGTAGAGAGATCAACGAGCTCGAAGAAACCAACGTTCATGCTTTAAATCTCATAACCAGGATAGGTTCTAATCCATAAAGAATATGAACAAACACAGACATAGATGAGTTTGCCCTTTTGACTGAAATATAAACCTGTAAACTGAAATAAACAGAGTTCAGCAGGACCAGTGCAGCCGTCTAGGGTGCAAACGTTACTCTGCGTATGAAGACAATAGCTATTCACCTAACATTCCAAGGCTTTTACCAGAACTTCTATAAATCTGCAGTTGCAGAGGATGATGGAGAACTGGCAGAGGTCCTCCAGGGGTTAACTTGCTTACATTCGCATTTGAGGATGTATTGTTTTAAATGCCCAGATTTTATTAGAAGCAGTTAAGCAGCTGTCTATTAAGTAAGTGGGGAGAAGGAGGAAGGGGCATGGCCAATATTTTAAAATCTATAGTTAGATTAAATACTTTTAGCTGTTGTTACCAATGCTGATTGAAGACCAGCAAGAAGGCTCCTACCAGAGACAATAATAGCCTTCATAACAGCCCTGTATAATGAAGTGATAGTATCACTGCTTTGTTAAAGGTACAAACCAATATCACTGATATAAACCAAGACTCAGTGAAAATATTAGCAATCTAGTTATATAATACTATATATATATTATTTGATATATATGAATCAGGTTTCACACAAAATAAGCTAGGAGCAGAGAGTAAGATAGGCCTATTATACAATGTCAATCAAGCAAATAAACTAGATATTGTAGTGTCTGCAAACTCATTAGATGTCCAAAATATATTTAATAATACAGCATGGCCATATTTCTTGGAAATCCTTGGGATTTTTTTGGAGACATATAAACCCTCATGTTTCAGAGAATAAGCCACCTCAGACTTCTGAGGATTAGGGAAAATCTTCTCTTGTGGAGAGATTATTCTGTAACTGCCTACTGCAAGGTTTCTTGCCCATTCTTCTGAAGCTGCTGAGACTGGCCTGTTAGAGGCAGGAGAGAACCACCACTGGTCTGATCCAATAAAGCATTTTTTACATCTCTAAACAATTCCTTCCTCACATGGATGATACCTCTTTACAAATGAACCAAATTCAATGGCACAAGCCAATCATCAGTACTTGGATGGTTTCATTCTTTCATTCTGTCCCACCAGAAGCATCCAGTCTCCACTCCTCTTTCTGTTTAGCAACAGAACCATTAGCAAGTAAAATTTCAGTATCCTAAAACCGTACATAACTTGTTATAGGTATTAATTTGGCAAGCACCAGAGAAAGATATTAAAATGGAATGGGTGCCCAGTGAAACTGAGAGGGTGCCCTTATGACCTAATGATAGTCTTTTGACCAGCACTATGGTGTATTATCATATGGCACTCATGTTGCTTTGCTCAAGCTCCATTGTAGCATAATCTGGCCCTTCAAATCAATAAAAAAAGCACTGTCCTGAATAACTTGAGCATGCAAGCAATCAACACTTCAGAAGATGTATTTTCCAGGAAAAGAATCAAAACCTTTCAGAAACTGCAGGTAAACTATGGACTTAATCCTTATCTGACTTGGAGAAAATGTTTTAAAGCAGCAATAAAGAAACTTGAAGGTATCTCTGTGAGACACTTCACTGGCAGGAATACAACCTTGAAAGCTAATGGAAAGCAGGTCGCATCAAGTTTATGTCATATAAAGTGCTTAAGTGTGAGAGGAACTGTAACACTAACATGAGTGTGATATAGGACCACAATACTGGATAGACCCTCTCAAACAAAAATTGGGAGTTAATATTGAAGAGTTCAGAAGACATAGGTAGACCTATGACACCTAGTAGGCTAAAAAGAATTAAATTGGCATCCACAGATCAAAGTTGGCAGTGCAAGGCAAACTAAAGGTTTCTTTGTTTATGTTCTGTGGAAGTGCCCTAAAGTACTATGCCCTAAAGTATAGAGAGGGTGGAGCTAGGCTGTTCTCCATGGTAGTAGATGGCAGAACAAGGAGCAATGATCTCAAATTGTAGGTTGGATACAAAGAAAAGGTTTTTCACTAGGAGCGTGATGCGGCACTGGAATGGGTTACCTATGGAGGTGGTGGAATCTCCAGCTTTAGAGGTTTTTAAACTGCGGTTTGACAAAATCCTAGCTGGGATGATTTAGCTGAGGTTAGTCCCTCTTTGAGCAGGGGGTTGGACTAGATGACCTCCTGAGGTCCCTTCCAACTCTAATATTCTATGATGATTCTATGAGTACTACGGAATGACAAGTCAACTTTGCTTTACACACTGATACAAAATTATTGAGTCTCTTGTTTTTGGAGACTGCATTAGTTTAGATAGGCTAACATTTAAGAGAAGCTCTGGTTCTTAATTCTCGCGCAGTGCGGACAAGCAAGGGCACCAAATGCCATGCGTTTATGCAACAGCTCTTCAGAAATTAGAAAATTAGAAATTGCAAAATCTGAAAGATGGCATTACAAATCTGATATATACTATTGATGCTGTCTGAAATGATTCAGTAGGATGGCACTTTTTTTTCCCCCCTTGATAGAATCTTTAACCGAGATAACTAGATATTAGCTTACTCCTCTAGATGCTTGCAGTATCAAGAGATATCACTTCTATCTTGACAGAGTTGAGTAATAGTCAGTTGCTTTCTGTCATAGCTTGGAAACGCAGTTAGACTGTAGGATACGGATTCGGTGTAGAGGAGTGGTAGAGATGGTCAAGATATATATAGCCAAGGACTCAGCTGGGCCTAAATTCTGCAGCAAGCCACCATGGTTTCTGTTAGGTGCAGATGAGGCAAATGAAAACTCTGAGGCCAGTTCTGGTCAGTTAAAAAGTGAAGATTTTTACTAAACTAAATATGGAAAGCATAACAATCAGTACAATATGCCTTCGGATGTTTATTTTTTCAGTCAATTCAATTTATGTTTCGCTGCCCCACATTTTTCACCTTCAGCATGCTGCAGAATTTTGTACTGACAATGCACAACAGCACAGAAAGGCTGTCACTGAGGAAGCTGGGTGTTTTGACAGCTGGGTAAGGGACAGTGGAGATTTCTGCCCCAGGAAGCAGTTTGGTGTTCAGTATACCAACAAAACAGTTGAAAATGGCAAGCAGATGCATATCTTTTTTCCTGGCTCCCCTTGTGGGATGGATTAGTGTAGTCTCTAAATTGTGGCCAGGGGGACTTGAACTCCTTTACCTTTCTCTGCAAAAACTGACAGCAACCAGGTGCCTACTGCCTCCATCCATGTTAAATAAGCACATTGGCTAAATATCTCTGGTAAAATGATTAGCAGTGAAGTAGTTAATAATGCTGACATTCAGATTGCTTCCACTGGGCTTCACCTTTAATGCTCCCGTGAGAAAGCTGGGGTAGCTCACACTTACTGTTCCCTATTGTTTGCAGACTTGGGAGGACACTGCTCCATCAGTTTACACTTTGTTCATGTGCTCATGTTTTCCTCTGCAGCCTTACAGGCTACAATTTTTGGTTTTTTAAATGAGAGTGCAGATTCTGTAACACACAGTAACAGGACAATAGACCCTTCAACAGCAAACAGTGTGGAGCATTATTGTGGGATCTTAGGTGGGGTGAAAAGGTGTCTTTTTTATTCAGCACTGATTTCAGCAGGACACGCATAAGGTCAGCAGAATAAGACTGCAATCTAGTAAAGTCTGGTACTTGCAATGCTCTGTATATAGGAATACCTTACAATGTCTTTCTACTCCCTCAAAGATTCATAGAGATGGTCCTCACTTTGCTGCCAATAGGGGCACAGAAAGTCTCCATGCCCAGGTCTTAAGAGTTCTTGAGGGCTGTGACCTTTTGCTTGTTGATTTTAACCATTTTGCTTGTGGATGACAAGCTGAACAAGCCCTTCAAATCTCACCTTTGTTACAATGCAATGGTCCACCCAGATGAAGAAAATTCCTATTGGGAAAAGCTAAGCATAAAACACAAGGGTGTTCTGACCACAGTGGAGTTAAACAAACAGTACCATGCTTCATCAAAGTCCATGAAGTAAAAATATGGGGTTAGATTTATTTACACTTTGTTAAAAGTCAAGGAAAGCTGCTTTTTCCTTGAAAATGTCACTGAGGGGGTGGAGGAGAGAAAAAAGAAAGATAAACAAGAAAAACAAATCAGAATCAAAGGGAGGAGTTCATTTGAACAATTACATAACTGAACAAGACAGGGAAATGTCAGCTAAAGTGGATGATAACTAGGTCATAGGATAATACACTGAAGCATTCTGAAAAGAAATGTTTCAGTGAAGAAATACTTAAGTGGAGAGGCTCACTATTGCAAATTACATCCAGTTAAGTAAGCGCAGTCCATCAGATGGTCAGCTGTGGCAACTGTCTGTGGCTTTTACATGGGAAGTCCTAGAAACTAAAAGCATACAATATAGCCTATAGAGATTACCATTACTAGGATGGCAAAAGTACTTCACATGTATAAACATCATAGTCCTAGCGTTAAAAAAAATGGACTTAATGGAACTAGATCAGATCTTATGGCTGTTAATCTTCTTTCTATTAACTTTGACCAAAGAGAGAAAAAATCCACTAAAATTTTTAAAAGAGTATTAAAAATTTTGCCCAAGGGTCCAAATAACTTATTTCCCCAAGACCCTTCCCCTACAAGGAGGCATATGAGAGTGCCTCTGGCTACTGTTTGCTTTAAAATATCTAAAATGGTTAAACCCAATATATTATATAATCCCATCCATTCTGAGAATGACTGGGGATACCCCTGAGACCTTTGGGCACCTGTAGTGCACCATGAGAATGAAGCGGAGAACTCTGCTTAACCAGCATCAGAACAACAAGGTGCACATTAGGACAGAGAGATAAAAGAAGGCCACTAACTTGCACTTCAACATTTAGTTTAGACTTTTATAAAGTTATTGTGTGTCATTAAATTATAACTGTTTTCTTCTTTGACTCCAACTGAACTAGGAATATGTTTGGAATCTTGTTTCTTGTATTAGACAAAACCATGAACTGAAATATATTTAACCTTTGTGGGAATATCTTGCACAATTTAATAGAAAACTGTAATCTTTCTACAGGTTTTCTTTTTAATTATGGAAGAGAATGTAATGAAAAATTAGATACCTGGCACAGAATTCTATGCTATTCCAAAAGCAAACGAACAAATAAAACTATAGGATAGCTATTATTCTCTACTAAACTGTTTTTATAATGATTTCTATACAGCCTGATTTAATTTTTATTGAACCCTACTGATTTCATCTCTATTACATTCTCTATAGCCTTTCCATAGGGAAATGGTTTGAGATCCATTAGCAGAATACATGCAGAGAAAATGCAAACAAAGGCATTTTAAAATATGACTAAATGGTTTTTAATGTGCCAAGACCCAAGATTTGGGTTCATCACAGACGTTGTCAGTGTTCAGAGGAGTCGGATAGAGATATTTGTTCACTCCCTTTCTTATTTAATTTTATAACAAATACTGCACTATAGATGTTGAAAGGATTTCCCTAGAGTCAAGGGACATCTCATGTGCTTCTTGCTCAACCGATGCCTATGTAAATGGCCTCACCTGGGTGAGCAGAGTGTTTAAAACCAGGACAATCAGTGCTAAAAGCATGAGTCTATTGATTGAATTTAAGGATTATGGAATCATAGAATCATAAGGCTGGAAGGGACCGTGAGAGGTCATCTAGTCCAGTCCCCTGAACTCATGGCAGGACTAAGTATTATCTAGACCATCCCTGACAAGTGTTTGTCTAATCTGCTCTTAAAAGTCTCCAGTGATGGAGATTCCACAACCTCCCTAGGCAATTTATTCCAGTGATTAACCGACAATTAGAAAGGTTTTCCTAATGTCCAACCTAAACCGCCCTTGCTGCAGTTTAAGCCCACTGCTTCTTGTCCTGTCCTCAGAGGTTAAGAAGAACAATTTTTCCCCCTTCTCTTCGTAACAAACTTTTATGTACTAGAAAACTGTTATCATATCCCCATCAGTATTCTCTTCTCCAGGCTAAGCAAACCCAGTTCTGTCAGTCTTGCCTCATAGGTCATGTTTTCTAGACCTTTAATCATTTTTGTTGCTCTTCTCTGGATTTTCTCCAATTTGTCCAGATCTTTCCTGAAATGTGGGGCCCAGATTAAGGCTTCACCAGCATGGAGTTGAGTGAAAGAATTACTACTCATGTCTTACTTACAACACTCCTGCTAATACATCCCAGAATCATGTTCGCTTTTTTGGCAACGGCATTACACTGTTGACTCATATTCAGCTTGTGGTCCACTATGACCCGCAGATTATGCCATCAACTGGAAGCGGTAGCAGACTTCTAAACCTCTTTATAGAGCAACCACCAGAGGACAAAGACCCAAGCTCCTACCACATGTGGCCACAAGTTCCTCTTGGATTACTGACCATCAATTCTAATTTAAAAAAGTAGAAACAGTACAATACTACAAATACTCCAATATCCATACTCCAAATACAGTTTTCAGACAAATGGTGGTCACTTGCTGGAAAAAAAGACCACTTATGTTCCTACTGGGGCTTGACTATCCCTCAGTCTGGAAATTGAGAGCACCAGGTGTCTCATCTGAAATCAAATACCTGACATCAATGCAGGAAGTCCTGAGGCTTACCAGAGACTTCAGTAGTCAGATCTTTGACTGCCAACATCCCCTCTCCCACCCTCCATCCACAAAGAAACCCACCCAAAACAAACATTTATGTTTTCCACTCTAAAATGTCATTACAAATTTTATATGGCAATCACATCGAGGGAACACTGGAGATGGTACAAAACCACATCTCAATTTAATAGCTTCCTCTCCTTTATTATACTTCAGGAATATTTATAAGGGCTATCAATGGTAAATGAACTATTGATCTCAAGATTAAGATTCTGGCTGTAAATCCACAAAAGGAGGGAGGAAGAGACTATTTCCCGAAAACAGATCCAAAAAAGTAGTTCTGATCTCAGCAGATGTTTAGATGCAGGTTGGACACAATATTATTGCTCCATTAAATCTGGATTTCAGTAAGCAAACTAACAGTCTGGGGTTTCTCAGAAATTTCAGTTGATACTTGAGGGTGGATGGGTGAAATGGGAAACAAGCTGTATATAACAGCAATTGCCTTCCTGTGAGCAGAAATGGGTGACAATACCAACCAAGTAAGCTCTTTCCTCCTACATCACATCAATTCCAAAAGCCCAATATGATTCCATCAGAGCTGTGCTGGAAGTCTTGATTCAGCAGAACTGAACTGTAATGTTAAAATATTATGGAAAAATAGAACTGCTGTGTGGGTGTCCCAAAGCCACTTTCTGAATATTAATTGCTTGTACATATTGAAACTAATTGTCTCTACAGTGCTAAAATGTTCTAGCTCCCAATTAAGGAAAAGTGACTCCCACATTCCAATTTTAGTTTGACCTTTTGTTTCATTTGCTAGAAACGGAAAAATTTTCATTTAATTTATTTAGTCTCTCCTGAAATCAGAGGCAGATAAAGAGTTTCTAGTCACATTTTACAAAATCATACTTGTTCCTAGGCCTAGCGAAAGAACTTGTGACTCAAGTGTTAGCATGAAATACATATGGTTATGATTTTTAAAAAGTGATTTTAGGTGCCTCGGTTGTTTTGAGACACCTTAAAGAAATTGTCAGACTGGAGTGCTCAACACTTTCAGAAAATCAGGTTCTTTTTGAAATCTCAGGATGAACACCCCAAAACTGAGTTTCACAAGAATCACTAGCCACTTTTGAAAACTTGGACCATGTTAAAAATTCAGAACAAATATTGCCGATGTACATGCAGTTGGAGATGTGCATGCATAACAATGGCAGAATTCAGGCCCCATGTGTTCAGCATCTTCAACTCTTAGTGACCCCTTGAGGGAGCTTGGGGTACTCAGGAGCTTCCTGCCAAAGTCTTTCAGGACGTTGCGGGTTTGGGCAGTGTTATCATAAAGGCAGGTGAGATTGGAAAACCTGCAAGTCTCTGAAAAATGTGTCATGATTTATGCAATTATAACCTAAAAAGCTTGAGAGAAAGAGGGTTGAATGCTTAGGGCACAAGCTTAGGACTTAGGAAACCTGGGTTAAGTCCCTACTCCACCTCACCTTTCATGTGTAACTTTGGACAAACCATTCAGCCTCGCTACGCTTCAGTTCTCTAACTGTACAATGGGAATAATGGCACCACCCCATCTCACAATGGAGTTGTGAGGATAAATATGTTACAGATGCAAGGCACTCAGATACGATGGTAATAAGAGCCATAAAAGTCCTCTGGATTCCTAGTGTTGCTGCAATTCTCTTTTCCTTCCATCCCCCAAAGCTATCTCATCAGACTCACCATGAAAGTAGCTCTTTCATTCTATATACCACTGAGGTTTCCTTTTTGCTGCATTTTATAAATAAAGCAACATATAAAAACAGTCATTTTCCTAGTCTCACCAGAGATACACATCTGGACTAACAAAGATTATTGCTAAAAATAAACCTTAGCTTCACTGCATGCTGTAGGGGTTAGGGACCTGGAGAGAATGTCAACCATTTCAGATTTTTAATTTTCTTTATCTGAGTTTATTTACTGAAATAATTGCTGCTGAGTCTCTTTAGATCAATAGGCTGAAATTGGAAGAGACATGTCTAGTGATACAAGCTACTGACGTTATGTCACAAACTATGCCCGATGAAATGAGACTCAAATTCATTACTCTCATTAAGTGCCTCAAAGGGATATTCTAATGGCATGATGAACACTGGGGAGAAAAACTGCTTCAGCATTTACCAATTGCACTGCTCTCCTTTTCAAATACAGAACTGTAAATCAGAAGTTGAATCTAACAATTTTCTTTGGATTAATAGAAGATGTTTTATTTATTGCTCCTAAATGGCAACCTGGTTTGTGTTTTCTGTTGTTGCTTTTTATCCTGTGCTATGCCTAATAGCCTTGTTGAGGCTGTGAAGAGTTTTTATGCTGATATTACAAAAATGCCTCCAAAAAGCTACAGCTTATTTTGAAGTACAAAGCGTCTGCTCTGAGAAGCTGCAGCATCTGTTTTAGATCTTCATTTTTATATTTAGAAGCAGTGCATCTTCATGGATCAAACACAGCCAACTAATCCAACAACCCACCTCCAACCACCTTCTGCAAGTTAGTGTCAACCGATGCTCTCCCTTCAGTCACTCAGTTGGGTTTCATCTCACCTTCTAGTGGCCCTCTCAGTGACCCATCGTGTTAACAGATCCCAACACCTACACTGCAATATACTGTGACCAGCCTGGCTCACACTGTCAGATTTAATCTCCCTTTAAGTGGTTTGCTGCCAAAAGCTCAGCTCAGCATCAGGATGCAAGGCTGTCAGCCTCCCACACCCGTCCAAAGTGCTTTTTCTTTTCTGGGTCACAAGATGCGATGAGTGCTCAATGCTACATGTGTACTAAAACTAAAATATACAATAAAATCAGGGCAGTCAACGAAGCATGCTATCTAGTGCAAAGCTTGACCCATTTGGTCAGGCTCTTCTCAGACTGTTCTGTTTCTGTCTACTGGCTCTGCTTCCAATCCAGTGCCCACAGACAGCAAATAAACCGCATGAAAGACATTACAGTCAGCCTTCTATTTTGGAGTTGTGCCACCACTCGAAGGAGGGCCAGCATGCCAAATGCGCTGTGTATTCAAATATATTTCACCTGCAATGGCTACATATGGCACGCGCATGGCACGGATGCTGCATCACTTCTATTTCGTAAGGGATACGATGCTATTTACCACATGCAACATGCTGCTGTACGCAGCACAGGCCAGTGCAGTGTAACTCGATCGGATGTGTCATACTCAATGCATGAAACATTCAAACAAAACAAACTACAAAACAAATAAAGAACCAGACCAAAACTCTGCTCCACGAGTTAAAGGAATGGGGTGTGGGGCAACTGTGCAAAGCTCTGTATCCTGTGCTCCTGCTGGCTTAGAGAAGCTGAGCTTCCTCCACAACTCCCCCTCTTCCCTGGCTGGTGCAGTGAGAATTCCCCTTCATTTTTCAATCCCCTACAGGTGAGTATAAAGCAGACTAAGAGCCTGCAGGACTCCCAATCTCTTCCAGTTGAACCCTCCACCCTTAGAGGTTTTTAAGGCCTAGTTCCACAAAGCCCTGGCTGGGATGATTTAGTTGGGGTTGGTCCTGCTGTGAGCAGGGGGTTGGACTAGATGACCTCCTGAGGTCCCTTCCAACTCCAATCTTCTATGATTCTATGAAGAGCACTGTTTTCTGAGTGATATTTGGCAGGGTTTTGAAATACAGGTATTTAGATCAGTGGAAATAGAGAAGGAGCTCCAATCCAAGGGGCAGTTTTGATGGAGGGGAAAGGGAACTAGAAAGAGTGAATTCTCAGCATTTCCCATCAGGTTGGCTATGCGGCTTAGAAGCAGCACTGGGACATGGAAGGTCAGTGGTGGGGATGGATCTCAGGACCCTTTTTTTGCTCCTGGCCATTAAAGCTGAAGTTTGACATGAGGATGATGCTCTTGAGTTCCATGAGAGGAAAGGTGAGAGACCCAGCTTTGGCCAAATACCCTAAAAGCAGCACCAGCACCACCAAATAAATATGATAATCTTCCTATATCTCTGCAGACTGCAGATTTAACCTTCGCAGAGAAAAATGGCTCTATAGAGTGAAAAAGAAAGCATGACTGAAATGGAGGTATGAGATATGAACAGAGAATTCATGAAAGTAAGCCCATTCCTGAAAGCACTTGTTCTAGCCCCAACCCCCCACCCCCCGCTCTTTCTTTAAAAAGGACTATGAAGGGAAACAGAACATACATCGAGCTGCCAGGATACCACAGTCTACTTAAAACATCTGTGATCTAAATAAAGAACGTCTTTTCGATTTAGCAAATTAATGTACGTAAAAGATAGTTTCAAAAGTTTAAATGGAATAGAGTAAAATTGCTTTACCTGAGCCGTTTTTGCCCTTCTGCCTTGCATGCTGTTGCTGTGGCTGATTTGTAGGTTGGTGGCACCTTCTGAAAGGCAGTGAGATTTCCTACAAGGGAGTGTATTATAATTATTGTAGGAAGGCGTATCCTCTGCTATAGTTGACGCCATCTTATGGTTTCCAATATCTGGAATATCAGACACTAAATTCCGACAGTAACTCCCAAAAGTGTTTCGTGGGCCTCCATTTATTGTAGCACTTGAGTTTTTTGGAGAATACAAGTCACTCATAGAATTGGCACGTTGGCAGGTGAGCAGCTGTTGGGGACAGTTGCTTGCCTCTGTGCCTCGAATCTCCTCACCATCCTTCTCCTCAGCAGAACCTAAGATTTCTTCATTGCTTGTTAAATGTTCTTGACTGAGGTCAGACAGTGAAAATTCCAAGCTGTCCTCCCGCCAGATGTCTGCAGATTTTGAACGCTTTTTCTTGAAGCTTGCAGACTCCATGAAAGTTGTCCCATTTGTTGCATACTGATGCTGTCTGCCATCTTCTTCAGCCAAAAATGAAGTCTCATCCCCATAAAGTCTGCTTTCTTCCGTGTCTGGCATGCTGTGCACTGAGGCTGCGGTGAGAACTGTGCTACTGTCCACGCTAGGAGTGACAGAAGAATCAGTGTGGTAAGAAACAGGCCTCAAGCCTCTATCCACTCTATCCACCCACATAGGGCTTCCAAAGTCCTCTAAATTGGCTTCTTGGTTAAAAGGCTCCAGGCCATTTTCTGCCAGGGACTGGGGGATGCTAGGTGTACTGCTTGATCGGGTGCTCACTTCTGAGTTCCTATGGATAATCTTCCCTGAAGAAGCATGCCTGGTCCGTCGAGAAGTTTTATTTGAAAGGCGAAGTGAGCGTGATGTGTGCTTCCGTCCCAGGCTGGCATGCTTGTCTCCATATAACGCGTGCTCTACATTTTGGCTTTCTGCGTTTCCCATGGTTTTAAAGTCTGCAAGATTAAAAATCAGGAAACGTTAAACTTTCAAATAATATATAAATCTCTCTCTCTTTCTATATATATATATAAAATATGCCTGTCAGTAGCTCCCACAGACTGTATAAAGGAAAGAGACTGTTTCCTAAAAGGAGTCTAGACTCTCTCATCCAAAAGTAGTACTAAAAAGTACACGTCATCATGCGCATGGATCTACCTACATCTACTGAAATGTGTTACAACTTCTATTGGAACTAACAAGAATTATTTTAAAATTGATGATCAATGATACAATGTAATCAGTGGTACAACATCCATGGTGAACTCAAATACAATGCAGTTACAAGGTGTGAACTCAGGGCCTCAGCTATGTTGAGGTAAATCAAGAATAACTCACTGAATCCAGGGGTTCCATCAGTGTAGACTGGAGGAGAATCCAGCCCTGAATGTGGTTTTGAGTGTGAGCCAATTTATAATGAAAGTTAATTGGTAATCTCAGTTTTATACACAGCAGTTAAATCTATTAAAGTTAGTTAATCCTCAGTGCGACACTGGCCAATAATGTAAGCTGTAAAAATTAAAGTCCTATTGTAAGTGATGAGGTGCCAAACAGAAACGGATAAGTGCCTTTATCTGTGATTTCACTGTTTGGTTATGAACTTCATTTTGAAACATGAAAAAATAGATAAAACGACTATTCACCAGCAAGCTAATAGTGGGCTTTGTTTCTGGAATCACATCCAGTCAAAGGACATGAATCTGACACAGAGTACAATGAAAAAAGCCACATTCTGACATCACTAGACATGATTCAGCTTACATAAATTGCCTGTCTTGTTTCCAGTCACTCTGTAACAGGGTTGTGATATCTACAACCCTAGGCAGGGATGCAGCTTTCTTCTGTTATCCTACCCTGTTAAGAAGAGTTAGAAATTTGTATAAACCTTCTGAGTCAATCTGCAGAGTTACTGTGGCAAGAGACGCTTGTTAACCCCACCAGGGTCCTGGATATAAAAGAGGTGGAAGTGATGCACTGGAGGAACTAGGGAAAGAGTTCCTTCAGATAACTCTAGGAACAGCCAGGCTTGGGAAGAAAGGTCAAGCTGAGGTTTATGTTCTGTTATCTGTTCTTGAAAAAATTTACCCCACACTTAGGAGCCCAAGGAGTAAACCTGGTAGCCCAGGAGAAAAATATGAGTGTTTCCATGCCCTCTCAAAATTATGATCCTGTCTTTTCAAGGGATAAAACAATTGTGTGTGTGTGTGTTGTTTATCGTATGCAGTATTTTAATTGCAACATATTGCAATCAATTTTCTGTGATGACAGCTCATTCTCAACCTTTCCATACTGGAATTCCATTTCCATACCAGACTCCCCTCCCTCTGAAGCAGGACCCCTCTCATTTAGCCATATGGAATTGCAGGGTGGTCGCACTCTCCTGACATCTGCTCAGGACCACCAAGGTGAGAACTCATGCTCTACACTAAAAGAACAGAGAATTACATATATTTAGGTTCCTGCCAGAGGATGGTTAAAGGGGAGAGATTCTATAGTTCTACTCTTTGAGCAACAGCATATGTTATTGGAAGAAATAATTTAATGGAGCCCATTTGTAATTACCAACACCACTACTGGCCTCAAGAAATTAAATTGCAATTCAGCAGAGCAACACATTCTACCAGCAAATTCTAAGGAGACCTTCATTTTCTCATTGAGGCCCATAGCTCATTCTAATGCTTTGTGTTATCAATGATTGCAAACTTTTTGTTCTAAGCCAATCCTTGCAGCAGGAAATAGAAAAATGATCACTAATGTTCACACAATCTTGCAGACTGGTGCTTCCAGGCCATTCCTTCTGAGAGGGAGCATGGTCTGACAGGGAGTCAGATGGAAAGCAGGTCAATTTCTAGGCCTAACAACCTTGACAAGGTTCCTTTATGATAACATTAGGAGTGACCTTTCAAAGTCATACCTGGAGTGGTAGCTACATGATTCCCATTGACTAAGGGGAAATTTTGTGGATAAATACCTGCACAATGCTTTAAGAAACAGGGTCAAAGGTCCCTAATAAAAGCAAAAGAAAATGCAGCATTCAGACTAACAGATTATCCTTAATTTGCCTCAAAATAACAAAACACACACACGCAAAAAAAAAAAGCAAGCCTAGATGTGTGCTTCATTACATCTAGGCAAGCTTTAGACCATTTTTTTGCTTCTATAAATTTTAAAGCCTCATCAATAATTAAATATACTGTTGTAGTTAGTTTTCTTTGGGTTCTTTTTAGTATGTGAGATGCTGTACCACAGTTTTTCACTCTATGTAGAATAGTAAACAACAACAGTAACTCAGATTCCACTATATGGTTACATGGTCACTGTGCTGGTAATGGGACCTGTACAAATCTGCTGGTACAAAAACTGAATTAGGAGACTTCTCAGCATCTTCTCCAAAAAATGGTAAAAACTACTTTACCTGGGTTGGAACCGGGCTCCTGGAGAGCCACAAGGACAGAACAGTTGCCTCTTGTCTGTGGTTCTACCAGTGCCCTTGCAAACACAATGGGCTAAATTCCTTCTTGGTGTAATTCAACTGTAAGTCCGAGGAAGAATTTGCCCCACACAGCCTGATTCATTTTTCACGTAGACTGGTGTAACTCAATGAAGTCAACAGACTTATAGAAGACTTAGACTGATGTAAGTAAGACCAAAATCAAAACCAGAAAGGAACAATTATAGTAAAATTGTAACAGGGTAATAGCATTGTGTTCAGCACAGATAATCTCTGTTTTAAATTAAAAAAGAAAAGTAGCTTTTCTGGCCAGCAGCAAACAGTCAAGTATGTCTTAAAATACAAAATCGTACAAAATTAAATATAAAAATAAAAACACAATCACAAAGAAAATGGTGTACAACTATTTATAGAGAGAAAACACAATTCTCTAAGAGGCATCACAGGACCAAGAGGTTCTGGTTTTGAGGGAGCTACATTACACTTAAGAAAAACAGTAAATGATGCCTAGATAGCAGGATAAGAGGGTTTTTTTATTATTATTCCTAAAGGCAGTGGGTTTCTCTGTTATAAGGATGTGCCATACTTTATTCTATCAGACGTTCATAGAATGAATATGATTGTGTATACGCAGTCACCATCTGAATACACAGTATTAGCTACTGCACAGAACCTACTTAACCCCATATAGATTATACAGAAAGGACTGAACCAATTCTGATACTTGTTCACACTAATTCTGCTCTAGGTTCTTTCTACGTTCTCTGGGGTTGGACTTTTTTGCAAATATTTTAGAAAACGGTCAAAATGTGAGCTAGTATGCTTTTGAATTTTCTTATACAATTAACTAGGTCCATAGTTGAGTCACGTTTTAGTTATGGCTTGCTAAAAATCTGTGTGGCCGAAAGGGGGATGGATATGACCAAAAACATTCTGACATCTTAGTATCTAAAATAAACATGACCAAGTGAATTAAACCACATGGAGTGAGATCTCAGATACATTAAAGTGAATGGCAAAGCTCCCATTGACCTCTATGCAGCCCGAGCTCTGGGACCCTCCCACGTCAAGGGTCTTAGAGCTTGGGCCCCAGTCTGAGCATCTACACCAAAATCAAAGAGCCCCTTAGCCTGAGTCATCTGGCTCATGCCAGTTGTGAGTTTTTAATTGCATTGTAGATATGCCTTATGAGGCCAGGGATTTACCCCAGGGTTAGGAAAACAAATGCACTCAGCAGTAGAGCCAATTTTAGCTCAGTGTATGTTAAAATGATAGTTATCAACCGCTGAAGAACAGGGTTTATTATTTAAATTGATTCTTAAGAGTTAGTGTTATTCTAGATTGTTCTGATCTAGTTAGGATTGAACACAAATGTTAGATACATTATCTTTTATTTCCAAAACCTTTAAATGCAACTCAGATAGCACAAAGGTGCCTTTCGTCTTTGAAGCGTGGGTCTAAAACAGCTCTCACTTCTAAGCCTTGTAGACAGAAATCTCTAGGGGAAAGGTTTTTGCCATACTGATTTTAGAACGCTTGCTAACGACAGTTTCATTTAAAAGGATTTCCACTGGCTGCAGAAGCAGATCTTTACACAGTTCTCTTCCCCGTGACCAAGAAAGGAAACCCCCATTTTGTTGTTATTTTAAGAAGAATAAGGATTTTGAAGTTCAGTACATGATTGAAAAGAGCATTTCTCCTCTAACTAAAGACACAGATCTGCAGAAAAGCCAGAAAGTTCTTAGCACCACTCAGAGTACGGAGACTCAACCCCCAGACACCAGCTGGCCCAAGAAACAAAGCAAGTGGACGCATAGCACTCTGTCAGTTCAGCAAATGAATGTTATGTGCCACACAGGCCCAACATAACATAAATAATGGACACAATCATGTAAAATTTAAAACAAACAAAAAAAATTTGTCAAGAAAAGTAATAGAGGATCGACCTATCTGCGAGCAAAACAGATGGCTACAAAATGCTTTCATGCAAGGAGTAATGCATTTTCTACACAGATAAAAGCACAGGACCTGCACTAATGGTTTTCTTAGCATTTGCATCCTTGGGAATAGGAACACAGATATTCACAGGAATGTATACCAATCCATTTCACATAATGAAAAGCATGTGCTAGATACTGGCAAGTAACGCCATGCTCCCAAGTAAGGAGCTGACCACTGTCTGTTTAGTTGATGTACACTTGGGTTTTACTTAACAATGACAATCTCCAAATCCTGCGGACCATTACTCACATGATTAGCCCTTAGTCACTGCTCAAGTAAGTAACGACGACTTAAATAGCCTGTTCCTAATCCCACTGAACTCAATCAGAGCAGGGTCTGACCTCAAGTAAGTGTAGGCAGGACTGGGCCAGGTTAGAATAAACTGCATTTGAAGTATTCATAAAACAACCTGTCTCAAAACTAGAACATGAGTTATTAATGGGACTTATACACAACATTGAGAGGGCAAGAGCTGCCATGGTTAGTTTACTCACTAAATCAAAACATTCCTGCTTGAGAACTATACACGGTAGCAACAGGATGCCACATATATCAATGGTGACATGTCTCAATGTTTAAAAACAGCTGTAAAGCAGAGCCAGAGAGTGCAACATGTCAAAAACGTGTTTCAAATTTTTTTTCCAAAGCTAACAAAAGATTGAGGCACACAGAACATGTCACAAATAAAAACAATTGTAAAGTGTTGTTATAATTATTATTGTTATTATTTTGGAAAAACAAAACATAAAACTGATGGTACAAGCAGAATTTCAGAAAAAGCATATTTTCTACAATAAACCTCTAGAAGAACAATGCTCCCTGCAAACTAACTGCATTAGACAGAGAAATAAAACTGTAATGGAATTGCTGAGTTCTCCTTGGATTAGTCTAAAATAAAATATTGCTACATATAAAGAAGATCGTTTTCTAGATGTTACTGGCTTAAGTCCCATTTCAGAATTCCATTTTCTCTCAATACACTAATTTTCCTTTCTCTCCTCTTTCTCCTTTTCCCCCAATAAAATAGTCATAACAGCAATTACAGAAAATAAACCTAATTTAATAACTTGCAAGTTTTTGACAAACTGAAATTTTAGACTGCAGAAGACAAGATGAAATTTATTAACTTCCAAGTTAAATTTGCAGCACCTCACAAGACAACAGATTGCAAATTTAAAATTAGATTCTGGTAGGAGGTCTTGGTAACAAATCTCTATTTTTCTCCTGGAGTTTGAGCTTGGAGGTTGTGAAAACTAGAACAATGATGAAATCACCAACAAGCACTTATTCTAAAGAAATGAACTTTTAGTAAATTCTGCCAGCCAACAAGAAAGAATTTTACTCAACTCACAAAACCCACATATAATGAGAACAGCTTACAACAGTAACTAAAAAAGAATACACACATTTTACTGCAATCAAAAGATTTTTTCAAGAGATTAGAGTTCCAGAGTAATCTTATACCTTTTAGTTTCTCAGAAACTGCAACAGAATATTTCATTGTTTTTAAATAAGAGCTTTTTAGCCAGACATTTCTTTTCGTAATCCACTTTAAATATGTTAAAGCATGGGATGTACTCCAAAAAGGCCCTGCAGGCAACTCAAAAGCAGGGGGAGGGAGGGGGAGGGAAGGGAGGAAAGGATGTCATCAGTAGCTGCTTGATAGAAATTCTAATGCTTTTGTATTGCTCAATGAGTGTCACCATAAACCACATGCAATTTCTCCAAATTTTCCCCTCCCACCAACCACACAGAACACAACAAACTCCTAAAGAAAATACATAGACACATGTACCTTACAAGGCAACAGTGGAATCCAACGCAACTTTCCCCAAGAGAACTGTGGCATTTAGATGTATAGAATTGCAAATGATATCAGAATGAACAGTTATTGGAACCACAGAATCTGTCAGCACCTGCCACTCAGTGCCTCCATTACTGTCTCGTCGGAGTCTATGAATATATGCCAAAAACCTGGTGAGAAAGAGGGGAGAAAAAAGGAAACAGACAAAGGATTAGCAAAAATGGTTATAAAGGAGGACATTTTCTGTCAAGTCCTATTTTCATCACTTACCTAAGAAACATTATATTCTACAGTTATTAAATTCTGTGTTTAAATTATATATATAAATCTGGCAAGAGCAGAATAACTGAAAACCTCATTCTAACACTTTATGAATCCAAACTGGCGGAATACACCCCATTAATCTTCTTACCACATTTTATAATAAAGAATCTTATAGAAATTGACAAGAGACTGCTCAGGGCAAAAAGAATGCTGGATCTCAGTAACAGATGAGAAAAAAATACATTTGTACTGGGTTTTCTGGTTGGCTGGTTGGTTTTGGGGGAGGGAGGCTTGGAGAGAAAAGCAATTAAACAAGGTGCCCCATAAAAGATACGCAACACTCTCCTCAGAATTCTGTACGTGGCTGATTTGCACTTCTTTCTGATTACAATTAGGCTAAAGAAGGGGTCTTGACTCTGAAACAACTGTGGCAACATGTTTTTTTACACTGACAAAAGTTCAATCTAACAGATTACTAAAATGGAAAGCAATATAAGCACTGATCTAATTAACTATTGTAGAAAGGAGTCAGACAGAGATTATAGAAAATTTACAAACACAGAGTATACTGTGTGGTACTTTATACACACTAAAGGAACAGACTAGGACAGTGGCTCTCAACCTTTCCAGACAACTATACCCCTTTTTGGAGTCTGATTCCTCTTGCATACCCCAAGTTTCACCAAACTTTAAAACTATTTGCTTACAAAATCAGACATACAAATACAAGTGTCACAGCACACTATTACTGAAAAATTGATTACTTTCTAATTTTTACCATATAATTATAAAATAAATTATCTGGAATATAAATATTGCACTTACATTTACTTACTTACAGAGTGGTATAAACAAGTCATTGTCCATATGAATTTTAGTTTGTACTGACTTTGCTAGTGCTTTTTACATAGCCTGTTCTAAAACTAGGCAAATCTCTAGATGAATTCATGTATCCCCTGCAAGATCTCTGCATACCCCAGGGTACGTGCACTCCTGGTTGAAAACCACTGGTTTTGCACACATTTACACAAGTGAGTAATCCTAAAGTTACTTTTGTGTTTGTGTATGTACATGCATGGACACAGAATCGAACTCCTAGACTGTGTCTTGGCCTGATGCCATTTAAAGTTCATTAAAGTGTTCCTTAGGCTACACTACAGACCTTACAGTGGCACAGCTGTACCACCGCGGCTGCACCACTATGCAAACTCTAGAATTCGCCAGCTAGCATAATTAAACTACCCCCAACGAGTGGCAGTAGCTATGTCGGCGGGAGACATAGCACTGTCTACACAGGCACATTTGTCGGTGAAATTTATGTCAGCCAGGGCGTTGTTTTTTTCACACCTCAGACTGACAAAAGTTTTACTGACAAAAGTGCTAGTGCAGACAAAGCCTTAGGCACTAGCATAAGTCTACACTGCAGCTGAGAGCAAACTGCCCAACCTAAGCAGACAGAGACTCAGGCTATCTTCCCAAGCTCAGACCCAGGGTGGGTTGCGTGGGCTTCAGAGCCTGGGGTTGTCACCCGAGCCCCAATGTCCACACTGCTATTTTCAGTACACTAGCTCAAGCCCCGATGGCATGAGTCCATCTACCCATGCTGGAAGGCTCTTCCCAGCTGCGACAGAGAGGTACCCTTAGGGACCAATCCCGTAAGATGCTGAGTACTGTAAATTCCTTGGGAGTTTTGGGTACTCAGTGCTTTGCAGGATCAAGCCCTGAAGTCATTACACTTTGCTTTTATGCAGCCAAGTTGCAAGGCGAAGAAGCAAATGAAAGAAGTAGAATATCAAGAAGCACTGCAATCAGAATTATTATAAAGGTTTTACGTATTTTAAAAAGATTACAAGAACAATGAATTCAGAAAAGGTCAGTGATGACCTTCGTGTTGTTAGAGCTACTTGGAACTAAACTTTTATCCTCACTAGGTCGGATTCTCAAAAGGAAGTGAGAGTTCCGAACTCCTTTTTTAAATTACAAAATGCTAATTTTCTTCCTTCTCCTTTATGTTTCTCTCTGCCCACCACACCCTCAACCTGCTGGGTTGAGATCTGAAAGGAAGTTCATGTATGGCTCAGGAGCTGGCAGAAATTAATAAAATTAAGCTCATTTATAATGGAATGGACTCATTATCATGCCAGCTGCCAATAATTTACAAGTCTGAAATCTGGCTAGACAACAAAGTCCTACAGGCAAGTGTCCTTCCACCTGCATCTCTTATGTAGGAAATAATTGTTTAAATAATATTTAACATTCTTTATTTTACAAAAAAATGAAGTTTTACCATCTGTTTTTTCCCCCTGCTTTCTCTATATTTGCCACAGAAAAGTTATTTTCAAAGACAAATAATCTGTGGTGCAGTATTATCAACTTTTTCACTACAAAGTCGGTTTTTTGAAAAGTTGGTTACTCAGCTGAAAAAATCTGCCCCAAGCTGAAGTCTGGCAGAAAAGGTCAGAACCCTGGTCACTTTTATGAGAATTAAAACAATAAAATAATAATAATAATGTTGCCTGTTTTGTATTCAGTCTTTGCTCCTCTAATTAAATAATTATTTTAGCATCTCAGTACTAGAAAAGCTTAAAGGAAAAGAGTTGCTTTTTAAAGGGGAAAACAGCCAAGCATGTGTTTCCACTTAGGGAACTGGATTATACTCGCTCTCCTTCTATATATCTATCTTTATAGCTATCCATATCTACATCAGTACGCATATGAGCGTGCACACCTGCTTCCTTGAGGATATCATTATCTCACAATTCTTTCCCAGTAGAGTCAGTTCCTATTAGTTATTACTAATTTAAAGGAACTCTGCCAAATGCAAAAATCTTTTTTTTTTTTTAGATCAGTTTCATACTTAAATTTGCCACTAACACACCTTAGAAAACACCCCCACCACTAGTTTATTCTTTCACTTCACCCTTTGGTTTTCTGCAAGAGCAGAAGTTCTCTGACATTCCCAAGCCAGGTGCAGATTTTGACTTCTGGCAGAAAGGTCTTCATGAGAACAATGGGGTCTGCTCCTGCCCCAGGGGGAGTGGCACAGAAGGGACATGCTTCCCCCACAGGCAAAGGGAATGGGACACACACACCCATGAGAGGGGATAGCTGGGTTCTTAACAGAGACAAGTTATGTCAGTATAACCTATTTCACTCAGGGATATGAATAAGCCATAAGAGATATGTTACATTGACCTAAGCGCCGGAGTGAACAGCACTATGTCAGTGGAAGAGCTCCTCCTCTGACTTTGCTACTGTCACTCATGGAAGTGGTTTTATTATGCTGATAGAAGAGCTCTGTCCCATCAGCATCGAGCGTCTCCACCAGACGCACTACAGTGGTGCAGCTACACCAATGCAACTGTGCTGCTGTAGTGTTTCTAGTGCAGACTAGCCCTCAGTATTGGTAACTTCCTTCTCTCTGTAAGGCACCATCCAGCCTGTAGAGCTCATTTCCTCAGTGATCTGCTGGACCCCACAGAATTAGTGGTGCATAAGATATGCAGGGCATTGACCGCCTATTCATAATTGTGAAAAACGACAGTGATGCACATGGTATAGATGCGCTTTTACTGACTCAAAAGTACACACTTGGTCAGTGCTGATGTTTGGCTCGTAAACAGCTACAGGAAAAGTTTAAACTCTTTTAAAAAAAATGAAGCTGAAATGTAGTTTTTTTGAGCTACTTATTTCAAAACTACCCTAAATTTGCAGTCTCAAATCTGATTCCTATAAACATGCATATATGTGCTTAACTTTCACTCACATGTTTAGCCCTTTGAATCAATGTTCCTTGCTCTACTAGGGCCGAATTCACCTGTGAGCATCTATTTAATGACTATGGAAAAGTATATCCTGGAAAAAAAAAAAAAGGCCACACAGTTTCAAAGAGGATGAGCACCCAAAACTCCCAGTTGTGCACGCTCAGCAGCTTTAAAAATCAGGCCACTGACTTTGCAACCATCAAACCCATTGTGTTTGGATGTAAATTCCTAACAAATGAGGTTTAGTCAAAAAGGTGACACTATAAACATAGCAGCAATTTACTCATCCCATCTGCTATCCACATGTACCCAGGGTCATATCCACTGACTCATGGACAAAAATAACACAGAATTGTAGAGGATTAGAGAAGGAAGGGACCTCAGGAGGTCATCTAGGACCAATCCCAACTAAATCATCTCAGTCAGGGCTTTGTCAAGCCGGGTCTTACAAACCTCTAAGGATGGAGATTCCACCATCTCCCTAGGTAACCCATTTTACTGCTTCACCACCCTCCTAGTGAAAAGGTTTTTCCTAATATCCTACCTAGACCACCCCCACTGGAACTGGAGACCGTTGCTCCTTGTTCTGTCATCTGCCACCACTGAGAACAGCCTAGCTCCATCCTCCCTGGAACCTCCCTTCAGGGGGTTGAAGGCTGCTGTCAAACTCCCCTCACTCGTCTCTTCTGCAGATTAAACAAACCCAGTTCTCTCAGCCTTTACTCAAAAGTCAGGTGCCCCAGACCACTAATCATTTTTGTTGCCCTCCGTTGGACTCTCTCCAATTTGTCCACATCCTTCCTGTAGTGGGGGCCCAAAACTGGACACAATATTTCAAATGTGGCCTCACCAGTGCCAAGCAGAGAGCAATAATCACTTCCCTCAATCTGCTGGCAATGCTTCTACTAATATATCCCAATATGCCATTAGCCTTCTTGGCAGTAAGGGCTCACTGTTGACTCATATATCCAGTTTCTTGTCCACGGTAAACCCCAGGTCCTTTTCTGAAGAACTGCTGCCTAGCCAGTCAGTCCCCAGTCTGTAGTAATGCATGGGATTCTTCCTCCAAAGTGCCGGACTCGCACTTTTCCTTGTTGAATTTCATCAGATTTCTTTTGAACCAACCCTCCACTGTGTCTTGGTCACTCTGTATCCTATCCTTACCCTTCAGCATATCTACCACTCCCCCTGGTTTAGTGTAATCCATGAACTTGCTAAGGGTGCAATCCACCCCATTCTCCAGATCATTAAGGAAGATGATGAACAAAACTGGCCCCAGCACTGACCCCTGGGGCACTCCAGTAGTTACTGGCTGCAACTGGACATTGAGCCATTGATCACTACCCATTGAGCCCAATGATCTAAACAGCTTTCTATCCACCTTATATTCCATTCATCCAACCCATACTTCTTTAACTTGCTGGCAAGAATACTGTGGGAGACCATATCAAAAGCTTTGCTAAAGTCAAGGTACATCATGTCCACCGCTTTCCTCACATCCACAGAGCCAGTCACCTCATCATAGAAGGCAACCAGGTTAGTCAGGCATGACTTGCCTTTGGTGAATCCATACTGACTGTTCCTGATCACCTTCCTCTCCTTCAAGTGCTTCATGATTTTTCCAGGAACTATGGTGAGGCTGACTGGTCTGTAGTTCCCCAGATTCTCCTCCTTCCCTTTTTTAAAGATGGGTACTATGTTTGTCATTTTCCAATCGTCCAGAACTTCCCCCAATCACCACAGGTTTTCAAAGATAATGGCCAAAAGCTCTGCAATCACATCAGCCAACTCCCTCAGCATCCTCAGATGCATTGCATCCGGCCCCATGGACTTGTGCATGTCCAGCTTTTCTAAATAGTCTTGAATCTGTTCTTTCACCACTGAGGGCTGCTCACTGCCTCCCCATTCTGTGCTGCCCCCTGCAGAAGTCTAGGAGCTGACCTTGTCTGTGAAGACAGAGGCAAAAAAGGCAATGAGTACTTCATCTTTTTCCACATCATGTCACTAGGTTGCCTCCCCCATTCAATAAGGGATTCACACTTTCCCTGACCTTCTTCTTGTTACTAACATCCCTGTAGAAACCTTTTTGTTACCCTCCACGTCCCTTGCTACTGCAACTCCAATTGTGCTTTGGTCTTCCTGATTTCACACTGCCATGCTCAAGCAGTATTTTTATAACCCTCCCTAGTCATCTATCCAAGCTTTCACTTCTTGTAAGCTTCCTTTCTGTGTTTAAGCTCACCAAAGATTTCTCTGTTAAGCCAAGCTGGTCACCTGCCATATTTGCTATTCTTTCTGTGCGTCGGGATGGTTTTTTTCCATGCCCTCAATAAGTTTTCTTTAAAATACAGCCAGCTCTCCTGGACTCCTTTCCCCCTCATATTAGCTCCCCAGGGGATCATGCCATCAGTTTCCTGAGGGAGTCAAAATCTGTTTTTCTGAAGTCCAGGGTCCGTATCCTGCTGTTCTTCCTTCCTTTTGTCAGGATCCTGAACTCTGCTATCTCCTGGTCACTGCTACCCAGGTTGCCACCCACTTCTACTTCCCCTACCAAGTCTTTGTGAGCCCAGGGGCCAAGCCTGAATTTGGGCCCCCCGGACATCCCGCCCCCCCATGAAGGGCAGCAAGGATCCCTGGCTCCCACAAGATGGTGCCATCCCCCATCTACCCCGGGGGTTAGGGGTTCTGTACCTGCAGAGGACGGGAGGAAGGAACACGCCGCTTACCTCCTCCTGCATTTTCCGACCGCGCGGTGCCTGCCTCTTCCACTCTAGCCCCGCAGCCCAGTGCCGGCTCGGACGGGCCGGTCCTTCATGATGTGCAGTAAGAGTGTGGGGCATTTAGGGCTCATAGTGGTGGCTGCTCCCCCACAGGCTGGCGCCTGGAGGCCTAGCCCCATCGGTATGCCACTGCCTGCCTCCCGCCTGTTCTGGAACGCAGCCAGGAGGCAGGCTGCAGCCACCCGCCTCCCACCCAGTCTGGAGTGGGGCCCCCCCAAGTGCAGGGTCCGGGGCAGCCACCCCAATCGCTGTACTCTAGGGACAGCTCTGAGTACCAATACATGTACAGGAGAATAAAAGGGCTCATGAACTATCAACAGAAGTGTACTTCAGAATATGGGATAACATTAATAATAAAAACAACGAGAGTCCTGTAGCACCTTAAAAACTAACACATTTCTGCGGGCATAAGCTTTCCTGGGCTGCAACCCACTTCTTCAGATACAGAAAGGTGCTATTGAAGGTGCTAGAGGACTCTCGTTGTTTTTGCTGTATAAAGACTAACAGCATTTTAACTTTTATATGATTAGCACCCCTGGAAACCTGAATTCCAGGAATGTGCTCATCTAGTCAGAGGACAGAAGTGAGATACATGTCTAATCAATGCTGACCAGCAGAACTGGAATTTCAAACATTCGCAACAAGCTGCTCATGGATAAGCCACAAGACTCAACATTTTCCTTGGAAGTTATTTGGAAAATAATGTCAAATAATGGCTCCATTTGAAGAAAATCACAGTCTGTTCATGGAGAATTCATAAACAGAAAATGAAGCTAAACTAGTCAAATAAATTATTCCTCCAGCTCTAATGACACTCACGCACAAACCTATAAATAGAAACTAAAATGAGCCCTCTCAGGAGACCTATAATCTCAGTATAACTGGCAGTTAACATGCGCACATCACAGTTAAAGTCAACAAAACCAGAAAAATGGTGCTGACAAGGGTCCATTGGAGGCATGATGGTGAATCTGTGGAGGAGAATAAGTTGCCAAGGAGGGGGAAAACAGTGTTCTGTTATTTTTATACTATGGAATCTGAGTAACTCAGGATTTCTGAAAATTGTTTTCAAGGATATCTTATGAATTTTCAGTTTCTCTCTCTCCCTCCTTCCTCCTCCTCTTCCTTCCATTATTAATTGTGGGAAAATCCTCCTCCCTTCCGGAGGCCAAATCAGCAAGGACTTATGCATTAGAAGAGAAAAAGAGCAAAGAAAGAAAAGGATTCTAATTTCCAACTGAAAGACGTAAGTAAATCATGAGAAACTGAGTGGAATTCTGTGGAGCCCTTGTGCAGGTTAAAAGGAGCTTGTGTGCCCCTTCCTGGGAAGCGGGGGCCTTTATAACCTGCCCTTGGAAGCAGAGACCAACGTTGAGCTTCAGGAAATAAGACAGAATGGCAGGCTCTGCTCTGACTTCTCTGGAGCCTCAGCGTGGGTAAGGTAGCGATTGGCTTGTCTGCCTGTTTACAGACAACCAACTGGACTTCTCAAAAAAGAAAAAAACACCCCAAAGTGCAGGTGAAATAAGAGTTGGCTGTTGTTCATTTACCTTAAAGTTGTTTATTATTATTAAAATTAATTTGAAACGTACTTTTCTCTTGTGCCAAGTGAACAAAAAACTGCTGATCCACATCAGGACAGTCGCATGCCAAACATATCAGAACAACTACAGTAGACACATGAAAGACTTTTTTTTTTAAATGATCAACTAGAAAGAGAATAGCTGCTTAGGTGATAAATGTACAAACGTCCAGTACCTAATGAAGCTTAGGCAGCGACAGTAATACTAACAGTAAGAGAGATACAGAATACAGAGTAAAAAATGGAGCAGAAACATAGATTTGACAGTGCAAATATGAAAGAACCCCAGTGTACTAGTTTAGAAACTAATATTAAAAGTTGAAACCTTTTCCTTATGTGAATGGGAAGCCACTGTATAACTACATGAATAAATGGAGAACACGAGATTTGCAAGACGCAGAAAAAAATTTAAGACCAATATTGTTAGAGTTGGGTGCCAAAAGCTACGTATTTACTGCAAATCCATATTTAGGCAGCCAAATAAGTGACTTGATTTTCAGGAAGTGCTGAGTACTCATAGCTTGCATTGGAACAGGAGCTATGGATGCCTAGCAACTCCAGAAATCAGGCTTCTTAATGAGATGCCTAAATATGACTTAGATGCCTAACTTGAAGTATCCAAGCTTGAATACTATGGAGGGATAAGGTGCCCCACATACTGCATTTCAAAGATCAAAGAAAAAGGAGTCAAGATAAATAGAGGAAAATGCAAGATGAGAGCAATCTTTGGTATTGTGATTGCATTTGTTCAGATACATAACAGCTATTTATGTAAGATACAACAAGTGCTAAAGTAGCAGCAGTTACTGAAATGAGGCCACTGAAAAGTCATGTTGAGCTAGGCACAGTATCGAGTTTATTCCACACCTTCCAGAAATTTTGGCAGCGCTTGGGGACCTCTCAAAGAAAGATTCTGAGTTTCAATCTGGCATCCAGCAAGATTCTACCTTCACCAAAATAAAGCAACTAATTACCAGTGCAGATACCCTGCCCAGCTATGAGAGGAAGGATGGTCTAGTGGCGAAAGCTCTGGCCGGGGACCTGGGTTCAATTCCCTACTCCACCACAGACTTCTTGTGTGTGCTTGACCTAATCACTTAGTCTCTCTGTGCTTTAGTTCACCATCTGTAAAATGGGCATAACAGTACTTCTCTATGGTGTGGGGGTGTTGTGAGAATAAACACCCTGAAGACTGTGAGGTGCTCAGATAGTACGGTAGTGGGGGCCATAGAAGCAGCATAGATACCCATAAAAATGTTCAGGTGGATATATCTAAGAGCGGCTCTGGGGCTGTGACTCTGCAAGAAGGGAAGCCAGAGTTTTCTACATCAAAGTCTCTCACGTCCACAGAAATAAACTGCAGACTGAAAGAGAGAGAAGCAACTGTGTCTCCTGGGAGTACCTCCATCAATGTGCACAGGAGAAAAAGTTACAATGGCATCAAACCACAAGCTGTTGGAGGCAACCATAAAAAAACTCTTCCAGCAGCACCACTGAAGCTATGAATGAAATTGCACCAGCAGAAAATATGACTGTGATTAAACACAAACCTAGAACGAATATGCCAGTCACTAGTATCTTAAGCAGATTGTTTCTGGCAGGGCATGACAATATGGAGGAGACACTTGAGGCATACATTCACATTGCCATATCCAGTTTACCTATGCTGGACAAGAAAATGACAGCAATCAGGGATGCGACACTTTGCCAGTTATCTACAGTGCTGGAAACTCTTTGCTGAGTGGCCAAAATAAAATGTTTGTGTCTGTATAAAGCAAGAAATTTCTGAACATTCCATGTGGAACAAACAGATGCCCATCTGGGAAAGTGAAAGGCATGTGGTTTAATCTATAATCACTGAAATGTGGAATAATAAATATAATTCATTCAGGGCACATGGGAGCAGAAAAAGGCAAGTGAAGGACTGAATGTTTGCTGGTGTGACCTAGTATCAACACACCAATCACAGAAGAGCACATTCACCACTCCAGATATGAAAACAACACAAACACCCTACCTTTTGCTACAGGAAGGAGAAAAAGCGTGCATGCACAACCCTGAAGGTCAGCAACAACCTGGCACTGTCAAAGCCAGAGTACATGCACCAAGATCCTATTTTGCTCACACTGACAGTTGAGCGACATTTGGACATAGCTGTAGAAATTTGTTCATATTGCAAGTTTTCCTTGATCTGACTGATTCTGGCTCTGGAACAGTAAGATCTATCTCCAGACCAGATGAAAGTTTTGTTCAACAGGAGGACTCTACTGTTGGCTACATGTAACATTTTGTAACCAGAATCTACAGAGAACTTGAAAGACACTAACAATTTATGTGTTGACTAGTCCAGTTGTGTAAAGTCCAGATGTAAAATCACCTGCAGGAATGAATTATCAGTATTTATTAAGGAATTCCTATGTGAATAATGTGGTCTATAGTAGCAATGTTTTGAAATATTGGGTATGAGCAAATTTCAAAACTCTGGGAACAGTAAACTCAATGGGCTGGATTCTCACTAGGACAAAGAGCTGCTAATGCAAAGGAGACAGAGACCATCAGGGAGGTGGTTATAGCTCCCTGATTCTATAATTGTGATCCTCTCGCCCCAGCCATTACCTCAGTATTGGGTAAAGAGGCCTAGGCTTGCTCTAACTTACTTCAGATATGAATGGTCCCTTAAAAACCAGATAGCAGCTGAGAATTGGCTAAGCAGATCTGTGAACCATCTTGCCCAAGCATGACTCTCCCTGCCCCCCAACACATCCTCTATACTGGAGTAGGGAGGCAGCTGGTGCAACTTTAGGCCACCAGAGACCGCTCCTGCCTGCAAGGCAGAGAGAGGAGAACGACAATTACAGCCTACTACAATTATGGTTATGGCCATTTTTTGGCTCCTTCACACCACTCAGATCTCCAGATTGCAGGCTCTGGTCCAACAGGTCCTCTTGATCTTCAATAAGAAAGGAGTGAAACATTACCGGGAAATAAGCAGGTGGTGCTATTACAGATAGCCTTATAGGGTCTGTTTGCCTGAATATAGAACCAGTTAGTTCATGGAGAGATGCATGGTGTCAGCTGTGAGGCAGTTCTCTCTTTCTCTCTCTCTCTTTTTTTTTTTTTTTTTTTGACAAGTTCACCAACAAAATCGTTTCTACCATAATCTCAGTGTCAAGAATCCTTTTCTTAGGTATAGCATCTGCTGCAGGTTACAGTCCTGTAGCAAACAAAACATTACATGGTGCCAAAATATTAACATACTTCATTTTGTCAAAATTTTGCAAAATATTCATTTTGCATGTGCAGTCGTTCTTTGCCTATTACAATAACGGTTCTAATTCTTCATTTTGACTAGAAATGCCAGGGAAATAAATTTCCCGCAGCTCCATCAGGTGAGGATACTGTATATCTACATAGCACTTCATATTTTTGGCAGGATATGTGTCATTTCATTGTTTCAATACCTCCCATTGGTAAGTGACCCAAAATAAACAAAAACAGCTAGCTTTCACCTTACATTTAATGAGTGATACATTATTTTATTAGCTGAGAAAGCTATTGATACTTTATGCGGCATTCTTCCCAGCCCAAATGAAAACATAAACTGGAGTAAATCTACACATCACTATATTTGTGTACGTACAAACAGTCCCTATTCACCTATGCTAAAGTTACCTACAAATTATTCAACATATCCTAGAGTCAAAATAGCTTATGGATTCATGCAAACTGCACAAACACAACCAAACAAAGGCTGTATTCATAAAATCAAGGAATGACTGTTGCAGTTTTGAGGCATTTTTGTCTGTGTATGTGGGTGGGTGTATGTGGGTGGTGGGTGAGTGTGAGGGCGTGTGTGCGCATGAGTGATTGTCTCCAGTTTGAAAAATGGTGCTGTACCACGAAGAGCGATTCCATTACCTTGATGTGCAAGGAATTCAGAAGTGGACACAAAGTGCAGTTATACTGGAGTGAGTGTTAAAATAGCACTGTGGAGTTCTGTATTGATTCTCTTACTCAACTTTTCTTCCCTTCATGTCACAGCCTCCACAAAACCTCCTTACCCTACACCCTCCATCAGTGGTTCAAGCACCACCCACATATAGCTGTATCAGCTCTCCAGTGCTAAAACAGAAGTAACGTGTTTTTGTCAGTAATCCCATATGACTCCAAGACAAACAGGAAGCAGAGGACGGAGATGCCATTTTGCAGTAACTTTTTGGGAAAATAATCACATTTTAAGTTTGTAGCCCAGCAAAATATCTGCTTGGCTCTCGTGTAACATCTCACTCCTCTGCTCCTTCACATGATATTAGAAAAAGTTGAAATTTTTCAAATGCAAAATTTTTTTTGGTTAAAAAAATTACTTTTTTCCCAAAATGAAAATTTCACCAAGAAATGTTTTATTCTTCCCCTTCTCCAACTTTTTTCCTTTCCCAACCCCTTTTTTCAGAACCAAAATGTAAAAAGAGAAAAAAAGGGAAAACGGGAGAGAAAGGGAAGAAAAAAGGAAAAACAGGTAAAACAACATTTCACATTTTATTTTCTCCATTTTTCAATCAGGTTTAGATCCTGTTAAACATAGTTCAAGAAAAGTTACCTCTTCTGCATGAAGTCATTATGCCACTGAGGCAGAGACACCTCTGTGTGATGCAAAAATCAAAGGAGGGGGCCATAACACAGGTCAGGGCTACACTACACACTTCTGCCACCATAGCTATGTCAGTCAGGGGTGTAAAGAGCTGTACTCTCTGATGGGCATGGCTGTGTCAACAGAACTGCTTGTGTAGATCCAGCCTCACTCTTTCCCTGTTACGCACCTGTGGTTGGGAAGCATGATGCTTCTTTTTACATCTGCCATAGTACTTTCAGTTCTACAGCAGAGCAAAATTGTTCTTTTCTTCACTAGTCCCTGTTATATAGAATTTAATTGTTTGAACGCTCCAGTGAATCCGTGTTCAGTTGTTCAAACATGGCACAAAATGGTTATTCTGTTTTTGCAACACTGTAGCTGGTGCTCTAAGCCACAACAGTGCCAATTTCAGACTACAGTGAAAACGAACACCTCCAACAACAACAAAACACATCAGGAACCGAAGACGTCAGAAAAAGCCTCCACCCACACTGTTGAAACAATTTCTTTTTCTTCAGAAGAAGGTTGTTAGCCAAGTTCGGTATACTGCAGAACGGACTGTCACATGAGTAATCCAGCAACTTTGCCGGTGTCTAAGTAGACATCTCTCTTACGCTCTCATTTTGGGCCTGATCCAAAGCCCAATGAATTTGGTGAAAATTGACTTCAAAGGGCTTTGTGTGTCAGGTCCTTGGAGAGATAATGTGGTTTGTAGAATCAGAAATTTGGATCAACTTTGCTGATTACTAGCTCACTTGCTTGCAACTGCAAATTCTTCAATGAAATAACTATCTTTCCCCTACCCTTTCCCTCATCTATTTCCATACTAAAAACAACAAAGGGATCATGGAACCATTATTCCGGCTTCCACGCAAACATTCTTCTCAAGTGTATCCATGTCCTTTTTTGTCTTCAAATGCCTTCCCAAAAATTTTGTATATGTTGACATCTCATCTAGGATCTGTTGCTATCACATCAAATTCCCACAGCAATGGTTTGTACATAAGGCACCCAAAAAGCAACCAGACAGTGTTGTTCCTCTACAGAAAACTGTGACATTGCTTTAAGTTCAGAAGATGATTTTGTTAGATCACCTCTCGGCTGGAGAAAAGTAACCTTTAATTTCAACCTGTGTAATATGCCTCAACACCATTACACACCCGTTGGGTGACATGTAAGGCTGCAATTAGCTACTGACATTTATACAGTTTTTGGTATAGCAAACAATAAACCCACTAATTGTGACTTGTTGCTGAGGTTTATGCTGTTTGCTTGATCTGTGGGCTTAGGTTTATAATAGAGAGAAAAAGCTTATTGGCTTCCTTTGTTTGAAATCTTACATGAATTGACAGGTGTAACAAGGCATTGTGGCCTTCCTCGGAGCCTGGGCCTGAGGAAGGGTCGAGACGCCCCCGCTGGACAGAACCAGGCCCTGCAGGCCAAGCCAGCTGGAAGCAGAGGGGCGGAGCCAGGGCCAGGGCCAGAAATATAAAAGGCAGGCCAAGCAGCTCAGTCAGGGGGAAGCTGCTGCTGGAGGCAGATGTGTCTTCCCAGAGGCTGCGGTCTAGGCCGGACCCAGGCCCTGTGGCTGTTTGGTGCAACCGCCCCTCCAAAGCCTGCCCGAATTGCTGAGCCTGAGCGACTGGGCAGGGCTGCCGGACCCTGGGAGCAGCTACCTGAGCCCACTGAGTGGGAGAAACCCCCTGAGGCTGGCCCTGACCTGGAGGAACTGCCTGATGTGGAGGTCCCACTGGAGTGGACTGAACCCTGTGGACCGGAGGAAATCCTGGGGCCCTCTGACTGGAGGAGCTACCCTCCATGGACGACCAGGAGGAGTTTCCAAACCTGCCACCAGTTGGCAGTGAAGGACTGGCAGGACGCCTGCTCGCTGCCTCCCCCAGTGACCCAGAGATTGGGTGGGAGGAAGTAGCCCAGGGGCAGCTGACCAGAGAGTGGCTGAGTGTGACTGAGTCAGTCAGCGTGTTGCGGCGGGAGCCCCGCTGACTCAGTGGCAAAACGTTTTGCCACTAATAGGGCCCTGGGCTGGTACGCAGTGGAGTCGGGCATGCCCCCTCCCCCCTTCCCTAACCACCCCAAGGGTGCTTGGCGTCCTCTACACTGCTGGCCAGAGGACCCCGAGCTTTGCAAGCCCTGCCTGACTGTAAGGCCAGGGGCTATGGACCGGTCTACCTGCCCCGCCCACTTAAGGGCTGGGGGCTATTGATTGCCACACCAGTCCTGCCTGACTTGAGGGCTGGGGGCTAAAGACTCCATTGCCTGCCCTGCCCTATCTGAGGGCCAGGGGGCTAAAGACTGCCAGGGAAGCCCAGTCCGCCTGGGGGTCGGGACTACAGACTCATAAACAGGGAGCTTATTCCCCTCGGTTAAAGGTGCTGTGGCCTTTCTTGGAGCCTGGGCCCGACAAAGGGTCACGACGTCGCTGGCTGGACCGTGCCACCAGCCTACAACAGGCCATTAAGGGTTAATTATTAATCTCAGAATTAAATCTGAAATGTGTGAGTAGCTAGAAAATACTTTATATGATGAATCAGATTAGTCATTTAACATTTAAAATAAGAATGAGACGTACCCTATATAATCTGAAATCCTGCTCTATCAGTTAATACATAGAACATCATTTAGCATGACCAGATATTTATTTTCACATCAGATCACAAGAGAGATGTGATTTTTAATTGGAGTCTTCAGCAATTTTAAAATACAAAAAAAAAAAAACCATTAAAATGACAGCTGGGGGGATGATTAGGGGCCAGATTCTATGCTGACCAGAGTTACCAACTCTCACAATTTTTATCATAAGCCTTGTGATATTTGCTGTTTTTCTGAAAGCCCTGGGGACAAGTGACTATTTGGGAATCCCAGCTTTTATTATTTAAAACATATTTTAAAGGATGTTTCTAGCCTTCATGGTTGTGGAGAAAAGCTGGAAAGTGTGAACCCTGAAGGCTCAGGCAGTAGAAAGCAAATAAAAAGATGCAGTAGGTATTTATTTGTTTTTAATTTGCATGACTCATTTTTGAACATTTGGACTTGGCAATGCTGCAGCTTCTCACTTAAAATTGTAAGTAGCATAAAAGCTCTCCTATGAAGCCTAATCTTGAGAGGTACTCAGCGCCCACAGCTTCTTTTGCAGTCAATGGGTGATGTGGGTGAGCAGTATCATTCAGTATGAGGCCCAAGGTCATTTTAAAAAAAAAGTAAGGAGAGAGCGTCTTGGGCCTGGGAGGAAGAACGTAATTTGTCAGGCAAAAAGATAAATGAGGGCCGAACACCCAACACTGCCAGCTCTTAAGACACATTGTTTTTCCTCTTGAAAATAGCTGAACTGGTGTCAGTGATTTTCCTCTACCTAACTAGGTAATTATATGGCCCCATTTCTATAGTGTCTGACTACCTCACAATCATTAATTAATTTACCCTCACAACAGTCATGGGAGGTAGAGAGCATTAACCCCAGCTCGCAGATGGGGAACTGAGGAATAAGAAGATTAAGTGATTTATTCAGATTCACACAGGAAGTCGGCGCCAGAACTGGGAACAGGACCCAGCTCTGAGCCGTAGTCCAGTACCTTGACCACAAGATAACTTCTGTTGCAGGGTGAGACACACAAAATTGCACAAGAGAATTCACCACATCTAGACAGTCTAGCTTTATTATCTTCAACTTTACCAGTGTCTTCCACCACTCCTGGGAAGTGATCACATTCTGTCCTGGCATTTTTGAGCTCTTAGCACCCCCTTTTGTCTCCTCATTGTCCCCAGTGAATTGCTTTGTACAGCTTTAAACTCTTCAATTTCTATTTTATGAGGAAATTATTTTTTTTTAAAAACGACAATCCTAGATGCCATAACTGTAGAGTGTTATACATTTAGTAAATGTATTTCTTTTCTTCTTGTTTTTTCCTTTCTTTAATTTTCAATTTTTTTCTTATTTTATTATATTGATTTTTTTCTCCTATGACTTCCCTTTCAAGAAGAGCCATTTGGTTTCCCACCTACCATTGTGTTTTTGTTGTTTTTCTATTTATTATTTTGTCTATGTATATCAAAATATAAAACACACATATACATTCACACAAGGGGGGGTGTTCATACACACACTTAATACATATAAAATTGTAAATGTGACAAATGCTTGATACTTAGTTTCAGAACTATCATACAAGATTCTGCTGTGAGGAATCTTGAATAGCACACTGGAGTCACGTAAGAACAAAAAACTAGCCAAAAAGGTAGGCTCTTCCTAGGACAGCCTTATGGCAATGTGTTTGACTGCAGCTCACTTTTAAAGGTGGAAGTGTTGCTTTCTAACCAAAGAAAAATAGCAAGATATACAATAATGAATTAATTTAGTTTAAATTCATTAAATAGTTATGAATTTGAATTTCAAACGTGGCTAAGCAGGACAGAAATACAACAGCAAAACAAAATGGAGCGTACAGATCTCCTGCAATGCAGATCATAGAGTATTTTCATTAAACAGAAATGTTGTGTGATTCGAAATATGCGGCAGGCCGGGTAGGGAAAAGGTTACAAACAAAAGCTTGGTGTGTCTTATCTACACCCCGCTATGGGAAGGGGAGAGGAAATTATATTACCACGTTTTATCCAGGCTTTAACATGTCTGAACCTATTCCGCACCTTCTGAAAACATGCACAGGAATGTATATTCACATTCATATTCCAGTGCAGTTTGTGAAGTTCACTCAGTGTATACTTTTCCCAGCGGAATATTATAGACTTTTACAAAATTTACTGAAAGTAATCTTCTACTTTTAAAGAAAACAACTCACCCTAACCAAGCCAGAAAACTAGTCAGAGAGCTTTAAGTTCTTTCATATTGCCTAGGGAAAAAGCTGCATGTGAAATCTGAAAAAGCATGTAGCTAAAAGAGGGGAAAAAATGTATGAAATCATTTGTTTACATATTGGAATGAAAAGTTTTTGGACAAATGTGTTAATGGGTTTTTCATGTCCCCACTAGAATGCCTCTTACTTGGTAGAGTTTAATAAATACCAATACTTTATTTTTTTTGGTCAAATATCTCTTGTACCTTCTATAGGAGTCCAGTATGGGTGTCTACAAAATACATATTAAAATAATTTTTACTGTCTGTCCTTCCTGTTGAAATGCAGGATAGTGATGTGTGAGCATGACATGGAGGCTTCTTGTATGCTGCAATAAATTGAAACAGTGCATCCAGAAAACAACGCTTATAATCTGCAAAGTAACAAAAGCATTAATTTTGGAGCCATTTATAAAATTTGCTGCTTAATTTGATGCACAACATTATGCCCAAGTATAAAATTAACTCAAACACTAAAGAGCTAGAAAAAAGGACTACCAGGATTTGGAACATCTGAAAGGAACTGAAAGTTATAATTATTTAACATTGGTAGGGAGTGCTTCAAACACTACAGAAATATCGCACAAGGGGAGACAGGACATCTGAAGGTAGTAAAGTGATGTTAATTATCTTCTGGTTTTACAAAACTGTTTAATGCTGTATAGCAAATTATTTGTTCTTAAAGAAAAATACAAAAAATTGCAAATTGTACCTGTCTAACACAGTAATCCCATTTATTCCTTAAATTTGTGTACTTGTCTTCAAGTGGACAACACCTGCACTGGTTTTTCTAGGCCCATCAAAATTGATTTTTAAAAAATGACCCATAACCAGTTTCAGGACAATGGATAGAAGGATATTATTCATTCATTTCTTTGCTTTCAGGAAATGTATTCTGACATTTCTCTGTCCAACAGCAAAAAATGTAGAAAATAATGCTAACATGTGGGGTAGAGGGCTACTTCAAAAGGAAAAGGTGTAGCTATAGTTTAGACTGCCAGTTTATTTTGATAAGAGCTGTGTTGTGGAATATTTTTATATTAAACATTTTTGCTGACAGTTTTAACAGGAAAAAATGGCAATATCAGATTGCTTGCCAAATTTACTTCAAATCCAATTAATTTGTGCAGGTTTTCTAGAATACATGTTCTTGTTTTCCCCACAGAAATGCGAAGTGTGCATCTGTGAGGGAATGATTTAAAACGCTCAGCATTGGCTTAACTCTGCTCTTATTAAAACCAATGGGAACTGCTGTTGACTTCAAGGGGATTATTCATGTAATTGACGTTAAGTTCTTAACTCTATGCAACATCGGGATCTTATCAACATCAGTTTTATATTCGTATACACACTAATGGGCAACTTCACAAAAAACCCTCATTTTTAAAAAAGAGATTTTCATGCAAAATTTCCCATTAGTTAAATGGACAGTTAGTTCATGCCTGGCTTAATGTAGAATTTAACATGCCTATTAGCTGTGGAATCACCTAACCAATATTAGCTTTTTCAACTGAATTTCCAGTTAATGGAGACCCAAAGAACAGCTGTCAGTTTAACTTGCCAGCCTATAACTTAATACTATCTGAATTACTGAGACAGTCAGAAATCCACCTCCCAGTGACCAACATTTCATAGAATCATAGAATATTAGAGTTGGAAGGGACCTCAGAAGGTCATCTAGTCCAACCCATTGCTCAAAGCAGGACTAACCTCAGCTAAATCATCCCAGCCATTCCCAGACAATCATCCTTTGTCAAGCCGCAGCATAAAACCTCTAAATATGGAGATTCCAGAGACTAATCATGAAACTCAAATAGAAAAAATGTTTTCACTGGTAAAATTTCTGACTTAGTCTAATTAATTCACCATGAGAAGTAGGAAAATATTTCAATAGAAAATACCTTGTTTACAGATTTCCTTTCATATACCAGGCTAAGTAAGAGTTCATTTTTGTAAAAACAGATTTCCTAGTTTAATCATATTTAAACCTTTAACAACAGGATTGGACTGAACTGCAATTAACAGAAGTCAGTGCTAAAATAAAAATAAATAGTGTGGACACAGAACAACCTTGTCTGTTTCCTCTGTACAAAGTTTTGACAGAGCTTCACTGGTTAATTCATGAAGTGGGATTTTGTATAACAAAGGTATATGGGTGGAGTTTGGGGGGGCAGTGCCCCCCCCAAAAAACTGTGCACCAGGACTGGCCGGTCTCCCAGCTGGGAGCAGGGACCAGCCAGGGGGAGGGCAGTTGCAGCTCGCCTCCCAGCTGTGCGCCAAAACCAGGCGGGATGGGACCACTGCTGCCAGGGTCCCAACTTTGTGTCAGGCCCAGGAGCAGTGACCGGGCGGGAGGCAGGCAACTGCTGCCAGGGTTCTGGCTGGAAGTGGGGGCCAGCTGGGAGGTGGGTGGCTGCAGCCCGCCTCCCGGCTGGGAGCACACACTAGCCAGAAGTGCAGCGCCCAAACTGGTTGCCCCAATTTGCCATCCCACTGTAATATACTTAAATACCACTAACAATTGCTAAATCTGTAAGTTTTATTTATATATATATATATCTCTTACCTCCCTACCCCTTACCCCGTGAAATTAAGCAGTCAAGCTCTGCCTACATAAAGGTACCAAAATAATTAATTTAAGAACCAAAACCAAACAAGCTCAAGGTACAGCAGAGATCATCCCAATCCACATGTTCTAACATCTCGAGAAATGTCCCTCACTAGAGCGGGCTTTGAATTTGCGAGCAGCCTCATGTCTATAAAACCAAATATTTAAGGTTAGGTGTACCTGGACAGCAGCAAATTCGCTGTTGTCAGATCGATTTATCCAGTTTGATTGAGCGGCATGGAAGACACGCTCAACTGATCTGGAAGTCAATCTATTGAAATCACCTCCAGAGAGGAGGCACATAAACAGAAGTTAGGAAGTCCACATAAGGTACACAAACTACTCTATGTGGTTTGTGTAGCTCTTGTCGGCTGCCGACAAATTTGCAGGTCAGTGTAGACCTGGCCTAAGCATTACTTGATCCATCCAAAACTGTTTTCAACAGAACCAAACATTAGCAAGCTTAGCTGTTGGGTAAATGAATACATTTCACCCTAAGAACTGGTATACACAAGAGGTTACTTACTTGTAACTGGAGGTCCTTCGAGAGTGCGGTCCCATCTGTATTCCATTGAGTGTTATATGCATGTGCCATGTGTCCAGAGCCATAGAATTTGAAAGTAGTAGTGTCCATTGTTCCACACATACACCTTTGCTCCACCTCATGGTTTCGTCTGAGGAGATAAAGGGCAGAGCGGACCAACTGCACCCTTAGTTCCTTCTCTACTGTAAACTGAACAGATCCACAGCAGAGGGGAAGGAGGGCGGGACTGGACTACAGATAGGGGCCACACATCCCTAAGAACCTCCAGTTACAGGTAAGTAACCTCATCTTCTTCTTTGAGTGATGGTCCCTATTGAATTCCACTGGAGGAGATTTAGCAAGTAGTACCTAAGTAGGTAGAGAGTACAAGAAAGATGATGGAATGGTTGAATGGAGGACAGTTGCACCAAACAAAGCATCCATTGCAGGTTTTGCATCAAGGCATAATGTGAAGAGAAGGTATATACCAAATTCCACGTGGCTGTCCTACATAGGTCTGGAAGTGGCACATGGTGCCAGACAGCCATAGTTGATGTGTTGTGAATAGGCCCCCACTCCATGGGGGAGAGGGGACATTCCCGATAACCAATAGCAGAGCATAATGCAACCTGAAACCCATTTAGAGATCCTCTGTGTGGAGATTATCCCTTTAATCCATTCAGCTACAGCGATAAACAGTCTAGGGGATTTCCTAAATGGTCTTGTCTTCTGTAGGTAGAAGGCCGAGACCCTGAGAATGTCAAGGGAGCAAAGGTGCCCCTCCTCTACCGAGGCATGGGGTTTTGGAAAGAAAACAGGTAAGTTTGTAGGTTACTTGAGATGAAAAAGGGATGCCACCTTTGGTAGAAATTTGGGGTGCAGACATGGAAACTTTGTCCTTATGGAATGCGGTACAAGAAGAGTCAGCCATCAAGGCCTGCAATTCTCCTACCCTTCGTAGAAGTAACAGCTACCAGGAAGGCGACCTTCTTGGAAAGGAGAGGCAGGGAACATGAAACCAGAGGATGAGTTGAGGTACCATTGGGGAGCAATAGGCTGAACAGATGGCTAGTTCTAAAATCAGGTAGTCAATGGGTGAGTAAACACACAGCATCCTTCCACTGGAGGTGGAAAGCAGTAATAGCCACCATGTGCGCTTTGATGGAATTGAACATGAGCTCTGATGTATTTGGGGACAGAAGGGGATGTCCACATCCTCAGGGGTGAGACTCCTTTGCCTAGCCCTAGAGGTGAAACACTTCCACTTGGCCTGATAGGAATGTCTCGTGGACTCTTTCCTGCTACTAGGGAGGATGTCTTGCACTGCTGAAGAACTATCCGGTTATAGCAAAGATGCCCATCCAAAAATCAGCCTCCGAGGTGAAGCATCTGCAGGTCAAGATGCCTGATTCTGCCACCATGTTATGTAAGCAGTGGTGGGAAAGCTGGCAGTGGAAGTGGGGGACACACTGATATGTGGAGAAGGTGAGGAAACCAGAACTGGTGAGGCCAGAACAGGGCTATCAGAATAACCAGGTTCTCTCCAGCCTGATCTTGTGCAGGACATGCGGTAGCAACAGTATGGGGGAAAGGTGTAATTGATCTAGTCTGACCAGTGGATGATGAGGGCATTGCCTTGGGAATGGGTGCTGAGTCTCCCTCTGGAGCAGTACATGCTGCATTTGCTGTTGGCATGGGAGGTAAAGATTGCCCTGGTCAGAATCCCCCCCCAGTCAAAAATGTCACTGACTACGGTGTTGTTGAGCTCCCATTTGTGGTCAGTCATAAATTTACTGCTGAGAGTCCACAATCACATTCTGAGTCCCTGGAAGACAGGGTGCGACAATAGGACCTCATGGATTGGACTGAGTGCAAGACTGCATAGAGAAAAGCGTCTGCCTGGCTGAGAGCTGATTACCCAGATAACCAGCAGAAGGCGCTAAGGTAGGGAGTCTCACCATGCCACAACGGAGAAATATGCAAAACACCCTCCATACCACTTGACACTCCAGAATGCTGATGTGCTTTCTGGATTCTTGAATGGTCCAAGTCTCCTATGTCATGTGCTCATCCATGTTGGCACCCCATCTAGCAAGTGATGCCTCTGTGATGATCGTTGTGTCCAGAAGGACAAAAGGAAGGGCATCCTGGTGTAGACCTGACCTGAGTCTGTCCACCATTGGAGTGAAGAGAGTACATTGGGGGGGAACTGTCAGCAGGAGGTCCATGGTATGTCTCTTGGGAGAATAGACCTTCTGGAATAAGACCGCTGAAGGCAGCAAAGGCGTAGACAAGCCAAAGCAGTGACATACAGGCAGGACACCATGAGGCCAAGAAGGGAAAGGCAAGTCCTGTTTGGGACAGAAGGACTGGTGGTCATTTTGTCAATTGGATCCTGCAGGGTCTGAAATCTGTCCCTCGGTAGATTGGCTCGTTCTGAACCCACATCAATGGAGGACCCAGTGAATTCTAGAAACTGTGTAGGGTCCAAAGTCAATTTTTCGATGTTTACACTCACCCTCAGGGAGGAGAGGAATATAAACAACATGGAGATCACAACTTGAGCCTCCCTCCTGGACTGTGCTGCTAGGAGCCAGTTATCTAGACATAGGAATATAAGACCTCCCTGATGCCAGAGGTGAACTGGTACTATAGACAAAACCTTAGTAAAGACCTGTGGAGCAGTGGTGAGTCCAAACAGTAGGACTCTGTATCAGAAATGCCTAAGGCTGACTGTGAACCTTCAGAATCTTCTGTGGGTTGGATGGATGTCAATGTGGAAACAGGTGTCCTGCAAATCATGAATCGTAAACCATATGCCTTTTTTTTTTTTTAAAGGGATGATGGCTGCCAAGGTGACCATATGAAACTTTGGTTTGTGTATGAACAGATTGAGATGATGGATGCCTAAGACTGGTTTCCATCCACTCTTCTTTTTGGGTATCAGGAAATAAGTGGAGTAAAATCCTGTGCACTGATAGGTTGAAGGAATGGGTTTTATCATTCACCTGTGCGGTAGATAAATAGTTGGAGTCCACCTCTAGGACAAGGATACTGTCATGAGAGTGGTCTCTGAGGCTGGATTGTGGTGGGGGATGAGGATTAGGTAGCGCTATGAACTTGATTGTATAGCCACATCAAATGACATCCAGGATCCACTTATCCATTGTTATTGCACTCCAAGCTGTGAAAAGAGTGCTAAATGCCCCCCCAAAGGGGGTGGGTCGGGTATACTGCTGAAGGAAAGATGATTGGAGGCTCTCTAGTTGCACTCAGAAACATTGCTTCTGCAAAGCCTTAACAGCCGTATAAAAACTCAACAGAACTCCCATTTTCATTTTTTGTATGCTTTATATTAAGCTGTTTTAAGCTTGGACCAATACAAATGTTCCAACCAGAACCATTTTTTTGCTAAATTTAAGTAAAAAGACTTAAAATTTATAGAATTTTTTAAATTTAAAAGTAAGAAATAACTCATATAACTTTGAAGAAAAATGTGGCACATTTTTAAAGATATTACACTGACACAGAAGAACAACACAATATTAATTCCACCAGAAGCGAAGACCATCTTAAGAAAAGGCATCCAAAAGTGAAGCTTGAAATATTAATCCATTCCACTAATGCAACATTTAAATAATGCACATTTTCCTCCTTGCTATTCACTTTCTTTATTCATCTTTGTCTCCCAGTTTTTTCATCTGTAAAATGGGGATTATAATACCCATTTTTACAAGGGTATTTGAGAATTAGCTAATGCTTATGCAGTGCTTTGAAGATATAAAGTTCTATATAAATGCTAAATATTACTGTCACTGCTATTACGATATCTTTTGGCCCTTTTATATAGTTCTTGCAAACCCAAAATTTTTCTGGCGTTTAATAGAAGTTTTAGGTATACAGTAAATCTAGAACAGAATTTCTGACCTGGGCGACACATAGTTGTTGCACTAGTATGACAATGTCAGTTAGGAGTCTGATTTTTTTTACTGAGTTTCTCCAATACAACCCCTAGTGTGGATGAAGCACACCAAGATAGCTTATTTTTCTTTCCATATGGGGGTAAGTTATACCAGTATTCAGCACTTTTATACCAATATAACTGCATCTACACTAACTTGGGTTGTCCTGTTTTAACTATACTGGCAGAGTTAAAGCAATGCAACTTGTGTGTGTAGACAAGCTCTTATTTGGAAAGTCTTGAAACATTGAGAGTGGGAAAGAACTCAGCATTGGCCTAACTCTCTGAGTACCTTTGAACATCCCATATGTAAGCTCTGATTTTCAAACACAAAATGCCTATTTGCATGCACAGCTGCCATGCATGCCCAAGGAAAATGGCTATTTGCACATGCATTTGACAGCTAGAAGCATAACTGTTCATTAATTTCATAATCACTCTAATTACACATGAAATCACAGTAACCCTAAGAGCCAATTAGACACACAATTTCCATGCCCAACACTCTTAAAGAACACAGCCCTTCCTATGTTTTTCTATGAGACTTTTAGGGTTTATAAAATGTTAAAATTAAATGAAAATAATTTTTAAAATAATGATTCAATGGCCTGTTTGTTGAGACAAGCACTTTCAGCCCAAGGTGATTGGGGAGATTGAAATTCATGGTTTACAGTGGAATGGCTAGCAACAGCCTAGATCTAAGATGATTAACAATCAGAAATGTTAAATGAATTACACAATATTATACAGTTCTTTTCCATCAGTAATCCCATGTTGTGTCATTAGTCTCATGATATAACTTGCAACAATCACAGACTTTCCCACATGCTTCTCAGCTTTGTTTCAATTCTGTTTGGTTTTTTTTCCTTATGTTCACCAAGCTATGATGGCATTCAGGGATATCAATTAGGTCAACCCGCTTGGGGACATTTTTCAAAGACGTGCACAGACATGTAAAACCGCAGTACTGGTTTTCAAAATTTGAGACTATTAATCATCTGAGGTCTACAGTGTTCATGGTTCTCTCAAACCAGGGGTTTGAGAGCCTGCTGCCAAGCTCCACTCCTCCCCGCCTGTGTGTGGCTCATAAAGATGAGAGGACCGAACTTAGTTTATTTAGTTCAGAAGTGTAAGAAAAGATGGGTCCCTTTTGTTAAGGCACTGGATTAGAATTCTTGAGACCTGAGCGCAATTCCTGGCTCTGCCCGAGATTTATAGGGAAGTCCCTTAATTTTTCTGTCCCTCAGTTCTCCGTCTATAAAATGGGGATAATACTTTCCTAGGTCACATGAGCAATGTGAGGATAAATTCAGTAATGTATGAGGAACTCTGACAGTACAGGGATAGAGACATAAAAATCTAACTAGATAGAAGAGATTACATTAAATATCCTGTATAATTTAATCAAAACAATGTATCAAAAAGGTGATGTCATTTTACCTCAGGTTAAAAAAATTACAAGAATCCCTAGAAAAAATGGAAAGGGATCATACAAACCTCTTAAACAGGAGATCAAATTTAAACTGATCTAATGATTGTAGAACTCTCTCCAATGCAATTATTTCAAGATAATGTTATTAGACATCATAGGTGGGAGGCTCTGGAAAACAAATCCCAGGCCTCCAGCTTTCATCTGTTAAATTTATATGAGATGTCTCAAGATGATAATACTCTCATTGTTCTGCCTATTTTATTAGAAGAAATTTTAAATGTGAAATTTGAACCTTCTTTAGTCACAGAAAAAGATTTTGGCTTGTCAACATGTAGACACTGAGGCAGGTGAGATCTGTAGATCCCGAGGAGAGGCTGGACTGACCATTTTAATTGTTTTTTAACCAATTGTGAGAGTTTGGAAACAGATTTTTAAAATAAACAAACAAAAGCCTGATTTGCAGGGTCACCAAGTTTTGATGTGAAGGGAAACAAGGCAAGAGATAAATATTCAGGATGTTCAAGGAACTTTGTGAAAATAGGCATCTTTTCCTGTCTCAAATTCAGAGTAACATTAGAAAATAAATTACACCTTTCTATAGGTTAGAATGAGGCAAGTTTTTTAAAATTGTCATTTGTGTAAAGAATTGGTGGATTAGAAGAGTTAGAACATACCAAAAACTTCCCCCTCCCATGTTCAAATACACAGGTTTCTATGTGGAATTCTATAAAGTTATCAGAACTTTATGTATCTGAATCTGTTGACCAGGCTTAATATCGAACTGTCAATATAATGCAGCTTCAATAATTAATTGTCCTCTGTTTGGTCAGTTTTCCTTTGTATCTCTGGTTAATTTTGAGCTTGATTTCCAGATGTGCTAAGCACCCTAACTCAGATTGAAGCTGATGGGATCAAACCACAACCAGCAGCTCCGAAGATCTGGTCCCCTACATTTAAGTGACCAGTTTTGTGACAGATTAAATTAAACAAACCAACATAAACTTGCAGCTCTTATTGGCATTAATGGGAATCTTGTAACCAAATACCTCTGAGTGGCTGGTTGATCCTTACATATTTCATTGGTTACCAATACTTCAGACTTCTTGAAGATCTTCTAAAGGTTAGGCTTTTTATCAGCAGATGTGCTGGAATAATAATTTGCATGTATACAAAGCCTTTATATGAGGATTACAAAGTACTTTCTAAATATTAATTAATCCTCAAAATCTACCAGTGAGGTATTTATGTATTACCATTCTCATTTTACAGATGTAGAAACTGAGTTAAATGACCTGCCCAGATCGCAACGTCAGTGTGGTGAAGGGAACCCAGAAATCTTGATTCTCAATCTCTACACTACACTACTCTATGCACACTTAATATAATCTCACATTTGGGGAGGGGTGGAAGAGGAAAGGTGCAAAAAGTCCTTCGGTTTGAGCTGGGGAGGGCAGGTATGTGTCTTGCTGCTTCAATCCCCTTGATTTGCACTTCTGATGTATAACAACTTTGATTTTATAATAAATGTAAAATGGAGTGTGGACATAGAAGACGTGATCAGTGGTTAGATGGGGAAGTAGCTGAAAGGAGCAATGTGTTAGGTCTGATGTGAAGGAGGAGCTTGAGGAGACAGGAGGTGGTGAATCAGGGAGTCCATGGAACAATACACAGACATGAGTGGAAGAAGGAGGCAGTGTTTTCTAATGCCAAGGAAATTGGCAGGATTTACAACATGTGTGAAATGTAGACAGGACACAAATACAGGGAAGGAGGGGTGCCACATTATGTCTTAAACATAAGCTAAAGCTGTTGGGCCAAAGCCTCAGTTGATGTGAAATTGGTGTTGCTCCATTGGAGTTTACAATTTACATTAGGTGAAGATCTGGCCCATGATGCTAAATAGTGCAAATTGACTATTCTGAGGCATTCAAATAGCATTCAAAGTGAAAGCTTTGGTTGGTTAGTCTGTCTGTCTCATGTCATTTTTTTTTTTACTGCGGGAATGGAGAAAGCTCACACTGGTACTAGAAAAACTGGTGAGGGTGTAGGCGGGAGAATCATGGAGGATTTCACAGGCACTTTTGAAACACTTGAAATGTTCTGACTAGCTTTATTTAACACTAAATCTGGGGCCATGTTCTGTGCTGATTTACCACTCTGCTTGGTAACTCTGCAACTCCATTGTCTTCAGTGGGGTTGAACAGGCTGTAAATCAGCACCAGTTCTGTTCCCTAGGGTTTAGTTGTGGCAGCTGAGATTCCCATTGCCAGACAAGGCATGCCCCTAGGGAACTCCAACTTTTGGCCTTTGCTAAACATGGTAAAATTAACACAAAAAGCTGGGCTGCTATTGCAAGCTATTCAGGAATGGAGCTTTACTGTGCAAGTATAGCTAATAAGAGTGTGAATTGAAAATATAACAGTTTTGTTCCAATTTGTGCTTTTTTTTTTTTTTTTTTTTTTTGTATAGGGATAGCACCTAAAGGCTCCAGTGAAGGAAGAAGGTCTCATTGTGCTAGATACAGCACACATGCACACAAATAGATGGTCCCTGCACCAAAGAGTTTGCAATTTAAGACAAAAGACAACACTTAGGTATAACTTTTATGAACTCTTTGGATCCAAGACTGTAGCCACATCCTTCTGTACAACACCTGGGAGAACAAACTCCAAACTTTAATGGAGCCTTTGGATGCTACTGCAATATAGGTAAAACTAAATCTAGTGTTTTAAATCTGTTAAATTCTGAGATGAAGGTTTGAATGGACGGTGTCCTTAAAATAAAGTGTTACAGGTGAATGTGTCTCTTGTCTATGTAAAGCATAGATAAAATAACCTACAAAATGTATCAGAAATACATCAGTGGGCTACAATGTCTCAGCTTAATTCAACAGTGTAAAACATCTGAGAAATACATGTTGTGAAAGGTAAACAATGAAGTACTTTGACAAATGTTTTGTTGGGTGCTGAGTACAAATGTGTGAAAGAGAAGTTGAAGTCTTTGATGGGTAATTGCAGGGACCTAGTGAAACCACAACAGCCAGACAGGGAGTGGTCCAGCCAGACAAAAATCACAAATAAACTTAGTAAGAGCAAAGATTAATGTCTTCAGTACTAAAATCCACAATGTTGTCATAGTTATAAAAGTCTGATATAAATTTAGTATGTAGTTAAAGTAGAAGCCTGAAAGACAAAAAATGATGGACAAAAAGCTGTTGTTAGTAAAATAGGGATGTCACCTTATCCCATAGAGCTTGGCTTTCCTTCCAGAGACACCAGCAAGACTGCTGTAGACTAAGGGTTGGTCTACACTACAGGAGTTTTGTCGACAAAAGTCAGCTTTAGTTGACAAAACAGTGGAGGTGAACTCTCTGAAATGCTTCCCTCACTGATTTCACTTCCCTGCTATGATGACACAATAAAACCACTTTGACGAGAGGTGTAGGGCTTATGTCAGCGTAGTTAGGGAAATGCAATGGCACCGCATTCCTTACATCAGTAGTTGACTGTGGAGGGGAGAGTGGCTGGACACACTCCCAGTTGGGAGTGGGGCAAGAATCCCAGGCAGATGGAGTACCTCAGGCAGCTTTCTCCAGCTCCTGGTGGGGGGAGGGAGAGGAGAGAGAGGAGACAACCTGCCTGTAGGACAGCCAGGCTTCTAGCAGGAAGCTGCCAACAGAGCTGAGAGATCGGGCACTACCCCTCTTAAGTTGGTAGAAGCGCTCCTGGTGAGGACACGCACCACTGTCCCAAGGAGGATAGCGTGGGCATCAACCACTGTAGTAATTAATAGGCTGACTTATCTTTGTAGTGTAGACAAGTTCTAAGGGTTTTGTTTTGGTTTTGGTTTGAAAAATATAGCATTCTGCCCACAACAGGTACATACAACTTCAATTGAAATGTATTGGAGTTACACCCTTTAGCTTCTTCAGTGTCAGGATTTCTTGTTTATGTTCTGAGGCTATTTTTAAAAAAATAGTCCTAGATGATAATTTACTGAAGAAATAAAGTCATGTTATTTCTCTTATATTCACATAAGTCCAGGAACATGGACTTTGAAAAACACCAGATAGTGAGAGATCTGTGACAAAAAAAAATCACCATTAGAGCTGTCAACTATGCCATCCTTAGCTGAAAAACTACAGGTTAATGCTCCCAAACAAAAATATTCAGAATAAATCTAGATGCCACAAAAACATTAAGATTAAGTTGTTTAAAAAGAGAAAAACAGAAAGGAAAGTAGCCCAGCTAGCTCTGATTTTATCACTTCGATGCTGTGGCTTCTATGTTCACTGCTTGGTTCTGTCCCAGAGTTTTTCAAAAAGGCTGTCTTTATTTTTTAGCGCACAATGCCTATGCTTACATCTCTGATATCTGCAACATGTTAACTGTGCTTTAGGACCCTACAAGAGTTGAGAAAAGAAAAAGTCCACACAGAAGATGTGGAAAGACTAGGACTGCACTAGCATTCAGCAGAGCTGGGTTTTGCTCCAGGCTCTGTCACAGACTTCCTGTGTGAACTTGGGCAAGCACTTAATCTTTCTGTACTTCAGTTCCCCTACATCTAATGTAAATGCATAGAGCCATAGATTCCAAGGCCAGAAAGGACCATGGTGATCATCTGGTCTGACCTCCTGCACTGCACAGGCCACAGAACTTCTCCAAATAATTCCTATACTCCCCAAGCTCCTTCCAGAAAAATAATAAAACTATTTTTAGCATAGACTTTTTGAAAATGGCACTGAACTAACATGACATGTGCCTGTCATCAGCTGGCTCACTTTGCTTGTATACCTTTTCTGGGTTTTTTATCTCCTTAGATTGCAAGCTCTTTAGGGCATGGACTGTCTCTTCTGTTGTATTTGACAGCATCTCATACGTGTGATCCTAACACACTATATTAGAAAATAATAAATGACAAATAATGAATAAAGGAATAATAATGGTTTGTGAGGTGCTCAGTTATGGCAGTGATGAATGCAGAAGGAAAACCTACAAAAAATAAAAAATATTCATCCCTAAATATATGTGGAGGAGGATGTCAGCTTCTGTTCCCTTTATTATGTTGTCTGCCATTTCTATAGAATGCTAGAGGAAAAAAGCAACCCAAGAAATAAAAGGCTGAAGCAAAATGAGAAACCATGTAAACATTTCAGAAAGTCAGGAGGGTTTTGAAAATGACAAAAGGACTAATCAATATGCAGGAGCAGATTACAAAGACATCAGATTAAGTTTTGAATGTGGACACAGTGTCTTTCCTTGCTTGGATTACAGCAAAATTTAGACCTAGGCCTAATGGCTGCCCTACCACTAGTTGTGCAGAAGGAAAAGGACAATCTTCTGTTGCTTTTTAAAACACATTGGTAATTTTTAAACAAAATTATCTTTGGCATGTTGTACATGTCATTTCCAGTGAAAGTTATCAGATGCTTGGCAAATGTTTGCAGAATATCCACTTAGTTCATTGCATGAATTTGCAACAAATTAGCTGATAATTTCCTGCTGAGAAAACTTGGGAGCAGTTATACTTAAAGTCTTATACTGCTTGGCTGATAAACTCCCTGTGCAAAAAACTGCAGTACAATGTGTAGACAAAACAGAATGTAACATCTTCCCTGTTTATGGCACTAACACTTTGCACTTACATGCTCTTCAACAACTATCAGTTTGAAAATGCTTTAAAATGCCAGGCAAGTGCTGTAAATCTACAGATGCAGCAGACAAACAGAGAGGGTAAGGCAAACATTTTCATAAGTGGTCATTAGTTTGGGGCACCTTTGTTTTTGGGGTATGCATCATGAGATACTTTGGGCCTGATTTTCAGAGGTGCTGGGGGCCCTCACCACTCCACTTGACTTCAGCAGGGGGGATGTTCAGTACCTCTAAAGATCAGGCTCAGTGTCTAAAGTTGGCCACTTAAATAAAGGCCTCCCAAATCCGATGTCATCTTTGAAAACTTTACCCTACGTAACTTCCCAGAGGTCACGCAGCAAATTAGGAGCAGGGATTAGAGTAGAACCCAGTGGCACAGATCGCTGCATATGCAAACCTATTTTTGCTTCTTCTAGAATAGCTAACATACTGCAAGTGTGCCTTCCAAAATAATCACATTCAAGTGAAATTTGTTTTGAAATACCTACTCAATATTCCCACCCCCACTACTTTAAGATGTCCTGTTGTTCCCACCATATCCGAGGCCACCTCCTTGCTTTGGAGGTAACCATCGCATACACCAATATGAAGCAAACAAAATTTCTGTGCTGGCACCCAAGCCCTTTGCTAATTCACTTCTTTATGGAATTGCAGTGCAGGGTCTGAAAGTCCCAGGTGTCTTTCGTCACAGTAAAATGTGAAAGTGCATGGAGCAAATTCTTAATACGCCTTCAGCTGTCCACAAAACGAACTAATGCAAATGATTACTCTAGATAATTTTCATCTGGGAAGAGGATAGAGGTGTTTTATTCTTCTGCTTTGAAATTAAAGATATTCAGCTAATGTATTGGAAAAAGACGTCTGTGAAAGTTATGAAGTGTAATTTTCAGAGCTTGCTGGAACTGGTGGTGAGATATGAGGAGGTTTCTCATCTGAAATCACACTGCTAAAGGCATTTTTCAGCACTGCCTAGGTCAATATGAAGTAAAAGGATTTGGGCACATAATTCTATGCATCCTGTTAAAAATAGGGAGGATGAGGTTTGTTATTATTAAAGCCAGCTAGTGCACAGTATATACAAAACTAATGGGAGATGGAGATAAGAGTCTACATTTTTTCCTTTCTTCATCCTCTTCCAGGCTTCCTTATCCCATCCCACAAAACTTGCATTTGTTTCAGAGGAGATCCTGCAATTTCCCCTTACAACCAATCATTTACTAGTGCCCCATGCCTCCAAATGCAGCCCACATCAAAGCGCCTGATTCACCAGTACAGTCACTGCTGGATACTACTATCTATCAGTAGGGCAACATACACAGTATGTGGGGAAAAAGATTTCCATTCACATCCAGGAAACCTCAGCTCTAGAGGTCAAGGGGTGAATGTAGCTCTATCAACTAGATGGAATGGACCATCTCGCTACCCATTTCATTCCATCCCCTCAGAGAGCTATGAAAATGACAGCTGGACTTAGCTGTCATAGCTGGCACTGCCCCTCACTACCTTCCCCCCCTCGCATTTGTTGTGTCGTGTGCTGTCTTGTGTTAATAATAAAAGTCAGCTCTCAAAACAAGAAGCACTCTTTATTTCTGTGCTGAACATGATATATGCACCTGCCACCGACACACAAATATAGCTGTATATTGGTCATAGAATAACACAGCACAGTTTCAAAAAACACCTGATGGGGTCTCATTGTCAAAATGGTCCCTCAATGCCTCCCTTATGCATACGGCCCCTCGTTGTGCCCCTCTAATACCCTTACCTTCTGGCTGCGCATATTCAGATGCAAGGCGATCCGCCTCTGCAGTCCATCCCGGGGCAAACTTTTCACCCTTGGTTTCACATAAATTATGGAGCACATAGCAGGCAGCTATAACCATAGGAATCTTGTCCTCATTTAAGTCCAGCCTGACATAAAGGCATCTCCAGTGCGCCTTTAACCTGCCAAATGCACATTCAACAGTCATTTGGCACCTGCTCAGCATATTATTGAAGCACCCCTTTCTGCTGTCCAAGTTCCCTGTGTAATGCTTCATGAACCATGGCATTAGTGGGTAGGCTGGGTCTCTATCTCAACATCCCCTATTGGAATCTTTTTGTCTGGAAAAAAAAGTCCCTGCCTGTAGCTTCTGGTACAAGCCAGTGTTCCTGAAGATACAAGCATCATGCACCTTTCTTATCCCCCATGCTGATATCAGTGAAACGCTCACAGTGATCCACAAGTGCCTGGAGTACCATAGAGAAGTACCCCTTCCTATTGATGTACTCCATCGCAAGATGGTCCGGTGCCAAAATTGGGACGTGTGCTATCTATTGCCCCACTAGTTAGGAAATCCCATCACTGCAAATCCAGCCACTATTTCACGCACATTGCCCAGAGTCACAGTCCTTCATAGCAGGATGCGATTAATGGCCCTGCACACTTGCGATAACGCAGCTCCAACGGTGGACTTGCCAACTCCAAACTGATTAGCAACTGACCGGTAGCAGTCCACAGTTGCCAGCTTCCATATAGCAATTGCCACGCACCTTTCCACTGAGAGGGCAGCTCTCATTCTGGTGTCCTTGCACCACAGGGCAGAGGCCAGCTCCGCACAGAATTCCATAAAGGTGGCTTTGCACATTCAGAAGTTCTGTAGCCACTGCTCATCATCTCAGATCTGCATAACGATGCGATACCACCACTCAGTGCTTGTCTCACACACCCAGAAGTGGCAGTTCACCGTTTGCAGATGCTCAGTGAATGACAACAGTAATGCGGTGCTGTTTGTCTGCATGCCACTCAGCAGGTCAGGCTCCTCCGATTCCTGTTCCAATTCGGAGCTCACGATGTACTGCACGACCAGTCGTGATGCGTTCAGAACACTGAAAGCAACAGTGGAGAGTAGTACAGGATCCATCTTTTCATACAGAGACTGTGAGTACGCAGTAAATGGCAGAGAGCCACTGAAAAAATGGCGCGAGTCGCTGCCAGCAACACAATGAATGATGGCACAGATACGCAACGCACAATGGGACATTAAGCCAGCACCCATGCTGCTGCACGCTCCTCTCCCCCATCCTGGAATCTGTAGGGGCAGAAGCTGCCAAGCTGCATGGTAGGATGCTGCCCACGATGCACTGCTCTCACTGTCCATACTACAGCACCCAGTGTGGATGTGTTTTTGTGACAAAATGAGTGCTGTGCTGACGGGCGTGAGCGCTGGAATTATAGCGCTTTTATTATCACCGAAAAAACTGCCATCGATAAAGCTTTCTAGTGTGGACAAGGCCTCGGTTCCCACACTATGCTTCCAGCTCTGGAACAATGTGTACAGTGGGGTTGCTGAGAGCCACTGAACCAAACTGTAAGCCCTGTATATAATGGAAACAACTTTAAGCCAGTGGTTGCAGGAGCACCCCTAGTTCCAGTACCTGTGGCAATAGCGGGAAATTTTAGGAGGAAAAAAAGGAGAGTTTAGATGCCCCCATACACACTAGCTGAACACACTATGTTACAAAACTTTAGATGGCACGCTTGCAAACTATGGTAAGGATCCAGCTAGACAGAGCCTTTAAATAGCATGGTTCTGCAGCATCCTTGGAAGACTATACATTACACAACACAGATATGCACAATGTTATAATGCTGGTTAGAATTTGGATCACTGTTTGTTTTTTAATAACCTTTTATTTTAAAGCTACACAGGGCATTGTATATGGCTTTCAGAGAACGGAAAAAAGTGCCAGAGCCTAAATAGGTTGAGATTTTCTCTAATTCATGCACTATAAAGAATCTTAGTGAAAGCATATCTAGAAGTTTCTAAAAAAATACAACTACACAGAAAGCACATTCTAATGAATCATCTCAAGAACCTTTTCCTACAAGGCTTTTAAACGAACTAGAACACGTGTGAATGATGGGAGTGTATTTTCACTACATTTGCAAAGAGTTCTTTATGGAAGCTTCATGCACAGAAATAAAACAACAACTTCCTCGTGGTAAGAAAAGGAGATTTGTTATTTATTATAAATGCTCACTGTTCCTAAAGTCTTTGACACCATCTCACAGTGAAATAAAACAAGCAGCAAAGAACAAGCCTACTGAGCTAGAGAAGAAAGATATTCATGTTTGTTTATAATTGCATTAAAATTTGAGGGGGTGCAACCAATACTAGTTACTCACCAGGAAGGGAGACACATAGGAAATACATTTTGGTTCTAGAAACCTGTAAATCTTAACTGCAATTTCTTAAGAACTGTGATTAAAATATAAATATTTATATAACTGTAACTTTTCCTTTTCCCTCTCTGCTTTTGCACAGTTTGCAGCACAGCTGTGTTAATCCCGTTTTCAGTGCGCTGTATTTTGACCTCCTTAACAACCCCATGGTAGAATGCTAAAACACTCTAATCTATAAATAATTTATTCCTCTCATCTAGCAACGGATTATTGTTCCATAAAACTCACTAAAACATGCTGCATAGTCTGTAGTTTAACAAAATAATAAAAAGAGAGACATTTTAATACAGACAAAATTGGTAAAAGCTGAACCATTTGCTGTTAAATGTTTTACTGATGGACCCTGAAATTTATTTGTACATTTGACTTTTTACTCATTTTTTAAAAAATAAACTGAATTTCATTCTAAGAGTCTCTCTTTTACCAGAGGTCTATTTTTCTTGCATGATCAGTTCTCATAGCACAGTAAAGAAACAATACAGACTGATCAGGCAAAGCATCACCTCAAGGACACTAATAAAAGGCGCTTGGTTGTGAGGTGTTGAGTGTCCTCTGCACATTGACTGCTCACAGGAATAAGCTTTATGGGCCTGATCCTGCTCTGATGAAAGGCAATGGCAAAATTCCCATTAGACTTCAACACGGCACCAATGAGTCCTTCCTGCCTGATCCTGCTACCATTGAAGGCAATTGAAGCTTTATGACTGATTTAAATGGGCAAAAAAGATCAAGCCTCAAGCCCAATAGCAAGTGCTTGCAGAGCACAGCTCTAAATCAGTGGCATATCAGATTTTTTACACCATCCGTTCTGAAAAATAAAGCTTTTCCTCCCCAAATCAAGATTTTCAACTTATAACAGATGTGCAGCCTTGAAAGAATACACTTTAATTAGCAACTGTAACTAAGCAAGCCACACTCTAGCATTGGGTTTCTTAGCATGATTTTCCGTGATTAGCATAGCAATTTTCTATGAATTTTCATAAAGGGCTGATCAGTATTAGTTCAAAATGGATTGGAAAGACACCCACATAAACTGCTCCCACAGTTCAAAAATGCTAAACGCATATGAAAGTTTAAATCAATCCTGGAATGTGAAAATAATGTCAAAATTAATAGCTAGCTTGGCAATGGGTTTCTGGTGTATTAAATTAAATGACAAAAGTGATATATTTAAAGCAGCTACCGCATGCCTTACCTCCACCAAAATAGGTGTGCATTGGCTGCCTGAGGAAAATAATCCATTGCTGACAAAGAGTGCAATTGAACCAGTTCTGAATCCAGTTTAGCTGCAAGATAGTCCATGTCCATCAGCAGTTAAGAAACTACGGCTGATGTTTCTGAAACTGTGCTGGACATAGTGGTTCTGATCTAGATTCGTGTCAAACCCTTTTCCACACACATTCAGCAGCAGCCACTGCTGACACCCATTTTCAGCATTGGGTAGCTTTACAGGCAACTTTTGATAAGTTTGATTACAGTTTATAATTACTCAGGTGGCCATATGTCTGTCCCCAAAAACCAGAATTAAGAACTTTAAGTTTAAAATTAGTAACTGAACTATAAGGTTACTCTGCAAGTAACAATGGAAATAACCAGAAAAAGGAGCATCTGATCATGGAAGAGCTTTAAGTAGTTCTGAAATATGAAATTTTATACAAGTGAGACCTCACCAAATCCAAGTCCTTTTGCCTTCTTTAGAAGTACTGCAGTACTGACCTTCAAATGCTCAAGTTTTCAGTACCTTGCAGAATCTAACAGAGCTTTATTCAAGTTGAAACCTTTCACAAGGTTTATTTTAAACAATTAAAGAGCATGGCAACCTGTAATTACTGAAAATAAAGCCAGAACTCTAGGGAAAAGCACATCTTTAATAAGTAACATGATATTCCATTTTCTCTTTTAGTGAATTTAGCTATCGAATACCTAACTTCCGTTAAATTAATTTGGTTTTAAAGCGTCAAAAAAAATTTAATGTATGTACTTCTGCTATTGCCTTGGATAGCAGCACTAAACCCTTTGAAAATGAAAAGGAAGTACTCAAAGATTTATTTAGCATGAATTAGAAAAAATATCTCTGCCTGTGAAAAGAGACAGATTTATAGAGGCAAGAGATTCCAGGACATATGGCATTTTAGACAACAATGCTACACTTTGCAAATATGTTTCTACAGTCTGAATTTCACTGCTGTAACTTCTCTCACCTAACAGAAAAATTAAAGCAAAAATTTTTTTTTAAAAGTAACTTACCATTCATCAATAGCCCAAACATTTTCTCCTGTTGTGTTTCACAAGCTCTTGCAGCCAGTAACAGAAATGAGGAAGCGTCAGTGTTTCATTCCGCTTCTGGCTCAGAGAGTGGGTGTAACTTGTTAAGTTTCATGCCAAAATGAGATGGGTCAATTGGGTGTGTTTGAAGCTTTGTCTCTTCCCCCCCCCCCCCCAACAAGTTTAATGCTCCATTTGGTATTCTTCACACAAACAAGAACTCTGGCTGGTGGGAATTTCTGTCATTCAATGTCTCAACCCCCTCTAGCTCCTCAGATCTAAATTCCTGCAGACATCCCTGCAGGGTGCTTTGAATTCACAAGTGTAAAACAATGTGAGAGTAGCCAGTAATTGAAATATCAAATCTACTGTTCCAACATAGTAGACTTGCAGAGTGACTTATTAACATCTGAAATGGCAGCTTGGCTATTTTGTCACATTGTTGGAGTCACTCCACATACAACAAAACCGGTGCAGTGCATCAAATTCATCCCTTGTGTAAATCCAATTAGTGTTTCACCAGAGCTGAATTTGATTGTCATTAGTTTTATATTGCTCAAATCAATGTTTTATTTTTTTCTTTCAAGTTTTCAGGGAAACATGCACTAATGAGGCATAAGTCAAGAAGATTAGACACATTCTGACCTATTCTGCATTTGTTGTACTCTGATGGAGAATTATATCTGACATGTAAACAGTGCTTTCCATCTTGAAAAATCTCCAAATACCATACATTTAGGCCCTGAAACTGCGAATACTTATGCACATAATTACTTATGAGATTATTCTTATTTGTCAAGTTGCTCATGTGTGTAAGTGCTTGCACATCAGTACCTTAAGTTGATGCACAGCAATTACTTCACTGCCTATGACATGCAGCCATCTCTGGAATGAAACGCAACAACTGTTTAAAAGTGAACAGCAACACTACATAACATAACCAGATCATAAACAGCTTATTTATCTGAAACTGAGGGGAAATCTCGGTAAGCAAATTAATAAAAAGTCCTCCAGAATCTAATTTTTTTAAGTATTGCTGTTGCAGAGACATTTAAAAATAAAAACCACCAATTTTTGTTTATCTACCACCCTGCACTATTTTGATTCTGCACACATCCATGCATTAGGGCAAACATAAGGTAAACTATTTTCTCAGAAGTAAAATGACATTATGGATAATATTTTGACAGACGAAGAGGTATAAAATTAGTTAATTAGTAGATTAATATTTATATCTTTGTACACTACTTTGAACATATAGAGCTAAGGATATTCTTATTATTGTGTTGCTTTGTGCCCCAAATCCATGTTTACCAACTGCAAAAAAAGACAAAATGATTAAGGACAAGTTATTGTTTGTTTCTAGGAAGGCACTGTAAATAATGGAGAATAATAAAACAAAATCCGTAATTAAAATGAGTTAAAATGTGCTTTCAGAGTTTTGTTTTTCCCGTTGAACTGATTAAATTGCTCAACATTTTTTCTTCTAGATTACAGAGGAAAATGCTTAAACAATTATCCCTTCACCTTCTGAATATGGATGTTTGAAATCAAGTATAGTATACTTTTAATCCTCTTTGTGAAAGGTCTCAAATCAGCTCTATGAATCAATGTTTAAATCATTGTGACTGATTCAACAATCAGAATGTCCCTCTTTCTTGCTTAATAACTTTGATGTTAATTCTCTTTAACGGTGTACAAGACAAAGCATCCCATAAGCATGCTTGATTCCCCAAACAACAGCATACTAGTTACAAGGTAACCAAAAATCCCTTCAAAGAACCAGTGTTTTTCCTTGAATTACTATTAGATAGAGTCTAATAAAAATGTGGCTTAATACCATCAGATAACTAAATCTGATAAAATGAAATTTTTGTAGCACGATCTTAGAACATACTTACAAATTAGGCTGTATATTGCTACAATCTGAAATCAACTACTCACTTCGTTTATATTCAGGAAGGACTAAAACCTCAGTGTGATTATTAAACGATCAATCCTCAAAGGTATGAAACTAGAACCAGACTGTCCTTAAAAAGGAGCACTAGGCAGCTTGACTCCGAATGTTCTGCCTGAACGTTGGCATTCAGTGAAATACTGCATGACTCCTTATAATATGGCCCTTTGGAAGTAGGTGTTTTGAGTGTTATAACAAGGTGTCATAATTTTAATGTTGATCCGTGTACGAAATGCTGTATCAGAAAGGCATAACAACAAAAGGGATTTAACAGTTCTGGACTTCCTTGAAGCATCTCGATCATGCCTCACTACAAGTTCTGTCATACGGGCAGAAGTCCAATGGGGATTTAGTTGAGATTAATAAATTAATTTCAGATGTAAGTTTAACCTTAGTTGTGAACAAGTTTCAAGGAGGGAAGCTAATGTATTTATCCAAAAGCATCATCCAATAATATTGTTGTTAATACTTATGCTTTTTAGTACATTATCTGTAATGAATGGAGCCTGCACTGCTATTTAAGAAGAGGTTTTCTTGCAGACAAATTAAGCATTGTATGTCCTGTTTTGAATCCAGACAGTATCATCTTTCCTGGCTTTGTAAAACAGCTTTGTGCATAAGTCTGTGGATCAGGTTTTCAACAAGTTTATTTGCACAACTGTGCATGCAAAATGCACACCTAATTTGCAAACTCTATTATCAGAAATGGGTATGCAAATTGAGTAAGTCTGTAAGTGATCAGTTTTGGCCAAATTCAGACATTAAATACATGTGAAATTTTGCACCTATATACTTTAAAATTCAGATGTCAGTTATGCCTACCCACTTTCAGATGTCACCGACTCACCAGGTTCCCTTGCCGATTAGCTCTTTTCATGGTCAGTATCTGATGTCCCAAAAATCATGGCCCACCATAGAAGACACCCTTTCTAATTCATTGGGAAAGAAAGAACAAACCCGGGTGGGCTCTAGCATCAGCTTAAGAGCAAAACACAGACAATGAGCAAAACTAATAGAGAGTATCAGAGGATCAGTCCCAGGAGACAAATTAGAGGAAAACAGGAGAAAGCCATCAGCTAGACTGACTGACTCCTGCAGAATTTTTCAATTACACTCCTAGCAAATGAGCAGGTTTGGTGAGTTGACAGTGATTCAGGAGATGACAAGGGCTGTTCTTACGTGTTCTCCGGTTCACCAGGGCACAGTAAGCATTTGCAGCCTCCTAGGATTATAGGAGTAGCATGCATACAGAGCTACTAACAGCCCAGAATGGGCTGTTGACTCTAGAACTATATTTCACTTTGGGATTTTACTCTCTCACACTCACACAAAAAAGTGGTTTTCAACTTTAAAAAGATTAAACAAGATACACCTTCACGCTTCAAGCGCTCTGTTAATTTGCATTCTGTCACAACAATTTGCACCATCTTATCCTACTGGCCTGCTGTTACCTAAGTAATTAAATCCTTGGTTTACCCAAGATTCCTATACAAATATTAACGATCGGAAGTTCCCCTATAACTGCCTCTTTCAGAAAGCTTCAGACAACAACAAAAACCCCAAAACCAATGTAAGTCATGTGTCAATTTAACGTTTGATTAAGTTTAAATTGGTGGCGAGGAAAGCAACAATTTAACCTGTCTATGGTGACCTACGGTACGAAAGCAAAAGCAGCAAACAAAGAAAGCCAGGCATCTGTAGAGGGAGAACTGAAAAAGTCACAGATGCAATCATATAACCTAGGTACGTTTTATGCTGATTCAGAACAGAATCTTATTTGGCAAATGCAGAGCCCCATTGTGATTGATGAGGGGAAAAACAAAATCTTTTCCAGCACTTGAGTCCTGGCTGTCGCTAACCTTCCCCTTCCCTGAGATTTTGCTGCAAAATGCATAGATGTGTCTTCACTGAAGTCCGATTATGACAGGTGATTCATATGGACGATATGTAATGGTCTGATCATGTTCCCAGAGAAGAAGTGACGCACACCAGCTGGGGAGGGCTTGCAGAAGTGGATTGACAACACCCTTCCAGTTAGCCCTTCAAGGCAAAACCATGGCTTGTCAGTTCATGTTGCCTGTTTTCAGAGAACAGGCTTTTCCAGACTCTGGATCAGGCTATTATCAACCAGTTAAGATGAGACACACTGAAACACACCTTGAGGTGGATTTATTTATGTGTTTGCTCATGTCTGTCATAACTTTTACCTTTATCTTTGCCGCATAGGTACTTGGACCCCATGGATATGTGCTGTTTTACAATCCTGGGTTATGTCTTCCTGAAGAACAGTGTGTTTACATGGTGTTGAGAGGAAGGACCATCTTTTGTTTAAGGCACTAGGCAGGGACTAAGCTGATCTGTATCAGGTTCCCAACTCTGCCACAGACTACATATGTGACCTTGCGCACATCACTAATGGACAGATTTTCAAAACAGCACTTAGTAGCTTCCATTGAGAACATTTGGGTGTTAAACTCTTGTGCAAATCTGGCTTACTTTCTCTGTAGTCCAGTCCATCATCTGTAAAATGGAGATAGTACTTCATATGATTTCTCTATTCCAATTGTAAATTCTTAGGGGCAGAGACTGTCTCCTACTATATATTTATAAAGCACCTCGCACAATGGGGCCCCAGCCTTGAGATGTTGCTACAGTGCAATAATAAATGGTGGTAAAACACTGAAGATGTTATTTGTTTAACATTATTTAAACTGCAGGTGTACTCTTTCAGTCTTATAGACTATTTGTATAAAGTACTTGGGTACCATCAAATTCACAATTTGTGGCAGATACTTTTACTTCTAACACAAAACCATTGCAGTACAAGACATGGTCCCCTCTAATCCCCACTCCTTTGTTGTTTGGCTTTTCCCTTGCTCAAGAGCTTTGGTGTCTGTTCACCTTCACAGAATCATAGATCATATGTCTAGAAAGGAACGCTTGGGTTGTTCACAAAAGCACTATAATTTGATAAAAAGATACCAAGAACACAAGGTATTGTCCATATCCCCATCATCTTACTTTGCCTCTCAAATACCTGGCAAGAAAAGAATGAAAAGCCTCCTTCACCTCCTTTGGTCCAACATGAGCCAAATACCATTTATGGAATAGAGGCCCTCAAGATTTTCCTTATGCATCAACAACTATAAGAGATCCTGGGAGGAATTTTACTTGCTTTTCTAAACACCCAGATGCACTCAGGGTTTCTAACAAGTGGATTTACCTTCAGAGAGCTGGAAGGACAAGATCTCCCAATGTGGCATTGTCCATGAAAGTGTGAGGAACAAACTACCAATCATTTCCCCATTTATGAGAGTGGCAATGATAGCCTCCATGCAGACAAGCCAAAAACCAAACACTGGGAAGATACACTTATCAACCCTAATTTATGTCACTGGTTTGTCACACCCATAATACCTGCTAATTAACTTGCTGAGTTAACCCACTGTTAAAATGGTATCACTTGGAGCAAAAACATGGTTGGGAGTAACTCTCAGTACATTGACTCATTTGGGATTAAGTCATTCTCTTCCAAGCACATCAATGAGTTAAGATATAAAGGGTGTAAAACCTCACTTCACAGTGCTAAATAGGCCATAAATTTGCAACTCTGGGGGGCTAGAAAGTAATTTAAGAACACTTGTTGCTCAATAACTGAAACAACTAAGTCGCCCTCAACAACATGCCATTTACCAACTTACTATCAACTGACCACCTGCCTTTTTTAACGAGTTCAAGGGACTAAGTTTCACCATGGTTTCAGTTACAGAGTGGCGTCTAAGTGCTTAGGATTTCTGGTAGGATTAGAATATGAAAATTCACTTTTGTCACTTTCTACATTCCAGCCTGAGCCCAGATGTCTACACAGCCTGAGCCTTGCGAGTACAAGTCAGTTGGCATGGGCCAGCCGCAGGTGTATAGTGGCTGTGTAGGCCTACCCAGAGAGACAGAAAGATAAAGGCCAGAAGGGACCACCAGTTCATCTAGTCTGACCTCTTGTGTATGTTACCAACACCAGCGAGCACCCTCAGGCCGGGTCTACACTGACAGCGGCAAATTCGCCGCCGTCAGATCGATTGCTCTGGATCGACTGAGAGGTCTGTGTAGATGCGCTCGGTCGATCCAGCAAGCGACACAGGAAAACCACCCTGGTAAGTGGCGTAGGAGTTGTGGGGGCAAACTACTTGGGCTGCAACCCAGTTTCATCTGACAAAGTGGGTTGCAGCCCACGAAAGCTTATGCCCGCAGAAATTTGTTAATCTTTAAGGTGCTACAGGACTCTCGTTCTCAAAACTAAGTAGTTTGCCCCCACAACTCCTATTGGGAGGCTTGTCCAGAACCCCACCTATCTGATGGTTAGAACCCATCTTCTAATTTCCAGCCTGAATTTCTTCATGGACAGTTTATAACGATCACTTCTTGTGCCGGTATTGTCCTTTAGTTTAAATAGTTCTTCGCCCTGACTGGTATTTAGCCCCCCACGCCTACCCCAACGTATTAATATAGACAATCATATCCCCTCCCAGCCTTCTTTTTGCTAGACTAAACAAGCCAAGCTCTTCCAGTCTCCTCTCATAAGATAGTCCCTCCATTACCCTGAGCATCTTTATGGTTCTTCTCTGCACATATTCCAGTTTGAATTCATTTTTCTTGAACATGGGTGACCAGAATTACACACAGTATTCTAAATGAGGTCTTAGTGTGCCTTGCACAATGGCATCAATACTTCTCTGTCACTACTGGAAGTGCCTTGCTTCAGACATCCTAGGATCACATTTATCTTTTTCACATCATACTGGTAGCTCAGTCATAGTCATCCTGTGAAACATCTAGATCTCTCTCCTCTCCTACCACTTCCAACTGATGAGCCCTCTGCTTGTAGCCAAAATTATTATTCTTAGATCCTAGATGCATGACCATGTACTTTGTACTATTGAACTGAATGCCATTTCTACCACTCCAGTCTCCAAAGTCATCCAGATCTTTCTGTACCATATTCTGATCCTTCTCTATATTGACAATGCCTCCCGACTTTGTATCATCAGCATATTTCATTAGTACACGCCTACTTTTGTGCCAAAGTCATTAATAAAAAATACTGACAAAGAATGGTCCCAAGACCATTAGGGAACTCCACTAGTAACTTCCCTCCAGTCTAATAATTCCCCTTTCAGCACAACCTGTTGTCTTCTCCCCTCTAGCCAGTTCCTTTTCTAACATATAGGGCTGATCCTCATCTTCCCTAATTTAACTAATAATTTGCCATGTGGTAAGTGATTGACTGAAGTCCAAGTATATTAGAGCTACTGCACATCCCTTATCTATCAAATCAATTATTTTCTCAAAGAAGAAAATCAGGTTAGTCTGACATGATCCACCTTCAGTAAGCCCACGTTGCATTACATCTCCTTTACTATTTACTTCTGTGAATTTAATTATTCTTTCCTTCACAATTTGTTCTGAAGCCTTGAATAATACTGAGTTAACACCAACAAGTCTAACTGTGCAGATAATGTTTTTCTCTTTCTTAAATACAGGTACGACATGCGCTATTCTCCAGTCACATGGTACTACCCTATATATATATATTTATTAAAAATCCTTGCTGCCAAATTAGCAACCTCACATGTCAGTTCTTTCAGTATTCTGGGATGGAAATTCTCCGGTCTCCTTGATCTGAAGGCATTAAGTTCTAAGTTTCTCTTCCACCTCAGATGTGATCATTTCCATTTCTAGACACTCCATCAGCTGTACTTGCTTTCATGCACATGTTCCATATTAATTATCATCATCACAGAAAACTGAGCCAAATTACTCATAATTCTTGGACCATACCTACATTATCTTTAGACTCTTTCACCTCCACAACTGCAGAGCAGCCCAACCTCATCCCTCCTTATTCTCTTTTTATTTGTATAACCAAAACCCCTCTCATTATTTATATAATTTCCTTGCCAAGAGCTATGGATGCAGCTAGGAATTCCTTAAGTTCATTTTTATTATGTCTCACTAGTCCTTTATCAAGTCTGATCAGTTTACAAATAAAAGTGGTTTTTCTAACTGAAAGCACTGTAAACTCAAACTAGGCTCTGCGACTTTAGCTGGATTCTTTCCTTGCTGTACGCCATAGCAGGTAATAAGGTACTGCAAGCCAAATTATGCTCTTACACCTGGCAAGCCATTTATCCTTCAGGTGACGCCCTCAGAAACACAAGTGAAATCCCACTAGTCTCTACCAAGGTGGCAGAGAGGTCATGGAGGACATCACTGAAGGCAAAGAGATTGCCTAGGAGGGAGGACACAGTTTGGCCTGCAGCAGCCTTGTGCTCAGTGATGATCTGAGAGAAAGAAAGCATCAGCTTGACTATCAAGCGTTCAGGCTGAGTTTTCAGGGTTGAAAGACTTTGGTTTGTGTTTGTTAAGACTCCTCTTAACTTGTAAAACTGGACATATTTGATCTAGAAGCCATGGATAAAGTACTCCTGAAACTCTGTGATGCCACTTTTAGAGTAATTTCTCTTCTGAGAAATTTAAGAGTCCAACACTGCTCTATTTCACCTCTCTACTGTCCATAAAAACTGAACTTGGCTCCAGATAATCCAAGAGTTTTTCAAAAGACATTAAAAGCTACATCAGACCAAATGTCTCAGACTGTTGTTTGTATTTGGGATTAGGAAGAAACCATTGAAAGGCAGGTATTTTACAGCCACAAATAGTTCCCTTGTTGCTTCCACAGAAATAAGCTCATGACCCATTGGATTTTTTCTCAAGCGGTCAGCGTACATACCAATTCATTGTAAAAGGGATACCCAATGTTTATAACTGAACTGTAAAGAACAGCTGAAAGGTATCTGATTAGGTTTAGGGAGTGGTGGCTGGCACTGAGCTGGCACGCTTTCCTGATGAATTGAAATTCTCTTTCTAAATATAAACAAGACAAATCTGTACATGAACTAGCAGTGGGGAAAGTAAGATTATTTTTAAAATCCGTGTTTTATTGTGCCCCTGATTTCTTATATTTTTTGCATTTCTTTTGTAATTGTGAGCTATGGAAAACTAAGGTCCTGGTCCTGCAAATGCTCTGCACGTTTTTAGCTGTACACATAAGTAGTCCCATTGGCTTCAATCGGATCACTTCAACATGCAAAGTTAAATCACATACATAAGGGTTTGCTGGATTGAGAGCTTTCCATGTAGCCCCTTTAGTCATCGGGCTCTTAGGAAACATCCACAACAGCTAACCTCACACACACGCACACTCCCCCAGTTCCTAGACTGTGGAAACAACTGCACAATAATATCTATCCTTCAAGGCGCACGTATCTAATGGATGTATACAGCTGTTACAGTCATGTGGCTCACCAAATGAGGAAGCTTGTCATCACTGTGGTCAGCTACATTGCACAAGAACTACAGAGGACCCACCAACAGCGGCCAACAAATAGCATCAGCACCACTAGCAACTATCGTTATGTTTGTAATGATGCAAACTACCACACAAAACAAGTGAAAGATTAAAAAAATTGAGTTTCTATTTCTGGTTGCAAATCACCAAGGAACATTTTATTCAAAGAAATTAAATGAAGTATCTCTGCCAACCTTCTCTGAAACAGACAGTAAAAAAATGGCTCTCATTCTCATGCCACATTCTAGGTTATTCTTATTTTGAACCTCTGCCAGTGGTTTTAATTGTAGTGTCAGAAGAAGATTTTAAAATCAGAGGGACAGGTTGTGCACTGGTAAGACACTTTCAGATTACAGATATTGTAGGGTTTACATCAGCTGTCGATATTTTTTAACACTAAAAACAGGAATTATAAACTCTGAATCCCGTGGCATCAATGTGTTAAACAAGGGGACTCAGGTCTTTTAACAGGTTCAGGACCTAAGATCCAAACTCAAACAAGACCAACATCTTAGACCCGATAGTCTCCAAACCTTATTTATTTTAAATGGGAAAGGATACTGTTAAATTCCACAGCACCCTGCCAAATCAAAGAGAAGGTGCTATAAACCAGCATGAAGTACAACAGCATAATGTGGGAGGAAAACAGACACACAAAGGAAAGAAAGGGGGGGGGGGGAAAAAAAGTGTGGATAATCCATTTTCACAGAGCCTGATCCAAAGCCCATTAAAGTTAATGGCAGGCGTCTTTCTACTGACTTCAATGGACTTTGCAACAGGCTCTTACTGAGAATACCCAAACATAATGGCTCATCATCATTTACCTTAATTTTCACTTTAGGTTGTTTTAGGCAAATTCCTAAATTCCACTCTGCCTCAAATATTTATTTTCCAAAGCATGACACATATTACTGCACCTGAGATTTCACACTTTAATAAATACAGTTTCCTTATGAATTGGGCCCAGAACATACAGGACCTTTCATTTACCGATTTTTAAATGTAAGCAACTCCACTCATTTTACAGATGGTTAAATGGAGGTTAAGTTACTTTCACAAAGCCAGGTTAGATCCTGCCCCCGCACTAGGGGATTGGGTTCTGCCCAGGACTCACCCCACAGTGGCAGCTTCTGCAGCTCCATTGCTGTGGGGCTGACTAGTTTTGGCTCTTGGTTCTGGGCCTTGCAACCCCAGGGGTTGCAGGGCTGCCAAGGTTTAGCCCCGCCCCCCCTTACAATTTGAGAGAGTGGAGTTATGACCTGGCTCACGGGACCACAGCACTACTCACTCAGATTTGGCCTACGCAGACTCCCATCATCACGATGACTGGGCCAAACCCCAATGGCGCTGGGAACCCAGAGGCTGCAGTGCCTGCAGGAGAGAGGTGAGTCCAGCAGCCCTGTGGACACGAGCTGCCACATGACCTTTTGAAACCCAATTTTGGGTCCCAACCCACCGGCTGAGACACTCTTCTGTAGACTGTTGCCCCGTATCATTATTTCAGCTACAAGCTATTCAACAGGCTGCCCCATTCAGTGAACAGGACGGATCTGCTCTAGGAATGAATCAGGGCTGTTTACTGAAGGAGGCTTTTGTCTGCAGGACCCCTGCCTCATTTGCTGTAGAAGCTGGAAGGTGTGTGGTGAATGAAGTATGGGACTCTGATGAACTTTTCATGGAGAAGCTGTAGCACCCCTGCGTTCTAGATTGAAATTTGGCAGGGGGCTGGCGTGTTTGTCTGAAAACGTGCCTTTTTTATTTTATTTCTGACAAAATGGTACAGATGTTTCCCAGAAACAGACTGGAGGACAGTATAATAGAGTCTTTAATTACATGATTGCAGGAGGAGAAAGGACAGTCTCATGGTTAAGGCAGTTCAATGGCAGCGCCCTGGAGAACGGCATTCTATCCCTGCCTACACCACAGAGTTTCTGCGTGATGCAGGACAAGTCATTGAAACTACAGGTGATCACTAATTGTGTGTTCCTCATGTTATGGGTACTGGACTTGATACCCTAGGGCCTGATTTGCAGAAGTGCAGAGCATTCACATTTGCAACTGAAGTGAATGGAAGCAGTGCTTAGAACGTATTAAAGCGCATTCTCTGAAAAATCAGGCTCTAGGCATTTCAAATTGAGCATCCAAAGTTAGTGGAGACTGTTATCTTTACTTTTTTGGTGCCTCAGTTCCCCATCTATGAAATGGGAATAACAATACCCTGGTACTTCATGGGGAGATTTTAAGGATTAATTAATGTTTGCGAAGCACTCAGATACTAGTGATGGGTACCATAGAAAAGCCCATGATGAAATTAATAATTCTGTCTTCACAGAAGGGTTTAAATAGTGTGTAGTTATTTACTGGCCACACTTTGAACCTGGAGGATAAAACTTACCCATTCTGTGCAGTGAATGAGGCAGGGGTCCTATGGTAAGATAGTTTGAGATCATGTAATTCAGACTGTATCTTAATATAAATCCACAAGGAGGCTGAATTAAAATTGCACAAAAAACCTTAATACTGGCATTTCCTAACTTCTGATTGCTTGGTTTTGCAACTTTAATAATGTTTTAACATTTTTTGTGTGAATAGTTTATAATACAAGGATAAACACAAATAGTCAGTCTCCAAATGGATAGTACTAACAGTGTTCATCTCCAAAGCTCCTTTTATACAGTAGCTCTCAACCTTTTCCATACCATGACCCTATGCTATAAACAGAAAAACATCCCGTCTACCTTAAAATAATAAATAAAATTAAAAATGAGAAGTTGTGGCTGTAACTTCCAGGCTGAGAACCCTTGCACTCGGGGAACAGAGATGGTTTGGCTGGTGTCATTTGCCTCTGATTTCTTTCCAAAATAAATGGAAGATTAAGACAAAGTGCCTTAAATTACACACCAGATGTTGCTAGGCTCGTATTATTACATTAGCACACTAAGCACAGAATAATTGCTTATCGTGCATGTGGGTTTGCATTTGAAGACATTAAACAGAGATCCCCTTCTGCCAGGTTTTGCTGGGCTGTCCAGGTAGAAGATAAAGATTCAATAGCAGAGCTGAAAAAAGCAGGAGACAATCCCGGTGCCTCAGCCAGCACACACACTCTGGGCCCAATTAATTGCTGGCTTGCCATTCATGTAGTCATCAACACCAGTGTGAAGTGGGTGTAGAAAACACTACTGTTCTGGTCTGGGAGCATTTTACAACAACGTGGCACTGGCATAAATGACTTTACAGGGAGCAGACCAACAGTGAACCAGGCCCTACGGCCTGAACCTGATCTCATGCTATTTTACACCAGCTTCATTCTGCTAACTAAAATGAAACCAATCTCATTAAAACAACAGTCAGCCCCTTTCTCTTTACCCACCTTTAGGTCTCTGCATAAGCCACTCCTGAACACAGGGCATGACTACCACAGTATTCCACACATACACCTTGTGGAACTGCACTGATGTAAAACTTGTGTAACACAGACCAAGAATTTCTGCTCTGGTTGTCACTGCAGCACCTGTATTTAACTTACTATGGTACTTTGCCATGCCTTTAGGGTACAAATTGAGTATGGCAAGGTATTATGTAAAACCAAAAATTCCATTCCAGAGGTCAGTCATTCTTTCCCTACATGGCCTCCTTTACAGAAAAACATGACTCACCCAGATAATGTAATAGGGAACACAGGATGCTTCATCTGTCTGAAGATCCATGTGGGGAAAGGCCATTGGGACTGGAAAGGCCATGGGAGGAGTGAGTGGGCCAAGGGCTGGTCTGTGAAGGGAACAGATATTATCCCTTTTCATTCCTCCTACTATGCCCAACAGAGATTACAGCCTAGGTCTAAATGTGCCCTTTCCCATGGACCCCGCTCTGTGCCAAGGATCCTCCAGGGCAGCCAAAGACCAGGGTCAGAGCCACCATGGAAGAGAGCTAGGCCAGATTCCCTTGGATGGCCTTGACACCCACTCATCCTTCGGGATCCACAGAGTTTAGGGGGAGTGGGCATAAGGTTCACCTCCCAAGTAGATAACCCAATTGCTCCCTCCCAAGGGAATAATAAGGGAGAAACTCTGCAAGAGGATCCTATCCATAGGTTTTACCACAAAGGGGGGGAAGAGATCCAGTCTAATATGCAAATCAAAATTTTAATGATAACCCTGTACCTATTTTAATAGTAGGGGTAACATAAACCACTAAATTATTATTCTCTCCACAGTTCAAAGACTTTGGCTCTGCCTTCTACACAATTTTAATATACAGAATTTGGCAAAAAACCCTTTATTCCAAGCAGAAATCTCTAGCTGGAAAATCTTATTTCAATATAACTATAGCTTGCAACAGTGAAAAGCCTCACAAGTAAGTGGGACAGCTCTTTGTCAAGTGACGTGATGTTGACATCAGAAGCAAGTGAGTGACACAATGGGCTGAATGACAGGGAAAGGAAACCATCAAAGAGAAACAGATTTACAAACTTACCTCTGGGCTGCAGTTATCCTGACAAGAGTGCAGTAAGGCTTATTCCATCGATATCTGCAATGCACTTTGAGATCTCCATTTAGAAGGTGCTACAGAAATGCCAGCTATTATTAACGTATTGTCTACTGTGTGTGAATCGAAAAAGTAGACAGGCCTACATCTAAAATCTTGTGTTTGCTGTTGGGGTGCGGGGGAGAGAGAGAGAGAGAGAAAAGGATGTTGATTGTTATTGTGCGTGTGGTATGTTCTCATTTTTATAGATAGTGAACCCCAATTCATCTTTGGTTTTCTCAATTATTGATAGCCACATGGGAAACAAAAAGGAGCCTTGATCTATTTCCAAACTGATTCTATAAAAATAACACATGGCCACCCTACAACGCACATAGAGTTTACTTCCTTTGGGCCCAATCCATCTGTGACTGATAAAGGAAAACACAAGTGCAGTTTCCCTGAACAGACACCTATTAACACCACTCACATTGACATGATTCAAAGCCCTCTGAAGTTAGTGGGAGTTCCTGGATAGGCCTATAACTTTTCATGCATCAAGAAGCTCCAATGACTTCAGTGGATTACTTGTGGTTATAAACACATTGCAACTGACGGCGTTTGTGGCATTGGGCCTTACATCTCCCAAATGTGTCTCAGAGAGATTTAAAGATAAGGTCTGACCATCTGTTTTATTCCTTAGCATCTTCCCTCTTTTCTCCTTTCCTAATCTCCTTGTCCAGCTTCTTTTAAGTGGATTTTTCCTTAAAACTTTTGATTTTCAAAATTACTTTTCTGAAACACAAACACTGTATCTTGCTGTATAAAATATCAGCAAGGTACAGTTTACAAACCAAAGTCCCATTTTTCTTTTTAATAGTAGCTTTTTCTCTTTCCATGACATACTCCCCAGATAACGGTAGTACAGTACTGGCTGTTTGTTAACCAAAATACTTAATTATCACAATGTAGACGCCTATAATTTTAAAACATAACCTGTCTTCAAATATGCTATTGTTAAAGATTGAGCCTACACTACATATAAACCTTCCATCTTGCTTTAGGATCCTTTCAGTCTCTGGACAGTTTATGAGAGTGATCTTTCTAGCTGAATGATTCCAAGGGTACAAGGGCCAGATCCTACTCCCCTCAAAGTCAATTGCAAAATGCCTCCTGACTTCAGCAGAAGCAAGATGAGGCCCTAAATTTACCAGAACCCTACAGAGGGGAGCAAACTGTCAAGAGTTCTGTAAAATATGATAAGTGGCGCTGAAAAGATTCTCTTAGACTATTAATTTTATAGGGCCCAAACGTGTGCTAGGTACTTCACAGGAAAAGAAAGACACCTGCTCAAAGATTCCTGCTCAAAAGAGATTACAATCTAAATTTTAAATGTGACAAAATGAGTGAGGGCGAAATAGCAGGTAGGTGACGGATTAAGGGAAGACAAGGGTTACTTCAACATCCTCCTATATGATTACTCATTTATGCATGCAAACATCTTGTTGGTAATTAAGATTAGTTGGCCAGACAATCAATCAGCCTAGCTCCATTGACATCAGTAAAACTGATTTACCTCAGATGAGGATATGGCCCTTTGTTCATGGCTGGCTTATCTTTTAATAAAGACGCAGATATAAGGTAATGAATCTCAAAGAGTCACCTATTGAGGGCATCACAGAAAAAGTAAGCTTTCAGGAGGGATTTAAATAGCTTGATGGACATTGGCAGGGACGGTATTTCATGCATATGGGACACGCACAGATCTGACATTTAGAACACTGAATGCCATCAGAGCATCTTACGCAGAAAAGTGCCAAGGTTACAGGAAGTTAACACTCTGAATCAGATCATTCCAATTCTATTTTTTGTTCTGTTCAGGAAAGAGAAGCTGAAAAACAAGACGGTAAAACACTGCCCTGATGCTGGCTTTCTTTCATAATGTGTGGTAAACATTTAAATGAAGATGCACAACAAGCAAAACAAGAGCAGGAGTAAAGCCTGAAATGTCTGGAGTATTTTTGTCTATAAACCTGTTTCAACTTTTTTCTTTTTTGCATTTCTAATGTCAGTAATTTTAAAAGAATAGCCAGTACACAAAATTGTAATCACCAGCATTTGGAAAAGGGGGCCACAGCTCCCATAGAGACAGAGTGGATTGAAAGGATATGGTTCATTATGGCGATGCACAAACTAAAGCCCCAATCCAGCAAACAAGTACACGAGTAATTTGAAGTCACTGGGAATATACACATGCATAAAGTTACTCAAGCACTTGTTAGAAAGATCTAAATTTGGGCCAATAGGACAATTTTCAGGATGTTTTTGCAACTTGATCTCCATTTTATGCTTGAATGGACCCTCCTTTTTTTGAATGCTGTGAGAGCACATTTCCATAATTTCCTCTCTGCTGAACCACTTTTGTGCTAAGGTATCCCATATAGTTTAACCACTTATGCAAGCCCATGGACAAAGAGACTCAGTCTTTTATATTGCTAACTAAACCTGAATATCATAATGGTTTTTAAATTTGCTGATCACTTTTTTCTAGGTGGGATAAAAAAATTATTTATTTTTAATTTTGAAACTGGATTTATTTTTTATTTAAAAATCAGATTTCTATTTAAATTGGACTGTGGGATTTAAATTAAATACATTTTTCTTTTAAAAATAAATGCATTTAAAGTGAAATTTGAAATTATGACAATCTATTTTATGCTCTAAACGTATTGCAATCCATTAATATCATTTAAGTGAAATAAAAAAAATATTCAAGCAGTACATTTGCTGAAGTTTTAAAGAAAGTAAAATCACTAAATTAGTGGAAATTACTGGCTAAGCACCTGGAACCAGAGTTTGTTGATGATCTAAAACAGCTTGACAGCAATCGCGTCTTCAACAGGTGTAAAGAAAATATTTTCTTCATTTCAGTTTATTTAACTTCTTCAGTTCAATGACAAGTTAATTCAAAATTAAGAAACTTAAGTATCAGTTGAAAAAGCAAAAAAGCTGTTTTCCTCTTCCAGTTCACAAATAAAAGTTAGGTGTAGGGAGGATGAGATCTACTAGTTCTAAAAACTTGAAGGACATGGTGACCAGAAACAACCAGTTCACAATTCACCACTATAGTGAATTTTTGTTTAATAAATCAGTTAGTTTTAAATGCAAAACAGGCTCTGATAAACCTTTTCCCCCCTTATGTATTCAACACATTTAAGGTAATTTTATTTAACTAATAAAACAATTTCAGTTTTTGTACATTCTTAATTGAATTTCAATTTTCATCCAAATACAGACTGTAACAAATCACAAATTAAAATGAATTATCAGATAAATATCAGATGTGTCACTTATGATTTTCTAATATAAAAAATGTAAAAATTAAGAATCTAAATAAAGGTATGTTAAGCTATATAGTTGCCTAAATAAATGCATATAGATAGGTCTCAACAAACCCCGGGCGTCAGGTCGCCAAGAAATTTAATTCTGGCGCCTAGTACTTCTCCTGGGAGAGCGGCTGCCACACTGCGTCCAGGGCGCCACTGCGTCCATGTGGCAGGGCTGGGAGCACTGTGGCTGCTGCGCTCCAGCCAGGGTGCCCCCCTTCTGGGCCCACATTGTGGGAGAGGGGCAGGGGAAAGGGGCGGAGCCGGGGCTGAGAGGAGAGAGCGGCTGCTGTGCTCCAGCCAGGACGCCCCACTGCTGGGGTCATGTTGTGGGAGAGGGACGGGAGAGTGGCTGCTGCACTCCAGTCAGGGTGCCCTGCCACTGGGCCCACGTTGTCTGGCTCCTTAATTTTTGGGCTGGCTCCTAGCTCCAGAGAAAATTTGTCAAGCCCTGCATATAGATATAGTATATCCTCCTGGTTAGCAAAAAGAAGGTAAGCAATTTAGTGAAAAGGCTATATATATTTAGCTGCACACCAACAATTACCAGCCAACGACAATCAAACTTTTTAGGAAAATAACTTTGTGTTTTGTATTTGTACTTATAATGGCTGATTTAAATCATGATCAAAATCAAACATTTAAATTGCTTTGTTTTGAATCAATCCACCCTATTTTTTCCCCTTTCTGTTTAAGGTGTTGTCTATTTTTTTCTTTCTTCTTCAGTTTCCATAACTGCATATGTTACCTGAATATTAAGTTTGATCTGAAATTAAACACAATTGGAAGCCTGACACGGTACCTGCTGTAACTGTTCCGGTTTTAAGAGGGAGGTATCAATACAGTGGATATATCAGTAGAGATGCCTCTATGTATAAGTTTGTATATGCTTTTTCTCTTATAAAAAAGTGATGAAAATACAGACAATGAATTAACAGCACATTACATAGACATTTAGGTCTTGTGAGACAGCAGGGCCAGAAGGCAGCAGGAGGATCTTCCTATTTGTGTTGCGGGAAGTGGGAGGGCACAAGCCCGCCTACTGCTAAAGGCCCCTCCCCCAGCCTAAGGGGAGGAGTCACTGGACGCATGGGACAACTAATGAAAAAAACAGGAACGGGTGTGGGGGTCACAGGGTCAAACAAAGGGAACCAGAAGGGAACACCAAGCCCATAACCTCGGACAGCACCCACTGCTTCCTGAAGGCACCGAGGGAATCAGCAGACACTGCCCATAAGAACTCTGCCCAGATACATGAACGGATGGAGGAACAGAAATAGGCCCCACAGACGCAGAGCATAGCCCCCCCAGCCAACCTCCTCTCCCTGGTGTTGTAGGTGGCTACTTTGGCCAGGGCTAAGAGGAGATTGACAAGGAGGTCCCGTGACTTTGTGGGGCCACGGATGGCATGTGCATAGAGGAGAAGATGCAGGGAAAAGTGCAGCCAAAACCTCAACAAGAGATTCTGGAGGAGCCGTAATAGGGGCTGCAGTCTGGTGCCCTCGAGGTACACATGCTCCAGGGTCTCCCTCACACTGCAGAAGGGGCAGGTCTCAGGGTGAGGGTGAACCGTGCCAAGTACACACCCGTGCTCACGGCTCCGTGAAGATGCCTCCAACTGATGTCCCTGGCGGGCCATGAGGTCAAGGTGAAACAGAGACTGGCCCACTGGGGGCAGGAGGGTCTCAGAAGGGAGATATATAATCCCTAGAATGGTCCATGCCTTGTTCTCTGCAGACTGAGCAGGGGCTACTACAGATTAATTAGAAGCATCTGAGGCCAATTCAGGCTCAGCTAGAGTCCTGATAAAAAGAGAAGGGAGAAGAAGGAGAGCTGGCAGTAATGTGGGAGGAGTGTTGCAGTCAACCAGAGAAACCAGACCAGAGCCACAAGAAAGGTACAAGAAAAAAGAGGGGGAAATAGCTCAGGGAAAAGAAGTGCAGCTACAAGAAGTGTCAGCAGCGCATAGCTGCTATTCATAGGGCCCCGGGTCCCTTCCCCCTCCCTCTTCACTGTGCACTACAGAGGCACCAACTGCCCAGAAACAGGGGCAACAGGTGGTGCCCCAGCCTATCACACGGGAGCAAAGCGTGGGACCCACCACAGCAGAGCAGGCAATTTGCCACAGTCTGAAATAAGTAATGGACCAGGGTTGCCAGGTGTCCAGTTTTTGACTGAAAAGTCCAGTCAAAAAGAGAACCTTTGACATCATCTGGTCAAGTCCTGTTACCCTCAGTAACTGGCCTCTGCCACCATGGGACGGGGATCCTGGAGGGGCTCTACTCAACTGCTGATGGAGGCACCCAGCTCCAGCCTCTCTAGCGATGAGAGGGGTTGGAATCCTGTCCAGCCGCCCCTCTGCTCTGCTTTGCTCCTGCCCCATTCTCGGGACTAATCCCCACTGCCCAGCCATGCCCCAATTGCCCCCATCACAGCCCCTTGCTCTGGGGACCGATCCGTCCCCACCCCACTTGCCCTGATTGTCTGCGCCCTGACCTTTCACTCTGGGAACCAATCACCCCCTCCATCCCGCTGTGCCCTGACTGCCTCCCAGCAGCTTGCTGCAGGGACCAACCACCCCTGCACACTGCCATGCCGCCAACTGGGCAGGCTGGCAAGCTCCGCATCAGCTCCTCCCAGCCCACCTTTGCAGGTGGCAGATGAGTCCCAGGACAGGAGAGGTGGGGGTGGGCAAAGAGGAGTGATTGGGGGGCAGGGCTTGGGGGAAGAAGTGGGGGTGTCTGGTTTTCAGCAATCGGAAAGTTGGCAGTGCTAAAGGTACCCTTGTAATGGAGGAAAAAACACAGAAGTACACTACAGAGTAATTGATGTAACCAATTATATTACTTGCACTGAAATAGTAATCAGATGCTGTAAACTTAGTTACCCTAAGAACACTATACCTGGTAACTTGAAGAAAACACATGCAGATCTTGGGTCAATTTCTGCCATCACACCTGTATTAAGGAGTAAGGAAACCATCATCATTTAAGCGAGAGAGTTCCTTACACAAGTACTGAGTGAAACCAGTCTGGCAATCTCACGACAGCACATGACATTGCTTAGGTGAGGATCATAGTTCAGGTGCTGAGCTTGGGCCAGATCTTCTAGGCGCACTGGGCCTGATCCTAGTGTCACTTACTTCAATAACAGAATCAGGCCCACAGCAGATTCGGCCAGAGTGTCTGTCTCAGGTGACCAAACCAGGAGCAGTATCAAATTTACCTTGGCTGCAAAGATGGGTCAATCCATCCTTAGAGCTTTCGGGATATGGGAAGAGTGAATAGGGGTGGAGAAGTGGGGAAGGAAGATCCAGACTCATTCTGATACAACACCATAATAAAATTACCTACAATTACAGGGGAGAAATGGGCCCCAATAAGCCAAGCAGTTTAAGCAATTGCTGAGTTTGAATTACGTCCACATTTGTTTATATAAATACTGCTGAGGCTTGAGAAGCTGCTTACTACACGCAATATGCAAATGGATACTTAAGAAGTTGAGCACAAAGGTTCTCTCTCTTTAGGAGGCAAAAGTGCCAGAAATAGCATAGCATTATGGGTGTGGGAGGACGCAAGCAAGTGCCACTGCTAAGGAGTATAAGAGGGCAGGGCCCCCACACCAAGGGGGAAAAGGGTATACTTTACTGGGGCCCAGAGGCCCTAGGGGGCCCGGCCCAGACTGCAACGCCCATTACCAGGAGGAAAAAACTGAGGCTAAATTGTAGATCATGCCTGAGGATATTTATAGAAACTTACTTCCCTGTATCTATTCTCCAGTTCCTGTGAGATTTGCTGGAGCCAATCAGAAGCAGTGTTAGAGCAATCTCAAGCAACATTCTGAACAGTGAACTACTAATGAACTACCCCCACTTATCTTATCAAATGAGATTTTCAAAAAATAACTGCAACTAATTTTCAGAGAAGTGTACACAAATTGCCCTACAAATTTTTGCACACTGCCAGTGACTGTGTCAGAAACCAAAAGAAGTTTCGGCAAGTTAGCACTCATCAAAAACTGCAGGCATTCTACAATGGGGCAAGAACGATTAAGCCACCTACCTATCTTGTCCATTGAGTGTGAACTTGCAAGAGGAATTAATTTTCGGAGCTAATTCATGATTTTGCAATGACAAAGGCCAGAAATAAAGCTTTAAAATTAACTGGCCTAATTATAATATGTTTGCAGTCACATTGGTCCATTAGAATAAAAAAATCAAGACATTGACAGGATATAATACCTTTTTATAATGACCAAAAAGTTACAAAATAGTCAGCAAACTTGTCGGACTCTCAGGCGAGTGTTACATTAAACAAAAATTGTAAAGGGGGAAGGCATTTTTCAGAAATGTAGAACATGTATCAGTAATTTCAGAATTCAAACTTTTCATGGCTCATGAGATTGTATATAGGGGTTGAGGGATTGTGGTATGTGTGTGGGAGGGGGCCCATGCTACAAGTTTGTACGGGGCCAAAAAAAATATGTTTGGGCCCTGAATCAGGGCTCCTTTCTGGTACCTCTTTGCTCAGCAGGAAGAGAGGAGATGGGGAACCAAGACCCTAAAGGTACAAGAAGAATCAAGTAAAGCTGGATGAATGTTTTGACATTTGAAATTCTGGGGAGAGGGAAAAACTTTGCAAAAATATTAATGAAAAAAGTGTTCACTGGTTTTTGGTTTTTTTGTTTGTTTTTTTCTTTGGTTGGTTTTTTTTGGACCAGCTCTAAATAAGGCCCAAAAGACTGCTGAAAGACTCTGGATGAGTCTGTTTCCTAGCATGGCCATCCAGAGGGTCTAGGACCAGCATCCAGACCAGTCGATAGCCATATCAGGTATCAGTAGGAAGCACCAGAATACAAAAGAAATTATTTCTTCAGTGTCAAAGCAAATGAGAAACATTCAGACAATCAAGGAAGAACATGGTTTTAAACAACAGAAGAGGAGCAATGCTACATGGTTTGGTCAGTGATGCCTTTTGGGAGCTCTAATATACGGTCAGGCCAATTATGTTGTTTTCCTACTACCTCCTGATGGACAAACAAGGTACAGTACTGCATATTTCAGGAAACTAAAACCCTGATTCAGCTGTCCATCTTTATTCTGAAAAATACTTAAAAATATGCTTAACTTTAAGCACAGGCTTAATTTCTATTGGAACTTAAGGAGGCTTTTAAAGTTTATGTGCTTTGCTAAAAAAGGATGGACTGAATCATACGCTGACGTGCACAAAAGAGGAACAGCTGTAAAAGGATTTCCCTCTCCCAGGGGAGCTCACCCAAACAACCCTCAATGCAGCAATGCAATTAAAGTGCCTGAGAAACAATAAGGGAATACTCAAAAGGAAATGCAGGTATTTGTATTACCCATGCATCTTTTAATTCATTGCAGCCATGAAAATGCAGGAATGTTAACGAGAAGGGGAGGCACTTTCAGGTCATTCAAAACTTACATTCACATTATTTTTCCATGTAGCAGAATTTGCTTTAAGTACAGAGTTTGGAGGCCTCGGAAGCACTTCCCCATTGTATGAACTGTTACGAGGCTGTGCTTCAGGTCAATGTGAGATAATGGGTCAAATTTTCCAAAGCACCTAAGTGACTTAGGAGCCCAGGTCCCATTTTCAAAAGTGGCACTCTCATTGTAAGTCTACGGGACTTAGGACCTTTCACTTCTGAAACTTTTACCCATCATCTCTCACTTCCCCCACAAAAAGGAGACTAACTTCAGCACCTATTGCTGAGAGCGGCTGAGCACCTGCAACTCCCACTGGCTTCAGCACCTCTCAGTATCAAGCCATTAGTCCATATTATTTAACTGAACTCTGCCAATGAGAAAAGTCTCCTATTTTCTTTCCCGTTTATTTTTTAAAAGCACTATCTTTCTGTACCTTGCATCAATTCCTAAAACACCCATTTATAACGACAAATGTCAGCTTTATAATGGGTTGCAAGGTCTTCATTCAGACTGCTGCCACTGGCAACATTAGCATGTTCTACATGACACACGTGTTATTATCCATTCTAAACAGCACTCTGCTTAGCATCGTGGAAACCCTTGAAAAATATCGTCTAAATGCACAAATGTTTTCCCTAAACAAACCAATTATTTAGTTATGTCCACACTTTTCAGGTGATTCATTTGGCCAGGGGTAGTCAATATGCAAACTGCAGGCCCAAGACTACCAGATGCTTTTGAACGGACCCTGAAATCTGTTTATTTACTTATCTTTATCTATTTTATTTTATTTTTTTAAGTTTTTTTTATCTGGAATCTGGACCTTGTCCAAGAAATCTGGACCTTCACAAAAAAAAAAAAAAAAATACTCCTCTGCATTAGGCTGAATACCATCATTTTCATTTCACAGATTTCATCCTATGACATTGCAATTTTTATTCAAATAGTTATTTGTTGTCTTTATCATTAAGTGCGGCATTTTGGTTTACTATATACTCATTAAGAAATTAATTAAACAGATTAGATTTGTCAGTTTGAAAATACCTAGAGAAAGACACCATCCTGATTTCTGAAATAAAACCAGAAGGCAAAACTCAAATAAAAAAATTTAAAAAACGAATAAAACACAATCAGCACACAACACTATAAGGCAGACTATGAACTCATTTGTATACACTGGGCTCTATACAGTTACTCCTCATCCACGCTCAGTATACTAAGGAAAGAATCCAGTCTTTTTGTGCCTTAAGTTATAGTATGTTTCCTTCCCAAGAACAGGCTGGTTTCAAACCTGTAAATTTGCATAAGCCACAGATTTTGTCTGATTCTCTGAAAGGTCAAAAATTAAAAGCAGTAAAACAAACATACATGATAAATAGGCCAGCTGGCAGCAATTTAAAGTGACCACATGGAGGAAGTGTGGAGAATAATGAAAGCAGAATGGGGATCATTAAAAAGTGTGGGTTGTTCTATGTACTGCAAGTTATATGATGCCTCAAGGGAATTCTTTTTTAAAATAAGCTTAGTATCTTTGTAAAGATTAGTGACTGACTATCCAGGTTTAGTGCTGTGGATATATTTGCCTTGGATAAAATATGCATCTGCTCATGTGATTTTTACATATTGAAACACTTTGTACTACAAAAGTCTTGACATTTAAAACAAAAAACAGAGCACACATTTCACTTCTGCACAGCATGGAGTCTCATGTCCTACCATAGAAATGAAAACCATGAATAAATGGACCAGATCAAAACAAAAGGAAGCGAAAAAGGGGTCTGACAAAATAAAGAAAAGGAAGGAGAGTGAATAGTAATAAGGGAAGCATTATGCAAAAAAGTCTAAGAAGCGTGTGAAGACGGCCCACAATAGAACAGTGTCTTGAAGATAAGTAGGGAGATATAGATACATCGATTTGTTTTTAAGTTTTGTTTTTAAGAAATAAATGTGAGAAAGCTAAAAGGTCAACTAAAAATTCAAGGGCAAGATCCCCAGTTGTTCTTAATCAGCACAGATCCATTGGCTTCAATGGACCTATACCAAATTATAATAGCTGAGGCTCTAACCATATATTTTAAACAGCTTTCCTTATCTATATTACCAACATCATCTCAGATTATTCAAAAGAAGAATTTTTAAAATGCAAATTGTTTTTCACTATTTACTGCTGTTTATGTTTTGTTTGCGCAACAACATTCAGTCAGATTCACTTTTGTTTACAGTCAGTTTCACTCTAAGTTCTCAGAACTGCCATGTTTGGGTTGCAAATACCACAGGGAATGTTTATCTGTTTAAAAGCAACGGTTGCTCTGGATATGGTTTTAATTAACTGAAACCTCTCTATTGATCTTCAGCTTTGTCAAAGCTTTGCTTTTGTTTGTATGTGGTCAGTAAAATCTAAATTTTGGGCCAAATTTGGTTTAGACTGACTAAGCAACAGACTAATAAATGGAAGATGATGATGCAGCTCTCAATTAACAAAGTTGACCACACTTGAACAAACAAAGCTTAATATTTGACAAAGCAACAGAAGATCATTTATTCCCCAGCAAATACACTACCACCACATACTGCCAGCAATTGGAAATGAGATTTGATGAAGACTTGATGATTAATTCTCAAAATGAGTTCTACTGTGATCATTATGTCCAGCTGTATGTCATAGCTTCATCTCATAACGCTGTTTAGGGTGAATTTAACTGTCTGATAAGGACTTTTTGTTTAAAACTGTTTGTTATTTAAAATAAGCAACTTGCGTAGCGGGAAGCAAAGGAAATTTTCACTCTTCTATTTAAACTGATTGCAATAAAAGTGCCTTCAAAGCATCATTGAGCCTGACTCCAGACAGTATAAATTATGGAATGCTATCAAACCTCTGACAAATAACTAAGCAGGTTTTATCATGCTTTCCTCATAACCCCCAAAGCAAATTTCCAGCTGAGTGGAAGAACTTGCACTAGTATGGAAAGTTCCCCTTGACCTCTCCCATTGCACCAAAAAATACGAGCTTAGTGTTACAGGAAACGCTTAATCTCCATAAGCAAATGTCAGTCTGCAGAGGTGAGAAAATGGCTTTGTTCTTTATGGTCAGAGAATTTAAATTCAAGAGCTTGAAATGCCCTGATGAATTTAGTAACTTAAGGCCAGAAAGGAAGCACCTGCTTTCTTAATAGCCAGCCAATTAAAAATCCTACCACTGTTTTATATATACATAATTCAATGTGAACAGTCTTTTACTGATTAATAATGCCAATATCTAGCTATGGTCAAATGACTGTGCAGCCAAAATATATAACACTTAAGAACAACAGTGCCAAAGTCTGCAGTACAGGGCAACAGTTCTGAAAGGAAACCTTTAAAACGCTGAGTTGTGCCACAAGGAATGAATTCCAGAGAACATGAAGCAAAGGTCCATACAAAGCACCCGAGGCTTGATCCTCAATTGGTGTAAACTGGCATAGCTTAGTTTACTACAATGAAGCTGTGAATCTGGGCCCGAAATCTACATTTAGCTACACAACCATACCGTCTTCTTTCCCCACAACACTCGCAGCAACCCGTAATATTTCCCCCTCTTGGAAATAAGCGTGTCTCCTCTTCTTTTGCAGTTCCTGAAGTAAGGTTTCCTTTTAGTTATTTGCCAGCATTGAACCACCAGAACCATTTTCAATCAGTAACATGAGGTTGTTGAAATAAAGGAACACAAGGAAACGATCAGTGTATTTGTCTGCTAGATGAATAAAAAAGTAAGAAGCTGTAGGAAATCCCCTTAACCGAACTAAAAATAAAATGGGCAGGCTTCTGCAGGCGGCACTCTTGACACCCTCCCACAGAAAACAAAATGAGGTAAAGCAAACACTGAGGTCAGAACTAACTCTGACGCTATCTGTTGCTTGTGGTAATATTGCTGAGTTCTCCACCACAGTGCAGCAATGGTTTTGGTCAGAGTCATATAGGGAGATTGCCACAGGGGAATCCCAGCCTCAAAGGGAACCACTGACATAGGAGGGTTTTGTTTTTGTTTTATTAAGCCACTGGTTTGGCAGTGCCTCCTATTCACAATGAAGGCCAGATTGCCAATTTATGCCAGCTAAGAACATGGCCTTACAGCTGGAATTGCTGTTTGTATCACCCTCAGTGTCGAAGCAGTGTCCTGGAAACTTTCAGTTTTAGTATTTTCTTGGTCTCCTTCATCCCCTTTGTTCCTCTTCAAAAGAAGAAAGGCTTTTGCATCAGGATTTGCCTAAAACCACATACCTTATTAACCTATAAGCGCTGCACTGCATGTTATGTCCAATACACAGGGGGTCCCTGGTCACCCAGTCACTCATTCAGTGAGTACTAAACTGGGAGCAAACACCAGATCTGGAATTTATGATTGGTACAACAAGCTTCATATCCAGAGACAGTGAGCATCTTCCCTTTGCTTACAAGCCCACCCAGAACCTGGTCCACACTCCTAGGCTAAAGAAATGAAATCCCAGGGCACTTGTTTTGTTGCACACAAGGATTAGGGCTAGGCATTGTTATTGGAGATCAGGTTTTCCTCACACATGGTAGCAAGTCCCAAGCAGCTTGCAAAGTGCACAGTCAGGGCCAGAGTCTTCTCAAGAGTGAAAGCAAGAAAAAAATTTTGGACCCGCCCCACACTTCAAACTGCAGTTTTAAATTCTAGATTGAGGACCTGATCCAAAATCCATATAAGTCATAGGAGAGTTTCACTGACCTCAAGGGCTTTGAATCAGACCCCAAGTCATTTGCAAGATCCAAAATCTTCTGAATTTGTCTGCATTGCTCATTTTCTACTAATGGAGCTGTCTGTTCAAGAAACTGGTAAATTCACTGTAAAGATGTTAAACGTTAGAAAATGAATGGGGTTTTATCACATGATTTTTGAAAAATAAGTACTTAATTGGAGCTAGTGTTTCTGGGGGGAGGGGATTTTTCTTCAGGGTAAGTTGCATTTAGTCCAGGCTGATAAAGATCAGCTGCCATTTTAAAATATAAAAAATTCATTTATTTAGATTTCGTATTACATATAAATATACAAAAGCATCTCTCTTACTCTGGGAGCCGGGGGGGGGGGGAGAACTGGTAATGACTTCTATAGTTCTTTAATACTTTCCATTATAAGGTGTTGTTTTCAGGTTATAATGTTGCCAGACTCGTAGGGTTCGACTGAGGGGGATGAGACACACATTTGGCCAGTGAATTTTACAGATATTTGATAAACAGCAGAGGAATGGTGAGACACAGGAATCTTGTGTTCCATTCCAGGCATTGGTGGGGAGTGTATTCCAGATTGCACAGATCTTTCTGCCTGTCCTTTCCAACCTACCCCCAGTCCTGTCCCTTCTCACACCCCACAGCTTTTATTCCTAATTCCAGTTTCCTTGCCCAGCCAGTCCCTATTTTCCCTCAGATCGTCATCTAAATGTCTACCCCATCTCCCTTACATCTCCCCCAGCTCCCAGTCCCTTCCCCACTTCTGCCAGCTACCAGTACCAGAATCCCCCTACACCAACATCCTTTGTTCTAATCTACTCCCACCACTGATCTGGGTCTTGTCCCCTTTGCATTTGAGTTAGGCTGTCCTCCTCCTCCTCCTCCGAACACTGCCTGCCCACCTTTAGGGGAGCATAGAGGAAACAGTCTTGCAACCCTGCTGCTCCTGTTCCAGGCACCACGGCAGCCTGCAGCAGCCAGAAGCACGGATCCCAGAGAAAGTCCTGCTCAGCCCCTGCAATCTTGGCCTGGAGCATGCTCCAGTGCAGACCAGAATCTTTGCAAAACTCGGCTGCCAAACTCAAAAGTCTCAACTGATTGCACGTGAACTGAGATTTTTCCCCCCAGAGGCTTACCAATTACAGGACTACGAATTTTTTTTTTTAACATGGGCAATGTATTTCCCCCATCTTGTTCTTGCAAAACGTTAAATTGTTTTAGTTTCAATCTTCCAAAAAACATTAAGACTGAGGCAGAAACTCGGCATGGGAAATTTTAGTCCAAATGGCTGAAGATTGGCAAAGTTATAAGCAAATGGAAACAGGGTCTTATAATGGGAAGTGTCAGGTAGCCTTGGGCATAGGCACCGCTCTCAGCTCCCTTCTAATGACCAGAGCAGTGGTTCTCAACCTTTCTAATGCCGTGACCCCGCAATACAGTTCCTCATATTGCGGTGACCCCAAACCAAAAAATAATTTTGGTGGCTACTTCAAAACTGTAATTTTGCTACAGTTATGATTCGGAATGTAAATACCTGATATGCATTATGTATTCTCATTGCTACAAATCAAACATAATTTAAACATAGTGATTAATCACAAAAACAATATTTAATTATATGTTGAGAAATATTTATTACTAATTCCAATAAATAACATTTCACCATGGCATAGCATAGGTTTACATATAACAACAATTCCAAATAAATAACATTTCACCATGGCATAGCATGGGTTTAAATATAATAACAGTAATATAACAGTAAACAACAGTGCAATATTTTGCAACAGTATGCTGCCAAATTTAGTGAGATGGTTGTGGTTGCTTCTTGCTTACCAATTCAGAAATTCTTGGGGCGGTCTTTGCAAGGGCACAGCGAATATCATTTTCCACAACAAGTCTACTTCGGTATTTAGACTTGATTACCAGCAAGCTGGAAAACCCTGTTTCGCAAAGATATGTTGTTGGAAAAGGAGGAAGAAGGCGCAGCATAGTCTCAGACAGAATAGGATATAACTGTAAACACTTAATCCAGAATTTTGTCAGTGGCATCGTAGAGAAATCTGTTCTCGCTGCATCATTGTTAATTAGGTCAATGAACTCTTCTTGCGCTGTCTCTGGAACATCTTCAACTTTCACTGTGAATGGACTTCTGGCAAGTGCAAATGGGGTGTCAGGTAGATTAGGAAAGTATGATGAAATTTCGTCTGCAAGCATGTGCAAGTGTTCTTTCACAGAAGTTATCATCATAATTTTTTTGTCTGGCTCAATGTCATGTTCCTCAAAGAAGACAGATAATGTAGGAAACATGTAAATTTTATTTTTATCCAATTTATTTTTCCAAAGCTGAAGTTTCATTTGGAATGATCTAATTTTTTCGGACAAATCGAGGCACGTTGCATTTGGTCCTTGCAGTGATAAATTTAAGTCATTCAAGATGACAAAGATGTCCACCAAGTAAGCTATTTTCTGCAGCTCAGTTTTATCGCTAAAAAGTGCTTCGAATTGCGGTCTTGCTTTCTGTTTAAAAAATGTTTTCAGTTCATCATGAAGCTCAAAGACACGTTTTAAAACTTTTCCTCTTGATAACCATCTGACTTCAGTGTGAAATAACAGAGCATTGTTTGGCGCATCTAGCTCGTTGCACAGTTGCCAAAACAGCCGACTGTTTAAGGCGCTCGACTTAACAAAATTGACACGTTATGACGCTTTTCATTACTTCTTGTAAATCTTGCGGCAGTGTCTTAGTCGCTAATATTTGGCGATGTATCATACAGTGTGTTCCGATTGCTTTTGGCGATTCATTTTGTACCAAACGTTGAAATCCTGAGCGACATCCTAGCATAGCAGGAGCACCATCTGTGCAAATACCGCAAACCTTTTCCCAGGAGATGTTATGCGCTTTTAGAAAAGAACCAACTGCGTCAAAAACATCATGTGCAGTTGTTGTTGTTTCAAGCGGTTTGCAAAAAAGAAACTCATCTTTAAAGTCGCCATCATTAATATACCTCGCGTAAACCAATAACTGTGCACAGTTTGCCACGTCTGTAGATTTATCAAGCTGGATACTGAATATTGGTAGTGGTGCAGATTTAATTTCCTGGATCACCTGATCAAGAATATCAGCAGACATGTCCTCTATTCTTCTGCGGACAGTGTCATTAGATAAGGAAATTGCATTCAATTTCTGAACATATTCATTTCCAATTATCACTCGAACTATGTCTTTTGCAGCTGGCAACAGTAAATCCTCAGCAATGGTGTGAGGTTTCATAGCTCTGGCAATTCTGAGTGCCACCAAATATGACGCTTCAACAGCTGCTACATTGTGTTTGTGGTACTGGCCACCAGTGTCAAATCTAGATTTCTTGAGTCCATCAGCTTTGCTTCTAAAATAGTCGATATCCTTGCCAGCAAAGCTTGGGTGCTTGCTATCAAAATGGCGTTTTAGTTTGTTCGGCTTCGTAGATTCAGCTGAGAGAACTTCACAACAAATAACACATTGTGGTTTCTAAATTCCTGCTGTAATTATTGAGGTAAAACCATACTGCAAGAAATCCTCAGTATATTTTCTTTTCCTAATATTCTTGTCTACACGATCCATTGTCATGAGACGGTTTGCTAAAGAAAAAATAAAAGATTGTCGCGTCTAAATAGTTTGTTAAAGTTTCCTATTATTTACTATTCCGTGTTGTTTTCTATTACACACCTGTTACTATGACCAGGGGGCCGTATTCACATGCTTAACTAATGGATCTGTTTTTTTCCAGATTAGTGGCAAGTTTTCTATATAGAACAGTGTGGACTACATCTTATAGTGGTCTCTTATAGTATAAGACCGATGTAGTTCACACTGTGTAAATGTATGGTGCTTTGTGTAAGTGTAAGCTGCTTTGTGTACTGTATAATGATTACACACAAAGCACCTTACACTTATACAGTATTGTGTGTATGGTGTGTGTACTGTTTTTACATTATTAACCTTTTTTACACCAGCAGGCTGTCTCGCAGGCTCTCTTGGCTCTCCGCCTCTTGGCTCTCCGCCTCCTAGGCTTCTGTCCTCCGGCGCTTGCTGTGTCCGCCCACTGATGACGTCAGCAAGCGCCGGACACACGTAATGCGCTGCTATGGACTGTGGAGCGTTCCCCCCTGCTTCGCCCGCCCCTTAGGCCCCGGACGGATGATGCAATCACGTCTGCGCATGCGCGCAGGCATTCAGTTTGGAATGCGCATCCATAACGGTGTGCGTTCCAGCTGAATAGCGCTGCTACAGATGGTAGCGCGACTTCTCAGCGGCTAAAGCCATCGGAAATATGTATTTTCCGATGGCTTTAGGCGACCCCTGTGTTTTGGTCGTTCGACCCCCGCCGGGGTCGCGACCCACAGGTTGAGAACCGCTGGACCAGAGGGACCCCTATCTCCTTCAGTGCACAGGATGAACTTGTGCTGGGGATGGATTAGGGTTATGTGGTGAATTAGGCTGTTGCTCATTTGTTTAGGAAGTTGAAAGGTGTGAAGGTTAGATGTGAATGAGACTATCTAATTTATATGCACTAGGGTGTTGAATTACGGTTCCATAGGCTCGCTCGTGCGCGCGCGCTCTCTCTCTCTCTCTCTCTCACACGCACACACACACACACACAAATCAGATTGGACAGCTGTAAGAGAATGGTCCTAGCAGATACTGGGACATGGGCAGGCACAAGACCACCTGCAGCTAAAAGCCCCTCCCTATAAGAGAATGGTCCTATTTGGGTTCTGCCCACGCACTGCTAAAAGCCTCTCCCTCAGCCTAAGGGGAGGAATCAGGCTAGGACTCAACTGTATAAGAGAATTGTGGAAGGCAGGTATATTAGCCATAGAATGATATAACCTCTTTTCATTTTATAGGGAAAAGGGTCTTTACCCCAGATGAACTAAGGACACTTGAGTCCAATCAAGGGCTGGCTATGACTTAACAACCCGTTTTCTGGTGAGAGAGGAGCAGGAGAGATAAGTTGCAGCAGAAAGAAAAGCTTCTCCATGGTGGGTAGCTGCTCTCCTCTCTACAGGGGAATCAACCAAACTTACTGCCTGTTTAAGGCAAGGCATGATACCCCGGGGCTAATAAAAAGGCAACATTCACCCAGAAAAGGGTGGTGTTCATTTATTTCCTTTGTTTGGAGGATAAGTACTCCTTGGGCCTGTCCCTACCTTGAAAATATTGATACGTAAACCCAGAGGGGGAAAACAAACAGCATCCAGAGCGCAGCTGATTTACTCCAGGCCTCCCAGCCAAGCGAGGGGGAAGTGCAAAACCTGGCAAAATGAAGGAAGTGCCCTGCCACAACTACCTTCAAGGAATCCAAAGTAATACATAAAACACTTCAATACTTAATAATAATATTTGGGACAGCTAAAGTAATTAAAAACAAATGAGTTTTCCTATATAAATTAATCCAAATTCTAGCAAGTCAAAAAAAATTGTTTTGTTTGCCTGTATACTATCCATATGGAAATCATTAACACCTTACAACATTCAAGTTATAGAGTTTTCATATTTACTCCAGCCAGGACACTCCCAATCAGAGTTCTAGCCTTCTTAAAGAGCTCTTTTGTCATGTCTACAAAAACCTTTGCTTTTCTCACATTACTCTGGAAGTCTATCACAAAATCCAAGAATTTCCTGACGACTATTTTTAAATGCCCAGTCTCTTTTCTGATTTAATAATCTCTCTGATAATACAATCATATTATACTGTACTTATCCTTGAAAACATGTAACTCCCATTCAGCAATCCTATTACCTATGCTCATAGCATTTGTATAGAAGAGTTTTAGCTCTTCCCTTTTAGCTATCCATTGCTTTATTTCCTTGACAGTGGCTATTTCAGGATGTAGACAAGTCACATTCAAATGCTTCTTTTATCTCACCACAAATCTGGAAAACAGGAACTGGTTGTGTCGTTTTCTATATCAATCAATTCTTCTGCAGCTCAGTTTCTTAATACCACACCACATCTCTCAAGTATGGTGAAAAACAGGGAACCTAGAAATCCATTTGCCCCAGAAAAATGTGGAATTTGAAAGAATCTTTATTTTTTATATTTTGTAAAAAATAAAAACATTAAATTTTACTGAACATACCAGTGTCCCTTATTCAATGCTTGCAACTTCCCCCTCTTGTGGCTGATTTTTGAATGTGCTTTACATTTATATGGCTAAACATACTCGAGTAAACCACTTCCTGTGTGTAGAGGTTACTCAATGGCATACAGGGGCTCATGTTTTAATGCATTTCAAATTTCACTTCAGCCTCCAGATGTGAGTACTTAAAGTTATGAAAAGATGCCAAAAATTTCAAAAATCATCCTTAACGTCCATGTAACTGAGTTTGACAGGGACAAATTTCACATTGACAGTAATGCGCTGTTCTATACTGCATGGAGCAAAGCTGTAGATTACATTCGAAGGCAGACAATTTTATTTTATTATAATGCTTCATGCCACTGGTAGGCTTTGAACTTGCTTAAAAATTGTAAATGTATCAATAAACCATTGTGTTCAACTGATACCGACATATATTGTGGCTAGAAAAACTAAAGTTCAGCATTTCATTTCAATCACAGAAAAACATGCATTTTTATGTTTTTTATTGGAGAATTTTGGGTTTTATCATCCTGGAAAACTAGGATCCTTGGTGATAATATTCAACGGGAAATGCTGTTTTCCTGAGTCCATCCCAGCATGCTACTACTGTGACACCATCAAAAAAGCAACTCTCACAACCAACGGATCCACTCCATTTCCTCATTGAAAGAACACAGCAAATATTGCCATTTTTGCTAATGACAGGCACTTGGATACTATGGTGATGGGGTGATAAAAGCCTACACAGAAAAGTAAAGCACCAGTGTAAAGAAACAAAGCAGACTCCAACAGATAGAGCTTCCATTCCAGACTAGCACAGTGGTTCACATGTCTTAATTTAGAGAGAATCAACACAGAAATATTAATCTCTTTGGATCCTACCTATAGAGGGGGAGGTTGCTAATAGTAATGCTGAACAAAGGAAAGACCATCAGAACAGCACTCATTAAAAGACTTAATTTCTCTCAATGAAAAATATTCCTTCCTAGTGACAGATTTTTTTAAAAAGTGACGTGAAAATCAGCCTGGGCTGTAGCCTGAAGCTCGTTTTCATGTTCTCCCCTCAACACGTGTAAAATTTGCTTGGAATAGTTTTTATTTATTTTTCCAACAAATATAGTAACACAGATTACTCCATGGGCTTATACAACACCCATGCAGTATAGCATATCTTGTCATATGGTAAACCATTTCAATTAGCTATGCCCTAGTTCTGCTAATACCAGTATACTGTGAAGAAATGGCAAAGTGCGTTTAAGGATAATTCCAGCCTATTCTTCTAAGCAGCATATTCTAACCACTCCTAAGTTGTCAGGTTAAGAATTGCTCTACCTGTTTCGCTCTTTCCCTCCTTCTTCCTGCATCCAAGTCTGACTCAGAGGTGTTTCTTTTATATTTTCTGACCACATCGTTTCCTGCCTCCATTTCTCATCGTCAACTGCACTCAATCTCATCTGGCTCTTTTCAACCTGCCAATAAACGCACACTTTGTCCTGTCTGAAAAAATATTTTTTAAAAAGCCCCCGTGCCTCACTCACCACTGTCCTGTCCTCCTCCTCCTTCTCTTCATCTCCAAAACCCTGGTGCACAATGTCCATGTCCAATCCCTTCATTGGCACTATTCCAGTTTCCTCCTGGTCTCTCCTCAGGCTAGTTTCTGCTCTGTCTACTCCAACACTGCTTTGCCCAAAAGTATAACAGCCCCCTTGCTAAGCCCAAGGGCCAGTTCTCTGTTTTTGTCTTCTTGCTCTCTTCTGCCTTTATTACAGGATACTAGATGAGATGGACCACTGGTCTGATCTAATATGGCAAGTCCTACTTGCCTATAATCACTCTCTAATCCATCATTTTGAATCCTCCCCACGTTTCCACAGCTGTGTTCTCCTTCTTCCTTGCTCACCACTCCTTTGATGACTCCTCTCTCTATCAGACCCCCTATACCATCTCTTTAGGCAAACGTGTCCACTCACATGGCTTCTACTGACACGTAAGTCTCTATGCAGAGGATTCCCAAATTTAACTTCTGTCCCTCTGCCCAAGGTCACATCTCCCACTATCAATCCGACATCCCCTTCTAGATGTCCCACTACCACTTCCAGCTCTCAATCTCTCCCAAAAAGAACTTCTAATCTTTTTTCCCAACCCCTTTCCATCCCCTTAGTGCCTAGTTATCTTATATTCTTATATAGCATCTATCGGGATTGTACCTAAGCCCTATACAATATGAAGGCACATAAAATCCTAGAACAAAAAACAAACAGTATTTCCCTCTCAACGTTCTTCCAGGGTAGATCAGCAGGACTGTGTATGGGGAGGAGTTTTGATTGTTTGCTTATAGTCATTACTTCTATAAAGATTTACTGAAGATCGGTTTTATACCTTGATTTGACCACCAGGTTTAGGTACAGCCTCAGTTCTTCAGCAGGGACTTTTACAGCCTGGGTCCTGTCACTAAAAACACTTTGCTCCTAGTGTCTGGCAACCAGACCCTCGGTGTATTTAGCTGCTTCATCTCTGTGGAGCACAATTGTAGTGGTGGAGGCACAGGGAGATCATGAAGCATCAGCTTTTTGTCCACAAGTTGGTTATTATTTGACTTCATTTTTATTCATCCCTAGTCTCAACATCTCTCAGTCTGCTGCACGTCTCAATCCAAAACAGCACTGCTAAAGTCCTCTTCTTCTCCCCACTGCTCCCGCCACCTCATGTTCCCCAAATCACAACTCTCTCACTCCTTCCCCAATAGTTCTTTGAGGGCAAGGACTTTTATTTAAAACATGTTTGCACAATGTGTAGTACAATGGGGATCCAAGCTGGTTGACACCTCTCGGTGCTACCAAAAGATCAGTGTTAAATAATAATAATCCAAATCTCTTCTCTGGCTTCTTGTCTGTTATCACATCAAATTCAGACTCCTCATTCTTACCTGCAAAGCTCTATACATCAATACTGTTGTGATAGGTATTTCACAGATACCTAAGATTACTAAACTAACTTGAACTTTTTAAAGCAATGAAATAACTTATCTAGGGACATGGTGGTTTCTCCATCAATTGAAGTCTTTCAACCAAGGATGGATGCCTTTCTAAGAGATACTCTAGCAAAACTTATGGGCTTGATACAAAAATTATTGAGGAAGGTTCCACAGCCTGTTTTATGCAGAAGGTCAAACTAGGTCATAATGGCCCCTTCTGGCCTTAAAATCCATGCATAAAATATCAGTTAGAGAGAATCAATCTCTGCTCACGTTTCCATCCTACTCATCCCTATGCTGTTCCCAATTATCTCTCCTTATTGCTTCCTTTGCCTCCTGCTACTGTCCTTGGCTTCAAGCCTTCTGTCACGCTGTTCTCTATATCAATTAAAGTTTCTCTCTTCCTGCCCTCCACAGAGCTTTTCACTCCGCCTTCAACCCCACTACTTGCATGAACTCCTCTAGATCCTCCCTTTTCTAAACTGTTGTCCAATGTGTGTCTCTGCCTTGAGTAGCTGACAATCTACCACAGACAAGACAATCTCAGAGTACTGTGTACATCTATGGAGCTAGGTTAATACCCCATCATTTTGTATTGCATACTGGAATAGATAACATGAATGGCAGTTCATATAGTATTATTGCACCATATTACTTCCACTATATTATAATGATGTACTTTCAGTACTGACCAGTATAAACAAATTCATAAAGTTGGATACATAATTAAATTAAAAACAGATTAATTCTTTAAAAAAACGGAGGCAGCATGGTTAGTTGATTGGGCACCAGACTGGGAGTCAACAGATTTAAGTTCTGTTCCCAGCTCTGCCACTAGTCTACTGTGTGACCTTTAGCAAGTCATTTAATCTCTCTGCATCTCAGTTTCCCCTTAACCAAAGTTTCCCCATTAAAATGGGAATGTTACAAGTCTTCTTTTGCAAAGCACTGTGAAAACTGCTTTCTGACAGGCAAGTACAATACATCTTAGGGTTTTATACTGCCACCCTTCAAAGGAGTATATAAGCACCTACCACCTAATATCAATAGCGAAGTCCCTACCGGACTTCAAGGAGTCTGTGTTACTTCTCCCTTTTTTGAGGTCATAACTCTACAAGGGGCAGGATTGGGGGTGGGGAGTTGATTTTTTATTCTATTATACATCATCATTAAAATGGGCTGTCAAAACCCCCATATCTTCTAAAGAACTGATCAAAAGAGAGCTCTCACATGGTACTTGCTTTGCAGAAGGGGAAATTTTACTACTGCACAGAGCACCAGCACAAGGGCCAAGCACCATTTAAGTCCTAAGGGTGCATGTGCTTTGTTCTGGCCCTCCCCCCCAAAAGGGTGATCTCATTAAAATCTACCCAAAAAAGAGTTATTCAGTTAGTTCCAGCATGGGAGAGATCATTTTTAGTTTGAAAATCCAGCTGTCATTAGGATTCTGAAATGTCACTTCTATACCTACCAAAATTAATTTGTTTGCCTCTCATTTTAGAAAAATGTATAAGATCTCCTTTTCCAATGAGGCAGAGTGATCAGAGGAGCCCGATACACCATTTTTAAGCAACCTCTCACTCCTTTTGGACTTGGCCAGCCCAAAGGACAGAAAGCAGAAATACATTTTAAAAATTAGAAATTGAAGTTACAATTACTTCTCTTAGCTGGATTTTTTTTTTTAAGTTGTGTTTTTCTTAAAGTCTCTTTTTAAAGGACAAACTGCCTACACAAGGAGATTTTTCAAAGTAAAGCCCATTTTGGTGCAGAGTTTGGATACAGTACAACACTCACACTTTAAAAAACAAACAAAAAATACAACATACAATATCAAGAATATGATATGAATTGATCCTTAACTAGCCACTTTAGGCCCTGCTTCTGTAACCACTTATGTATGTTAGTAATCCCATAAAGTTACTCACATGCATAAGTATTTGTACAATATGGGCCTCTGTGCGTGTGTGTGGTTTTAAAACAAAACACATTTCCCAACTGGATAGACAATAAAGAAATGGTGAAGACATTAAAACTCCATAGGAAACAATGGGGAAGTGATCTCTGAACTCTTATTTTAAAATGAGATTATCTAATACTCTGAGCACATGTACAAATTGTTTTTAAAATGCTATATTAAAATAGACCAGTGTCCAAAACCTACTATGCCTCCCAAACCTCTCCAAACTCAGACGCGCCGCCACATCCTCCTATTCCCTAAATCCTTCTCTCTCTCTCTCCCCATGCCTTGCCTCAAGAGAGCCTGGAAGAACAGATAAGCCTTGCAATATGACTCATCTAAAGGTCACCAAATCTGTGATTTAGCATAGCAGGGAATGGCATGTGTAAGGGAATTTCACTCCAGAGATAAGGACTCACTTGAGAATACCTTACCAGTAGCCTTTCCTCTAGGGACTACACCTGCCCCCAATGGGAGTTTTGTCTTTATTTTCATGGGAGCAGGACTAGGCACTTAGTAATAATGTGTTCGCCTGAAAGATTTTAATACAGAGCCCAAATCCTACAAATACTTTTACATGTGCTTATCTTGATAAATCAACATACTGGATCAAAGCAAGTTGGATCAGGATCATTTTTCCTCCATTCAGTCAATACATAAATTCACAGATTCCAAAGCCACAAGGGATCACTGTGATCATCGCCTCTGACCGCCTGCATAACACGGGCCATAGAATTTCCCCAAAATAATTCCTAGGGATATCTTTTAGAAAAGCAGCCAATCTTGATTTACAAATTGCCACTGGTGCAACTGCTGCTGGAATACTGTGTCCAGTTTTGGGGTCCACAATTCAAAAGGATGTTGATAAATTGGAAAGGATTCAGAGAAGAGCCATGAGAATGATTCAAGGATTGGAAAAAATTCCTTATAGCGCTAATTGAACTCCTTGAGTCTATTTACAGTCTATGAGAACCTACATGGGGAAGAAATATTTAATAATTTCAGCTCTTCAGTCTAGCAGATAGGCTGACCAGATGTCCCGATTTTCCAGGGACAGTCCAGATATTTGGCGCTTTTTCTTATATAGGCGCCTATTACTCCCCACCCCCATCCTGATTTTCCACATTTGCTATCTGGTCACCCTACTAGCAGACAAAGGTATAACACAAACCAATGGCTACATGTTGAAGCTAAACAAATTCAGACTGAAAATAAGGTGTAAATTTTTAACAGTGATGGTAAATTGTTCCAATGGTTAATTACTAAGGGTTGTGGTAGATTCTCCTTCCCTGGCAATTTTTAAATCAAGACTGGAAGCTTTTCTAAAAGATATGCTTTAAGAATTATTTTGGCAAGTCAAGCACAATTTGAAAATTAACTTAGTTGTTTATGATATTAGTTCAAAAGCCAAGGAAGTGAATTTTGTAGTTCTGCAAAAATCAACTTTTCTTTATCATCAGTTATGTGCCTGAGAGTGTCAGCTTAACTTTTTTTTTTTTTTTAATTCTTTATTGTTCTCTAACTTATTGTGCCATTGTTTTTATATGAGTTTGAATTTCTTCCTTTGAAGCCAGCTAGGAGGATATTTCATTATAAACATATCATAGAAGACAAAGTGAAACATACCATACATTAAATTCTATATACTTAAAGTTTCTTACCAAGACTTGATAGGACTTTCGTTAACAAAATTCATGATACAATAACATTAGCCTTCTCAATTACAATCAAGTGCAGCAATCAGATGCCTATAAGGTTGAACTCAGTCAAGAAAGAAGGTAAGTACAAAAATAGCATTATAGGATCACTGGTTCCTTCATTTATTTACAGATGGTGTGTCCAAAACAGTCATTTTGTATTTGATTCATACCACCTGTCACTGGAATGACCTCTGGTCAAGAAGCACCCTATTATTGTGTTGTCTAAGATGATTTCCTGTAGCTTTAGTTTAATGTGAGCTCTCTGACTGTTGAAGGAAAGGAGGGCGGAGTCTGCCCAGCCTTGCAACTCGTGTTATCATTTTACATCTATAGAAGGGGAGTGCAAAGTGGTTGCAAAATAGCACCAAGTCAGAACTCCTCTCTCACAGTCTTAGCATGTCACACTCGCTTTGCACAGGTGTAAGTGATGTCACAAGAATACAAGACAGCACCTGTCAGGTCTAGAATCTTCTTTCGCCTCCAGTGAGCAGTATACTCCAAATGTCCACATCAGACAGCTTCTCAGACTCCTAACCTCCCCAATCTCAACCCTTAGTTTTTATGGACACAGATTTTCTGAATTCATAATATGGTCTTTTGCCACATTTGTCCACCAGCAATTTAATTTTTGCCACATCAAGAATAAAAGTAAGCACTTTGATTAGGAAACAATTTTTTTTAGTTCAATTATAGCAAAAAAAACACACAATGTCTTTTCACTGGGAAGCTAATCACATTTTTGTCTACCAGGCAGGATCAACATCCAGATTCCTGGTCTTCCCTCATTTGTTTTTATTAAAATTTTGAAATAATTACACATACACATACCTTCAAAAGACAAAATACAGGAACTGAATAATAAACCAGACAGAAGAGATGCTGGTTTTCAGAAAGTCTATCAAATCTTTCTAGAAACATCCATGAAAATGAATTAGCAGAAAGACAATTCAGTGTAGCAAAATAAAATACTTATTTTGTTTTACTTCATTTTGTGTTTAATTCCCTCAAACCCTACTGAAATTAATGTATTAAGAATATTTCAATTCATTTTTTTTTAATTGTGCTTACTGTAAGACTTGCTCAATTTCACAGCTCTGAAGCACCTGCCATTGGCCACTGTCAGAAGACTGGATGTTGGGCTACATGGACCATTGGTCTGACACAGTATGTTCTTATGTTCTTAACTGCAATGATTTAGGTTTTGTTGCTCCTTTCCTCCGCTTTCTTTCTGTTTCTATGGTACCCATGTAAGACTGGATTGCATTTTTACAGTCTGCTACTTGTAACAGGTGGGTCCTTAGGCCATCTGATTCCTTCCTTGATTCTTCCTCAGTAATGGCAGATTACAAGACACACAAAAGGCTGGTCTACACTAGGAACTTACGTCGGCATAGCTATGTCTCTCAGGGGCCCTGAGAGACATAACTATGGGGATCTATACCCCAGTGTAGACAGCGCTGTGTTGATAATGTTCTTCCATCGACCTAGCTATGCTTGGTGAATTACCTGTGCTGATGGAGAACCCTTCCTGTCAGCATAGGTGGTGTCTAGACTGAAGCGTAAGGGCTGCAGTTGTGCTCCTGCAGCAGTTTAAGTGCAGACATCCCCAATACCCTCTACTGCCTGAACTTCTCTAGACACCACACTGGGAGAAGAGCCAAGACCCCATTATGAGACTGCTATTTGCCCCACATTGCCCCACTGGGGTAGGGAGAATAGCATCCACACAGCACCTCTTTATCCTCCCACACTCACAATCTACACTGGCTGCGCAGGGGCATGGAAGTGAGAATCCTACTCCTCTTAATGTATCTGCACTGCCGTGTAGGCTAGGTTGCAGTCCAGCCCTTAGACTAGTTGAGTCATGAACTCTGTTTTCATATGTCTGTAAAATACCTAGGACGCTGCAGGCCTTTAATTAACAATAGGCACCAACACCACACAGGAGGTGCTCAGGATTGCACCCCTAAGCAGATACAGGGCTCTATGGATCTGCATGCCACAGCCTGCCCACAGCTGGATCTGGTACCAAAAGAAATTAAAAAAAAAAAAAAAAAAAAAAAAAAAAAGTATCCCAGTCATGCTTCCACATACACAATAAAACACATGCTTAGATGCCAGCAGTGAAACGGGATCTTAAAATTACAAGGAGAAAAACTGTGTTCTTACTAAATTACCCAGCAAAGCTTTGTAAGATGGTCCCCACTTTTAAAGCACCCATTTTATTTACAGGATTTCTATAAATGGCAGGAGGAAGGGGGCAGTCAGCTAAAGAATCAAAGAAGCTAGTTTTATTCCCAAGTAGAGAAGTATTTGTAATATTTCTTGAAGAGATTGTAATCACAATGAATATCAATAGGACAATTAACAATCACTTAAGTGCTATACATATTCATTACCGTTTTCTTTTACGCAGATGGTATATACTGTATATAGTAATGATGCCATAGCAGAAATCAAAATTACAGACAGCTTTTGACTCCTTACAGATTTTTTTTCCAAAACAACTTGTTCTGAATTCAGTAATAAATATGATATTGTTTGGAACTAAAAGCAGATGATGTATACAGACAAATTTCTGAAAATTAAACACATATGTCAGGAATGCCCTGGAGAATGTGGCTAATTTTTAACTATTTGACTATGAAACAATGCAAATTTTACATCTGATTATCATTTTTCTACTAATCTATAAAAGTGAATCAAAGTCTGACATTCCATTATGATATCAGTGGCTTCTCTTGTTTTCTACATTAACCAACTATCTCTAATCTCTGATCCTGAAATACAGACCTTTGTGTTGTCGTCATATTTAATTGACACATAAAATTGTTACTTATTTTATTTGAAGGTCACACCTCTATTTAAGAGGAGGGAGGGACAGATAGAGAATTGTATGTTACATAAGAACTTTTTTTTTTAAGAAGCAAAGATAGGACTAAGCAAATCTCATGCTTCAAGGTGCAATCTGATCACAAGTCAGGAAGGAAATCGTGAGCCACGTGGAGTATTACACATTTTTTCCCCTTCCTCTATACATAACAAGCAGTGGTCATTGCTGGGTGTAGGATTTCAGCCTTGAAGGAGCAATGCTCTGATCCATAATAGAAAATTGTATATTGCTATGTTTAAGATACACCAAGGAAAATTAAGGAGCATATTTACTTCATTTTAAGGCACATATTTATTGTTCTCTTGTATCACCTGAAGGCTGTTCACTGGTCAGTGTGAATTGAGTTGGTGGTCTCAGGGCTTGATACAAAGTTCAATGAAGTCAATGAAGAGACATCCATTGACTTCAGCAGCATTGGATTAGGTTCTTAATGCAGTTCCTATGAGGCATCTTTCTAAATCAGGAAATGCACCCTCACAATTGGCACCAGCTATTATGCTATATTATTGCTATTACGGCCATCTCAGCAAAGCGTACAGGGTCTGGCCTTTTAGGCTAGGTCTACCATGGGAAAACACATCATATTAGAAAATGTGTTAGCCACATGCTCGAACTAACACGATGTTAAACAAAACTTGGTATCTACCACATCTCAGTAAGATATTTTTTAAACATGACTATTCTTGTCTACGCTAAGGGCAAAATCATGTTTAAACATAAAACTAATTGAAGCATTTTCTCAGTGCAGACAAGCCCTTGCTGCAGGATAGTGTCCTACCAAAACAGAGTTATGGCATATAGGCAAGGTAGCGTGGGGAAACTTGCTGAATACATTCTGGAGATAAAGGAACTTCATTAGCTGTGTTTTCAACATCACATCTTTTACGATAACTTTTTTTTTTTAAATGAAAATTATGGCATGTTCCATTTTAATTAAATTGGTCATTTTTTAACTACAGGGCTGAAAACTACTCCCATGGGAGGAAGTTATAAACAAACTTATTTATGATGTGATGTCAGCTTTTTTAAAATGTGCTTGCTTGAATTCATTAGATTAGAAGGAAAGAAAATACAAGGAAAAATATTGTAAAAGTGTATAAACTCAAAGGAGGTAGAGGAATTGTTAAAGTGGAACAAAAGGTCATAACTGAGATGAAATCAACAGAGAAAAATTTAGGCTGAATATTATTAGGAGAAAAAAATTATTAACAGTGAAATCTTAGACTATGGAATAGCCTCCAAAGGAAAGTGCTTAAAATCAACCATAGGAGGAAATGCGGCAATGCCAGAGAATGAATTAGTGCCCTAATAAGTCTTCTGCATCTCTTATTTTTGCAATTCTATGAAAAGGAAGGATTTGGGGTTTCTTTAAATGGAGAGATGGGAAAGGGAGAGTAGCCACACTACACAGACATCTTAAATATTCTCTATAAACCCAAGTCTGTTAATAGGCACAAAAATAAACAAATGCAGATGATACATACCCATGCTGCACAAAAGGAAAGACCTTAATTGCTCATCCTTTATTGCAGTCATATAATGTGCTGCTCCAGGTAACAGATGCAGAGGGTCCAACAGCAACAATTATGTAGATAACATCAAATACAGCATGGCTTATCAAGGCAACACACGTCTCTCAAGATCAGGTACTCATCAAGCAGATGACTGTTCATATAGGAAGCTGTAAACGAAATCATACACATGGATGGATACACAGCAGAAACATTTTGGCTTCACAAGCATTTTTTTAATATGTAAGCATCGATGGAATTTCTCTTATGGCTCAAACAGCCATACGTTATTCACAGAATCAATTTTACTTATAGTACAGTAAGCCTTACTTTATTCAATTATTTGAAAGAAACAATAGGCTTTAACTTATCAGAGAGGCTGCAGTGTAGCATCCGGGGTTCAAAGATGCTCTGCCACATTTCAAGATTTTTGGCAATGAATTTGGGCTATTATTAGACATATCTGGTTGCTATGGAAGACTCTGATAATGACATACACCACCAAGGATGCAGAATTTGCTTTGCAAATTAGAAGGGGAAAAAAATCAAGATGGGAAAGGATAATGGCATCCATCATAAGGATAATTACATAAGATTAATATAGACACATTTCAATTGTTTCAGTTGTAGGTCTCATGTTTGACACAGAAGCATGTGCACTTCAATATATGCAAAATTAATATCTAAAGCAGGAGTATGAAATAAGTAGATCAAGGATCTAAATTAAAAGGCAGGAAAAGTGCATATTTTAATATATATAAAGGACAAATTGCTGGTTCACTACATGAAAAAAACAAGAGAAATATTACACTATACAGAAACTGACTTAGGACCTGATTCAGCCAGATGAGCCTTTATGCAAAGTATGTATGTGTGTGTTAACTCATCAGTAAGGTTAAGATTCTGTCACAGGGATTTTTAGTAAAAATCCGGGACGGCCAGGGACAACAAACAAAAATTCACAGAAGCTGTGACCTGCCCCTGACTTTTACTAAAAATACCCTGGGGTAGAGGGGGGACAGAGCTGCCAGGGCTTGCAGCTGCTCCAGCTCGTTGCTCCGGCAGGCTGGCCGCCAGTCTGCTGTTGGGCGGCAGCCACAGGGCTGAAAGATGTTCCAGCCCTACCACAGCAGTCATGGAGGTCCCAGAAAGTCACAAAATCCATGACCTCTGTGACCAATTATATCCTTCCTCATCAGTAAGGTTCAGATTCTGTCACAGTTATTTTTAGTGAGAGTCAGGCAGGGGTCATGGGCAATAAACAAAAATCCCTGGAAGCTGTGACCTCCCCCTGAGGTTTATTAAAAATAAGTATGACAAAATGGGGCTGACTGGGGATGACGAGGGGTGGGCTGCGAGCTGTGGGGCAGGGTCCCTCCTGCTGCCTGCAGAGGCTGGGAGCCAGGGGTGGGAACTCTGGGTATGTGGACCCTCCCACCATCCTATCAGGCCCATGGCTCAGAGCTGTGAGGCCCCCACACCATCCGCAGCAGCTGAGAGCTGCAGGGGCCACCAGTGGCAACTGGGAGCTCCACAGACACCCCACTTCCTACTGCATGGACCCCTTCCTACAGAGGTTCAGTTAGGTGAGGTGACTTGCCCCACATCACACAGTAGGTCAGTGATTCAGCTGGCAATGGAACCAATGTCTCTTGACTCCCATTCCAATACCTTATCTGCCAGACTGGGCTGCAGCCTAAATAATCGAATCAATGTCGTATTCTGTTGTCCAAATAAGATCATAAGACTAAACTGTCCTCTTTGGCTGAGGATCAGAGCTCCGGGTCTCCCCTTCTGCCTGCCCATGGGTGCAGGAACTGCCAACTGACAGCTTTTGCCCCTCCCCACCCACTCTCCCATCTCCAGCTGAAGCAAAAAATGTCACAGAAATCGCAGGAAGTCACAGATTCCGTGATTTCTGTGACCTCTGTGACAATCTTATCCTCACTCATCAGTGTACCTATACCTAAGTACTTACCCAGGCCTAATCCCCATGGAATCTGAGGCCTGGTCTACACTTACCTTCCGGATTCGGCAGCAGTCGACGGGAGATACACAAGTGATGTAAATCACTTGTGTATCTCCCGTCGACTTCACTGCATCTGCTCCGTGCGCCGTCCACACTGTGCTGCACCACTTACCGGGGTGGTTTTCCCAACGCTGATTGATGGAGCAGGTCTACACAGACCACTCTTTCGATCCAGAGACATCCAGCTGATGGCAGCGAATTTGCCGCCGTCAGTGTGGACCCAGCCTAAGTGCCTCACAAACATTACTGCAGGCATCCACGCACCAATCCCACAATGCTAGTAACCCTATCTTACAGAAGCGGGTAACAGACACAGAGATATTTAAAGTGATTTGCCCAAAAATCACACAAGAAGAAGTCACTTTCAGAGCTAGGAAATGATACCAGATGTCTGAAATCCCAGTCCAGTCCTTTAACCACAAGAGCAGGACTCCTGCTTGTAGTCCCCTAAAAGCTCCATATAAAGCACACTTTTGGCATTTCTGGAATTACCAAGCCATATTTAAGATTTTAAAGTATCAGTTTACACATACCTATTTAGACATCTGGATAATCGGATCTATTTCATAGAGAAGTTACATTTTCTTCGTATTTTTCCCCAAATACTCCACTTTCATCTAAAATTTACTTTCTGACAGAGTTAATAGTAAAAGGTGAAGGAAGTCTATAAAAGTCACTTCTGGTATGTTTTTGGTCTTATTTCACATTTTCTTCATTAAAAAGTCTATTGACGCTATAAATACTTTTAAAAAAATTCACCAGCTTCAGCCAAAGCAAAAGGGTACAGTAGTACTGTATGTGTCCCAGTGTCACTTCTTCTGGTCAGCATTGTATCTAAGTAAAAGGGGATAGTAAGAAAGCATGCATATCAAATTTAGGAAATTGTCAAGCCATTCTTTGTAGTCTAAATGCTTTGCATGGCATAAGAAAGATGATGTAATTAAAAGAATAGTTCCCTTGTGACTAAGAACTGAGAAAATTTAATTACACTTTTTCAACTGTTGGAACGAGAGAGTCGGATGACAGAGATACATGAATTGTGTCTGGTAAGATATAATGGAACTTAAGTTGATCCATCGGTAATAAATAATGTCACTAAAATAAAACTTATTTTCATAAAGAACATATTTATACAAATTTAATATATTCTTTTCTTATTAATTTACTTATGAAATAAAAATTTCAATCCATGAGAGGTTCAAATGTTGAGAGATTACAAACAGGGTGAAATGCATTATTAAACCATTATTGGCAGCAACTGGCTCTATTACTGGCAACCCCAGCAGAGAGGCAAGGATGGAATGGGCATAAAGACTGAACATTGGTCAGATTGGAAGTCCATACTGCATTCATGAAACAGTTGGGAGGCCTCTGGTAGACAAAGTAATGTCCCTCAACTGTCTTGAATGTTAAACAAAGACTGAATAACCTACTAGATATCATGTCACTCCTTATGTCAAAGTCAGCAAGTTCAAATTCAATTTATTAGCACTAGAAAATTTTATTAAAAGTATGTGGACTCTCTCTGACTTGTGGCTTCCTCACGCATACACATTCAAAGGGTCTGCATGCAAGGTTCTTTCCTGCTCACATGGGAGAGGAGGAAGTTTGCCCATGTGGCATCATTCCTCACTCACAACATAAACTCCTCTACAGAAGCCCCACACAAGGGGGCTCTTCTGAGTTTTGGGTGCAGGGCTGGGACGGAAAGACGCAGGAACAGAACACTCGGTGTTCAACCGCCCTACTGCAGCTCCAGTGGATGTGTTTGTGAGAATCCTGCAGGGAATTAATGTAGCTCAGAGCTGTACTAGCCATCCCCAAATCCTTTGCTCCTAATGGGTAGCTTGGGGAAAAAGAGGGGTTAAGCAAATGGCACCATAGCTATTGTTTGCTGGAGCCATACTGACAGGGAGCAGCAAGGGCTAGCAAGGTCATGCAGAGCTTGCATTGAGGGTGCCTTCCAATCCATGTGATCTGTGGTGCTAAGAGTCCTAGCAGAATTTTCCTCCTCCTCAAGCCACCTCCCAAAGATTTCTCCATTATATGTCTGAGTTTCTCCTAACGTGGCATATAAAACTAAGAATTCTACATACCACGTTACACATAATCTTTTAGCTATAAGACAGGGAGTTAAAATACCCAGTTAGCCTATTCAGATATTCTTGTTTTCTCTGTGATACAGTTGAATTATTTTCCTGTTTTAGACAGGAGATATAACTTCCCAAAACATTAAGTGAGTTAAGAGTAGAGTTGGAGGACAGGTAGTTTATCACCAAAAAATGCAGTTTTAGATCAACTGAAACTATTCACAAATTTGAGTTTGCCAAATAATTTCAACCAAACAAAAAAAAGCAAAAATGTTTCAGTAACACTAACATGAGACATTTTGTTTCAACCCCAAACATTTCTGTTTTGATTTTCAGGCATTTTGCCAAAAGCACAAGAAGGTAGTACACAAAATAGTGTCACTGCTGCTACCATCATCTCACCTGTAAGTTTTAGCCCAGTAGTTAGGCCATTCAAGCAAGGATGTGAGACACACAAGTTCACCTGTGCCTGATGGGCAGAAGGGATTTAAGCTTGGATCTCCCTTGCTACAGGAGACTGTCCTAGAAACAAGGCTATGGATATTCTGGGATGCGGCTTTCTCAATCTCTTCTCTTGAAGCTGAATTAGTCTAACTATTAGTCTAACTAATTCAAGAGTCACTGAAGCAGGGAAGTGAACTTAGAGCCCTGACCTAGGATGTGGGAGATCCAAGTTGCAGGCCATAGAGTTATTCTCAATCTCTTTCCTTGGCCCAATGACTACCCACAGTCGTTCAGAGTCATTCATTTTGACATCACCAAAACATTTTGATAAGTTTCAACTCAAAATTTTTCCAGCTTTTCAATTCACTGGAAAGTCCAAAAAAACATCACCAGATCGAAAAATCCATCATTCCCCCAGCTCTACTTAGGAGCTGAAGTTCCACAGACCTTCAATGAGATTTAGGAGCATAACTCACTTTGGAAAATTTGACCCAGGTTCACAGAGTTACACTGATGTAAACTCTCATGCCTACATAGGCACAGATTATTTGCAGGAAGGCAGTTCTAACTTGTTCTTTTAAATCAATTTGTTCTATTAAAATTTGAAGTGATATAATCAAATTTATGAGAAGACAGTTTGGTCTATTTAAACAACAGAATACACCATTGACTCCATAGTTTCAGGCTGCAGCCCAGTCTAGCATATAGTACTGGACTGGGAATCAAGACATTAGTTCTATCCCCAGCTGTGTCACTGACCAGCTATGTGATGTTGGGCAAGTCACCTCATCTCACCGAGCCTCTGACTCCTGTCCCTTGCCTCCCTTTGTCTGCCTTGTCTATTTAAATTGTAAGCTGTCTGCGGAAGGGACAGTCTCTCATTATATGTTTGTACAGCACCTACTACAATAGTATCTCAATTTCAATCAGTTTCTCTAAGTGCTACTGTTTCCTCCCTTTTCTCTCACATCCCTTGATGCAGAGAATATGGGTTGATAAATGCTAAAGGAGGGCAAAATTACTTTTTTGTTATTTTAATACTTGACTAAGTGAGTAGTTAAACCTTTTCTAACTAAGGTTTGTACTGTTATTTTTATCTATTTCACAGAACTTGGCTGTGTACAGTCCCCGCAACCCTCCCCCCATGTGAAATATTTTTGATCTCTCACACACAGATTTATCCCGACTTATGACAAATACACTAATTTAAAAGAAGCTTTAATCTATTTTAGATCTATGTAAACAAAGATCCTAAAAACAATTATAAGACCGTCCTGGGAAATAAGAAATACAGGTTTCATCTCTCACTTCACAGCTTTAACATCAGACAGGAGAGGGGAGGGAAAAATAACCACATAAACTATCACTGCTCAGCATGAACAGACCTGTTCATTTTGTTGCTTTTGGTCATCAGAGTAATTAATCACACCCTTCAAAACAGCAACTTAATCCAGCAACACTGAGAAAGGATAACCAAGGAGCCAACCTCTTTCAGTTGCATGAAAAACAAAAAAGCAATTGTAGAAATACTCTAGCATTAGTCAGTGCTTTGGGCCAGATTCTGCCAGCCCTACTCAGGCCTTTACTCCACAACAAGCTATCTTGGCGATAGTGCTATGCATGCCATTGACAACAGAACTGCCTGTAGTATAAGGTACCATGTGAATAAGAGTGGCAGGATAATGGAGCTACTCACAAAGTAAGGCACTACTCAAGAGTAAGTAAAAAATGGCAGAAACTGGCACTTTGTTTGCAAACAATGTCCCAAATCCTGTAACCAGCTCTGTGTGGCTTGACCCCAGAGCTGGAACAGACCCCCTTTAACTTCAGTTTCACGATGCAGGGTCTCCTAGATCCTGCAATAAACTCTATGTCACTGTGATTTAATTTTTTAATCAACGGCAGAGCATTTAAATTAAAGATACAAGTTACGTTTGTCAATTTTACAGCCGTTTTCCAAGGAATCTCAGATTTCATATTGCAAACCACAGCACTGAAATCCTTAGAGAAGCTTAGTAAGCTCCTTTTGTAATTTTTTGTTTTACTCATCGAAATATATTCCCCTAAATTACGCCTAAAAACCACCATACAAAACTCACCATACATAAAAATACACATTTCAGAATAACAATCCAGCCAGTTATATAATTCATATGTCAGACTGATCAGAATTACACAAGTTTGTATAGATTGCACATGACAAGCTACACAATTGAGGTGTAAACACTACAAAAGGAAACGACCCTCAAATCCTGATCTCTGGGTCCTCAGAGCTCCTTGATTTACAGAACCCAGCAGGTCAGAAATCCCTATTTTATGCTACGTCAAATGAAATTTAATTAATTGTGAAATTTCATAAAAATCAGTCCAAATCTCTGGCTAAGGGCAGTGACGTGTCTGCGTTTGTATGGCCCATGTTGAAGATAAGCTACCCTACAGAAATTAAACAAGAATTTATTGACCCATTTCAGTGTATTTATTCTATGGGATTGAACTGAAATCTGAAATTTGCATAGGTTGTTCCCCTGACAACAGAACACTGTTCCTACTACAACTTTGCTCAAGCACAAAGAACAATAGTAAAAATATTCATTTTAGCTAATAATTGGAAACTTTCTGTTAAACTAATCATTGCACTAAACTTAAATACTGGGTGTGGAGTTTCCACAGCATTGCAGTCAGTCAAATGTAACAAATCATTGATTTCTGGCAAGGCCCATTTATTCAGTTGCAACAGCATGTATCTGTTAGCACTGGCAGTTTACAAGTGGAAAATATTAAGGCTGACTGATTAATTGCTACAATATAAATTTCATAGCTTCATTTTGTACTAACAACTTCTTGGCCAGCAAGGCCTGAAAAACCACACAATCATGACAAAAGAAAATCTTTCCCTAGAGAGAGGAGGGCACATGCCATCCGTTTTTGCAGAACTTAAGCTTTCATTTAAAGTAACTAAGCTTCTATGTTACTATACCTTGTGGCTATGAAGAAAACATTCCAAATGTGAAACAACGCACTAATGTCTTTCCAGAGTCTGCAGACAGACAGCTCCAGTGCTTCCACTGTTGCTTACAGCTGCACCAGCTACCAAGCAGCAGCAAGGGTGAGTTAACAAGGCTGTGGGCAGTTTACAGCTACTATTCAGAACCCTGTGGGCAACAGCTAAACTGTCAAGATGTCATCTTCATGCAGCCTGAGAAAGCTGCAAGCCTAGAGTTATTCATGAGGATGATGCTTCCAATACCCACCTTTCTCTCTGCTTCCCAAAATATGGAGATTGTGAATAGAGAGGTGGTTAATGTACTGGAGATGTGTTTCCTCTCTACTCCCTATACCCAAATGCCAAAACCTTGAGTGAAGGCAAGAGACTTGGGGGAGAGGTGGGGAAGTGGGCGCGGAAATACAAAAGGTTCATTTATCCTTCCTTCAGTTAGACTGGGCTGGAGCATCATATTTATTGGACACTTGCTAGTCAAATATTAATATGAAACATGCAGGATCCAGGGAGAGCAACCAAAAGGAATCCCAGCACCATCCCCCCTATTGGCATCAGTGGGGAAGAGAAGAAGGGGTAGCAGGATAGCTATGCTTCTCACCAAGGAGTTGCCCCTGAACCTTGGTGGTGGGCCCATCCCCATCCCCATCTTTTGTAGATAGTAGCTTTAGATCTCCAGCTACTAGGAGGGGTTTGGCAGATTTTTCAAGGTGAAAGTAAAGGTATTTGTAAATTGCCCAAATAATTCTTTAGATTTATATAGCTATATATATATTTATACCTGCCTCTTAAGGTTAAAAAAAAAAGAAGCAGCAACAGCAGTTTGTTACCAAAATAAAGTGACATGTCCCCATTTTGCAGACCCACATACATAGTGGGTTTATTTCCTACACACCTTAATAAGTCTATATACCACAAAAAATGAAAAAATTCAGGAGTCTCCCACTCTGTCCTTCAGTCACTATTACAGTTAGCACTCAATGGGTCTCAGAACAGTAGCTAAATCTTATATGGCATACATGCCACAATAGTTAAATGCTCTAGGCAAGCTGGGGATGAAGTAGCACACAATGAATTTCCTCAGCATTGTTCATTTTAAATCTAACTCTTTGCATGTTTTTATGTACTCAATGGATTTTATACATTACATCCTCTTAAATGCCATAAACCCTATTGAATGGGTCTCCAACCAAAGTGGAAATTTACATGACCATTTGGACACAGGCTACATGCCACCAACTTTAATGACACCACAGCTCTCAGTGATGAACTGAGGAACAAAAGGTCCAGTCAATCAATCTCATGAGATCCATACGCAGGAGTACGAAATCAGCAACCTCTGCAGAGCCTACTGTGGGTTATGGGCTGGAGAATGGAAGGATCGAGGAGGTAGGGGAGAAGGAACGCACAATAATCTCCCCCACGCCACTTCCAACCAAGCCCAACGGCTCTATTAATGCCTGAGAATATCATGTCAGGTTTCAGGGATTCCTGCCTCATATGGGAAAACATATCAACACAATTCCACGGAAGCTACACTGACAGAGACGCACAAGGGGCAGAAAGGCAACATATAGGCACAGGGCATTCAACAGATCCCAGAGACATACATGGATCCATGGGCTTCTGCAAAATGTGGGCTAAAATTCCTGCTTATTCAGGGAGGAGAAACCCCATCACCTGTAACAAAAATTTCAGAGTAAATTTCCCCCAATGGAAACAGTATTGTCAACATTCAAAAATCTCATGAGATTAGCTAAAACATCATGAGGTTGAAGAAAATGATAAATGTTGAGATCTTTTTGTTTGTCCTCTGGCTTTTGAACCTTGAAAGTACACTTAGGTCATGTTTTCTCTGCAACCATGAGGAACAGAAACTTAGGGCTTGTACACACTACCACTTAGGTTGGTATCTCTTATGTCGTACAAGGATGTTTGACACACAAGTTACACGGACTTAAGCGCCGGTATGAACAGCACTACGTCAGCAGGAAAGCATCTCCTGCCGACATAGCTACCAGTTCTGGGGGAGGTGGTTTTATTATGCCAATGGAAGAGCTCTCTCCCATGAGCATAGAGCATCTTCACTAGATGTGCTACAGCTATGCCACTGTAGCACTTCTAACGTAGACTAGCCCTTAGGGTTATTTTTTTATGAAAGCTGAGATTCTCCTGCAATCGCTTGATTCCAGCAGCCGGGATTTTAAGTAAAACAGTAAATAGCATGAAACCCATGATCTAAATCACACAAGTTGGCAACACTGATTTTTTCAGAAAACTCAGAAGGGTTGTAGACTTTTAGAAAGTGATTCTTGACATAGTATTTGTGTACTCAGCAGCAAGTCTCTCTTCTCCTGATGCTTGTTTTCTGGGAGAGTATGACGGTTTGTGAGAATGAGGGTTTGGATATCAACACAGTGCAAACATATGCTTTGAATTCTTGTTCATGCAGCTCTGCAACTCAATTCTGACCTGCGCTATTCCTGTGGTTGGACTCTCATGAGCAGAGACAGTCTGTTGAGATGAATCACGCGACGGTTCTGCGATGAGCACAAAGAAAGGCGAGGAGGAAACCACCAAGTCCAGTTTTACTCAGATAACCAGAGGTGCACAGCTAACGCATCAAATTAAATGCCACTGAGTCTCTTGATGCTTCCAGTAGATCTTGCTTCGGGAAAAAAGGAAAGCACACAAATATAGTGCTGACAGGGGTAGCCTTCAGTTTAGGTCTGGCATTTTGCTTGTTTATGTAACCATGTTATGGTCTGTCATGTTTGTTACTCAATTATGACAGAGCACTTACCATGGAAACTGCAGGAAGGTGCTTTTGCTAAGATACAGAGCACACTGTTAAAGGAAGAACTTCTGCACCATAAAATGCAAACATCAGTATTTCTTGCAAGGTTTTTAAATGTAGATACATTTTTCCAAAATCCAGACATATCTTGTTTAAGAGTGTTCACTATACAACCTGCTTTGAAAATTTTCCCTTCGTTTTAAAAACAAAAAGCAAAAGGAAACAAAGGGTCAGATTGATTCTTTTATGCCACTACTGTACAGTTCTGTGAGAAATGCCACTTTCTGCTATTATCCCATGGGAGCTTCTCCAGGAGAAAGCAGCCTCTCAGGCTGTCAGCCCATGTAAACTCCCCAGGCTGTTAAGGCTTGGAGATTGGGCCCATTTTTGAAGGGCTGCCACGTAGTTGCTAAGTGACCAGGTAGTTCGCTTAGGTACCCACCTACAATTGCCTCCCCTATTAATGTCAAAGAACTATAACCAAAGAGAAATATCACATCAAAAGGTATCTGACCATGTCCCTTATTACTATTCTAACATGGCTTCGTAGAGCAGGAGCCCCAAACATAATCACATCACCCTGGATGAACACTTTTCTTCTGTCCCGGGGGGAAGCAAAGGGCCCATTGATTCACCCTCTTCCTCAGGTCAGAAAAATGGGACAAAAGATGTTTCGCCATTGATTTTAGTTAATTTATTTTGTAAAATATCCTCTAAAACAACAAACAAAAAAACCCTAAAAATATCCCTCCCCTTGCAGATGTAGGCCATGAAAAGTTTTTTATAAACAATTAATCCTCCCATTTGTTCAGAAAATCTTTGAAATGATTTGGTTTTGCAAGTACAACCATTCAAGATGCAGTTTTTTAAAAATGCATCATCTGGGGAAATAGATAATTCTTGGGACTGGCAACAGAACATAGACTTCCCCCCCAGGTCACTGCTTTAAATCCAGCCTCAGCTGGTGAGCAGCAAGAATTGCAAGACCATCTCCATCTGTAACATTTCCTACACCTGTAACCTTGCTGGCAGCCACCCTAGAAAAGTCCAGATTGAAGAGGCCAGGGGTCTGATCCTGCGCCAAACGACCACAACTGCAATGGAAGTAGAGAGCGCTCAGCACCTTGTAAGATTAGGCCCATGAACTCTGTTCTATCCTCTCACCCTAGAAGGGGGTCCCACAAATCGATGTTGAAGCACAGCTTCAAGGCAGTGTGGGAAATATTGCAACTGAAAAGGGAAGCTCTCTTATGGCTGCACTACATCAGTGCACAGCAAGCCAGGGTGTGAATCTACAGCACAATTCGCTTGCCATGCAACAACATCCCATGTAAACAAGCCCTCAGTTAAAACGGACCATTGTTATTTACACTCCAATAGTTTTCATTCACATCAAGAAAAGGGCAGAGTCACGCTTATTCAATATATTCAACTTTCTAGCTGCATTTTAGCCAGGGTTGTTCCAGGTTAAACAAAACAAAAAACGCCAAAACAATCAGCCCCTCTAGGTGTTTTTGTAGATGGTCACTCAAGGGTTCAAGAATAAATATCGAGTCAGTTTTGACCCTGTAACGCCAGAGAGTGGGAATTGCTGATGTTTCATTTAAAATGACACAAAAAAGAGAATTAAACAATACCTTACGTATCTCTGAAAAACAGGCATTTTTAATAGGAAGGTAAAAATTTTGACCTGTTATACTTGATAACTATTAGTCTTTTTACAGTCGCTTTATTATAATAGCAAAAAACCCCAGTATCTTAGCAGAAATTGGAGCAGTAATGAACACACATCATCCTGGCTTTTTAAAGAGAACGGCACCTAGTCATGCTTGTCTGTACATCATTTCCCTGCCATTGATTGCTTTTGTGGCTAAGTTCAAAAGCAATTTTAAATTATTGGATCTGCAGCATGGAGATCCTCAACAAATTTTGAGCACTCAACACGTAAGCAGAAATCATTTCCTTCCTGAATGTTAAGTGTAGTACAGCACAAATCAGAGTTGTTTTCAACATGCTTTGGGGACAGGGAGAGATTCTGCTTGGTATCTACTGGTAGTTGCTTGCTATTGGTTCCAGAACTTTACCTGGAGTTAAAGTCTCTGGTCTTACCCAAATTTCAGGACAGATTCACCCCTGGGCTAGTGCACAGAGCTATTCTGGAGCCACTTCCAGAACGGGCTAAGGAAGACCTATGGGAAAGCCATACCCTGTGCAGTACTATGGACATTAGCACTGAGGCACGTGTCTCTTCTAGCCAGGCCCCTTCCCCCTTTGGCACATTCCCCACTCTGCCTGTAGCCCTCACAAACAGACCTCTGCCTTTGTACCAAGGCAGGGAATGGCTGCATAGGCAGGACAAAGGCAGAAGAACCTGCTCTGCACCTAGCATATAGCCTCCCACACCACTGCCACTCACCAGGGTGAGAAGCATTATGCCAATTCTATGCAACACAAAGACTGACACAGAGTCACTACCGTGACTGAGAATACTTCTTTCTTCATAATCTCTTTGTGGTTACTGAAAGCAAAGGAAAATTTTGGATTCAAATAAGAAGTAGAATACTATCGATTCATGCAAACAATCTGGCCCAATATACATGCCAAGGGCGATAAGTCTAGAGAACTATCCATTTCACAGTAAACGAAATGTCACCTTCCCATTTCCTTCATCACCAATCATTCAAGCCTACACCAACAAAAGCTGACTCTTAATTACTGAAGCCAGCACTAATGACTCCAGTTATATTTCTCCTGATCTCTGAAAATTGGATTCTCATGCTGTATTTAAATTAGTTTCCTACCTCATTCCTAGCAATTATACTTGGACAAACCAAATTAAAAGACAATTAAGATATTTTTTTAAAACCCGCTTAAAACTGAAATGGAGCTTTAAGAAGAAAACAATTTAAAACTATTTTCTAAATATGAATTTAATATCCCCTCTACATCTTAATACAGGAATTTCTTTAAAAGAATGAAGATTCACCAGCAGAACTATTTCATTTGTTGAAATATGCCACAAAAAGGCAACAAATGACAATTTTATTTTTATACACAAGGTGTCCATTTCCTACCTTTCCAGACCAGAACCAAGTTGTGGCTGTTTAATTCTGTCATATACCTATGTATGCAGGAAGACTGTCAGCAGAACGGAAGCATAGAAATAAGCTCTCCGTCCTATCCATGGCCCACACTGAAACCTACAATGAAGCTATTTTTCAGGCCCTCAATGACAGGTGTCACAAAGGAACCTAGAAGTCAAGGGCCATGAGCTGCTTGTTTGTCACACACACATCTACAGACCCACCAATAGCAGCTGTGCAAACACCTACACAGTAGGCCTATACGTGTGGCCACTGCCTGTCAGAATACAGTTTTATCTATAATACTGCTTTTGCAGCATACATGTGTACCAGTTTGGAGGCACGTCCATGAGAAGGCGGAATTCGGCTCGTTCTGGTTCATGATCATTACTTGAATAAGACAGGAGAAAGACAAAACAGCAGCATATGTGCAAAAAGCTAAACAAGTAATAGAAATAATTAAATCAGTTCATACATAATATTCAGGGAAATCCTTCACATGCACTTATTTCATGTTATATGACTCAGTGGAGCATCATCTGACTTGTGGTTTTTGCAGAGTGGATACTATGCTATATTACTAATGAGAAGGGGAAAAAAAGTAAGCACTAGTGGATCCTAATCCCTCTGGCCTGCCTCTAAAACTAAAAAGCCTGTGCCATAAATTATCATCATGCAGGGGCATAGTGACAACCGTGAAGTTGTCAGGCAGCCACAATATAGTCTACCAGTAGGAAGACTGGCATCTTCAGCAGCCGGCCAATATAGATTCCCCCAAGATAGCAGCAGGATGCGGCAACTCTAACAGAATAAATAAAACTTCACAACACTGAAGACTCAAAACTCCTTGGCTGCTGAGGAAGGGATGGTTGTACCAAAGCAGCGTTAGCAAACCTTCACAATAATTCACCAGCTGCTTGCAAAAGGACAGCTGACATTATAGTAAGTACAAAGTCAACAGCAGAGAGCTTCATTGCAGTGTGGCCTAGCGAATAAGAGCATTGGACTGTGGTTCTGGTTCTGCCACTGGCCTACTGGGTGACGTCACCTCTGTGCCTCAGTTTCCCCATCTGTAAAATGGGGATAACGCGACTGTCAAGCACTTTGAAATCTACTGATAAAGAGCGGTAGGTATTATTAGTTTTATCACAAAGCCTAGAGAGATGGAATGGAATATTCATTATTAGAGATGTATAAAAATTATACTCTACAATTAAACACCATATTTGTGTTGGAATACATTTAGCGTTAATTAAGACTCAAAGATACAAGTTACTGGGGCTGCACTGGTACCACAGTGTAAGGCAATGAAGTGCTCAGTGTGATGACTACTTCTGGCAATAATGTGTTTGTGTTACATTTGTTTCAATTATATTTTCCCTGTCTTTCTTAAGCATCCATTACTCAGTACTGGTTGATAGCTTTTATGTTCACATATGGGGTTTAAAGAGGCTATTGTTTTATGTTTTGCATATAAATAACTACATGCTGTATTATGTATACAGTAAACTGTCAAATTGTTTTTTTATAGACAAATCTGAGAGAATTTAAACACAGAATCCAATTCTCCCTTCACTTTTATCCATGCATTTCCATTGAAATTCAGAGAAAGAGTACACTCATACAAAAATCCAAGCATTCTAAGTGAAGGTCAGTGCTTGGGGCCCAATCCTACAGCTACCTATGCTTGTAACTTTACTTGTGTGGATAGCTCTATTGGGGTCAATGGGTCTACTCGTGTGAATAAAGTTACTCATACAGGTGTCCGTGGGACTGGGTCCTTAGTCTTAACTCACCTCGTTATTCGAAGATACTGTTGAGTCCAGTGAAGAATCACAAACTTTCACAGTATACATGCTACAACTACCATTACCAACACTAACGTAGCATTTTCAACCTGCAAGATCTCATAGTGCTTTGCTACATGGTACAGGAGAATTCAAGGTCTGCAGAACATAACTAACTAAAATTGAATTTATGTAGGTGTCACGCTGACTAGATTGAGAGGGCCCCTGAGGTGTATTCAGGAGCTCCGATTACTCCCTTCTACACCAGTCTCGCATTGGGGTGTCACACTGGCTGGATTGGTGGGGGGGCGGTGGATTCCTTATATTGTTTGACCTCAGTATGTCAAAATCATAGTGATTCATGTGAGACATGCCATGTCAGGTACTGTTAGAAACGCTACCATGTGCTGAGTAAGATGATGATGTTTATGCTCATGTGTTATATCTGTAAGGGAAGTTATAGACACCTTTGATATACCGGTATTTCAAACTATGCCGTATAAGACACACCCCAGACAGAGAAGTGGCAGGACAATAGTCTGCTTAATGGCCCATCAAGACCTTCACAGAAGCAAAAGGCCCAGGAAGGAACTAAAGGCATCCCTGAAGAGTTACCAGGATTGGCCCATGTGACTCTGGACTCCATTTTGGTTCCTATAAAATTCCACAAGCAGCATGGCAAGGGCCAGAGGATATAGAAGGCGGAGCCTTTGGGATCCATTTTGTCTACAGTTCAGCTTTCAGTCACCTATCTACCTCTGGAGCAACCCATCTGCAACTGAACTGAAGCTGTGAAACAAAGGACTGAGACCCATCCAGGTGCTGGATGTACACCAGAGGGACTATACAAGCCTGCAACTCCACAATTCTTCCAGAAACCTGATGTATATGGACTTTCAAATCACTTGTATGTATCTGATTGCTTTAATCGTAGAACATTTCTTGTTTGTTATTCTTTTTATAATAAACCTTTAGTTTTAGTTACTAAAGGACTGGCTGGCAGTGTGGTATTTTGGGTAAGATCCAAACTCAGTGAACTGGTACCATGGCTCGTCCTTTGGGATCAGAGGGAATTTTTTAAGTAAAGAGCATAGAGTTTAAATAACTGGTCTCTTTACTGGACCTAGGGACAGTTTGGGAGACAGAGACTGAAATGCAGTAAGGGGGCTGTGTGTATTTGCACAGTGGCTTCTTGATAACCAGTGTGGGGGAATCAGAAGCACTGTTTGTGGCTGGTTGGGAAGTCTGACTTCAGTGTCACCCACCAGTGCTGGGAGAATCCGCTCTCGTTTTACAGCCTGCCCTGACCTTGGCATTGTCAGTGGGCTACCCTGGGCATGGACGGGTCACAGAAGGAAGCAGAGGTTAACACCCCAACATTTGTGAAAGGGCCAGGTCTCACTCTTTTGTGCTCCCCATTCCATATCCAGCTGCTGTCTCGTTTTATACTTAGACTGTCAGCACTTCAGATCAGGAACTGTCATTTTGTTCTCTATTTTTACGGCACCTAGCACAATGGGGTTCTGGTTCTAGGGCTACTAGGTGCTATGGCAATACAAATATCATAATAAGACAACAGCTGGCACAAGACACTAAGCTAAGGCAAAAGAACCTACATTTGGAATTTTGCTTCTTTTATCTGATGTGTGTCACACCCCAATGTCATTTTAACAATGCATGTTTCCAACGTAATTTAGCTTTTTAATATGGCTAATGGCTCGGAGCATTCATTTCAATCCAGTCCAAAATGTGCTAAGCACATTATGTAAATATGTAAAATGGTAAAGTTTTTTTAAAGGGAAAGTTGTGACAGCCACAACCAACATAAATAGCCTATTAAATACACACTCATATATCAGAGATTAAAGAGTTGTTGATGAGCCAGTTCTTCCTCCTTGCCAGTGCATGAGAGTTCCCTGCAGTTTCTCTCTTCCTCCAAACCTTCACCTGTGATCCTGTCAAGTCTCTTAAACCAAGCAGAGTTAGGCCTAGTCAATACATGGTAAAGAGATCTGCATGGCTCTGCAAGAAGTAACGTTGGCAATTCGAAAGATTGTGCTGAGTCCGCATGGAATTAATGCTTCAGCGAACTGCTCAAGTTGCCATCCGAAGTTCTGAATCATAAAAAGTGGTTTTTTTCAAGAACTGAGGCATTAACCCCATTGTCCCTGCCAAATTTCAACAACATTCTGTATTTACGTTATGCTTTCCTACATTTTTTCCTATAGTTTTAACTAAATAAGATATTCTTAATTTCCTAGCTTATGAGCCCAAAAATTGTTGTGTAGTGTTGCTATGTGCAGACAAAGAGTTGTTACATGCAACTAGAGGTGGTCGCAACTCAGTGATGGACAAAATGGTCTGTATGTATGCTGCTAAAGTTAGTAAAAGTCTTTGGGATCCCCCTGGATTCAAAATATAAAATCTTTTTATAATATACTATTTTGTCCAGTGCTTGATAGGAACAAACTCCAAAACAACTCAGGGCTTTAAAATGTGTTTACAGCATAATGAAATAGTACAAGGAAAATATTTGTAAGAAATTCCAAGTTTTATTTTTGTTAAAAAAAAAAAAAGAGAAATTATAGCTGGTTTTCTGATGGACTGCTGATAGATGATGCTCAGTCACAGTTGCCTGTAAGACATCTTAATCACTAGCAGATTTTTTTTCTTGCTTGTTTGTTTGCTTTTAAAGAAGTCTACTAGTTGGGCATAGAGAGAAATGTCAAGCAGACTGAAGAAAAAGGCTGCCCACTTGCCTATGACTTTTTTATTTCAGACAGTGATGAAGCATTAGTGTTTAAGAACCTAAATCACCTTCAATTAAGAGTCTCATAACTATTTCATTTGATCTGTAAAAGAAGTGTTATCAGTTGATTCTTACTTCACAAGACTGTCATGACAATTTGGGGGAAGAGGAGCACTAATTAAACACAAATTCAAAATAGGTAGAGACTTTAAAAAACTGATTAGATAATTAAAGTCCATGATTCTCGGAAATGAAAAGCATTATTAGTTTAGCCAGAGCTATTAAAATGTCTAAAAGATTCACTACCATGTTAAGGGTTTATACTGCTAAAGCATATTCCAGCACAAAGAATAACCCCCATAAGCCAGCCTGCCCCTTTTCTACTCTATAAAGAAAGAAAAACCACTAAGGACTCCTTCAACCACAACGGGAGAAACTGCAAAGGAATAATAAAAATATGTGAGCTGCAAAAGTAAGGCTCAGACAACAGATCCATCAAGTTCATGCTGCATTTTTTGTTTGTTTGTTTTCTTGTTCGGGGGAAAAGTAGGTTTCCATTCAATAAGTGACTCATAGTGCCTGATTTTGCACACCTTTACTGATGAAAATAGCTTTTACTCTCACACGCAGATCCAGTCACATCACCTGGGTACTTGCCTAAGCACCTGAAGGATCAGGCCCTTGGAAAGAAATGTACTAAAAACACAGACCATTCTTACATTACTTAGCAAATGATTATTTGATGACTTTTCACAGTATATTGATATAGAAAAGGGCACCCAGCTTATTTCATAAAATTAAACTCTTAACTACTCATGTCCATGAGGTCAAAACTACAACTACTGTAAATGTATTACAACTTCCATAAATGTAGGCACTATAATGCTGAAATATTCCAACTCTCAGAGCAGTAATGTTGCAGACTGCCCTGCATTTTTAACCTTGATTGTACATAATTGTTAATCACTGACCCATTCTCCAACACTCTTAGACTGGAGTATGTTGCTAAGCAACCAATTTTTGCTCCAGACACTTTTTAAAGCTAGTGTAGCAATGGCAAAGAATCAACAAAGTGAGTATTGACCATTATACCAACAGGTTTTGAGGTGGAAGTGTGGGGGAAGGGGAGTGAAGTGAGAGAAGAGGAAACTACATAGTATTTACATATGATGGTCGGTTTTAAAATGCAATATTAAGCGTTACTCTACTATGTAAAAAAAATTATTAAAGAAGCCTTTATAACATTGTGGATTACAACGTAGTTTACAATCTTTTCAACCAATAAAATTGTAGTGCCTCTTGATTCTAAAAATTTCAGTGTAAATTAAGTGCCACTAGCATTATGGGATACAGTCCCTGAATTTCTCGTTCAGTAAAGGTGAATGGTAAGAGTTTCATACATAACTTACACTTACTTACCTGAGCAGGAAACCACACTCACTTTTCCAAGGCATAATAATTCTAAACTAGTACAACCTATAGCAAACATAAAACTTTAGTTTGGATGTCAATCCAACGTGAATAGCAACCCCAACTAAACTGCAGTTCATACAGTGACTAGGAATTGCATATGACATCCTCACGATCGAATCGTACTACGTCCATGAAAGGGGTCCATTTAATTACAAGAATGTTCAGAAACACTGGCCGAGTTTTAACAGAGAAAACAGCAGGTTTTAAAAAAAACTAATGGTAGTCTCTTTATTCTCTGGGCCAAAAGTAATAGAAGACAGCTCAAAAGATAGCCAGCAGAAAAAAAGAGTGGAATTTACATATTATGCCAGATTGCTGGGAATGTGCAAGTGTTTCTGTTTAGTTATCTCAATGATGCAGTATTGGATCACTAACAGCTACCGCCACACATTAAGGTTAGTTGTTAGAAGCTTGATCTTTCTCCCATTAAGATACCACTGACTTCAATGGAAGCAAAAATGAGCAACTAAATTAATCATCAAGGGGGTACTGATAAAATTAAGAAGCCCAGGAAGAACATTCAGATAGCACAACTCCTAGCTCTGTTTTTGTGTTCCACTAATAGAAGTCAGTCAATGGGTAGGTTCAAAGAATCTGGCCTTTTGGGGGAAAACATTCCTATGTGCCTAAATAAATATTCAAGTAGTTGAAAATGTTTCATATCCAGAACAAAGCAGTATACCAGTTCTACACACCTGTATAAATATTTGCTTTAGTTTAGGACTATAAAAAACAACCCAGACAGGAGTTGGGGGGAAAACCACACACACGCACTTTAGTTTGGGCCCTAAAATTATTCTTTCCTTTAAAGCCAAATCTTGTTTAATCAAATGCAGTCATAATTATACTAAATCTTCTCTCAAGATCACAGTGTTGGAACTGATCAAAAAATTTCAAATTTAAAAAAATGCAAAAATTTTCCCCTCATTTTTCAACCAGCTCTAATGTGTATCTTTTTAAAAAATACACTGCATTTATGGTGAAATCTTGGCTTTACCAAGGTCTACAGAAGAACTGCCATTGACTTTCAGTACAGACTGAATTTTCATTCTTAGTATAAACTCAAACCTAAAGCTGTGTATGCGCAGCATACTAATATATACCACTGCATTTCATATACAGGTTCCACACTAAAAATCAGCATTTGGAGTATGTTTTAATTATATTGAGATAGATTATAAAACCAAGCACAAGTACTAGCAGATTATTGGCCAGAAAAAGCTATTAAGTTTTATGGAATTACACACAAATCGTGGGCCCCATGTAAATTTCCCATCTCCCTTCGTGGGAAAACTATCGGTAATATGTTTTGGAGAATTTCAGAACATGTATCCTGGGTTTGCAGGGCTATTATCCTGGCACTATGTTTTCACAAAGCCATGCAGTATGTATTTGTCACTGTCTTGTCAATCATTCTGAATGATAGTATACTGTCACCATTAGTTGATTCTTGAAAGTTAATCATTATTTCTAGAATAAAAAATGATATTTAAAATGTAAAAGGCTGCCATAAGTTATCTGCCCTCTAACAGACAGACTGTAATGCAACACTAGCCCAGACAGACTGCCTTACACCGGAAGAAAAGGTACTACCCAATAAAGTTGCAAATGTAAATCAATATCAGAGGGGCACGGATATAAAAGTGACAAGCCAAAAATGGAAACACAACTGATTTTTTAAAAAATTCTAACCTTCTAATGTATTAGTTCCCCCACAATAAACACTGCAGCACCACTACAATTTCTAGGTCACAAAGATGACCTGCCAAACACAAAACCCCATATGCTGGGTTTCTCAGTGACCTGGCTCCACTGGTCTACTTCATTCTTGCAAGTTAAGACGACATGGAAATATACAAAAATCTTGGTCTCTGAAGTTCAGGGAGTATAAGAGACTCTGTTCCATTATATTCTAATAGACAGGCAGACAGGAGAACATAAGGATAGTGCAATATGCATGAGCACATGGGCCTGAAGCATACATGCATGCTCACAATCCAACAGACAGACGGTAGAACTAATTTTAGGCCCATCAGCCTTTGCAGATTCTCTTCAGCAAAAGAAAGTGAACCATAAAAGACTCCAAAATGCAAACACTTCCCAAAAAAGACAGCAATTCAGGCAGCACCCAATGAGCATTGCAGTCACTAATGGATCAATCCTGTAATCCCCAAGGAAACAACTGATCTCAAAGTCAGTGCTGACTGTTGAAGTCACTGGGAATTTTGTTTGCATCAAGATCCCAGGAGTTAGCAATGAAACTTCCTACTTGAGGGTCAAAAGGGAATAAATTATAAATTTAATTAAAAACTACATAATTTGCTTTATATCAAAGATGTTACCAAGCAGAAAACAAATCTGACCATGTGTCAAATGTGAAAATAAGAGTTTTTAATTAAGATTCTGGTTTGGGTTTTTTTAAAAAAATAAATACTTTACTCTGAAAAAACATGACATTACTTAAATATTAAGGGTTGGACTGTAAAGCAGCTGGAGAAGGCCAGTGCAGAACACTCCCTGCAAAGGAGAATTCTCCAGTGGCATAAAACTGGCAGAAGCAGCATAGCCACATCCATTGTCAGCCCTAATCCAGTGTAAAGGGAAGTGTGGGAGGTGTGAGGTATTGGAGTTATTCCAGGGAATGGGTGAGATGGTGAAACTATATGCCTGATCCTCTACTGGCAATCAGCTGCCACCCATCCTCTCCACTTTACCCACACAAGAATCAAGCCCTAAAAATAACTTTAAAAATTCTTGTGTCATTCAGCCAGGACGAGCCAATTTGGGCTTTGCCATCATTCCCTCATCCTGGTATAGTCTCAAATCACATTACCAAAAAATAGACAACCCCAGCATGAGGCTGAGACATCACTCTTTAATTACAAGATTAACTAACAAACATCTCAGTTTATATGCAGCAAGAGAACTCTCTAATTCCGGGCCAAACCCTGGCATCTTTACTCCATTTATATTCAGCTTTCCCTCCGACAAACGTCCCAGGGAAGTCAATAGCAATATTACCTGAGCAAGGGACTTTGTAAAACTGGAAAGGAAATTGAATAAAGGACCTCAACATTTGGCACGCAGTGAACTTTAGGAAGACAGACTGTGCAACCATCAGCACCATTTACTAGCAACAAAGCAGAGCTCAAAGTATAAATTTTTAAAGAGAGGAAAAAAAGAGTAGAAGATGGGAGGCTCAGGGTGTTGATGATAGAATTTATTGCCCCTCACTTCTAAGTTTTCAATTCAAATCCAGCCCAGGGCAATAGCGATTGAAAGCTGTTGCCATTCAATTCTCTGCGAAATAATTTCGTGGGTCTGAATACACTTCCAAGTGGACAAGCATCCACATTAGAAAGCCATCCGCACAATTTGCACCCTTGTTGGGAGTCTCACCAGAGAGGTCCAGGGAAGCGTGGAGATCAATTCCCACCACCCACAAACTTAGTTCAAGACTGAGGCATACTGGCAGAGTAGCTTACACTGCTGCTGTGCCCTTTATGTGGAGAACAGACTTGAATTTCCAGAGCTATTACTCCAACACCCGTCAGCAATAAAATTCACACAAATGATTTAAAATTAAGATACCCAATGTAGAAATAAATTTTCATTTGCCATGTAAATTTGAGATAGTGCAGAAGAAACAGGGTAAGAGCAATAGAATTCTCATCTCTATACACCAGGAAGAAATTTGGGAGGTGGTAAGGGCAAAAAAAATACCTAGTGGTAGCTATAAACCACAACTCATAGTACTTCATAAAAGGTTAGGACTGCACTTCACTATACCCTTTCCTTGTGCTCTGTGAAGCAGAGAGCAGGCACATGTAGTTGGGGTGTTACGTATACCTCATCACCTACCATTTTCTCTGTGTAAATGAGAATCTTTTGGTCACTGCTTTGAATGAGGCCCAAGTTAGTGAGATCTAAACCCTTTACCACCTGAAAACTACTCAATTAAATGCTGTTCCCTCAGTGAAACTCTTAAGGCACTTCTACACAACAACAAAACCCCGCGGCAGTGAGTCTCAGAGCTTGGATGAAATGACTCAGGTTTGCTCTGCAGGGCTAAAAATAACAGTTTAGACATTCAGGCTCAAGCCTGGACTGGAGCCCGGCTTCCGTGACCCTCCCCGCTCCCCATGCGGCAGAGCTCTCAGACTCCTACCCAAGCCCACATATCTCTATTGCTATTTTTAGCCCCACAGAGTGAGCCCCAAAAGCCAGAGTCGTTCACCTGGGTCAGTTGCAGCTGTGTAGCAGTCTTTCCTTGCTGTTTGGACTTGTTGGCATGGGTCCTTTTTTTGCTGTGTAGAAGTACCCTTAGTGGTCACATTTCCACACTTGACAGCTTCAGCAGAGGTATGGAGTCTGAACAACCAATTCACCTGTAAAAGGCAGCACATTAGCAGAGAGAGGACAGGAAGCTTACAATATAGTAAGCATTTGGCAGTGTAAGTGTTTATCTCTTGGAGTTAGCCTACTGACTTCAGTGGGCCACTTGTACTACTAAGCACCCATTCAATAGGAGGCAACTGAATTACTGCCCCCCACTAGCTCATTTACATGTACAATGTTCTTCTGTGAATATCTGAAGTGCTAATGTAATAGTGTAGCCTCAAAGAGCAGTAACATTTGTAATACAAACATTACTTTTAAACAGAATTCAACTTCAATCAGTTGGCGCATGGAAATTCAAAGCGGTGTCTGTGTCAGCACCACAATTTGTACTTATTTCAGGGTCAACTTGGGGGCAGACACTAAAAAGCCTGCAGGTATGAGGCAGCAACATTAACCAAAACCCAACTATCCAACCTGCCTATTGTCTTTTAAGAGCACAGTCTTTAGAATGTCAATATGTGCTTAGGTGTCCATTTATCTGAATCCTTTTGCCTTAGATCCTCCTGTGCCTCTGACACATCAGACAATCCAATCCTTCTCCTGATTACAGTTGTTCGCTAGTTGGGGTGGGCAGCTTCCAGTCCCTATGTTAGCAGCTGCCATCGGCCAAGTCTCTGCTCCACACACTAGTACAATCAGTACAATCGCATGGTATGTTCTGACCTCTATTTTGGTGTGGAGATCTCTGTTTAACCAGATGTTATCCATCCTTCCAAAGTGTGTTTGCTTTTCCTTATCACATATGAATATCTTCATCACAGCCACCTTAAAATATCGTCACAGTCTACAGATAGCAGAACTCTTCTACCGGTTTGATTTCTTTTCCATCCACTTGCACCTTTTGCATCTGTTGTCCAATTCTGACCTCAATCTTGGTTTTCGCTGCATTTACTTTCAATCCAGTTTTTGTTGGTTCCCGTTCTACCTCTGCTGTAAGGACACTCATTCCATTCAATGTCATACTTAGTAAAGCAATATTATCAACAAAATCATCTCATCTACACTATCCCATTTTACACCAACCATGAGGCCTTTTGTTGCCCTCTTCAACACCTAATCTATTACTAGTGCAAAGAGGATCAATGACACCACACACCCTTGTCTAAATCCAGGCACAATATTGAAACACTCACCTAGGCCTATAGCCAATCTTACTATGCATTTACTTGCATCATAAAAACGCTATTATGTTTCCATCTTACCTAGTATTCCATAGCTTCTAGCAATGTTCCACAGGGTCTCTCTATCTGTGCAATGTTGCTAGAAGCTATGGCTCCTTTGCTGGAAACAAACTAACTATTTGCAAACATAAAAATGTCAGTTCTCACCACGGTTTAAAATTCACCTTTCCACTCAGATTAAAATGCAGGAAAGAGCACATATAGGGAAACAGATGGCCCTATGTTGACCACAAGGCATATTCACCTGAGGGGCTGAGGACAGGGGTGGGAGGCAGAAAGACAGAGCTGCAAATCAACACCAATACTGAATTCAGCCTTGTATTTACAGCAAGGCTATGCTATAAATATTATAGCACACGTGACAGTCATTAACAATCACACTAGAACTCTCAAATGTAAAATTCTTCAAAGTGAAATTTGCTTTCCCTTTCCATGGCACAATCTCATCTAAATTGAATAATCAGTTTGGTGGTGGTGGTCACAGACTAAAGAATAAAAATCAATGCAATTATATATCAAACCATTTCCCCACTATTTTCAGCCATTGTTTTGCCAGATTGCAGACTGGCTGGCCGGCCATTTAGATTGTGATTATGCTGTGCTATGGTGCTCATTTTTAGATGGTTATACCAAGAAAAGAAAAATAGGCATGTGTTCCAAAATGTTAGCATATCCCTCCAGCCGGTCCGAATACAGACATGCAAGAGCCTTGTTGAAATTAAGCAAGGAAGAAAACGGCTAAATATGCATGACCTTTCATTTCTACATAGCTAAAAATATTGATACACAAGCCCGAAGCAAGTTTTATGGTATATCCTAAAACAAAATGTGCACCCTCAACTCCTGCTGGAGCCAACAGAGTGCCGCCTTTGCCATGGAGAGCATCCTCAGCTCCCACTGTAGTTGCCTCTCAGCAACTTCCAGGATCAGGTCTTTCCTGAGCAGGTCAAGTAGAATATTTCAATAGTTAAGGATTTTCTTTACTGAAAAACCACCTAGAGGATAATAGGGCTATAAGGAATAGCCAACATGGATTTCTCAAGAACAAATTATGCCAAACCAACCTAATTACCTTCTTTGACAGGGTTACCGACCTAGTGGATGTGAAGAAGCAGTAGATATGATATATTTTGACTTTACAGCCAAATTTCAACACCTAGAAAGATACTGGAACAAATTACTAAACAATCCATTTGTAGTTTACAGTGTTATTGTATCTGTGTTGGTCCCAAGATACGAGAGACAAAATGGGTGAGGTAATAACTTTTATTGGACCAGCTTCTGTTGCTGAGATAGACAAGCTTTCAAACTCCATGGTGTTGATCTTAAAAAAAAAAAGTGAACCTTGAAAATATAATGTAGGAAGCTAGAAAAAAAACATTGCTGCACCTGATATATACATAAACTCTTTATGGAAATACTTTTGTAAACGTAGCCCGCTGGTCAGTGTGTGTCAGAGGTCCCCCTCTGGGCCTGATCCACAGAAAATGTGTTACAGCCCCAGCTAGAGAACCAGGTTCTTTACCATATATGCTATTAGCTCTCAGTCCCCAGACCAATCCCCAATGCCTCAGCCAAGACAGTGGCCATCTCAGACACATTACAGAAATTTGCTCTTCTGAAATGTGTTCCTAACAAAGGTAATCTCTCTCATTGGCCCAACTTTTTTGTGTAGCGCGGTCAGAGAGTACTTGATGAGCAGTCCTTTGGGGATGAAGTTTTGTCTCTTGCAGTTGCTGCTATAAAGTTTGGTCTCCATGTTGTGGATTTTCCATTTCAGATATTATCTCACCCACCTTATCTCTCTTATATCCTAGAACCAACATGACTACAACAGACTGTTTCATGATATTTTTATTTACTTTGTCAGAGCCGTTTTTAAAGAATTTATGTTGGTTTAAAGCAGCTTATTTCCAGCAACATATCCATCAAAAAACCACCAATATTGGTTTTTCATTATGCCTTAAAAAAAACCTTGACTTTTACATTTTCTGTCGTGCAAGCTACTTCATGTTGCAATTTAGGGCCATGATCCCAAAAAGTGTAAGTCATGTGCTTAACTTTATTCATGGTGAGTAGTTAATGGGCCAACTCACAGTATGTAAAGTTAAACATGGGCCTAATTGTTCCAGGATTAGAGCCTTAATAGTTCCAATGACTTCAGTTGGACTTGGCCTCACTGAAACTATTCAAATAAGTAGGGCCAGCAGGATTTGGATCTTTTAAGTGCAAATAGCTCTCCCCTGTCATTTAGCATCAACCAAATGGTGTCTCTCTCAAAAAACATTCTGAATAATTAATGCCATCATTAAGAGATCATGAAATAAGGAACTGAACTGTGAAATGCATGGAAGTGGGAAGGACAGCTATTGAAGGCATAAAGCCTCAAGAAGAGAAAAAAGTGGAAGGGCCATCCCTCATATCTGTTTAACAACAATAATGACAAATGCAAACAGCACTTCTAGTATTAGGGAGCACTCTGCCTTAAGACCATGTTATTTTGATTTCAAAGGACATGGGAGAGTTAGAGATGATATAAACTCTCTCACTGTCCAACACTGAAAGAATATTGCACAGACTAGGGGAGTTTCTACACAGACCCTGGTTTACTCAGTTCCTAGGTAAACATCCAGACGCACTCATTCTAAAGTTTGGAAGTTTATTGATCAAAACAGAAGAACAAGAACTCAAAACCAAGCAAAACTAAAATTGAGTAATTATGCAAAAACAATCAAAACCTAATGAAGTCTGTTGCCTTTTGGAGGCAGAATATCAGTCTCTTATTTTCCCCAATAACCTTTCTTTGATTAAAAGGAAAGGGTTAATTTTACTCTCAGTTCTGATGTCAGAAGGGTATTCACTTCTCTTGTTAATAGACAGACAGCCATAATAGAAAAGATAGAAAAGGTGGGGGGAAACACAGCGTTTGATATCCTTTGACCACTGGGCAGCTGATCAGTCATGAATGTATGCTTTGTGCTGGCAGGCTGACCTCAACACCTGTTGCTTGGACCCTTGCTTTCCTGTCAGGGACATTATCTGGTTGGGTCCTCTCTCCTTAGACAGGACAGATCTCAATGGGCCATCTCATCCCGCTGTGCTGATGTGTACAGTACAGTTGATTTCAGGATCCGTTGAAAAGCCAAGAGAGTGAGAGAGGGGACATGAGGTAGAATAGTTGGGCAGAAAGTAACATAGAAAGGAAACGGAGACAGAACAGGATCTTACATGCCTCTGACTGGAGCCTCTGTGATGCTGACAATCAGGTATCCCCACTCAGGCTGAGGACTGGATGTCATGATGTAATGACGACTTCAGGACTCACAGGTGAAGAATAAAGCTCTTTAAAGAAAAGCAAGGCCTGATGGCCTTCCTCTTGGGAAGAAAATCCTTTGGTTAGGTCTATTCCTTCTGTCTTGGACTTGGGGATGATGAGATGAGCTGGATGAGACGAGTCAAGAGCAAAAGGTATTTTTCAAGTCTCTTTTTTGAGAGCCCCCCCAAAAAACACAGGGGTAAAAAGCGGGTGGCATAGTTCATCCCTTCCTTATTTGACCCACAGCTAGGCCCAATATCTGACAAACCAATTTGGTTCTGTAATTTCTGGACCCATGTTTTCTTGTTTACCAAGTATGATCTTAACACAATCCTTGAGTTATATCAGTAGGCCTTTTCGTTTGAACTAATTTAATTTCTTTTCTGGTTTTCTTGCCCGTTTATAACATTTATTACAAATAACTTGACCTACTTTAAAAAATTCTTGCCTGCTTGGGGTACTATAGACCCAACTGTCACAACAGATCGTACTCCTGCAAACACTTACAACTTGGTGACAGGAAGCATATGACTAAGACCTACTGAACTAATGGAATTGCCCATGCATACCTCTCAATCTTCAAAGCTTCTAAAATGACAAACAAAATGTGGAACACCTGGGTTATTGTGCATCATGCTATAACTGTTTTTAATTATGTTTTTTAATTCTGCAATCTGTATTTAAGGAGCTTTCTTCACTGTGTGAATTAAAGAAACAGGGTCTGCAGTCAGACAAAAATGGGGCTGATCTCTAGAGGCAAGGGGGCTACGTGAGGAGGTCCATGCCTGGGTTTCTGTGCTATGCTGGGAGGGGGGCTTGGGGAAAAAAAGGTGTCCCTGCCCAGACTGCCCACATCCTATACAATTAATTCTGGCTGCCCCTTGCTCTCTGCAGGGCTCCATTATTGCTACACTCCTGTCACCCAGAGGGTCCTTGCTGCTATTTCTCTGGCAGTTCTGGGCACTACTTCTCTCCCTTCTTCAGGAGAAGCTTTCAAGAGAGTGCCTAGGGCCCGATCTACACTTACCTCTGCGATTTGGCAGCAGTCGACAGGAGATACGCAAGTGACTTAAGAGGGGCAGTCTGGGGGGCTGAGAGCCCAAGCTCACAGCTCTGCATGCAGCTCCCCTCTCCCCATCAGGAGTCTAGCGGCCCCTCAGCCCCCACCTCTTGGCTCCCTGCCAGGAGCCCAGGCAACACCCAGGCTTAGAACAGGGAGCCTCAATACAGCCAGGCTCCCAGCAGGGAACAGGCAGCAGAGAGCTGGGAACCCAGGCGGAAGCCCAGCTGGGAGTGAGGACCCAGGGGTCCAGGCTGCAGACGGGCTGAGAGGGGAGCCTGGCCAACAGCCTGGCTACGAGCCAGGAGCTGGGACCCTGCGGGGCACCTGGCTCAGAGCAGGGAGCCCAGGCAGCAGCCCATCTGGAAGCGGAGAGCCAGTCGGGCTCCAGCTGGAGCCACCCAGCCACCCTGGGATGACAAGCCCAGCTGTCAGCAGGGCTTTCATGTCCATTTCACAGCTCCAGCATGGATTGGCAGGAATGACAGCCAACAGCCAACACAAGTAACAAAACCGACACCCCTCGTGGAGGTGGAGTTATCGTGTCAGCGTAGTAGGGCACTCACATCAATGGGAGCAAGGCTGTCATGTGGACCCGGACATAACAAGGTGGATGGTGAGCTGCCTTAAGTCGACCTAACTCTGTAGAGGAAACCAGACCTCAGAAATCGCATCTCACAATAATTTCACAAGAGTTGGCATGTCTGAGAAAGAGAAGGCCAGGGGGCCAAAGATGCTTTGGGAGGGTCTACATCTCCTTCCCCCACCCACTGCTCTTTGTCCTGTAGAACAAACACCTGAGAACTGTGGTGCAGAGAGTCTGCATGGTAGGCAACATGGAAACATTTTGCATAATGTGGCATTATTGAGCAATCTGCCTCTTGTGAGCATTTGCAGGATTGAAGCCTATGCTAGCATCAAACTAGACACATTCAGTCTTAACCCCATGTACTCATATGTGTACAGTTACCCACTGTTAGCCTAGGGACAAAAAGTTATTGTTTGTGTATTCTGCCTCCAACGATCTGGAATCCAAATCCCAGTCCTAGGACTGGAAGTCCCCCTAGCATCCTATTGACTTCAGTGGACTTTGGATCCGGCCCTTTAAGGGAAGGGAAGGGAAGAGGGGTGCAGAGATGAAGGGTCTACCGTTCAATACTGAAAATGAGATTAGCATAAATTAATCCATCATGGAACACTGTTATTTCAGGTTGACTGGTATGTGTGATTCTGAAGCATGATAGATGGAAACGGAATGTTTTTCCCCCCTAACTTTGTCACCACCAGGACTCAAACAAGGGAAATGCAAAATACATCCTACAAAAAGCTGAGCACCCTCAACTCCAATTGAGTCCATGTCTTAAATGGGAGTTGAGGGCACCCAGCTCTTCACAAGCACCAATCAGCACTTGACAGGAGCAATTCCTTTCCTTTGAGTAAAACCTTTTAAATTAAGAGCCTTTCTGCATGGCAGGAGGCAGTGACCACAAAACAACAATTATGTATAATAATTTTGGGGGATGCTTCTGAACTTTTAATTAAGAGGAGTACTGTATTAAAGTGCTGTAGAAAAGGAAAAGCAAAGAATTATGTATTTTGATGTCACATCATCTCATATTAATTTAATCGATAAGTCTTGCTGGAAAGCACGGTTTACGTTAGAATTACGTAATTCTAACTTCATGCACAAATAGATTCAGGCCATAAAAAATATCATATGCAGGAGTTTTATAGAAATGTTAGGCTCAAGTCAAGGAGAAAGAATGTTACAGTAATTGGTGTTTCTTTGAAACAAGAACTTTTTAGCTACAGGAAATGAACATTGCTGCTAATTTTTATTATTGTTGTTTTGAAGTGGAAATATTAACCCGCCCCCAAAAAAAAAATTTCTTCATCTGTGGAAGAGGAAAAGTGAATGATGCTGTTAAATCAGAAACCCAGTGAAAATGCTTTTTTTAGACCTGATTCCACCTTCCTTGCCCACACTGAATAGCACCTTAATCCACGCATATTCCATGGCCTTATTAGGGAGGCATTGCTCACATGAATGAGCACTAACTCACTCAAGTATTCCTGTTGGTGTCAGTAGGAAAACTTGCATGAGTAACTGCTCCAGTGTGAGTACAGGCATATTAATCGGGCCTATCCAAATTCAATGGATGCTTATGTGGAATGATTTATTCAGAAGCTCCAAAAATTTTATACACTGTCATTACAGCCAATACTTTGCTTAGTGTAAAACTGCTGCTAATATTGAATGATTTTTAATATTTTTTTCAAGTGTATTACCATCTAAGATTCTGAGTACAAAAACCAAATACATGATTTAATCACACTAAGTGTATCAGAATTTGACACACTCACTTTGAATGTAAACTTACATTACAGGCAGTCCTCTTAAAATCAGTCTACTCCTGGAGTAAGGTGCTACCCAATAGGATTACAGGGATTAGAAAATTAAAAAAAAAAAAATTAAAAAAAATTCAGGAAGGCTAAAAGGGAAGTCCACCAGCCAACAGAAAAGGACAATATAAACTTCTTCACATCAGAGAACATTTCATCACTCAGGGCTATATCATTCCATCTTGTTTTTTTATACAGAACTCCCTACAGAAGTAAAATATCTGATGAGAAATTTTATATTTTTCATTTTTTGAGCAAACATATTCCGCTGTAAAGAGAAAACCAATCTGATAGTAATCTGTGTTTGACAGAGAACACTGATACAGATTCAGCAGCAACATTCCATAAATATTGTGAAAACAGTTTCACTGTTGCATATGATTTAAAAAACTCTACAACTGATGCTTAAGCAAGAAGAAAGTTAAATAAATACTTTCAAATTAAATATTTAGAAATAGGGGTGTTTTTTTTTAAGTTTCATATTAATTTCTCTTAACTTAGTAAATCCTGATCCAACGCCCAAAATACTCAAGGGTATAAGAAAAGGAGTCCCTATTCTCCTTCCAAGGGCTGGAGTCATAGTCAATCTGAGCAAAGCAGAGCAGGGGAGCTTTATTCCCTAGAAAAGCCAAATAAGGGCTGTGACAACATATCCCTGTTTGTTTGTGGAAGTTCTTGGGATACACTAATCACTTTCCAGACATACAAAAAGGGATCATCCCTGTCCAACTCTAAGGGTGGATGGACTGACAGAGATCAGGGAAAGGAAACAGAAAAACAAAAGTGCAGATCATAAGATTTGTATATAAATGTAATGTCTAAAACGTGCACAAGCTGGTATCTTTCTGAGAACGTTAGACCTACCTGATCTAATAGCAGATTACAAACACAACAACACAATTTCTATCAACTCATCACCAGCCTAAGATTGCAAAAGGATCTTTATAATCTAACCACTCCTTATATTGCAGATGGAGTTATAATGCTGGGCCTGGATTCCTTCCCTTCCTCTGACACTACAAAAGCTGAAACACTTATCTCAAATCTACTGAGTTACGCATCAAGGTGCATGAGCAAGCTTTTAACTACAGTAGAGGGAGAAAGAGGGGGCCAGAAACTGGCTAACAGTTAAAAATCTGTATTTATTTCATTTATGATGATGCCCTTCAGCCCAAAAAAACACATAGTATCAAAGAAAAAAAAACAGGAAAATATTTATTAATTATACCAAAAAGAATAAAATAAGCAGCACTCTGCATTCTGTGTTGTCATGGTAAATATATGGATACATGTAGGGATACATGACATCTTGTCCAGAAAAGTAAGAACTGGCTCATGTATTCTCTCGCTCACTGACAGTATGTATTTCCATCAGTACAACTGCTTTCTCTAATCCCTATCATGACAACTGCATGAGACCAAAAAAAGAGATCAACATTAAGATTAATCCACTTCCACCATCCTAGAAAAGAAAGGAAATGGGGAGGGTCACCCTTATAGCTTGGTGGACTAAAATCTGACAGACAAGCTTGGTTTTGGTTCATGGGTGCATGTGACAAGTGCATAACAATGTTTAGGCTGTGGTGGTGTTTTTGTTGTTTGTTTTTTTTTGGGGGGGGTGTGGGAGGGGTTGATGATATGCTCCCAGAGGCAGCACAGAGAATTTTGAAGAACATTCTGCTCTGATTCTGGCAATTCACAAAATCCCACCTGCTCACAAAAACAAAGCAAAAGAGCGAGAACAAAATACACTCATATGCTCACTATCACACGCTGACTTGGGCTGACTGCTGAAGGGTACCATCATATTAGTATCATGTACATAATTATTCTCTTGTGGCACTATAAGGATTCAACACCTCTTAATCAAAAAGAAACTGGAGAGGAAAGCCTCAGTCTCTTCAGAAAATGTCCACCCTGTCTGAAGACTTAACCACAGTGAGAGATGTGCTCTAAGAACAGCTGTGCTGGCAAGCAAAGAGATTATAAACTCAGTGATTCAGAAGAATCTGAAAAAAAAAAAATCAGAGTTCCAAATTTAATTTCAAGGTAGTAATTGCCACCTTACCACCTGGAGCCCTGCTGATACTCGCCTTCCCACTGTTGCTACCACCAGTGGAGTGGCACTAGCATTAGCAATGATGGGCAAACCCTGCTTCAGGCATAGCCACAGGGGCAGACCAAACGGGACATTATTTGTAGCATGGGGTACAGGGAACATTTATGGGAGTAAAGGGACATTTTGCAGTTTTAAAAAACAAAACAAAACATATGCGCACAAAGACACTCCCTTGTGACGTTTCTGGTTTCGCCTACCCCCGGTTTGACTTTCAACTTTAGTTTGCTTTTCAGATTGATGGGGGGGGGGGAATATTCCTGAAGCGACATATTAAGCTGCAGAACTAGACTTTCAGGCTCCACCACTGACAAGGTTATCACATTGAAAAAGCAAGGGGCAAAACGGAGCATCCAAACAGGCATCAGGTTTAAGCTCTTTGGCGCAAAGTCACATGTGATGCAACTCCACTGACTGCAGTCCCTCCATGACCATTTAAATGCAGTTAAATCAAGAATGAATTTGGCCCCTTCATTCGCCAAATCACTCTGGACTCAAAATCCTGTAGTCCTTGGTGAACGGAGTCTTGCGTGAGCGAGTAAAACCACTTTGCCCCTTGCTGACGGAAAGAATAGAAAAAATGGTATAGGATTCAAAGTCAGTTAGGAGCAGTGATGGATATTTAAGTTTGTGGCAGTGCCAAAAATAAGCATGGCAAACAGGAGCATGGACAGATTTTCAGCTACTCCAGCAGCAGCTGGTTTGGAAAGATCATTCTATCAAGCTAGAATACTGGTTACTGAACTAGTCTGCTTTTCCAATGAAGAAGCTGAAAAGATCTCAAGATGCTTTTTCTGCTAAATGGAGTACTCAGACAGGGCTCTTTTCTTTGCCACTTGGTGAGAATTAGTATTGATTGCCTTACATGCAGCTTTAGAATTTAAAGTCAGAAAAACAACCTCTACTCTAGCCTAACAAAGGAAATTTTATTTTTAAAAAGAAGAGGATCCGCTCTTGCTAGAAGCATTAAGCATATCCCAAATCATTCCATGCCACTTGGGAGGTGACAGATATGGTATTTCCATAAAGCCACAAGGGAAACGTAAAACAGGATAGCAGAAAAGAGGGTGTGGCTTGCTGTTCTTCGGTGGACTAATTTTGTAAGGAGCCTGCTGCTTAAAAGGGAACTACATTATATGTATAAAACATTAAAAAAACAACCCTATGTTAAAAAGGAACATTTCTGAAAGAGACAAGGGTCCTGTTTGGGGTGAGGAAGTATTGGATCATGTAATAAAAGGCTGTCATAATGCCTATGCACAGATAACCTTAACTCAGGCATTTCCTACCTCTGAGTGCTTGATTTTGCAACACTGGTGCACTTTTAATGCAGACTTAAAAAAAAAATCAGAATATGGAATTATAAAACTGAAAAAAAACATTCCATCAAGTGGAATCATATCCACACACACACACCCCACATCATAAGCAAGGTGGGGCTCTTCAGACCCGTAGAACAGTCGCCTACCTACCACTTGAGCTAATGGAGTAGTTGGTACCAGTAAAAGGCTGTCATGTTGTAGATGGACTTGCCACTAGAAGGGGAAGAAACACATTTCACAGCTAGACACAGAGTGGGACATGAGGAGGAGTGTGGTCTTGTGGATAGAGCACTGGAATACAACTTGGGAGGTCTGGATTCTATTCCTGGCTCTGTCACTGACCTACTGTGTGACCTTGGACAAGTCACTTCATCTCTCTGCATCAGTTCTCTCCCCCACTCTTTGTCCTATCTATTTAGACTAATTTCTTTGGGGCAGGGACTATATTTTATTAAGTGTATGTACAGTACCTAGCACAACGGGGGCTCTGATCTCAGGGTCTCTAGGCACCATTGTAATATAAAATAAGTGAAAAAAATGAGATTTTAGTGGTTTTCAGAAGGTGACGACAAAGGGAGGTCAGCACACAGAGGTCTAGTCTAGGCATCTGGGGTGCTGTGGACAGTGGTACCAAGACAGGAGTGAGAGGAGGAGCCACAAGAGGCAGCACGGTGGCAAGCCTCTGGTAAGGAGCAAATGGAGAGCAGAGCTATGTGCCAGGACAAAATAATGAAGAGTTTTAAAGGAGAGGAGAGATTCACCTATTACATAGACTTAAACTACAATTAATTTAGAGTATGAATTATGTTAATGATTAATGCTCTTGAATAATCTTATGTATTTTTAAAAGAGAATATTCCAATTCACTTTTCAGGTTTATCCTTAGTCATAAACTACATACACTGGCATTTTTCTTTGCCAAGTGCTATTCTTTCATCTCTTGAATTTTACAGTGTTTCTACTGTTTAAAAGGGCTTTCCCCTCCCTACTCTTACTTACCTGATTTAAGTAAAGCCACATAAGTACAGAAAGAGCTTCGGAGGGAAATGTTCTCTCCTACCAAGCATTAAGGAAATTATAAAGAAAAGCATCCCCTGAGAAGTGACACTACTATAAATAACTCGAAAGAAAAATAATCAGGGCTAAATTATGCATTTTTGGTAAGTGGGTTTAACCCCACTGACCTCAGTGAAATTTCACCCAGTTATACTCAGGCTGAATTTGAGCTCTAGCCTTACACTCCATAATGTAGCTTCAGTTTTAAGTTATCATTAGTTAGGAAAAGTAAGGTAACTTGGAGCATTAAAGTATATGGACTTAGCCATATTTTCACTCTCTGTATGCCATCAAGTAAAAAGCACAGCAGCAGCTAGTATGTGTCACAACACAAACAGCATATGCAGAAATACATTACAGTTGCGCTGAAAGAAGCCAGACTAAAAATTCTGGCACTTCCTTTTTTCTTTTAACACTCCAGTCACCTTCAGGAGGGATGAGAAAGGAGATGCAATTCTGGCAGTGTTTAACTCAATCAGTGATTGTGCAAGACAGGAAAAATGCATCGCTTTTCTTAATGTCCATTTAAAATTGGGAAAAAAAATACCCAACAAAACCACTGCTAGAACATAGCAGGGTTTAATGGAAAGGGGGAGAGAGAGAGCTTGAGGGCAAATGGCCGAGATGAAGGAAAAGTGCATCTCTTGTTAAAGTGAGACTGGAATTGGTTTAATATAAAATGAGGAGAGGGAGAAGAAATAAATCCTATAAGACTACCTATTCTGTATGTTTTTCCTCATCCTTCCAAAAGCATCCAACAATCCTACATGTGAGTGTTAAGGAAGGCCTCCTGATAAGGCCTTTCCAAAGTTCCAGGTGCACTATATTGTACAAATGGACGGGAAAGATACTTTCGTGAACAACTGCTGTCAACATAGCCTAGTTCACAGAATGGGTGGAAGTGAGGAGCCATGACAGATATATTCATCCAATTTCACAGTGATTGAGATTATAAGGCAAGTGTGAGACCAAATAATCTTCATCATCCTGTCAAGTATTTGGTGGCTGGACACTGGGGCCAATCACAGGGATTTGCTACCCATAATAATTCAAAAATAATTGCCTCTCTCTTCCTGGAGCTTGTGATATAGAGAAGAGGAAAAGCCTAAAGCTTCCTGCAAACAAAAGGAGAAAAGCTGATCTTCAAAGGGGACGAAGGAGGAAGATACAGTGTCCGCCCTTGAAGTACAAACAGGTTCAGACACCTTCTTTTAGGCAGATCTAGTGTCTCGCATAACAATTCCTCCCACAATCTCAAGAAGGCTTTAAAGTTCTCATGGGAAGGAAGGAAGATGTGTCAAGAGATTTTACATTTGCATCAAACACTTTGATGATACAAACACTTCTGCCATACCTGCACTTATTACAACAATGCTTACAGCTACCCATAGAAAAACGAAGACAAAAGACCTTAGGTTTACTGAATACTGGACTTGACAATGGCAATGCATGAGAATCTGAGAAGTCTGGCAATGAAGATCCTCTAGGAATTCATACATGTATTGTTATAACACTAGCAGAGCAGTGACCACTCCAAGATATGGGGGACAGGGGGGAAGGTTGACACTTTATTTCAGCTTCTCTCTGGGATGTTCTTGTGTCTAAGGCTGCCTGCGCACGCGTAATTTAGGTGGAATTGAGCAAGGCTGTATTGGGAAGAAAGAGAAAACAACATAACTACGCAAAACCTGAGACAGAAGGCCTGCTGATCCTTCAGAAATGCTGTTCCCTTCTACTCACGATGACAACAGCTCTAGTTTCTTCCAACCACTGAAAAAGAGTTAAGAGGCATTCTCATCTGCTTCTTGTCCCAGAAAGAGTGCTCAAAAAGCCATAGAAACTAATATCTTGTTAATACTCCAAGCCCCAAACAGCAACATAACAGGGCTAAAGATAAATAAGCAGTGACATACTATCAATATTTGGCCTTCAGAAGGAAAAACCACTTCTAGAATGAAACAAACAATTTCAAACACATTGAAAAATAAATTATGTTCTTGGTTATACTCAGGGTCAGATCAGTATAGATTTGCACAGATCAGCAAGATTTTAAGGGGAAAAAAAAGAATTGATGTGAGGAAATTTCTTCTAACATACACCTTTATGTCCACAACCCCTGGTCGACATTCTAGAACCAGCAATATAAAGAACAGAAAGAAAGAAAAAGTAATTGCTAAGAAGATACATTTTAAAAGATTTTAGGGGAGAAAGGTGCTAGTGTGGAGAACTCTCCTGCTGAAAGCCAAATTGGATGAAGCATGCAGGTCCAGCTTGTAATTGTTAGTGATTGTGTGCAGGCTGGCCCAGATAGATTCTTCTGCAGATACTGAAGCCATCTCATCTCAGGAAGTAGAAGCAGAGATCTTACGTGCCCTCGCCTTTTGGCATTATTAACTCCTGTGCCTCACAAGATTCAAAATTGCATCAGGGAAGTGATGAAACCATCATAAACTTGGTGTAGTTTTTTTCTCCTCAGTGAGGCAAATGCTATGCCACAAATAGGAATGTGTATGCCTGTGTGTGATATAGATTGATCATTAGTGTTCTTCTCAAGTCAAGAGCCTGTATTGCTTTTCTTTGCCATGATTTGGAGTTAGGCAGTAGGAAGAGGGGACTACTGCCTATGAACTATACCAAACTGAAATGACACGAGCTTAAAATTGGAGGAGGTGTTTAGAGCCAACTTTTAGCATCGAAGGTACAGCGTACGGCTCCTTAATTATGACAGTTCCAACTCTGAGAGTCCATCATGTCAGACAGACAGACATCAACTCAATGGTAAAAAAGCAGATACTGAATTTAAAGGTTCAAATAATGCTCACATTAATGCTTGTAGAATCCATGTAGGGCAAATTAATCTCTTAGGAATTATTAAAATTTCTGTTGCTTTCTTAGATGACAGGAAAGTGTGAGAATCCAAAGTAACTGAAAGCATTGACTTAACAGTACCTGCCTGCCCAGTTGGTGAGGCATCCGCTCATCCTTAAGACAGATCTTCTAGTGTCATGGGTGCTGATTATACAGAGTTTCCTCAGATTTATACTCTTTTCCTTGCACAAACACTGGGAACTGATCCCAGGAATTGGAATAGGACCTAAAGACGGGGGAATTTTTAAGCTACTAGAAATCTGCGTCAAATAATCCAGCTCTCTTCAAAAGACTTCCACACAACAAGTATTCTGCTACGCTCAGAGCTCTGGGATCCTGGTGCTGAACTGGCCCTTGAGAGGAATCTGCTGTTTGGTAGCGGTCCAAAAAGCAAAGCCTTCTTGGCCACTGATGAGGGAAGCAGGAGGACTGTCCCCCTCTCCTGATTTTCTGCACTGGTTTGGAAACCAGACACAGAGAGAAAGTATAAAATTGGCTGGACAGACCTGTGAGTGCAGTATTCACTGTTTTCCACTGAAGATCTCTGGAGAACTATGTTGGAATTTTGTTTGCTTACGCAAACAGGTCTGGTCTTCACCTGTCCAGGGCTTTCACTGAGTGAGCCGCAAACCGATTGGCTTAGCGACCATTCATCCTGCTTAACCAATCAACCCTGTTGCGATCAGTTCTTTTACCTGTAGCATTGTCAGGATACCTCACTGCACCCACTGGAACAGTCTGTATGAATCCTGAAACAGTTTGTTTTCCTTTGTGCTCACGTGTCGATTTGTGTAGGCTGCTGCAGTTAAGCAGTCTGACATAACAAGGATGTTTTTATTTTGCAGAGCTAGTTGTATTTCCCTTAAGATTGAGCATTGGGAGTTCCACTAGGCTACTGTGACTTCTCTGTGAACCACAGACTTGTGTTGTATGGGTCCCCAAGTGTGATCCTCACCCCATGAGACTTACATTTACTGTGGTGTTCATTCCTATTGCACTGGCAGAGAGGTAACATGCATGAACCTCCTCTGTCCCTCACAACAAGGAATACATTGTCCTCACTGGGACCACAACTTAACTATTCATTAGCTTTTGTGACCTTAGCCATTTGAAGAGGGTGAATCTCTGCAGACATTTTACATGCTGCCCTCTCCACTTCTTCTTTGGCTGCTGGGAATCATGGTGTCAGAAGAGACTTGATTGGATTTCATCAAGCAATCTCCGAAAGAATTACCTACTGGATCTTGAGCACTTTCCTGACAAGGAAGCTCTATTTTTTACTATACCTATCGCCACTTTAAGGTGTGTAACAGAGTCAGGATCATATTGCTCTTCAAGAAATTTATTACTAATCTGTGTTTCTACAGAGTGGATGGGGGGAAACCCATCATTATCTGGCTTATCAGGGTAGGATGAGACAGTCTACCATGGGGGTCTATAGAGAAAGGATTAATGACCAGCCCTGCCTTGAAACACCTGAGCTCTTTGAGTTCCCTGTACAATGCCAAGACTGCTCAGGTAGATGGGACAGATTCTGCTAGGATTGAGAGACAGTCATATAATTTTGCTAAAAACAGGCTTCTATTTTCTGCTCTCTCTCTATGGAAAAACAGAAATCTCTATAAAGGTCAGATCTTTAGCTCCTACTGCCACATGTATCTTAGGCATTCTGATAACTGGGTTATGTTTTTTTCTGATAGCTATGAGATTTCACAATCTGAACGCCATGCTTTATGGATTTCACAAACCCCTGCTCCAGGGTCTTCCTCCTACACTGCCAGATGTAAGGGGAGGAATGGAACAGCTCTGCAATTTAGAGAAGGACTGTTTCCCACTCTCCACCCCTCCCCCGCACCCACAACACACACACACGCCTCTCCTGTACCGCACCCACAAGTCCATGCATTCTGGCTTGACACAGGGTCCAGATTTGCCCCTTAGAGCAGATTTGAAAGAATTCTTCAAATATTGAAGGTAAGAATAAAAGCAAAAGGACTCCCATCGTGCTGGGGAGGAAAAAGAAAGGAATCTCTTACTGATCACAAAGAATCCAGATCTCTTGGTATGGGCTAGTTTAAAAAAAAAATGCTGCTTGGTGATATTAGACGAGATTTAGAACACAACTGAACCTATACCTTGGCCTAGTACAGCAGCTCCTTGAGAAGATCAGCCCTTCGCACTGCCAATGAATCTCCTTTCCCCCTTGGGGTATAGCACTAACCAGCCACGTGCGCACACGCAAGAAATCAGTGCAAACCCCACTACACAACCTGCGTATGCAGGGGCCCACTTTAAGGAGGAAGAATCCTTTGGCTGTTAATGTTAGCAAAACTAACAAATGCTCAGGGCCTCTGGCAGTTGTCCTGTTGTCCCAGCCTAAAACAAGGTCTGATTTATAGAGGCTAGTTACCAGGCAGTGGAATATAAAAGGAAGAGTAAATAAATAAATAACCCACAGACTAATACAAAGCCAGCAATAAGTCATAAAAGGAGCTTGTACTGCAACAGTCCCACCTGACATCACAGATTCTGTAAGTATTCATCTCCTACCGCCGATTACAACCCAGGCCTTCAACCCTAAAAGGAAAACGTCAGAACAAAGGTTGATTCTGATGCATACACGATACATAATCCCTTCTGGTACAACTTCAAAAACTGAATAAAACCATTTCATGAGTGTGGATTCTCCAGTAGCTCAGTGGCCGTCTGGCTCTGCCTCAGCCCTTAGACTCACAGCTCAGTGTTTTAACAAAGTCTGCTTTGTTATACAGAAAGTGTGTATTATAGCTTAATATAGGTGGAAACCAAGGTACAGCAGCTCTTTTGTCACTTCAGAATACCTTTATTTATATTACTTCCAAGAGACCTACCTACCACACAAGTCAATAACTGTATTCCCATCTCCCCTCTCCACTCCCCACACATGCATTTCCTTTACTGGAAAGAATATTGTTGAAGTTTTACCGCTTTTCTTAGCTGAATGTTGTTCATCATAGCCCCTCTGCTTTTCCAAGAGATGTAGGGTGCACTTATGTAAGAGCAGAGTACTTCCTCACAGCTGACACAAAAATAGCAAAAGCATTTATTCTACCAATTAGAACAGAAATCAAGTGAGCACTGTTGCGGGCAGGGAGCACAAACACAGCTTATAACAGTGGTTCTCAACCCTCGACCCGCTTGCAGCCTTAGCGCACAACTGCAGCCCCCATGACATCCCCATGGCCATAAAGTTCATATATGTTGTGTGGATGCAGCCCACATAACATATAGACAGTTGCATATGTGGCCTACAATGGTAAATCAGTTGAGAACCACTGGTTTAGAACATTATTGAACCAGGCAGAGGCTTTATCACTAGTTTGACCGAGGGCTTAAAATGCTGCAGAGGCACAGCTACGCCACTGTAGTGCTTCAGTATAGACACCACTTATACCCTCTGTTGGAGTAGGTAATTGACCTCCATGACAGTCAGTAGCTAGGTCGAGGGAAGAATTCTACACGGTGACTTAGTTTGGCTTAACTATGCTGCCGAGGGGTGTGGATTTTTTCACACTCGTATGCGACGTAGTTACGCTGACCTAATTTTCTATCATAGACCAATCCAGAGGGGTATTAAATTAGCCATTAAATTTGCCATCAACAGGGCAAAAGGGAGGCCATGCGTGCATTACAGAGGTAAGTCGATAAGTTATGTCAATGATCATAAGCTGCTTCAATTACATCGATTGGGCATGTCCACACAATGTTCCTTGTATTGGCAGAGCGCATCCACAGTTGTTGCTCTTACATTGACAGAGATAGTGCTGCATCATGAGTAGTTATCCCACTGTGCAACTCACCTCCTCTGCTGCAGGGAGCTCTGGAAAGGGATCGTGGTGCATCATGGGGGTGTGCTCCCCGTCCCATAATGCAGTTCTTTCCATTCCAACATTCCATGGGCTTCCAACTTCATTTCATGTCATTTTTCAACAGCCCTTGTAAACTGTGCGTCCTCCATCTCTGCCTGAAAAAGATGGACCCTGAACTGCTGACCAGTCTGGTGATGAGCATTATGAACACAACATGGTTGTTCCTGCAGTATTTCATGAGCTGTGAAGCAGAGTGAATCGATGGTGTCTGCCCTGCTGTGTGCCATGGACAGAAATAATTCAAGACTGCTGCTGTCATTCATGAAGCTGCTGCACACGGTGGACTGTCAATACTGGGCTCAGGAAATAAGCACTGAATGATGGGGCCACATCATAATGCACGTATGGGATGACAAGCAGTGGTTGCAGAACTTTCAGATGCGCAAATCCACCTTCCTGGAACTGTATGTGGAGTTCGCCCCAGCACTGCGGTGCAAGGACACCAGAATGAGAGCTGCCCTCACTGTGGAAAAACGAGTGGCAACCACTGTGTGGAGACTGGCAACTGCAGACTGCTACTAGTCAGTCATAAATCAGTTAGGAGTTGGAAAGTCCACCATGGGGGTTGCAGTGATGCAAGTCTGCAGGGCCATTAATCACCTCCTACTATGAATGACTGTGACTCTTGGTAATAGGCAGGAAGTCACTGATGGCTTTGGGGCACTGGGATTCCACAATTGCGTTGAGGCAATAGATGGAACGCGCATATCTCAATTTTGGCCCCAGAGCATCTTGCTATGGAGTACATCAACTGAAAGGGCCACACAAAAACAGAAGCTTACAAGAAGTGGAAGCTTGGACAGATAGCTATGGAGGAGTATAAAAATATTGCTTGGAGCATGCAGGAGTGAAATCAGGAAGACCAAAGCACAATTGGAGTTACAGCTAGCAAGGGACATGAAGGTTAACAAGAAGGGTTTCTACAGATATGTTAGCAACAAGGTGGTCAGGGAAAGTGTGAGACCTTTATTGAATGGGGGAGGCAACCTAGTGACAGATGATGTAGAAAAAGATGAAGTACTCAATGCTTTTTTTTTTTTTTTGCCTGTCTTCACAGACAGACAAGGTCAGCTCCCAAACTACTGAACTAGAAAGCACAGTATGGAGAGCAGGTGAACACTCCTCAGTGGTGAAAGAGCAGGTTCAGGACTATTTTGAAAAGCTGGATATGCACAAGTCTATGAGGCTGGATGCAATGCATCCAAAGGTGCCCAGGGAGTTGACTGATATGACTGCAGAGCCATTTGTCATTATCTTTGAAAACTCATGGTGATCAGGTGAGGTCCTGGACAATTGGAAAAAGCCAAATATAGTGCCATCTTCACACACAAAAAAAAAAAAAAGGGAATAAGGAGGATCGAGGGAACTACAGACCAGTCAGCTTCACCTCAGTCCCCAGAAAAATCATGGAGCAAGTCGTCAAGGAATCTATTTTGAAGCACTTGAAGGAAAGGAAGGTAATCAGGAACAGTCAACATGGATTCACGAATGCCTGACCAACCTGACTGCCTTCTATAATGAGATGACTGGCTCTGTGAATGTGGGGAAAGCAGTGGACATGATGTATCTTGACATTAGCAAAGCTTTTGATATGATCTCCCACAGCATTCTTGCCAGCAAGTTAAAAGAAGTGTAGGTTGGATGGATGGACTATAAGGTGGATAGAAAGCTGGCTAGATCATCAGGCTCAACGGGTAGTGATCAACAGCTTGATGTCTTGTTGGCAGCCAGGATAAAGCAGAGTGCCCCAGGTGTTGGTCCTGGAACGGTTCTGCTGTTCAACATATTCATTAATGATCTGGATGATGGGGTGGATTGCACCTTCAGCAAGTTCACGGATGACACTAAACTGAAGTGAGTAGTAGATAGGCTGGGGGGGTAGGGATAGGATACAAAGTGACCTAGACAAATTGAAGGAGTGGGCCAAAAGAAATCTGATGAGTCTCAACAAGGACAAGTGCAGTGTCCTGCATTTAGAACCGAGAATCCCATGCACTGCTACAGACTGGCTAGGCAGCAGTTGTGCAGAAAAGGATGTGGGGGTTCTTGTGTGGACAAGAAGCTGGATATGAGTCAACAGTGCGCTCTTGTTGCCAAGAAGGCTAATGGAATATTGGGCTGCATTAGCATGAGCACTGCCAGCACATCGAGGGAAGTGATTATTCCCCTCTATTTGGCATTGGTGAGGCCACATCTAGAGTATTGTGTCCAGTTTGGGGGGGCCCCCCCATTACAGAAAGGATGTGGGCAAAACTGGAGAGAGTCCAGCAGAGGGCAATGAAAATGATTAGGGGGATGGAGCACATGATTTATGAGAAGCTGAGACAAGTGGGCTTATTTAGTCTGCAGAAGAGAAGAGTGAGGGGGGATTTGATAGTAGCCTTCAACTATCTGAAAGGGAGTTCCAAAGAGGATGGAACTAGGCTGTTCTCGCAATGGTCTCAAGTTGCAGTGGGGGAGGTCTAGGTTGGATATTAGAAACAAGTTTTTCACTAGGGGGGTGGTGAAGCACTGGAATGGGTTCCCTAGGGAGGTGATGGAATCTCCATCCTTAGGAGTTTAAAGTGCAGCTTGACAAAGCCCTGGCTGGGATGATTTAGTTGAGGTTGGGCCTACTTTGAGCAGGGGTTGGAGTAGATGACCTCCTGAGGTCCCTTCCAATGCTAATCTTTTATGATTTACTTTTCCATGGTCTTGCAGGCTCTGGTGGATCACAGGGGCCATTTCACTGATATCAATGCAAGGCGATCAGGACAGTGTGTGTTGCACGTACTTTTAGGAACACTAGACTGTATAGAAAGCTGTACACTGGGACTTTCTTTCCAGACCAGAAGATTCCAATGCGGGATGTGGAAATACCATAGTGATCCGGGGAGACCCCACCTATCTCTTGCTCCCCGTGGATCATGAAGCCTTACACCTAGACAGCAACAAGGAGTGCTCCAACGACAGACTCAGCAGGTGTAGAATGACCACTGAATGTGCCTTTGGCAGATTAAAAGGTCGCTGGCACCGCCTTTTTGGAAGGTTAGACCTTAATGATGAAAATATTCCAATGATCATTGCAACCTGCTATATTCTGCAAAATATTTGCAAAGCGAAAGGGGAAAAGTTTCCCCAGGATGGAGCACAGATTGATCAACTGGCTGCTGATTTTGAGCAGCCAGATACTAGGGCAATTAGAGGGGCACAGCAGGTGGCTGTTTGAATCAGGAAGGCTCTGAAGGAGCACTTTGACAGTGATTCCCAATAATGTGTCCTTATGTGATGCAATAAGCTAGGCAATGTTTACTCCCCTGTAGTGCTTGCTTCCTGAGCATTAATTGTACCGAGCAAATATTCCTGCCTATAGCCACTGTGTTTGACACAAATAAAGACTCATTTTATTTCAGAGACTTAAGTTTAACAACAGGACAAAACACAAATTTTTGGTCAAACAGGGGACATGGGAATGAGGAACAATCTCTTGGTTACAGGTCTCACAGCTATGTGTAACTCCAGTTTTCAGCGTGGAAGCCAATCCCTAAGCGTGTAGTGCACAGGGTACTGTGAGGGACTGGGAACACGTGAGGAATGTGGTAGGGGAGTTTGGGGAAGGCATGAAATGAAGTTCTGTATTGGCTACAGGGGGAGTTGTGCATGGATGTTTTCAGACTGCAGCGTAACTAGGGACTTGAGTATCTCTGTCTGGTCCTCCAGTACCTTTATCATCAACTCCTGCCCATCTCCTTTCCAGGCATTCCATCCTAAGTTTTTTGCTAACGGTCTTCCTCCACGCTCTTGTTTCGCTATCTGTTATATCTGTTGACTGCAGCTCTTCGCGAAACATATCCTCCATACTCTTCGGGGTTCGCCGCCTTACCTGACCAAGGTGCTCCAGCGGTGTGGAGGGGAGGGATCTCAAGTGCATACCTGCAGAAGCCAAAGAAACCATGAACAGACAACACTGTGAATGAGCTCAGAGCCGTGAATCACAAAAGTTACACATACCTCTTTCTCAGTTCCCTAAGCTAATGAACTGTGTGGCGTGAGTCCCAAATATGGTGAGTTTGCTGGGAGGAGGGGGGCTGGCAAGAAGGGACAGAGGGTCTGGATGGTTTGCAAAGGGGGTTACTACAAGCACTTAGGAAGACTATTCTGAATATTGGTACCCTTTTCCACAGGCTAGGGAAACCAAACCGGATCTCTCATTCCAAAAGGTAACCCAGGATGCATCTGCACACACGGGGCTTCAGACCAGCTCCATATAGTGCTCGCCTGTCATGCTGTTCTGGTCCCTGCAGAAATAATTGCCAGAGGCCATGGCAAAGATTCCTACAATGGGGAGAGAAACAAGGCAGCTCCATCAAGGAACCTTCAGCAGAGGATTGCAGAATACCTACAGAAACATTTCCTAGAGATCTCTATGAAGGATTCCCGGGACATCCGGGTGCACATTAACAAACTTCTCCACCCCCACCCCCCACTGCATAGCTGCACAAGCTCTGTTAATTTCTATTCTTTGTTCCTCTCCTACCAGATCAAAAAGATAAAGAACGCTACCTCATGCTACCGTGCAGTATCAAAGCAAAATGAGCACTTACCCGAGCTCCCCTCTCCTGCATCAGGCGCACCAGAGCCAGAGTGCTGGAACTGGAGTCAAAAAGAGATCCTGACTAAGCCATTGGATGAACTTGTCGTGTGTGCCACATTTTCCTCCAGCTCCACTTCTTGTCCTCAGGGTTGAGTCTGCTGGCTGCTGCCTCCAATCCCCCCCGAAGTATCCATGGGGCTTTTGATGGGGGAGGTGGGGTCACTGCCGAGGATGACAATGCACCAGAGCGATGGTTGCCCTTCCTTGCCTTCTGGTACACCTGCCTCAGCTCCTTGATCTTAGCATGGCACTGCTGCATGTCGTTTTCATGCCATTTCTCCTGCATACCACGAACAATCAGCCTACAGGTATCAAAGTTCCTACAGCTGGCGCGAAGCGGGGATGGCAAACGGCCTCCTCTCCCCACAGACCCAGCACATCCAACTGCTCTGGTGTACTCCATGCAGGAGCACATTTGCTGTGGAAAGCTGGCATGGTCAGCTGGGAAGATGCTGTATGAACTGTGCAAGCCGAGCAAACAAAGAGAAATTTCAAAAGCTCCCAGGCATTTAAACAGGGTAGGGGCACATACTTCAGGGAGTTCTAACCAGTGACAAGGGCAATCAAGATGGGCATTATGGAACACCTCCTGGAGGCCAGTTAGGGTGACATAACCAAGTGCAGTGTCTACATTGATGCTGCATCACTAACTACATGGCAAAAAACCCTATGCCTTTCAAAGTGGTTTTGTTATGCCAGTGTATCAATTACATCGGCAGGAGGAGCACTGCAGTATGTGCACCTCCACTGTTTTATGAATGAAAGCTGACTTTTGTCGACAAAACTGTGTAGTGTTGACAAGACCTGATTGTTGCAATTAGTGAGCTGATCAGCATCTCCACGCACATGCCCTCAGTGGCAGCTTGTCCCCAGCAAGTCTTCAATGGTCCACTGCATTCGTGTTCAGATCATTTTATTCTTGATGGGAAACATCCAAACTCAACCCGGAATTGGTCAGCAACCAACTGATCCTTCCTGGATAAGGCTATAGACTGCTTCCTGTTGCTAGCACCTGTGCACATCATGCACCTGATGACTTTGTGGTGACATCACTAGAATTACATCCAAAAAGCTGAAGAGAAGGGCATGCTCTGAAATCCAGATAGGATAATGGAAAGGGGATTGGCTGGTGTAAAGACAGCCAACAGCTTTATTAAGCAAGAGGTACAAGTCAGCATTTGGGTGCCATTAATTCCTAAGGGACCCAGCCCCCTCACACACTGTGAAGATGAAGACAGCTCATAAGGACAGGTAACTACTCTGTCTGAAAGGAATTTTGCCAAAACAGGACCTAGATACTGTCAAGTCAAGAACCCGCATTGTGAATACAGCCACTAGACCATCACTAGATCACAGTAGACTCTCCAGGACAAGGATTGTGTCTTCTCATGTATTTGGATAGCATCTAGCAGAACAGGG
>ML675610.1:30205307-30339695 GCA_007922155.1 Mesoclemmys tuberculata
ACGTAATACTGTTTCAAACAACACTACATTAAAGTGCACCACCAGGGAGACAGACAAATTAATGCACACCTTATTAGTGCACAACTTATTAGTGCGCTTTAGAAATCACACCCGCATAGGGCACGCTACCTCACCGTGTAGATAAGCCCTAGATGGAGGGGGAGAGGGGAAAGAAAACACACACACACCCTACTTGGAGACTGCTAGCTAAAAATCAATCCAAGACCCTCTGTCCAGCAGGCATATTTTGATTCACAGTGATACCAAGTGTCCAGGAAAGAAAAATGTTTTAATTTACACTAAAAAAAGTAAATATGATCATTCTGAATTTACAAAAAAAGTAGAAATTAAGAAGCTATTGCCTTCAACTGTTCCTATGATTTAAAAAAAAGGCTCATTTAAAATTACATTTTGAAAACATTTTGTCCATAAAAAACCTCAAGCCTTTAGTTAGGTTTGAAATTAAAAACGACACTGATTTCATGTAGGAAAAGTGTCAAAATGCAGTAAATACTTCTCTACTCAAATATATACGTACGTACGCATGCACGCTTTTTTTTTTTTTTTTTAAATCCACAGACCATTTTATGCAGATGGTGAATCAGATGTGGATTTCAAAGGCGGAGAAGCAGCTGTCAACAGCTTGTAGCCTCTGAGGCTGCTTCCCCGCCTTTGAGATCCAGGGGTGGAGGCCCCACTGCACCGGCCAGCTGCTCAGCAGCTGCCTGGAGGGGCTGGCCCCCCGCTGAAGCGGGGCTGGCCTCCAAACAGCTGATTGGGCAGTAGGAGGCCAGAAGTGCAGGTGTGGATGCCATAGAAGAGATAGCCTGCAGATGGCGTGTTAGATGTAAATTGATTCTCGTGGATGTGGATCAGATGCAGATCCACATTTCTGTATCCGTGCAGAGCTCTACCTATAAACCACAATTTCCATCACTGCATTGTACCCTCTTCAAATGGAGGTAACAGCTTTACCTGTTTAAAGTAGACATTTACACTCAAGCAGCTACACTGGTGATTGAAATCCATGTAGTAAACTGAATTGAATAAGGGTGGAGTTTGGGAACAATTTGTGCCTTAGTATAGTAAAGATTTCCAATAGTGAGCAAGTTTAAATACCCCATGCAATGCAATACTTAGTTATAACCAGGATGTGGTATGAATGAACAAGAAAACAGATGTTGAGAATCGCTGTTTTAGTCAAAATGCAACGTTTCCTTGCTTTGTGGGTTTAAGTAATACCTTCTACATAGACTTGCACAGTTTAATACCAGATGAAACAGAATATTCCAGTGCGATAAGCCCTACAGCTAAAATTATAAAATCTGTAATTTGAATTTAGCAGCAATTGGTTGAATTCATATTCCAGCCATAAAGAGAAGTCTCCAACATTGTCAACTGTCAACAATCATTACTCACTAGACACACGAAACAGCTTTGTTCTGAATTAGAAACCACCATTGCAAGCTGCAGTAATTGCTACCAAAGATAAGACACTTAGAACAGTCTTGCCTACAAAATATCTTCCAAAGAGACACATGTATCAGACAGACATGAAAGTCATATTCATCTCTATTTGCATCTTACCTACAGCAAAGAAATAAAAGGATCTAATGAAGATGCTTGGAAACTATTTTAGGCTTAATGTACATTTAATGAAATATTCTGTTCATTAGTTATAGATTTTTCATTAGCAGTTTAAGCAAGCTACAGTCAGAAGTGGTGTAAAGCAATCAGTTTATCCTGAAACTCCATACACTGCCACATTAATCCTAAATTAGTTCATCCCAACAGATGTTAAACACAAAATCAAATACTAATTGCCCATCTTATTTTTTAAAAGGGATCTTTACACTTCAGCAAATCTCAAAAAAGAATTTATACAAGAATAATTTACTTGTCTAGTTTAGTTATTTTGGCTGGTATGCATATCTTCTTGAGTTTCTTTACTCGCAACCAACCTCTCCTGCTTGATACTGCAATGAACTCACAATCCTGTCTTTACAGACTCGCAGCCTATCAACACAGAAGTGAAATGCCAGAGATTGAGAGTTGTGGATGAAATCCTTACTCCACTGAAGTCAATGAGAGCTCTGCCATTCCCCATGGGCTTTAACCTTATGACTTCAAAGATCCAGGAGAAGAAAATGATGAACAGGTAAGAAGAAATCCCTCAGTTAAACATCAATATATGAAATAATTAGCAAATGTAACAAAATCTATGGAAGCCATGTGAGAAATGCCTGCCCAAACTGAACAAAACAAAGAACTTTGCTCAAGAAACTATCCCTTGGTGCTGACAATCTTTCATTTCTGAAGAAAGAAGAAGCTTGTGGCAAGACAATTCTCAAGGACTGAAGGTAACTCAGATCTCCAAAGCCTGTATCCATCTGGCTCCAAACCGCACTACACCAGAGAGGATCTCCTCCTGGCAACAAAAAGATCTGGTGTCCATGCAGATGATATTGGCTCCATCAGCTGCCTTCAATACTACTGATCCTGTGAGGGTGGGGGTGTTGATTGGCTTAAGGATCTGAGGAAAAGTAGAAAGGGCCACTTTAGGGCAGCTTTGTTCTTTTCTCTCTTAGCAACTGCTTTCCTCCTCTAAAGGCTGTCATGTGGGGTTTTTCTAGATTCTCTCTCGCTCATCACTTACCTTACTCAGTGCATATATGAGCCTGTTAGGAGGCAGGAGATAAAATGTTTTCAAGATGGAGATGGTAGTCAATTCTCTCTCTCCATTTTGCCCTATCTCCATATTACTGGGTGACTTTCCCAGTTCATGATAGCAGTTAGGACCTGTTTGAGAATGAACTGGCTGGGACTGAAAGCCAATAAGGCCAAGGTGATGTTAGTAAGTTGTGGGGAAACTAGTCCTTGCCAGATCTTCTATCAGCCTCTCCAATTGAGAGTATGGTCTCCTGGTTGTGAGCCAAGTTTACAAGTGAAGGATTTGTTGGATGGCCAGATAGTGACAGTCCGCAGGACAGCTTTTTTCCCCCCATCTGCTCATGATTTTTCCTCTCTGTGATGCAGACCCCACTGCAATATTCAGATCAGACATGCGGTTACATCTTAACAGCTCAGAAACTGAAGCTGGTGCAGAAAGTGACATCCCCCTTGTAATGTGATGTATCTCACTGGGAACATGTGACAATAGGGTTCTGGTATCTCCACTGGCTCTGGGACTGCCCCATAAAGCCCTCAGTGCCTTCCATGTGATCACTTCCTTGTCAAACTAATAACTCTCCTTCAAGAAGAGCTGTACATGGTCCACAGCTTCCATTAAACCTCATAACCCTGACCAACTATCTGAAAAAGTCCTAATCTTTATCGCCCCAGTCTCATTTTCCAGCATGGTTACCAATCTGTACTCTCCTGTTCTGAACGAGTTCACCTCCTTCACTCAAAGAGGACCATAATTTCCTCTCCTATTGTTATGACGACACTCTGAAATCATGTCCCCAGGACCATTGTTGGTAGCAATGGTATCTCTCTAGTCTAAAACTAAACCAAAAAATCTGAAAATATCACTGGACTGTGCATAAGACCTCCCTCTGGAATGTTGTGACCCGATATCATGCATCCATAACTACTAACTGCACTAGCATTTAATCTACAATAATGAGCTCCCTGTTCTTCTTCCACACTGACTCACTTCCCTGGAAGTGTGAGAAAATTTGTATTTTGAATTTTGCAGATTTTTTTTATTTTTGATATTTCTCATATGAAGTCATCATAACCATCTCATCTGAATTTGCAATCCCATCAGCATTCCACACTGATCCTTCCACAGCTTTCTATCCTCTCTCTCATAGTAACATGCTCTCAAACACCAGCCTTTCAATAAATAAAAGTAACTCATACAAGATCCTATTCCCTCTCAGCTTCTCATCCTGCCTGCCAATCACTTCATCCAGGGTCCTATGTACTGCAACAGTAACCAAATACCTTCTCCATGCCCTCAGAGGTCCTGCCATATCACCACCTCCTCAAAAATTCACCGCTACCTTTTTTCTTTCAGTTGCTATTGTCTCATTCTCTTCTCAGTAAAGCCTTTAAGGGGGAAAAGCCTTTGTTCCTCACCTACCCAGAAAAACCTTCCCAATTGTTTTCAGTCTGACTACCACAACTTTCAGTCCCAAATCTGCCCTCCTACATGTGTTTTACAATCTCATAGAATCCTGGTGCACTCTCATCCTTCTTGATCTACATATACTATATACAAGTAGAACCTCAGAGTTTCGAACACCAGAGTTACAAACTGACCAGTCAACCACACACCTCATTTGGAAACAGAAGTATGCAATTAAGCAGCAGTAGAGACCCCCCACCCCAAAAAAGCAACAGTACAGTATTGTGTTAAATGTAAACAACTTTTAAAAAAGGAAGATTTGACAATGTAAGGAAGCTGTTTCTGTGCTTGTTTCATTTAAATTAAGATGGTTAAAAGCAGCATTTTTCTTCTGCATAGTAAAGTTTCAAAGCTGTATTAAGTCAATGTTCAGTTGTAAATTTTTGAAAGAACCACCATAACGTTTTGTTCAGAGTTAGGAACAAGCTCCATTCCCAAAGTGTTTACAAACTCTGAGGTTCTACCACATCTGGGATGGCCAAACTGAGGCTCGTGAGCTGAATCCGGCTCTTTTACAGTTAAAGTGTGGCTCGTGGAGCTTCCCTATGTTCCCCCCTTCCCCTCAATTCTCCACCTACCAGGCTGGGAGGGGGTCTCAGAGCTTCTGCCCTTCAGCAGGGTGGTAGGACTAGAGGGGAGTCTGTCCAGAGGAGAAGTGGGGTCTCGGGGAGTCAGTAAGTGTGACCACCCCTTCTATAAGCCACGACAGCTTTCTTGACTGCTATCAGTCAGTCCAAATCTCAGAAACCTTGCTCTCCTGGGTTTCATGCATGCTAATCTAACCATTCTTTTTTGTGATTAGCAATAGACTCTCCCATTGTTCTCCAGTGTGGTCTTTGCCCTATCCCACCCCAACCGTTTTCTCTATCCATTCCAACTGAGCTGCTTACAACGTTTTTAATTTAATTTTGGCTGCTGCTTCTGTGCTAATTCTATACATCATCCAACTCCTCACTGTCTCATCAGATTCTTTATTCACTTCCATTTCCCCCAGTTTCAGACATTCAAAAAACGTTTCTTACCACTTCAGGTTTTAAGGAGAGTACCTAAAATTTCACCATCCCACCTATCTTACTGCCTCATTTCATATCTGCCCATATTGGCAAAGATAAAGTTAGATGTTTTCCTAACTCTTGCCATTACATTCTCCAGGAGTGGAAATCTAAGAAAGCTACTTAATCCTTACTCATGCATTCATGGCATTTTCATCTGTACTGGTGTAACTTGTGTGTGTCTAAACCTCAACTTTCCAAGATGTTGTAGCACGTTTCTTCACACATTCGATAAAGCAGCGCCTGACGTTTGTGGAAGAGTATTGTGCTAAGAGATGCAGAGCTATTCTGTGGACCATCCTGAGCATGCAGACCAAGTGCATCTTATTTGCTCAAACTCAGGAGTATAAAATAAGCAGCTCCCTGAGAGCTTGTCTTCATTGCAACAGGTAGATTGAGTTACTACAGTCCAGCTAGCCTAGCTCAAGTGACTATCACCATGCTGCAAAACACATGAGCTACAGAGAGTGATTGAACTCAGAATAATTGGATTTGCATCTGATGAGCTATAACTCAGCTGCTGCATTACTAGCTCCAGTCTCAGCAACACAGGAACTTCAACCCACACCTTCTGACCAACCAGCTAACTCAAACTTAAGGAACCACTTAACTGGAGCTAGAGATGTGTGTGTGTGGATGGCAACCAGGTTAGGGGCAAAACTGAAATTATAGCTTGAGTTAATAATGCAGTAAGGACAAGTCCTAAATCAGAGGAAACTAACAGGTAAGTCTCTAGAAAATCTCTAGAAAAAGCCCAGTATAAGATAAGGCTTCTGTTTCAGTTATTGGGAAAACCTGCAAGCAGGGGATAAGTTAACAATATCAGAGTGTATGTGGTGCATGAGCAGGATGAGAACTCTGCCTGCTTACGTGTGGCTCTTCTCTGAAGAATTACTGTTTACAAGTATCTTTTTAGTCAGCAGACCTACTTCCTGTTTATATCAGATTATATCCAATTACTTTTAAACAAGAAATGTTACTGCTGTCAGCCTTACAGAAACAACACTGCTCTTGGACAGTAACAGAGATTGTCTTCCGGCTTGTACATCAACAGCATTGATAAATTCCTTCCACAGGGCCCCATTCTCTTTAATTATGAACTTTATTATATCTGGGCCATCCCACTGAAGACGTGGAAGTTGCATGGATATAATGGGCCACAGAACTTCATCTGCAGAATCTTTATTTCTGGTGATGCGGCACAAGCCAGAATGAACATAACTTGATATGCAGGTCTCAGACTGGTTTTGCAAGGCTGGCAGCTGAAAACCAAATTTCTACTTGCAAATTGGAGTAGGACTCCTCTTTAAGATGAATGCAAAAAATATATGGTTTCTAATAAGACTGTAGCCCTTCAAGCTTTCTGCTAGGAGGCTGCAGCTGAATCCTCAAAGTGAGGACAATGCTGAACTAGGTATTTCTATCTTGCAATAGTATTAAAAAAAAAAAACAAACAAACACACCACTAGTTGCCAGTTACTTCTATTAGCCTAAAAGCTTGAATGGAAGACAGCATAAGACACCAAACTGAAAAAGTCAGGCTATGCATAACCAAGCATCAAGGAGACACCACAGACCAGCATTTAGAGGATGGGGGAGAGGACAAGGGGAAGTAGTATACCTAGAGAAAGGTGAGTGAGAATTAAGACAAAAATATATGAAAATATTCCAAAACTTGAGGTTCCAGTGAAATAAACCTACAAAGTGGTGTTGCAATCCAGGAAATCAGTTCACTCCCAATCACTTCCGGAGGCAAGTTAACCTCAGAAAGCTACTTCACTAGGAGAAATGGCAGACTAGGAAAGTGAGAAAAAGATTAAGTCTGGAGAAGTCAGAGTCAGCATTCATGCACAACATTCTGCTGTAGTAATTCCATATCTGAAAGGGTTACAGCAGGGTCTTTCTGCAACCAAAGTGATTGAATAGCATATATTATGTGAACTGACAGAGTCCTGGCTAGACCCGTAAGAAAGTACCAGGAGAAAGAGTGAGCCCATTAGATTGTAATAGGCAGGTGAAAAATGCAGATGGCGGACACACAGGGAAGTGAACTGAGGGAAGCTGTGTTAACACACTGGGGATGTCGGGATATCCCAACTGCCATATCCTTCTAGAATAGGCAACAACCACCATGTGTGAACTCCAGTAGTGGATCTGTAGGCACATTACAGCTAGAAGCAGCCTGCAAAGGTCATCCAGAAACCTCGGTCATTAAATACTGGTTTTCAACTCAGGCCTAGTCTACTCTGACAGTGCAGATTGACGGGATGCAGATTACGTTGACCACATAAAGCATGCGTCTCCACTGGCATGTCAGCTCCTCCGACTTAAATCGCAGTAAAGTTCTACTTAAAATTACCTCCGCAAGTGGCGTAGCACTGAAGTTGAATTGAGTGGGTCGAACGAGCATCAGTGTGGGTAGAATGCAACATAGACAGACCTCACTGGCTTCCGGGAGGTATCTCAATGTTCCATTGTGACTGCTGTGGACAGTCACACACTGCTGTTCTGCAGCCACGTGGACAGAAAACAGCCCCTCCCCTGAAGCACCAGGAAATTTTGAATGTACATTTCCTGTTTGGTTAGTGTGGAGAAAGCTTTGTAGCTGAACTGCTCATGGTGACTGCATGCCCCAAACACGCTCCAGCATGGAGTCGACTTGAGGTCTTGGATCTCATCACCCTGTAGGGCAGAGAGTCTGTTCTGGCTTAACTCTGAGCCAGCAAAAGAAATTTAGATATCCACGAGACCATATCACGTAGTATGGTGGAGAAAGGCCATAACAGGGATGCTCAGCAGTGCCGTGTTAAATCAAAGACCTGAGGCAGGTCTATCAGAAAACTAGGGAGGCAAACAGCTCTAGCTTGTCACCAAAGCATGCCACTTTTATGAGGAGCTGCATGCAAGTCTCAGCTGTGACCCCACCACGCAACAGATACCTCCGTAGAATCCCAGTCCAGGATGAATGAGGAAGACTCTTTGGACAAGGAGAAGAATGAGGAGAACAGGGGGCAGGGAGCAGGGTATCCATTCTCTCTGAGAGCCAGGAGCTGTTACCCCAGAGCAGCCCAGCATGACTGATGCTGGGGAAGGCATATCTGGTGAGTGTGTATAGCAAATCGCATTTCTATGGTTATAGCCCCAGTCCACCTTCTTATTTCTTGGGGAAAAAAGCGTGTGTTATCACACATGGTCACCTAGGGAAGATGGCACAAGTTTATAGTACCTAAACGAGTATAGTCACTGCATGTTATTCTCCTGCCATGGATGGTGTCCTGGGCCCCAACACAGATAATTCTTAGTCATGACATTGTTGGCAGCAGTGTTAGGGGTCTGGGAACGGGTGCCCCTATGTTTTCTCCAGCAATACTTCACCCATACCCTCCTCCAATCCCTTTGGACCACCTCATCCCATACCGGTCTTTGGGATGGTAAAGGGGAGCCCAATGAGTCTGCTCCTTGATTAAGTGTGGAATGTTGAGTTTAGTGCTATAGAGACTTCCCTATAATGGACGCAAAGGCCCTTACTTATCATGGCTGGAACGCCACTTCAACCCATGCAATAGGTACGGATTGTTATGCGGCTCTGGCTTTGCCTCATGCATATGAAGGGGAGTTCTTTTTACATTGTAAGATTTCTTTTCGTCCATGGGCCCAGCTAACAATGGAAACTTTGTGCTTTGCTTTCCTTACAGTGGACACCTCAGCCTTCACCCCTGCTTCTAATCTGGGAAAGGTACTCTGCAGGAGTAGACGGCAGGGAAAACAAAAACAAAACAAAAAACAAACCACTCGGGATGATATGTTCAATGAACTAATGAACACCTCTATGCCTGCTGACACAGAGCTTAGAGCCTGGAGGATGTCACTGTCAGAAAAACTGAACGTGGACATGGAAAACAGAACATCAGCCCAGGAGCATACAACACAAGAGGAGACGTTGCATATTATGAGGGATCAGTCAGACATACTAAGGCATCTGCTAGAGCTCCAGGAGGAGCAGCAGCAGGACAAACTCCCTCTGCAGCCCCTGCAAAGTCATACTTTGCTCTGGATGCCCGAGTAGCCTTATGAGAATGTTAAATCATCATCCTTGCCCCCCCACTGTAACGGGCTACCAATAAAACTTTTCTACTTTAAAAAAACATTACTCTTTATTCACTGAGCTCGGGATTGTTGGCAGGGAAAGAAGGGGAGGGGAACAATAGTGCGAGGGGCGGGGGGAAGGCACGGCACTGATAGAGATGTACATTACTGCTGTTTATTGCAAAAATGGGTTTTCAATGCTTCCCTGAAGTGCAGCTCTCCATGGTTTCCTCTCAGTGCAGCACTGGTATCCAGCTGCCCAAAATTTGTGGCCAGCCTATCAGCCTCCATGACCCAACCCTGCGGGAACCTTTCCCCCTTTGTTTCACAGACATTATGGCGCACACAGAGATAACTGCTGGGATTTTTTTCCCCCCCCCACTGAGGACAAGCCTAGTGAGTAGGCATCTCCATCTGGCCTTTAAAGTGGCCAAATGCACATTCCACCACCATTCTGCACTTCCTGTGTCTATTATGAAAACGCTCCTTCTTGCTGTCCAGATGCCCGGTGTAGGGCTTCATTAGCCAGGGGAGCAAGGGGGTTGGCAGGACCCCCAGGTTCACTATTGGCATTTCAACATCACTAATATTTATTTTTTGGTCAGGGAAGAATGTGCCTGCCTCCATCTTTTTTAACAGACCCGAGTTCCTAAAGATGTGCGCATCATGCACCTTTCCAGACCACCCCACACTGATGTCAGTGAAATGTCCTCTGTGATCCACAAGCATCTGCAACACCATTGAGAAGTATCCCTTTTGGTTTATGTACTCTGTGGCAAGGTGGTCCAGTGCTAAGATAGGGATGTGTCCCATCAATCGCCCCACCCCAGCTTGGGAACCCCACTGCAGCATACCCATCCACTATAGTCTGCATGTTTCCCAAAATCACTACCCTTCTTAGCAGAAGTCTATTGATGGCCCTGCACACTTGCATCACAGCAGCTCCCACAGTGGATTTGGCTCCCATCTGACTGGTAGCAGTCTGGGTTGCTAGCTTCCACAGAGCAATGGCAACTCACCTCTCAACTGTCAGAGCAGGTCTCAAGCGAGTATTGCACTTCACGGCTGGGGACAGCTCTGCGCAATGTTCAGTGAAAGTGGCCTTTCACATACAGAAGTTCTGCAGCCACTGCTCATCATCCCACACCTTCATAATGATGCGATCCCACCAGTCACTGCTTGTTTCATGGGCCCAGAAGCAGCTCTCCACCGGCTGAAGATGCTGCATGACTGCATGCAGCAAACAAATTGTTTCACTCTATGGCTTGTAGCAGGCTGGCTTCAGTAACACTGCAATTTTCAGCGCTGTGGCTCCTGTCTTGCCCCTGAAAATACTGCAGGATAAGTCGAGAGGTGTTTGTGATGCTCACAATGATAATGCAGAGCTGATCGGGCTCCATGCCTGTCCAGCAATGGCGTGCACACAGCAGAGATGAGTTTGGAAAAATGGCACAAAAAAGTTCATCTCTTTGTTTTGGACAAGAGGGGAAAAAGCACACTGTATCATGGGAGGATGACAACCTTCCCAAAAGGCACTGGGGTAGTTGCACTGTGGGACAGCTACCCATGGTGCACTGCTTTGATTATCGATGCAAGCACAGCCGCTGGGGACACCAACCTCTGGCAATGCGTGTGGTGTAATCACGCGCCTCTGACTTAGTAAGTTTGGCAGGTGAAAGTCCACTGAAATTAAATCAACTTCACTCCACAGTGTAGACATACCCTCATTCTTGCCACAGAATTATTGACCCAGATGAGAATCAGAACAACCCTTCTGAATTAACAGTGGTATTTAGGAGAAAGGGAAACTGGGATACTTGCTGCATTTCAGAAAGACTGTTTATAACTTTAAATTTGAATGAAGCTCTGAAGATAATACGTTTCTCAACTTATTGGACATTTCCTCCAAAACATTGCCTTAATAAGATAACTTGATTACTCAGTCACAGGGTAATGTATATGAGAATTACTTGGCATTAAATTAAATGTAATGTTCTGTGAGGGGGGGGGAGGGGAAATCACTATCCTTCAATAAGTAATGTGATTACCTGAAGTAAAATAGAATTGTCAATAAACCCTTGATTGCTCAACGAGATACCACAAATAACGAAAGCAAAAACATCTTTAAAATCCATCACAGTGTTTCAGTAATGACCTTCTAATTTTGCTAGAAAGATGATTCCATGGCTGAAACTTTTCTGGATTAATAATAAAGTAGCTATGCATATTTTTTTAATCAGTTCAGATGGTTTTAGTTTATCTGACCATAGGGAGAAAAACTGTGTAATAAGGGTTGGAATAGAGTGGGTGAAGAGAGAAGAAATTACATAGAAAGAGGAACTGAATACAACGAAGCATGATAAACTTAAAGCATGACTTTTTGCATGATAAAGTGTACTACTGTTTCTCCTGGGTAGAAAGCCCTTAGTTTAAGTATCTATAGCATTCAAAGCACTGAAAGTATATTTGTTACTTCTGTATTATTGCATTTGGGGCTTTAAGTTTTATAAATAAAGGAAGGCATTTTCTGCTGAAGATAGAATAACTTCTAATAACTCAAAATGGCTGTTTTTAAACTTCAAAATTGATACATATGAAGACTCAGACTCATAGACTCATAGGTCAGAAGGGACCAATATGATCATCTAGTCTGACCTCCCGCACAAGGCAGGCCACAAAACCCTACCCATACACATTTATAACAACCCCGAACCCATGACTGAGTTATTGAAATCCTCAAAAGTGAGATTTGAAGACCTCAAGCTGCAGGGAATCCACCAGCAAGCGACCCATGCCCCATGCTGCAGAGGAAGGCGAAAAACCTCCGTGGCCCCTGCCAATCCGCCCCGGAGGAAAATTCCTTCCCGACCCCAAATATGGCGATCAGCTAAACCCTGAGCATGTGGGCAAGACTCACCAGCCAGCACCCAAAAAAGATTTCTCTGCAGTAACTCAGTTCCCATCCCATCCAGCATTCCCACAGACCATTGAGCAGACTTATCTGCCGATAATCCAAAATCAATTGCTCAAATTGAACTATCCCATCATAACATCCCCTCCATATACTTATCAAGCTTAGTCTTAAAGCCAGATAAGTCATTTGCCCCCACTACTTCCCTCGGAAGGCTATTCCAGAACTTCACTCCCGTAATGGTTAGAAACCTTCGTCTAATTTCTAGTCTAAATTTCCTAATATCCAATTTGTACCCATTCGTCCTCGTGCCTATAATAGTACTAAACTTAAATAATTCCTCTCCCTCCCTAACGTTAATCCCCCTGATATATTTATATAGAGCAAGCATATCCCCCCGGAGCCTTCTTTTGGCCAGGCTAAACAAGCCAAGCTCTTTGAGTCTCCTTTCATAAGGCAAAGACCTCAGTGATGAATTGATATTGTGCCTTGTTTGAAGAGTCTGTGGTTTTTAAAACTAGATTTATTAATATCTGAATCCTGTTCTGCATATATACAGTAGATTACTTTCCTTGCCTATTTAGGCAAGCAAGGAAGTCTGATACTCTAGAACAGTGTTTCCATCAGGCCTGAGCAGCTGTGCCATGGAATTTTTTGAAAAACTACTTGAAGAGTTCTGGATTGGTTCATGAATATTCATGAATTCATTTGGAGACTATATGGTGGTGTGCCTCAAAATAATTAAAGGTATCAAGGTGTGCCATAGCAGAGAAAAGGTTGGAAACCACTGCTCTAGAACTTCTGCAGTTATACCTGGAGATCTTTAGAAAATTTACACAACCTGTTCTCCCACCTTTGGCCTATCTCCCTTCATCTCTTTTTAAATTGTATTCTGTTTGAGAAGGGAACTATCTTCCTCTCTTAAGACTATATATTTTTTATAAAGAGTTTGGACCTATTATCCTCTGAGTCTTGCTCAATGACTTTTTTTACACCCTCTTTCTAGGTATTATTTCAGAAAGACACGAGGGGCAAGACCTCAGATGTGTAAATTGTCAGTGACAAACTGACATCAGGAGAAGTTGAGGATCTGCTCCTGAGAATGTGATATGCCTCTCATTCCCCTCCACTCCTCATTGGTGGCACTTACGCTTAAAATAAGATATGAGTATCTTAAAAAAAAAAAAAAAAAAAAACACCAAAACTTTTAATATTAATTTATTAGGTATCTTGTTCCAACTATCTCAGGCTTCAGTCCCAAAAGTCTGCCTCTCATAAGGTTTGGCTTTAGGCACCTTAAAATTAAGGGAAAGGAAAGAGAAAAAGGTGTACTTGCAGACTGCAAGGGACAGAAGCCAACCGAGGTATGCTAGTGCCAAGATATAAACATGCTGTCTACCAACATCAACACCTTCACTCAGAAAGACTAAGCCAATTAAGCTGATTGCAGAGGGCATAATGATGGGTTCTGAATGCACAAGAAAGTAAATACGTGGATCTTACTCCAGTAAACATTATTTTTGGTTCTTCCCACAGGCAGTTTATTACTATTGCCCTCTATCATCTCACCCAAAATGCAATATCCCTACTACACAGGATGGATAATAGCTATTGAAGAGTAACCTGCTGCCTTGCAAATAAATTGTGTTTCTTAATCTGCACAATGCAGTTAAATTTGGACCCATCCTGGTGAGATTATAATCCATATATTTTGCTAACACACATCTAGCCAAGAGTCCAAAATATTTAAACTGGTCAGCCTACTTCAAGACATTAGCTGCTGCTGTTTTACTCAGTGAGAGTTTGTTTCTATGACTTGGGCAGTATTTCAAAGATTATAATTATTTGGGTTTAAATTTCACTTGGAAAAAAGTCATCTCCTAGGAGAAGAATTATGCTCCCCATTTTCTTAAACTAAAACTGTAGGCTGCTGCCAATCTGGAAGGGGATGGCATGCTGTAATACACAAGCCACATGAATGGAATATGCAAAGAAAGAAAAACACACGGAGCTGGAAGGTTACTAACAAAAATAGAAAGCAAGACCCCTGAGACAACCCCATTTGTAACACCCTTATATCTGAACTGGTATTTATCAAGGAAGCCTGATTTCTCAGGTAACCTGCAAACCACTTTATGGAATTGCTGCTAAGACCAATGACTGAGTTTTAAGTGAAATAATTTTTAGATAACTAAATAAAATGTCTTTTTTGCCTGTTAGTAAATATTCCTCTTGGAATAGGGAGGCTGTCCATATTGTTTATACATCCATTGTATTGAAAGTGACTGACACTGATAGAACAGCTGGTTTAAAAAAATAAGGTCCTACCTAGCCAACACTTCAAAGAAAAAACTCTAAAGAAAAAGGACTGTGCAAAGAACCCCTCTTACTTAGAGGCTTGAAAGAGAACAGAAAAAGCAGATTATCCCTTAGTTCAGCAGATAGCCCTACTGATTTTAGATATAAGACAGCTCCAGTTCAATTACTTTTTTGGAATGGATTCCTCAGCAATAAGGAGAATCATTCATTTCAAGTTTACTGATGTAGTATCTTTTGGTCCACATCAGGCTTTCTAATTTTTACTCATTCTTGCTAGAATGCAGTTATTTTATTAGTTCCTATTATAGTTATGGTTGAGATGGCACCCATGCTATACTTTTATTTTTAAGTGGCTTTTGGTATAATTTTAAAGGTATTTTGCAGGCTGACACTTTTCATGCTTGTTCTCAGCCTAGAAGTTAGTTTTATTTGAAAGACTGAAAATCTGCTTGCTCATTTAAGGTTTAAACATATTCAGAGAAATGCAAGTGCATTTTTAAAGTGTTTTTTTTAAAAACAGGAAAATGAAATATACTAACATTGCATTAGAATTAAAATGGTAAAACCATCGAACATTCAAAGTTCAGTGGATCTGAAAACCCTCTCCAGCCACACTGCAAGCATGCATTAAACGTCATACTACACATGGGAATATTTATACAATACTGTAAATATACATAGCACTTTACAAAACAAGACCATAATTTCTGCCCCAAAGATTTTATCATCTAACTCAGACAAAAGGCACAAAGCAACAGTTCAGGTACTGGGCAGTGTGAAGCCACCACTGGCGAGGAAGGCAAGAGGTGGGAATGGGTTTTACATACTCCCTTCCCTTAGCTCTTTTGTCTTATTTTTCTAAGCCTTTCATAGAAGGGACTTTTGCTTCCCACACATTTTGTACAGTGCCTTGCACATTGTGAGCACATCTGAAAACAGATACAAGATAATGGAAGGATCTGAAGGAAGAAAAAAAGGCACTTGGACAAGTAGTGATTTTTCTAGGGCATCCATGCACCTGCTGTATCGAGAGTAGGAGGTAGCACAAAAGGAGGCGTGAAGCTCAGCATGGGAAGAGGAGGCAGAGAAAGCAATAAAATGAGAAAGGAAGGAGCTAGAAAGGAAAGTAGGAGGAATGAAAGCAAAATGTGAGTGAGGAGGAGGATTTGATCTGGTAAAAGCACAAGAAGCTAACTGAGAAATGGAAAATATTACATATGTGCAAGGGGACCTGAGTAATGGTTGCTGTGGAAACCATAACTTTCAATGCTATTGCGAAAAAAATCTAGTTATTTATACTATGCTCATTGCTGTAGCATGAACACTTAGTTCTTGAATAAGTAATGTGTAGTGTAACTTATCAATTAGTGGACACTGCAATGAATAGCTGTTAAATCCAGTATCATATGGTTCTTTTTGCTTTCCGTAACTAGCGATATCTTGAACTAGATATCAGGTAGGGTAATGGAATTCTGCATTCAGGGTTACTGAATAGTTATGCTGTATAGCTACAACAAATGATTCTGAACACATCAGAAAAGAAATAGTGTATAGTAAATTGTTCATGTCGTCCTCTTCCAAAAGCAACCCTAACTTGTCCCTCAACTCTCCTTGTTCAATAAATTATATCACAGCGTTGAAGTGTCACTGAAATTGGCAGAAGCTTTTCAATAACACAGGAAGAAAAAATGGGTGCTCTTATCACAGATTAGGAACCAGAAGTAATCACTTAAAAGATCTGAGTTTTTCCTAATTATTTTAATTTAAAGTTTTTAGTATTTTAGATGTAAAGAACTGCTCAACAACTAATAAATTTGCATTTTCCAATTTTGCTGGTGAAGATGAAAAATACTAAAGAGCTAAAAATACTAATGGGGAAAGGGTTCTAAAATAAGAAAGTCAACTCTTCTCTAAACCTTTTCATTTCTCAATTCTTTGTGATGTTATGCAAAACACAGCACTTCAGTTGCTCAGAGAAATTAAGGACCCTCTTGTGCAATCTCAAGATTATACTTACGTGAACAGTGCCATATAAGGGTGAGATTACATGTGTAAGTAGTATTCACTCACTTAAGGGGTGCACAAACAGACCCTAAAAGTCATTTTCACTTATTTTTATCCTGATCTTGCAAAAAGTTACACACATGCTTAGGTTTACATACCATGAATAGTCCCATTGACTTCAATAGACTACTCACCACAGTTACATTTAAGCACATTCTTAAATTTTTGCAGTATCAGGACCTTCATATACGTAATATTGAAATATAGTAAATTTCAAGCATTTAGTTTTTTGTTAAAAAAAATTTGCTCCTAGAGCTAAATAAGTAAAGTACAGCTCTTTTTTAGAGCCTTGACTTTCCTAGATTTTATAGTTTCTCTGATGCATTTTCTACATTCAGAGGTCTACTCCACGCTATCCCCATCATGCATGTGCATAATTCCACTATACCACTAAAGCACCCCGTAAAGGAGTAATCCATTTACAGTCTTCCAAGTTATACATTGAAAACTATATATGCAAATACATCTGTACGCTGCAATGCACATTCTCCATTCAATATCTACCGAACAACTTGGTGACACTTAAAGTATACACTTTAACAGCATTGTTTTAACATTTCCATGTAGTAATCGGACAAACTACAGAATGCTGAAGTTATGATTTTTACGTTTAATTTATTTCCATGGGATTATTTTAAAGGTAGAGAGAGAAGGGGATTTAGACTGTATTCATCAACATACATATTACAAGTAAAATCATATAAAAGAAACCCATGCAACAAAAATCATATTCTTCACAGTACTAACATATAGGTCTCAAAACAGCTGGTATTCTGTCTGACTGCATGACTTAAACAAGTTTTTTTAAAGAGAACTTGGGGCAAGAGCCACAAGTCTGACAGTAAGGCTTCTTAACCAGTCATCCTGAAAGTTGGAATCCTGAAACTTGTCAGGACTGCCTCAGGTATCCAGATCCAGTGCAGACCCCGAAACAAGATGCATTCTTTATGCAGTATTCTCAAGGGTCCAAAATCTTTAAAGTCAAGGCAGAAAGCTCATCAAAATACACATCTGCATACCACTGCATCATCTGCTCTCACAAAGGCCCCTAAGAAATTAACCACTAGTAAGAAATCGCTTACCAATTTGTCCACCCCGTCTGAGGACCGAGTTAAGGCGATCTCAGCATGAAAGCTATTCACTGATTACACCCACAACTGAAGTCTGTAAACAAAAGCAGGCCCCAGCGAGGAGGCCCGGAAGACAGCGCGGGCAGCCTGCAGCAGCATAATGAATAAGTGGCACGGTGATTCAAGTGGTAAAGTCCTCCATAAGCATCCTAATGCACAATGCCCAGGGCGCGTACACAGCGGAGAGCCACGCACATAAAGGATGCACCCCGCCACACCAAATAACCCTGGACAATACGCGGGCTTTGATCTCCGAGCAATTCAGATGTCAATGAGGGGAAGGGACTGCGGGGAAGCTAAACCATTTTCCCTGCCGCGCTGCTCGCTCGCTCACCTCCATCTGCCGATACCCCTCTGCGAACAAGGACCCCTCCGATCCCATTGTCACCGGGGCACACGGCATCCACCTCCCCGCTACAGTCCGCGTCGCGCCTCTGCACCACAACCCCGAGCTCGCGGGAGAGCCCCGCGCCCCCTCCTCGCCCCGCGCCCGGGGGTACACGGGAGCACGGACTGAAATCTGAACCCCCCTCCAGCGGCGCGGCAGAGCGGTCTCCCCCGTCCCCCGCTGCATCCGACCCAGGCGTCCTCCACCAGCCACAGCTCCAGCCTCCTCGCTCAGCGCCGGGCTCCTTTCCCGGCCATGCCCCCGGCCCCGCCGCAGCGCAGCCCCGCGCCCGGGAAACACACAATGCCCCGCACGGGCTCACGCCGCTCGCGCCAGCGCTAGGACCCGGGCGGGGACGCGGCGGCCGGGGCGGGCACCAGCTGGCGGCTCCCCCCTGCCCCGGCTCGCGCAGCTCGCCCGGGTGCCCGGCTCCGCACCTACCTGCCATGGCCCGTCGGCTGCTGGCCGGGCCCCGCGCCAGCTGCGGGGGGAGAAGGGCGCGCGCGGGGAGAAGGCGCCCTCCCAGCGGGGGCGGGTGCTGCCGCGGCTCACCAGGCGTCCGGCCCTCCGCCAATAGCAGCAGCTGCACTCCTGTCGCCGCGAGCGCGACGAAGGGCGGGGCCATCTGGCGCCTTGGAGACGGGACACCATTGGCTGCCCCACCATTCAGTCTGGCCCAGGCGGGCCAATGAAGGGAGCCGGCGGCGAACAGCGGGGCGTTCGGAGTTGGAATGTTGGGTGACAATGGCGCACGCGGCTCTACGGTGGGGAGGAGGGGCGGTGTCCCCAGAGGGCAGGGGCTCGGCCGCGGGCCACGTGCCTCGCCCGCCGCAACGTTCCGAAGGCGGCGGGACCAGGAGCCCTTCGCAAAAGCGGCCGGCCGGGCTCTCGCGCGGTCTGTCAATCTCCCATGGCCCAGCCGCTCGGAGCCAGGGGCTGACCTGAAGCCGGCGCGCGCGGCGCGGGGGGCCGGCGGGATTGGCTGCCCGCGGGGAGCTCTGCCCCGCCTTCTCCGCCCGCGGTGGGGGCCGTAAACAGACCCCGCGCCTGTCGCACGTGGGCTTCTGGAAGCCAAGCTCAGGGCAGAGCAGGGCGCGTGCGGCACCCACCGCCGCGGCCGCGCTCGCTGAGAGGTCAGGGCCCCGCACCGCCGTGGGTGCTGCCATCATCTATTGCAAACATGGCTCAGCGCCCCTGCTGCCAGCCACAGTGGTGCCCGGCTCTGGAGGCCTCCCGCCACCACCCATGGCCGCTGGGAGCTGTGGGGACCCCCTGCCACCTGAGGCAGCTCAGAGTTCTAGAGACCCCATCAACCCACAGCTCCAGCCTGCCGCCCCGGCGCTGAAGCAGAAAATGAAAGTCAGGGAATTCGTGACCTCTGTGACAATCTTATCCTTAGCCATGGGACAGCTCATTAAGACGTTCCTCGATTCTTCTTCCATCCTCTGGCTGCTACTGCCATGGCCCACATGGTTGTAGTATGTGAGCAGCCTGGAGAAACAAGGTTTCTCACAAACTAAGTGGGAAAATATTCATGGGAGCCTCTTGCTAAAACCATCAATAGCATCATGGTAGCAATGACTTCGGACTCTAAACAGTTATTTAATATACTTGGTAAAATACATTACCTGCAACAGAAACAAAGCTACACTTTGATTCAGGACAAACATTTTGCGGTCTTCTCAAGGACAGTTAGCAGAGGAAGTAAGTTAAATGTCACTCTTGCTGATGTGATCTGTGCGCTACAGTGATAAACCTAAATAATTATAATAACAATTTATCATTTATGATGCAGGTATGAAAATGAGTGACAGACTTGCATGCCATGAGGAACTGGTGAAAAAACCTGGCATTTGCCAAATAGAAAAACAATTTTAAGAAAACTTTTATGGGGTCTATGAAGGTTTTATTAACAATGGAAGAATATGAAAAACATACAAAATACACATCCAAAAGCATGTCTTTCAAAAGAAAAATGTTTTTGATATGATCCTTTTCTTCCTGTGCACCAACCATAACCATGATATAAACAGACACCATTTGGATTTAACCATATTTTACTATTGGTAAGAAACAGTTAAAACTTAGGCCTGGTTTATATTTAAAAGTTTTGTTGATATAGATATGTTAGCCAGGAGTATGGGTTTTTTATTTTATTTTTTTTAACCACCCCTGACTGACAGCTATGCTGGCAAAAGCCCCTAGCATAAACACAGGCCATGTCTACATTAAAAAGTTAGGTTGACTCTGATATGTCACTGAGGTGTGTGAAAAATCTACACCCATAAGCAACATAATTAAACCCACCTAATCCATGGTGTAGACAGTGCTAAGCCATCAACTCCACACCCAGCCACCCCATTGCCCAGTTAATTTTATTTAAATTATGTTTGAGGATTTCAAATGAAGGGCCTGATCTTGCTGCCCATACTCACATCTGTAATCATCGCAGTAAGATCAGACCCTAAAACCCCTTGCCTCTTTATGACTGACTACCAATAAATGACACAAATGGTCTCTAACTCCTAATTTTCACATCTTTAAGGCATTCTGGTCCCCCCCTCCCCCCCAGCTACCTTTAGTAAAAGAAATAATTCTATTTCTAAAAATCAGCCTGTTTGTTCGTAAAATGTTACATGGTAAATTTTGAGAAATACCATACCGTTTTTTAATCTTGAAGGAGGAGGCGTGAGGAGCTAATTTAAGGTTGCAGATTGTATGTTTAATACTTCTTAGCAGTGGTGTGATGGGTCCCCTGGGGTGTGCAACCTGAACATTGTTAGAGCACCATGCCCTCTTCACTCTCCAGCCTAGGTGGTCTCTCACAATGCCTTGTTAGTGAGAAGCAGCAAGCTCCTCCAGGCTCTGTTATCACTTCGCCCAAGGCATACAGAACACCATGCCCAGCTAGATCACATGAAAGTTAACCTGGGTTGCCTGTCACTCTGTGATACTATTGCTGTCAGCAGCAAGATACACTTACACTTACACAGCCATCTGCAGACAGGGACACACCCAACTTAATTATAAAGTGCCTTGCCTAGTCACTCATGAACCAACAATAGAGGTGCCAGCCAATCCTCCCCCCCACAACACACACAGTTTGTAAGAACTGCACCAAATGGAGTGTGTCCCCAAAATTATATTAATAAGTGGGCTCTCCCCTTGTTGTGGGGTAGACATGCAATAGCTTTTGTTACTGAGCTATCATTTCCTGACACTACAATTCGAGACCCCACTGGTTGAGATAAAACATTAAACAAGTTTATTAACTACAGGAAAATAGATTTTAAGTTATTATAAGTGGCAAATGTAAAAAGATCAAAAGTAGTTACCAAATGAAATAAACATAAAATCACAATCTAAGTTCTACACACTACCAATATTTGAATTAGTAATGTCTCACCCTGGTTAGCTGGTACAAGCAGTTTCTTAAACCCAGGTTGGGCTGGGCAACCTACCTTTCCCGCCTGGATCTCCCTTCCCACTTTCAAAGTCCTTTTGTCTCCAGACAACCCTTCACAGGTGTTCAGTTGAATGGGAGCAGAGCCCCATGATGATGTCATGCTCCTCCTTTTATACTCTGTTTCAACTTGCATGTGACGTGACGGCTGCTTCCCATTTCTCAAGCAACCCTATTGCGAACATGTGTCCTACATCTAAGTCTTCACTGTAAGCAATCTGTGGTAGTGAAATCTTTCCTTGATGGACCATTAGCACATCTGGCCACTTTGTTGTACCTTAAAAGGTGGGTTTAGTTGGTTCCCACCTCACAACATGTTCTAGTAGTATTTACAATATTTTGTAACTGAGAGCCAATTTCCAGGGTGGCACCAACCCACTGTCCTGCTCTGCTTCCCACCCAAATCTCCCCACCTTGGCTGCCTTTGGTGGTGACTGAAAAAGTTTTCCACCCTGGCTGATAAAACAGCTAGGGCCACTCCTGGCCAGCAGGATGGTGCAAAACTAGCTACTTAAAATCTCACCTTTGTACTCCATGCCAGGACTGGCTTGGGTAGGGCTGGTCCCTGGTGACAGCTGCTATAACCGAAGTTTTAGCTGCAAAGACTCAGTGGGGCCAAAATTGCAACTAGAGGAGATTTGTGTGCCAAGATGCTTCTTGGCCATACTCTCATTGTTCTAACCATACCTCCTTTCACACGCATACAAACACACACCCTACCTGCTGGCGTAAGAGCCTCTACATCACCATAGGACTCCCAATGCCTTGGGATGATCTTCTTAGAGCCAGTTAAACCAGTTCTACAGCCAGATTCTACATTTGGTGTGTCTGAAAAAGCACTTGCATGGCACCTGAGAATCTGACTCTATTTAGTGGTCCAAGATATAACTAAGGCCATATCTACATTACAGCTACTACACCGATGCAGCTGCAGGACAGACAGGAGGGCTTTTTCTGTCTCTGCAGTTAATCCACCGCTCTGGGACTACACTGACGTTGGCAAATTCGCCACCATCAGATCGATGTCTCTGGATGGACTGAGCGGTCTGTGTAGACCCGCTCAGTTGATCCAGCAATCGATGCAGGAAAACCACCCCAGTAAGTGGCATAGCGCAGTGTGGACAGCGCGTGGAGCAGATGCAGCAAAGTCAACAGGACTTTGACTGCCACCTAATCCAGAACCAGGCCTCTGTAGCTAGGTCGATAGAAGAATGCTTCCATCCACCTAGCTGCGTCTACCCCGGGGTTTAAGTCAACCTAACTATGGTGCTCAGAGCACACAATTTTTCACAGCCTTGAGAGATATAAATTGGTTGATATAATTTTAAATGTAGACTAGGCCTAAGAGAAATGGGATGAAACTGAGCATAGACTAGTAAAGCCAGTATCAGGAAGCCTAACTTTCTAATGTGGAATAGTTTCATTAAGGGAAGCAGTTGTTAAGGGAAGCAGGCATTTAAAAGTATGGAAATCTTCTGTGAGCATGACAATCCTGTATTGGCAGGAGCTTGAAAAGCATGGCCTTGAAGGTTTTCCCCATATCTAGCAATTATAATCTCACTGAATCCAAATCTTCAATGCCTGTTTATTTTCTGCCACGTACAAACCTGCAATAATGATACACATGATGGCTATGGTTACAGTAGGAATAAAGCCTTCTAAATGCATTAACACCACTTCAGGTGCACAGGTAGTGGAAAACTGACATATCTGAACAGCTATGTTTCAACTCTTCATGTGTGTGAGAAACCTTAAGTTTGAGGATAGAAGGAAGTGTCCCTGCAGATGACTCTCCTGCTTCCATTCTTACTGTGAATATTAATTTAGGCAACAAAAAGATGTAGTTTCATATACCACACCTGCCCTAGAGTCCTCCTATTAATTTTTCTGGTTTTACATTCACATTTCCTTTTGTTCCCAATTTTTTCCTATCCCCATTGCTGTATGAAAGACCCACACAACAGATGGAATTGACTGGCTACACTGGAAATAACTAAACTGGCTGCATAGAAGGTGCTGTCGCATGCAGAAAGCGAGTTGACAAAGAAACTGAGTGAAGCATTTTCTCTAATGTTTTTCAGTTTAGTCAACTTAGATGTTATTTGTTACAACATTTCAATATAATGTAATATAATATATCAATATAATGTAATATAATATATAAGTACAAATTTTCATATAGAACTGTGATTTTTAAGTTGACAGCATCCCAATAATTTTTTTACATAAAATTCTGAAGAAATTGATGTAGTCTCTCAAATCAAATACTTTTCCTAAGCAACTCAGGTAACAATTTTTACTTAGTAAGCATTTGAAACTGAAAGACATTAAAACATAACTTAATATACCCCATAGTCAATGCATCAAGTACAAAAGGACTTTATATCTTTAATTAGCCCTTGATCCTGCAAGGTGCTGCAAGGCCCACAACGTCCACTGACTTCATTGAGAATAAAGGTAGGATCCACCATGTAGGATCAAGCCCTGAGAGAAAGGATGGGCCAGTGGATGGGATGCCAATCTAAGGATTTGGGGAATGGTCTTCAGTTCCTAGTTCTGCCACAGACATCCTGTGTGCCCTCAGGCAAGTCACTTCATCTTGCTGTGTCTCAGTCTCCAGCTGTAAAAAGGAGATAATAGCACCCTTATGAAGGGGGGTTGTGAAAATAAACACACTATAGATTGTGAGGCATTCAAATACTACAGTAATTGGGGCCATATAGGTGCATTAGCTATATTCTTCAGACAGATATATTTGGTCAGACCTTTCTTTGAGCAGATCTGATTGCAGTATTCATTCAGATAGAGATAAAATCCTGTTTCATTAGCTAATTTACTGAGGCCTCATCATATAATGGGTGAAATCACAGTAATTGTGTTAATAAAAAAGTTTGTTTCCTTAAAAAAAATTTTTTTTAAAGGAAGCAGACTGAGGGAACAAACAAAAAACTTCACTTGCATGTATTTGAGAGAACAACAGGAAACTTTTGCTCAGGTATTTGCAATAAGTAAATGGTCTTCCCATTAAGAAAACTGCATGACTTTCATTTAAGCTGATCGATGTACAACTGCTGAATTTGAAAAACCAAAGTAACTTTTGACATGTACAGATCAGAACCTTTTGATTGGTATATGGGCCAGCCATAAGCAGCTGAATCAGAAAAAAAGATTTTCAATGAACAACCAGACAGATAAGATTTTATTGTGAGGACAGTAGATCAGTGATTATAAACACAAGAGATGATATTTGTTTAACGAGTTTTGTCCAGGGCTAATAAAACTAAAATCTGATTGTACTTTCTCTTTTCAGTCCCTCCTCTACTTATTGGTAAAATCTATTATTTATATGTGTGGCATTTTGTTGTTCTCCCAAATACATAGTCCTTTTCCAAAAGAAAAAAAGATCTAGTATCCCTGAGCAGACCTCCAATAAACAAACTACTGCACGTCAGAGATAGAAGGGAAATCATTTCAGTAAGGAAACGTGTTTCAGTTTTATTCTGGGTGATTGAAAAAATAGTAAGATTTTTTTTAAATCATTTTAAAATGTTAACAGTATCATTTTAAGGACATAATGTCCTATGCATATAGGGTGAAATTAACCCCTGTGATTAACAGCTCATCACCAGAACTATGTATCACTTAAATCATGAATTTTGCCCAAATTTATTAATTTTGCTGTTAATTTTCAATGAGCCTTAAAAAAAAATTTTCTCCACAACCCCAAAACTCATTGCCTGCTGGGTTTTTCATAGCTCAGAAAAAAATATTAAAGTTTTTTGCTTCTTAATTAAAAAGAACTCAGATTTGTTTCAAAACCATGACATCCGTACATACAAGCTATGTGCCCTTGCTGAATAGCCTGTAGTAGGGATAATTCCTATTTTTGTGTGTGCAAAATATTAATCATGTTCTCATATTGTCCTTTCAACAAGCTCTCCTAGTCTTCATGTTTATAAGAATTAAAAAGCAAGTCCTATTTTTCTCTCCCAAGGTTCCTCTTTATAATTTACAGATCTTAGCAAAAATAATGGAAGATCTAGGGTTTTACAAAAGGGCCATTGGATGAATTAGAGTTCACCGTAGTCTTTGCTACTTTTTGAAAAACACAATGCCAGTCACAAGTCTGAAGTGCTATGTGTGTAAACTGAGTGCTCTGGATAAAGGTAAAGGCACAGTTTTCCTGGGGGGTTGGTTGTTAATGTCAGGAGTTGAGGAGTAGGGACCCTATAACTCTATAACAGTTATACTGCTGTGTTCCGGTATTAAAGGGATATTGTGAACTTTATTATTACTTTATGGATGAAAAATACATTATTTAAAATAAAATTAATTTTTTCTGTTTGCCTAACCCTAAACATCTGATTCTAAGTGTTAAATGTGTTAATGCATTAACCTTTTACTTTTGGATTCAGATCTGATTTAGGTCACTAGCAGAAATGTATTTATTGTTTTCAGCCTCATCCCATGGGGGACATTTGCCCTTGTGGTCATATCACAAAACCACTGCAGGAAGTGGCCCAAATTCTGCATGACTGGCTTTCTCCTTTCAGAAGAAAATCATGATTAATATAGGAGGGTCAGTACTGGGGTGCAATTCAGCAACATTTTTTAATGGAGTAAAAATACGTGTGTATGTAAGCGATGGTTTCATATGGAGCATCAGCATGGTCTCCAACATCCAAATGGCATTTTAAGAAATAAACAGATTTCTAGAATACTAGATACATTCAAGATAAACTCCTATATATGAAGAAGAAGATATTGTTTTTAAAAAAAAGGGGAAATGAAGGGTGAAGGATGATTTATTGGGCCAGATCTCCATCTCTTGCAGTCAGGAGATGAGGGTTCTAATCCTGCTTCTGCCCCAGACTTCCTGGGTGGTTTTGGGCAAGTCAATTAACTGTGCCTCAGTTTCCCCATACAGTATATAAAAATGGAAATAATCATACTCACCACACAGAGGTGCTGTGAAGCTTAATTCATTAATATGTGAGGTGCTGAGATTTTACAGTGATAAGCACCATAAATATGGCTGTCAATTAAATAAGAATGAAATTTTTTTCATCCTTTTCTTTTTTGAAAAGGGCATTATTTCAACTTATCAATATGGTCTTTTATGGATTTAGTCTTTGGGGCTATTGGTAGCTTGCTCTGTAGTGACATCTGCTGGGTAAAGCAGAAAAAAGCACTAACCTATCCTTTGCACCTACCTATCTATGACACTTACAGAGAGAGCCTCCAATACCATAGCAGCTCACCATGCCTCTGTGAAGTAGGAAAGTTCTATTATCCCCATAGTACAGCTGAGGAACTGAGGCACAGGCAGACTCAGTGGCTTGATGAATGTGATACCACAAGACTCTGGTGGAGCAGAAAATGGAACATGACTCTGTTGATTCCCAGGCTAGCATCCCAACAACTAGACCATCCTTTCGCCCATCCATGGCCATCCCTAGACCAAATGGTGTCCCAGGCAAGAAGCATCTTTGGCGCCCTCTCCATTTATTACTATTTTGAATAGTTTATTATTTGAATAGTTTATATTTTATTTTATTTTTTATTCCATTTGTAGCCCATTTCATGACTTTAATGCACAATTTGCATGCATGATTTACCCTGTCATATAAGACGATAAATGTGTGCTTGTAGCAAAGTGGTGTGGCCTCCCTCCAAAGCTGACACCGAGGGGCCGACTCATGCCACCCGGTGGAAAGGCCGAGGTATGGCACCACCCGGCCACTGGAAGTGCAGTGGTGGGACGGGAAGTGGAAGTATAAAAGCAAGGCCTTGTAATTCAGTTAGGGGAAAGCCCCTGGAGGAGAAGGATGTCTTTCCCCTGGTGCTGGGACTTCAGCCTGGACCCAGACTCGCTGAAAAACCACCAGAGCTGTCTATTGCCTGGAGCCTAAAGGGCCTGCCAGAGCTGCTTGCCACCAATGACTTGGAGGAGCTGTCAGACACCGGTGACTCTGAGGGCTTGTTGGGGCTGCCCCTCGTGAGCTACTCCCAGGAGGTGGACAATGACTGGGGAAATAGATACACGGGCACAGGAGCGGAGAAAGCAGCCCAGGGGTTGCTGATCTCAGTCCGGCTATGTTTGCGTCCTAGCATTTGGCAGTGAGTTTTGACTGGAGCCCCCGCTGATCCAGTGGCGGGATGCCCCACCACCGTTAGGGCCCTGGGCTGGGACACAGGAGAGTTGGGAGGGCCTGTGTCCTCCCCCTCTCCCTGCCACTCCAACCCTGGTGTAACCACCCTCTCAGCCTGTGAAGCCTCACAGGCTATAGATTGCTTGTTTGCCCTGCTCGGCCTGAAGGCTTGGGCCTATAGATACTGAGTGGCTAGGGTAGTGAAGTGGTGCAGCCTCCCTCTGAGGCTGACACTCAGGGCCGACTCTGATCTGTTGCAGTGCTACGATCTGTAAATCTGTATTTATTTATGCCATATATAAGCAAATTTAAAAAATTGGTTCCTCTAAGCTAATAGAAACTTTTTAGTTTTAAGAATAATTGAAATGTGCTCTGCCCTCGTAACCAAACTTTTTCTTCTGATGAATAAGAGGTTTCCTTGAAGACAGGCTCAACACCTAAGTTTTCCGCTATTTCTTTGGCAGCAGTGATGGCATCTTCAAATCTGTTGTCTCTGTAGACCACAATGAAATCAAAGCAGCTATAAATACACAATAAAATAAGGTTCACAATATCATAGCTGGGCTCTCACTTCACTTCAGTTTGTTCTTATATCTCACTGACAGGCTGGCAATGCCCCTTATTTACCCGTGAGGGCATGGCTGACAACATTCTAGTAGGTTTGAGGAAAATGAAGTTCTCAGAAAGTCTGGAAGGTTCCACGAGATTCTACAAAGGTCCAGAACATTCAAGGAGGTTAGTGAAAATTAATCCACATGCATAACACCTGAAACATTTTACTTCAAACATTCTATTTTCCCTTTTGTCGCTAACAACAAAAACAGAACCCCGAGCCTAGCGCCCCCCTACACCTGGAACCCCAGACGATCACCTTGGTCACCTGTCCCTAAATCCAGCCCTGCTCCCATCCACTCTACTGTAGACATAAATCTTGAAGGAAACAGCAAGAACAAAATCCAGACCACCATTTGGTAGTTTCTGCTCAAGAGAGACCCTGGACTAAACTAGCATGAGGTAGTATTTCAAGACTATGGTGCATTGGCACAGATGGATGGGGAGGAGATTTATGCAGTGTGGATGAAAATCATAACTGTGTACAGGGCCAGCAGAGGCCTATGCACTATTGAAATCCCACAAGGCCTCTTTTGAAGATTTCAGTGGGACCTGTGCTGTGCCAAGGCCTCGTGCTGGCCCTCTGCACAGGTGGATTTCATTTAAAAGGCCAGTGGGCAGAAGGGCAGTACAAGACCTGTGTGCCACATAAGTTCTCCAAATTGGCCAGAGGTGGGACTTAAATAAGCACAGGCCTGTGCTGGCCCCCGCTGCAAAGGGGTGAATATCACCCTTTCGGCTCAATTGTAAACTTCCTTATGTGTCCATGCAAGAAAATAAGAAGGTGTAAGTCTCCCCTTGCTCATCTGCACAGGCTACCCATATCACTTCTCTGCACATGGGTGAAAGCAGTCACTGCTGGACTGCTACACCCCATCCTGTATATTTTGGTGAGAAAGGGGCAGGCACAGATGGAGAGTGGGTGTGGTCTTGTCTCCACTTTCAATTCATTAGCCAGTGCAGCTGAATTGATGTGGAGGGGCAAGGCACAGCTTACGTCCTCCCAGAGCACAGGGGAAGCAGATGCTGAAACATGACCCTGAGTCATAATATAGTCTCTGGTCAGTTCCTCTGGCAATGCTACTTTCCGTTGCTCAGGTCTTCTTGTAACTCCTTACAGCTCTAGCCTTTTGTGACTTATTTGCCTGAACACAAAAATTCATTCACTCAGTCCTTGTCTTTACAGAATCAGTGCAATCATCTGTACTAACTTGGAGCTTTCTGATACCTTCTCAGGCTAGAAGTTTTTTAATCACTTTACTCTTCGTGAAATGGATTATCGGAAATAGCCACCCTCTCCCTCTCCAGCCATACTGGATGGGGGAGAAGGGAAGATATCTTTCTCAGGTTCGGCTCCTCCACTTAGAACATCCTTAAACAGCCAAAGATCCCATCAAGATCTCTAAATTGGAAACCCAGTAAAGAAAAACAAAAAGCAAACACCCTGATGTTGAGTGTAGTGGGCAACATCATTTCCTCTGTTTGCCTCCTCCAGCCTGCCAGCATAACTGCCATCTTACTACGGCTGTGCCTCAGCCAACTAGCTCTCATGTAAGCCCCAGTCTCAGCTAGACGTTTGTGTCTAGAATCCACCTACGCCTTAGGCAAGTGAACATTGTGCGAGTGTGAAGTAAGGAGCTGCCTCCCTCTTCACTGCCCCCATGGAACTGTAGTTCCTGTCCCAAGGGGGCCCCAGTTTGGGTTGGGGTCTCTGGGCACTACTCTAATGCAAAGTGATAGGTAACTATAATAGACTTTTAATGTAGCAAGGCAGCCTTGGAAAAAGGTTCTTTTGGGGTTTCCTTACGTGGAGTTTGCGTGACCTATCAAACCTGATAGGATTGCGGTTCTGGATGTCAGCAGAAGCTGGGTTCAGCTGGGGCACATTTGCCGACAGTCCCTATATTTGAATGTCTGGGGGCTTGTGACAGAGTGCTGGGAGCTAGCAGGTGAGCACCAATCAGTTCCATGGGAGAAGGTGACTAGGGATATTGCAGCTAATTAGCTGATCAGTCTGGCTGAGCTGGTGAACCAATTAGCCATCAGCTGAGTGATATAGAATAGGACACAGGAAGGACATGACAGGACATGAGGAGGAGAACCTGAGCTAGTTAGGCCTAGTATGCTTGTTGAGCTCAAGGAAAGGGCGACTTCTGGCTTTCCCTGGCCCAATGCAAAAGGGCTAGAAACACTGTCAATACTTTGTTGCACAAGACTATGTTGATGATGGTAATGTAAACACATTGATGTGAAGTTACTGTCTATTAGCACCGTCAGAGATGTTTCTGGGGCGTCAGAGAATGAGGACAGAGCATTACCGGGCTGTACGTAGTGCATTACCTGGCTCTTTCTATATGGAACTCAGTTCCCTGAAGGTTCAGCAGAGCTTGAGGCCAACAAGTGCTGAGCACCCACGGTCCTAATTGAGGTCAATAGGAGGTGCCCAGTGGATCTGGAAATCAGCACTGACGGGTCTTAAGGTGGGCAGCCCAAAACTGAGCTGATACAAAGACAGTGGCCACTTTGGAAAAATTGGCTGTTAGTCTGCCTGCCTGCAGCATAAGACTCACTTATGTTCTCAGGGTTCGTTGCAGAGGTGTGAGTATAAACACGGAGTATAGTTTAATGGTGGATGCAAGATTTTCTTTGGGCTCAGATATTTTATTTCTTGTTCAGCATGCAAGAACTATGCCAAGGGCAATTTTATAAATTACAACGATTAACAAATGACTAGAAAGTGGTCATCAGAGTAACGGATCTGTGTGAATGAAACTGTGCCAATGGTGCCATCTAGTGGTTATCATACTGTAATGCATTTGATTTCATTATAAACAGATGTATGAACTGACCGCGAGTCACCACTTAAATAGTACCTTTTGGCAGCCTGTATAACCATATTGCCCGTATAAAATCGATGGATGAAGAGCATTGCAGTTTGGGAGAAAGACGACTGAGCATGAGATAAAGCAGAAGATGGATGCAATTGTCTGCAGTCCATGAGCTAACATGAGACCTGTTTCTGCTGCAACCTAATTATATTATATTATATTTTGCCAGGGTTCCATAACAATTAAAGTGAGAGAGTGTCTCTTCTGCCTTGGTCCAGTTCTTCAATATGCTTTGTTAAAAAGAAATGATCTAGTAGTGCAGTTACTTGCACATTGTATCAGGATTCTTGTTTGGATCCATAGACATAACCTTCCTGTTGCCCATTGTCTCTCAGATATGTATCCACCTAATCCCCTTGAGCTGTATCACTTACTAACAATCTTACTTTCCTACCATGAGACCCAGAGATTTACTGCAACTCATGTCCTTCTTTCCTCTGTTTCAACGTTTCTCTTCCCTCAACTACCTGTCATGAAATAAAATCAAAGTAGTCAAAGATGTTAGTATTTATTATAATCTAGGCAGTGGTTCCCAACCTTTTCAAGTGTGCGGACCCCTTTTCAACCTCCAAACATTTTGCGGACCACCACATGCTATTAGTTGTTTTTAGAAACTATATGAAATTATTTTTTATTTTAAACTGTACACTTCCTTGGTGAGGATGTTATTTTTCTTTTTGGAGGATCACCAAGGGTCCACAGACCACAGGTTGGGAACCTCTGATCTAGATATTCTTGATATCCATATAAATTGCAATCCCTTTTGGAATCTTGCGGAATTCTATCAATATTAGATTCTCTGTGAAATAGTTAGCATTTGAAAGGGGACTCTATCACACAATCTGATTCTTATTTTGCTCCTGAAGTAGCAGGGGACAGATCTGACCAGGGCTTAAATTCTCACAGAATATTTTCTATAGCCCACCATGCCCCACCCTCCCATTCTCCACGGGAGGTGCTGGGGCTTGGGGCTTTAGCCCTGTGGGACTAAAATATTTAATTACCAGACCTCTGCTCTGGCTGAATTTAAGGCCAGAATTCAACTCAGTGAGCCCCCCACGACAACTGAACCTGTGGGACAGCACTGATATCATTGCCAATAGTGCAGTAGCTTCTTATTAGCCATGCCACTTCAGTTAAAATTTTGCCTTATGACCACGCTTGCACTCTTGTGCACTCATTATAATTACACTGCCTCCTGGGTGCCTCTTTCAAAATTTCTGGCATGGTTACATGAAGCAATGTCTTCTGGGAGATTTTGAAAGGCCTTATGGGAACTCTGGGGAGTTGTGAGAGAAGAGGTCAAACTTTCAAAATCCCCTGGGAAATTTGATGTTTGTTGCTGTGTACCAGTGCCATTTTCCAGTTGTGTTCTCAAAATGGAGGCCAGATGAATATTTAGCTTTCACTCTTTGTTTAGTGAGCAACGTTTCTGCTGGAGTTTTTTAAAAGAAGCTGCCAGAAATCTGAGGCAGATGGGGTCAGTGGGTGGAAGATGTTCCAGCAGTACCTACATAGAGCTAGAGAATAAGATTATTAGTGCTTCATAGGGTTTTTACAAACAACTGCTGTGCGCTGTCCACCACTGAAACAGACAGCTGAACATCAGCTGATACACGTCTTCTTTAAGTGCTGTTTTTGAGTTCAGATCACAGTCACAGACTGGTGAGACTGAATAATTCTCAACTCCTAGGATGAGCAGCAGGGGCTTCAGAATGAGGAAGGAGACTTTTCTGTACCTCTGTGGGAGATGACTTGACATTGTAGTATGAGACCACCAGGGTGGGTACTCCACTCGCTATAAAAAAGCATGACAAATGCCTTGAGGAAGCTGGCAACGTTGGATAGTTACTAGTGGAAAAACAATATGGAGTTGTCAAGTTCACAATGGATGCTGTGGTCTTAGACAGTCTGCATGGCAAAACCCTGAGTGTCGCAGGGGCATGTGATCCAGGTGGGCAATGTGCCAGAGAGCACTTCACTATTTAAACAATTGGGATTCTGGAACCGTGCAGGCGCTACTGATGGAATTATGTGCCCATTCTGTATTTCGCAACATCTGCAAACTCAGGAGTACATTAACAGAGTGGGTTCTTACTCAATGGAGAGGCAAGCCTGAGAGGATCATTGCAGTCAGTTCTAGAATATGTACATAGGGAGGCAAGGCAAAGGGCATGAAGCTAGAATTTTCACAAACCCAAGACATTACAAGAGTGGACAGAGGGGGACTTTATTCCTATCCAACAATATTGACACCAGCTATGCTTCATTTTCCACTGGCAATCTGCGTACCCACTTTTGCCATAGGTTATGAAATCAAATCATAACCAGATTACACAAATCAGGAGAGATACTGACTCATCCAGTGAGTGATAGATTCTCTGCTTTTGGCAGACTGAAGGCATAATGGAGAAATCTATTAACCTGCAATGCCAATTCCCTGTCTAACGCAGAGGTTATTATGTATATAGTAAGTAATAATCATATACTAATGTGGAGGCATTTATTAAAATATCTCCCTGCTGCATTTTCCAGACATATTTCTACCTATTTGAATTACAGTAGTATGAGGGAGTCCTATTGTGAAAATTGCCGTACAAACGTACTCTTCATCATCCAGTTAGCCAGTTTCTTTTCATGACAGAATTTTCTCTTATTCTGTGACTGCTTAGTTTCCATAGTAGCCTCTTGTGAGAGACTTTGTCAAGTGTTTGAAAATCCAAATAAATTATATGATCGCTGATCTAGTTCTCCTTTGTCCCTTATTTTGTGGACATGCCCATTCATTCTAATAAATTCAGTGGTTTTCAAACCGGGGTATGCATACCCCTAGATGTACACAAGCTTTCATGAGGAGATACACAAGAAATATCTGTAATGGTGAACAATGCATTTGTGTTTAGTACAGAGGTTTTCATTTGCCCCAGAATTTGAAAACCCGTAGAAGCTGTTGCTAAATGGAAGGCAGAAATCTGGGGGACATTTGACCCCGTGTGCCCTCCCCATGTGTCATATCTGCCTATCTCAGATGGGGGTATGCATTATTTGGAAAGGGATGCACAGCCTAAACATTTTGAAAACCACTGGGAGGATTGATTTTGCTTTGTGGATGTTCAATCTAGATATTTTATAATTTCAGTTATCATTTCAGCCAGTTTGCCTGTTTGAAATGTCTGATGGGTCTGTAATCTCTTGGATTACCCAAACATAGCAAAGGTAATTAAGAGACATGTAGGGATCACCTCACCCACTGCTGAAAGATAGTCAGCTGCGGGGTAGACTATGACAACCGTTTAACAGCAGTAATGCAACAGCAATTTATAGCTGTAATCAAAGAAAAGTGTACATATCTGCAACTGCATGCAAAACACAGGCAGGTATAATATAATTACTTATGCTGAGATTTTACTAGGGCACTACCATTCTTACAAAATATGTCAAGTTGCATAAAGAGCACATCTGCTACTTGTATACATGATTTAACTTGCATATCCTCAGTTGCTCTACTGTCCTACACAAAAAGCATTTTAACGGAAGCGCCATTTATGGAGAAATATTTAGTTACAATGTAAGAGCATTCACTTTTCTTTTTTACTTATAATAAATTAATTCTAAGTGTCGTTAATTTTTACTCACATGTAAATCTGTGTATGAAACCAGGCTCAAACTTTGTTTGAAATGTATAGCTCTCATTCCATTTTATATTCTTATAGCAAATATCATCCCTGCAACTGTTTTAGTTACATTTGTTTAACTGTATGAATGCCTCCAATAACCAAAATAATACCTGTGAACAGAGATGGTTGAAAATATTCAAAATTCCAACATTTTTAAGTGGAAAAAAATCAGAAATTCTTGACAACAAGAAAAAAATGTGCTGTTTTTTTATCAGCTCATAGAGTGGTCAAATATGTATATATTCAAAATTTTCACTTATTTGCACACAAAAAAGTTGGAAATTTTTCCATAGAAAATGTTCTGCATTTTTTGGACAGCTTTACCAACCAGTGTAAAAACTGCATAGCCTAGGTAACATGTCTGCCTTGTATTGCAAACCTATTGAAAAGTCTTATGAAACAATGCACTGTAAGTCACGGCGGGCACACTTGAGATAATCATTGGTTTAAAATTCAGGTTTCTTCATTTCAGAGTAACAAAAGTGGCTCACCACTACCATAACCACTACCCAATGGTAACAGGATATATGGAAGTCAATAGGCAAACCTAACCCATGCCTGTCCTCAGCTCTGGTGATCTGCAGATTGCGTCACTAGGTAGTTCCACTCTGCTCATTTGTTTACTGAGGAAAAGCCTTGTCGGAGCAGCAATGCATATGGCAACATTGCAACAAAACTCATTGGCATTAGAGGTGGGCCCCAAAGTCTGACAAACATTAAATGAGATGCCACATCTCAATCACCCTTCTATTCTATATTGGTTCTGATACTAGGCTCATCACTGTAGTATGAGTGGCTTCCAGTAGTGCATTATCTGACTAACATCTGTCGTGTTAGTTCTCTCATCCTCTCCTTGTAGGACATAAGTGTGTGTAGGGGAGTGTCGTTTTGGAAGTTTCACACACACACACACACACACACTCTGCTATGTTTAAGTTAGAGAAGACAGCTCAAAGAAATGAGACTTTTGCTTAGAACAGAAGGTGGTGAGATCTATGATTTTCCACATCCTCACACTGCCCCCCTAGAAAGTGCTGTCTCTTGTACAGACAAGCATTATCTTTTTGTAGAAAGTTCCATTGTGCCATAGGAGTGGAGCTGTCAATGTCAATCTTTGACCTGGAACTTTAGACGTCGTTTTGAATATACTGGCCCCATGTCTTTTAGTGCCTTGAAGATAAGGACCTAGATCTTCATTTTGATTCTATGTTCTCTGGGAAGCTAGTGTAGAGAGTGCAGTCTATATCTTATGTTTGCCACAGCCTGTATTGTGGAATATATGTACTTCAGTGTTTGGTACCAGTTGGAGTTTCCTAACCTCTGAAGGCTTCTTTCCCATGTATAAATGGACTTCTGTAGTCCAGCCAAGAGGTGACAAAGGTATGAATACATGGTGATGTCATTATCTGCCAGGATGGGACAGAGTCTGCTAGCCAACTGGAGATGGCAGAAAGCATTAGTCATGGATGCCGCTCTGTGAGATCTTAGTGTCAGTGAGAGATTGTAGAGTTTACAGCCAGAAGAGACCATCAGATCATATAGTGTGACCTCCTGTAGATCACAGGCCACCAACACCACCCGCACACTACACCCAACAACTGAAATTAAACCAAAATATTATATCCCACAGGAGACTAGACTATTATGCACCACAGGCAGAGAATAGAAGGGACTGATGTGCAGCAATGCTTGAAGCCCCATGCAATGACAGGGAAATGATTAAGAGAAAACTGACAAGTGACCTGCACCCATATGTTGCAGAAGAAGGCAAAAAAAAAAACCCTCTAAGGTCATAGCCAATCTGATCTAGGGCAAAATTCCTTCCCAACCCCACATATGGGTGATCAGTTAGACTCCGAGCACATGAGCAAGAACCAGCCAGCCAAGCACCTGAGAAAGAAAAAGAGAGAGAGAGAAAGAATTCTCAGTGCCACCTCAGAGCCATGGCCCACCTCTAGCCTTGGCCATCCCTGATGGTTCAGAGGAAGGAGATAAAACAACCCTGAAATACACTGTGGGGGAGAGAATCTCTTTCTGACCCTTGCAGAGGGCTGGCTGAAACCCTGAAGCATTAGCTTGTAGGAACCTAAGACATAAACCAGAAATCCAAAAGAAGCATTAAAAACAAAAGAAGGATCATGCTAGCCGGGCTCAGTTTTCAGTCCCCTTCTTTGCATGCAGGGCTCAGCTGCAGCAGCCTGTTTCAACATCCACCCTTAGGTTCATGGGCTTCAACCAACCCAACAATCGAGGCCAGGCCCACCATCCTATCAAAGGGTTCAAACAGGCTGCAGTAACCAGACAACTCCTGCACCCAGCCCCGTTTCTTGCCCTACACAGGAGATACCCATCTATTCTCCTTCTCCATCAGCCCCGCATTGCTCGGCTTCCCTCCTTTTAAATCAACCTTCCAGGCCTAACATAAAGCACAGATGTAGTGGGGTGGGACTAACTGAACCCACGTCTGCTCTTTAACACTTTCCTGACTGGTGTGTGGTTTTTACACCTCCTCACAGCACCTAAAGAAGAGCCAATTTTTTTAAAGTGCTCAGCACCCAACAACTTAATTGACACTTATGGCCAGATTTTCAAAAGAGTTCAGTATCCAGCACACTGAGCTTTTTTGAAAATCTCATACTGCTTATTTGGATACCTGAATTCAGTGAAATCATGCAGTGGCAAATTCAAAACTGATAGAAGGAAATACCTTTTCACACAATGTGTAATTAGACTGTGGACCTCATTGTCTCAGGCCTGGTCTATAGGTTGCCATAGTTACCTCACTAAGGGGTGTGAAAAATTCACACTCCTGAAAGATGTAGTTAAGATGGCTTAAGCTCCCATGTTGACAGAAGAAGTCTTCTGTCACTTTAGCTACTGCCTTTCAAGGGGGTGGATTAACTACATTGATGGGAAAAGCCCTTCCATCACTGTAATAAGTGTCTACATTACAGCGGCATAGTAGAAGTGGTGCAGCTGTAGTGCTTGTAGTGTAGGCATACCCTGAGGAAGTCATTGAGGACAAGTACTTAGCAGAATGGAAACAGAGGCTGGAAATTTATATGGATTTTATGAATATCCAGAATTATCATAATTAATTATAAAATTTTGGACAGGCTATTAAACCTCATGCTTCAGAACTTAAGCCAGTCTTGAACTGTTAGAGATTAGGATGAGATTTAATATGGTGGAGGTAGATTATTATACATCTGCCTACAGTGGGGCATCTGGTACTGCCCACTGTTAGAGACAGGACACTGGACTAGATGGACATTGGGTCTGATCCAGTATAGCAATGCTTGTGTTCCTAAATGGGAGCTGAGCTCGTTTGAGAATCTGACTCTACAGACCTGATTCTCCTCTCTCTTACACTGGAGTACATAAGCAATACCTCCACTGAAGTCAATGGAGCTATACTAGTGTAGAACTGGTGTGTGGGAAATCAGAACCATTAGTTCACATTAGTGATACTGCAGTATTTGGGGTGACTAATGTAGAATTTACTTTTATAAGGATTTGATTTTAATTCTTGTTCCTTTTCTCCAGTTTGTTCCTTTTCTTTTTGTTTTTCATCCCTGGTCTTTTTTCCTATGTTCCTCCTCTCTCCTTCCTGAATGTCCTCCTTCCATCTTCATCTTGACTCTACTTTTCCCTTCCTCTTCTGAATCTTCCCCCAGTTACATTCTCTCTCACTTCCTGAGTCTCTTTTCTTTCTATTTGCCTGTTCTATATCTTAGTGCTATGCTCTTGGGACATGTGTGCTCAAGCCAGCCCCTAGGCAGAGCGTAATTGAGCCAGAGGGCATGTGGAGTAACATTGTGAGAAGCTGGACATTGCTTTGGCTGTGCAGAGTGGAGGGACGAACCAGTTATGCTTTCTTGGGTTATGACTCTTTATAGGGAGTGTAGCTCAGTGTTCCGTCTAGGCTGGTCATTGCAGCCCTTCCTTGGGCCCAGGCTCTGAGGAAGGCCACTGCACCGTTCAAAAAGGGGAATGATAGCGTCTCTGCACCCAGCTTAGTCTGGGTCCTCAGGCCGTGTGGACAGCCTAGTAGCCTATTGCCCTAGCCCTTGGCAGGGCAGGCAAGCAAGCAGTCTATTGCCCTTAGGTAGGGCGAGGCTGGCAGTGGGTCCACTATCTGTAGCAGTAAGGGAGGGCTCGTTCTTCCGGGGTGGCTTGGGAAGGGCGGAGGGGGACGCAGGCCCACCCGACTCCACTGAATCTCAGCCCAGGGCCCTAGCATCTGATGAAGCGGGTTGCAGCCCACGAAAGCTTATGCCTGCAGAAATTTGTTAGTCTTTAAGGTGTTACAGAACTCTCGATGTTTTTGCTGTATACAGACTAACACGGCTACCCCTCTAGAGCTAAGAATGGAGACTCAACCTCTGCATCCAACCCAGAGAGAGAAAACTCAGAAATGTGTAGTTTTCAATCTAGTTTTGCTGACCCAAGTCCACTGGAGTGCCAACTCTCACAATTTTATTGTGAGACTCCTAATAATATTTTTTGTAGGTCTTTAGGCCCGAGCTCTTGAATTCCTGTGACTAGGTGAGAATCCTAGCTTTCCATTTTAAAAAAGTAAGGCTTTAGCCCCTCCTGGTTACAGAGAAAAGCATGAAAGTGCTGTCAAGTCCCAGTTTACCCTAAAGTCTCGATGACAAGAAGGCAAATAAAAAGAACGCAAAATATTAATTTTTAGAATCTCAGGATTTTTGAAAGTTTGGGGTTGGCAATGCAGCACTTAACAACTTCCTTTGTTGCAATAAATCTTCTTTTGTCTGTCACTGTTTCTTCTTGCTTCTCCCTACCAAACTGTGTTAGTGATAGAGGTGAATTACTTGACGGTTCCCTACAATCACAGTTAGCTATTTGCCATGGTAAATTATGCAAAAAGCTATTGTCAGATCAGAAAGAAAAAAGGCAAAAGTCACAAATTTACAGTAAAAGAACAGCCTACAGTTATGGCTTGCCTTATTTTAATACAAACATTGTTTTTGGGGCCAGGGGAGTTAAAAACTCTTTCAAATCATTAAATGACATGTAGTTAGTAATTGAAAGATATTTAAAATTACAATTATGATGTCTGCCAGTTCATCTCCGTAGCAGCAGTATAGAAAACCATTCTTTGCCAAGGAAGCAGCTCTCAGCAAAGGCCTCTTAAATTGTTAGGACAATGAGTTTCCCTCCCAACGCCAGAGAAATCATAGACTCCTGACCTCTTGTGAGCATGTGAAACCACTAGTTTTACTGACTGTATTTCGTAACAAAAGTCATAACTCTGATAACTGTTTCATGCTCACTTTTTCAATCTTTATCATCTCTATGTTAGATCAATATAGAGTTTACCACAATACTTGTCAATATATATGTGGGTTAGATTGAGGTTTTTACACCACAGGTCTAAAAGGGGCTGTGCAGAGCTCAGCTATCCCAGGAATTACATCAGGGACAAATCTAGTGGACAGGGCACTGTGTGGAAATCCAGAATAATTGGTTCTGTTCCCAGCTCTTCTGCTGGACCTGCTGGATGCCCATGAGCAAGTCTTTTCACTTCTCTGTGCCTGTTTCTTCTCCTGCCCTTTGTCTGTTTAGATTATAAGCTTTTTGGGCAAGGGATGTCTCGTACTTCTGTTTTACAGCACCTAGCACAATGGAGCTCCGATCTTAGTGGGGCAAATAAATAATAATAATAATAGTAATAAATAAAACAGAATAGATTACTCTGCTGGTGTGTTGGCTGCACACCATAGGCTGGTGTGGACAAGACCATGGCCTCACCTCCAGCCTACCCTTCTTGTTCCCCTAGGGAAAAGGAGTTTCCAGTCCCTACTCTACAGTGAGCAGTTCAAGGGGGTGATGTTGGGGGGTGTTTCTTGTTTTGCAACTCTCAGTCTAGTTGCAAACGTTTTGCTACTGTGGCTAAATTCTGCTCACCTGATTCCTGTAGAAAATCCTACTGCAATGGGCACAGTATAGGCCACTGCAGGGGCACAGAATAGAGGGAACACAGGTCTGCCCGTGCCCTGGCCATTCCTCCTCATGCCTCTGATTCAGTTCCTCTTGCTTGTGCTTTAACCTTACCCTACCTCTAGCTCACACTGGAATGCCTCCTTGTGGCCAGGGTTCTACGGAGATTGTGCAGAGCCCTCTAAGTCTAGCTGAAACAAAGAGGTCGTAGGGCAATGACAAATCTTCAGTTGTCAGGCTCCGTTGTCTGAATCATCAGAGAAAACATTGTATTTCCCTCTGTCAGTACCTACTTGTCACACTTCCCTCTTACTGTAGCATTGGTAGTTAGCAGTGCCCATCTGACGTTTTATTGTTTAATTCGTTATCTTTCTGGCTTTGACCAGGACACTCTTAAATGATATGATCAGGAATGATGTTGCTGCTAAATACCCTGCCTGTTCTTAGGCTATTCTCATAAAGGATGTTTCATAAAGAGTTAAGAAAGTGAATGAGAAATGTATAGTAAGTAAGGAAGAACATTTCTTTTGTTCTCAGCATCTTGTATAAGCTTCCTATAAAAGAGAACTTATGTAAGCTAATACTTTTGTGTTTATTTTGTAATGCATGAAAAACAAACGATAGAAAATACTGTAAACAGTAAGGTAATGACCTTGTCTCTTAAATGCTGAAATATGATTAGCACCATTGATTTTTCTTATCTGTCATCCAGAAAGGGTCTTTTGATAATTAATTGTGATGGGGCTTATGTACCACCACCTGCAACATTAGCCAAGGAACCCAATTAGTTATGCTTTGCGTGTGGAGAGGTGAGTAGCTAATTGTCTCCTAGCCAGAGGCGGTGGAGCTAAGCCATAATAAGAAGACTGAAGGAACTCAGTTGTGGGAGAGAATCAGGTGAGATCAGTCTCTCTAGCTAAGAGAAGCCCAAGGTTAGATACATAGACAGAGGCAATAGGGCAGCATAGGCTCCTGCCAGGGAAGCCCTGAGATAGGGTCTGTTAGGAGAGACGTCTTCAATAGCCCAAGAGAGTAGAAGAACTATTCAGGTTTGTTTGGACATTTATTTGGAATTGTTTATGATATCCCAGAAGGGGTCTGAACTTAGGTGACTAGGGCTAAGACCAGAAGACCTGCGGCCAGAGGCAGACAGCCAGCAGGAGGTGCTGAAGCTGAACATGGTGCAACATCCCGCATCAATGCAAGGGGGTGCTCCCAGGGTGAGAGACCCCTGCCACATATTGGTAGTAGAAGTGGGGATCCCACCTCTGAAGAAGGAAAGAGATACCAACTACCTTACAGATGAAGGGCACATGGACAGACTAAGTCCCCTCTTTTTTTTTCTTTCCCTTTGGGGAATGTGGAGGATGTAGTCTGCACACTGGCAGCCCTACTGAAGAAAACACATGCTCTTTTGTTGCATCTATTACAAGACCAGTAACAAAAGCAAGAGGCTAAACAGGTTCAGCAAGAATGTTTCCTGCAATGCCTAGAAAAGTGGCTCCCAGAGTCCTGGGTAATTTCGGAAGAAGACAGTTCTGTCAGATGAGTACCCGGCCTGGTGAAACTGGGTCCAGGTGATGACCCAGGGGCATTCTTGCACACTTTTGAGAGGGTAGCAATGGCAGCAGAGTGGGGCAAATCCTGCAGGGCAGTTCTAGTGGCCTCATTCTTCCCAGGAGAAGCTGAAGCAGTCTACCAAGCTTTATCCAGTGAGTAGGCATGGCCCCACAGAATTGTAAAATAAGCCATCCTGGATAGGATGGGATTAACCCCAGAAGCATAACAACACCAGTTTAGGATGGAGCCATTCCCCCAGCTAGGTGTGCCTTGAAGTAGCAGCACAATGTTTACAGAGTCTGGCCATGCAATAGTTATAGCCCAATAAGAATTCCTTAGACAAGGTGGTGGACCTTGTAATATCAGAACAATTCCTAAGGGTTTTGCCTGCTGGAGCCCACAGTTATGTCTGGAGATTTCAACCAACTTCTACTGATGAGGCCTACATGGAAGTAGATAATACTGAACAGTGCAAATTAAGGGCTACTTCATTAAGGGCATACTTCTTTCCAAGGGAAGTAAGGTGAAAGCGAACCCCGACTGTGGAAGGGCAAGAAGTTTTTAGGCTATTCAGTTCCTAAGAAATAAGAAGAAGGAGTGGTGCCTCAGTTGTCACTGGGACAAGCACGTGGAAATTGGTCAGAAGAACATGGTAGTGTGTTTCTAGTGCGGTCCACCGGGTCATATAAGAAAAGACTGCCTGCTTACAGAGTGTGGCTATTTGGATTATTACTACAGCTGAAGCTGAGGCCTGGGACAGCTGGCTCACTCCAGTCTACTAGATAACTCCTAATGTGACTGGGCACAAAATGAGAGGACTGATTGACTCCTAGTGTGAGCAGACACTAGTTCAAGGAAGAAAGATGTGACTCATCTGTGCCTATGGTAGACCACCTGAAAATGCCAAGGGCAGGGCAGGCTGAAAAAGGACAGCAGATTCTCCCAGCACTGGTGGGTAACGCTGAAGTTAGACTCCCCAACTAGTGCTTCTGATTCCCCATACTGGTTATCAAGAAGCTAAAACAAAAAATACATGGCCCCTTTTACTGCATTTCAGTCTCTGGATGTACTCCAAAGGGACTATATAAGCCTGTAAACTCCATAATTCTGCTGAAACCTGATATATATGGACTTTCAAATCATTTGTATGCATCTGATTGCTTTAATCATATAACATCTCTCATCTTGTTTGTTTCTTTCCTTGTATAATAAACATTTAGTTTTAATTATTAAAAGATTGGCTGGCAGCGTGGTATTTTGGGTAAAATCCAAACTCATATTGATCTGGTAATGTGGCTGACCCTTTGGGGTCAGGAGAACTTTTTGATAAAGAGCATAGAGTTTTAATAACTTATCTCTTTACTGGACCTAGTGGCTGATTGGGAGCCAGAGACTGAAATGCTGTAAAGGGGGCTGTGTATTTTTTTGTTTTAGCTTCTTGATAAACAGTGTGGGGAATCAGAAGTACTGTTTGTGGCTGGTTGGAAAGTCTAACTTCAGTGTTACCCACCAATGCTGGGAGAACCTGCTCTCCTTTTTCAGCCTGCTCTGACGTTGGCATTTTCAGATGGGCTACCCTAGGCATATCCCAGATATCCTGAATGAGGAGATGGGAGAAGCTGTCTTGATTGTGGACCCTGACCCACCACCCAAGGGCAACCCGTAGGAAGCCAGACCTTGCATGGAGAGATCTGGGAACTCTGATAAAGATGAACTGCTGCAGGAGTCCCTGCAAATACAAGTCCATAACAGAGAATACTGGAAGGAATTTTATTAAGATATGCAAGATGACAAATTGTTTGTTCATCCAAGTACATGACTTAGAGAAAGAGCTGGAGTGATTACAGGGCCCTGTACAGTGAAGGTGAAAGAGTACCTTGATGATTACTATCTTGAGGGGGGCTGTGTGTGATGGGACTTAACCCCCATCACCTATAAGTCTAACCAATGCACTCAATTAGTTATGCTTTGCACTTGGCAAGTTGAGTAGCTAATTTGTTCCTGGCTGAGGAGGCGGCACTAAGCCATAATAAATAGATTGAAGGCACTCAGTTGAGGGAGAGATGATGGAGAAGACAGGTCTCTGTGTCTGAGAGAAGCCCAAGCTTAGGATATGTAGAAAGAAACCACAGAGGTGATGTACGCCCCTGCCATTTAAGCCCTGAGATAGGGCCTTTCAGTAGAAAAGAGAAGACTTTAATAGTCCAAAAGGACTAAAGAACAGCTATTCAGTTTTCATTTATAACTTCTGTTTGGACTTGTTTATGATACCCCAGAAGGAGTCTGAACTTAGCTGACTTTGGCCAGAGGGCTGAGACACAGAAGACCTGGGGCTGGAGGCAGATGGTCAGCAGGAGGGAGGTGATGGAGTCAAAGATAGTGTGAGATGTTGCTGCAGACACAATGAGGCACTCCAAGAATGAATGATCCCCACCACAATATTCAATTAGCAACTGCATATAAAAAGTAAACCCTTCTCTTGTTCTTGTTCCTACAACTTCTCAGTGAGGTTATATGTCCCATTCATAGTTGCCTGTGTTTCATAATCACATCACATTTAGGCACTTAGCTAGATTCTGAGCTCAGTTACACTGGAATAAATCCAGAACAAGTCCTTTCATAACAGGACTGGCCTTTAGCCTACACCCATAACCAAGTGAAGGGGAATAACAGTGTAAGTCTGTTAAATAGGTTTGATACTTTGCTATAATACAAACCTGGATAAATTTGACATACAAACCTGGATAGATTTGACAGAGTATTAGCTCACAGTAGATGTATGGCTTAGGGCTGTAAAAACAGAGTTAATGTTATTTTTTCTTTTTTGCTGGATAGGGTTGAGTTATTTTAGCCTGGATGTGACTGATGGCATTCTTGTGTGCTGTTAGCTGCCTTCCAAAATATCTTCCTGCAGTGTATCTGCAAATATGCTTGCAGTGCATCTTTATCTTCCACAATATAGATGGGATGCTGTTTCTTCTCAGCTAGTTACTATTTACTATTCCCTGTGAGGGAATGCACAGCACACAGCAGTCACAACAAGATCATGGATATTGAACCAGCTCTGTAGTAGTGAGCACACAGAAGATGGTCTGACAAGAGAAATTGTAGTACCAGTGTATCTAATCCTCTCAGAAAGTTCAGAGTCTCTTGAGTCCTGTGCACAGTGATTCACCAGATGTTTATGGCAATCCAGACCATAGTAGAGAGAAAAACAATGAACAGGGGTGTCCTGTTGTTGTTGCAAGAAAAGTTTACAGATTTTAATTCATTAGCTTACTCCTGTGTCTCCATCACACCCACCATTGGCATCCCTGCTCACCAAACTAAAATAGGTTATCTATTCAGGAAATTCAAGGGGAATTTGCTTTACCTACTTGTGCCCCCCTCTTCTCATTTTGTTTCTCCTTAGTATTCCCTACATCTCATTATCACACTTAATAAGGAAAAAGGCATTAAGTCACATCTCCCTTAATACCATCTCCTGCATAAAATTGCTGCCTTCTTTCTAAGTGTGTGACAACTAACCTCTTTCACGCCCCCTCCTTAAAAATCACTTCTTTCCATTAGCCTTCCACTGCTGATCACTTTTCCAGTGCTGTCTCTTAAAACTTATTTTTTTTCATCAATTTTCTGTCTAATTTACATTTCGAGTCCCTCAGGGCAAAGTTCTTGTCTTCCTAGATGTATGCAAATTGTCATTCACACCTATTGTGCTAGATACATTTTAAACTATAATTGCTTTGTATTACATGGCAAATGGTCAAGTTGTCTGACTTGTCTCTTTGATAATGTTATGTAGGTTTGTCTCACGTGTTGGAGGATAAACAAGGCCAGATCTTGATAAGTCTAATAACTACAGGGAAAAATTATGTAACCCTGTTTGGCAATATCATAGGCAGATTTGGAGTCAGCCCTATAAATTATATAAACTTATTTAAAATAAATAGTGGCACATTGCTTGTGGGAGATTGGTTTAAAATGATTTAAATCTGGGAAGTTAGTAGCTTGTCATTACGGTATAAATGATCTATGGCTTCAGTGCCCGTATGCAACTAGTCAGAGGTTACATATACAGAGCTCTAGAATGTTGTCTCATTAAGTTTCTTCTAGTTCTGATTACGTCTCTGGTTGCAATAAGTTTGATGTGCATAAAGCATGCATAGTTTTTAAACTAAATTATTGTTACCCCTTTTGACCTGAGCGGTTAGCAAATATTTGGGATCTTGTGGATTATTTCTGTTAGTGTTTCGGACTTCCTGAGCCCCCCATCACTTATACATGATCCCCCAGAGCTCCAGCTAGATTGATAGATTCTCATTGAACTCCTTCTGGGATAATGTAGCAGGAAAGCAAGGAATACAGTTTGATCAGAGGAATTATTCTAACCACAGTCATTAAGCACTTAAGAGATACAAATATTTCAAAACAACAACAATTCTCAGATTCACCTCTCTTAGTCTGATGTCACTCTCCCCATGAGTCTGAGGTTTGCTAGTGTTCCAGGTTGGGCAGAGTCTGTTCTGCCCACTATCTCCCAGCATGTTTCTCTTACATGTGGCAATGGTTGACAGACCCTTGCACAGAGCTGACTCAGCTCTTTTGTACAGCCTCTGTCTCTGATCCATTCATCAGAGCTAGAAAGCTCCACGTCCCTCCCCCCTCCATCCTTGTCTCCCTTGCCTCACCTGTGTAGTAATAACATTATTCCAGGGGGCTGAACCAGCAGTTGGGAGACAATCAAAGTCACTGGCCTTAGGTAGTGGTATTGATGGCTTCTCAATGAGTTGGCAAATGCCTTTCCTGGGCAGGGCAACCGCCTAGAATGCAGTATAGGGCTGCCCTCGGGCAAATTTAAACATGTTTTCAACTCATAATACAAAATGAAATTCATAATTTGATACAGACATCCCACTCTGTCACAGAGTCATTTAAATGTGACCTTCAAAGAGAGAAAACAGGCATCTGGGCTTATGATGTAGAAATGTTTGTAAAATGAAACAGAAATCAGGGGTTCAGCTTGTTTTTAATAATAGAAATTCAGATCTTCTCTACCCTGGAAGATTTTATGGCAATATGAAATTGAGACATTGCAAAACACCAGAAACTGAAAGCTAAGCATTTGAAAGAGGAAGGCATTTTTAGGTAGCCTGTTTAAAAAGCTGTTTTTTATTTGTACTTGTTCACATTTATGCCTAAGAAGGTATGAGATAAAGGATGACTTTGTTAAATCAGTATCCCCATGTCATATCTGAATTCTGCAAGGCAAGGCCATACACTGTAAGGGAAGCCTGATAAGCAACTGAAGAAGCTCCAAAATGAGTGGATATCAGTTCCAGTAATTTCCACTGATTGGCAAGTTCCATTGGTTTGTTATTAAATATAATGATTCTCTGACTGTATGATCATTATAAAACACTATTAATCTGGTATTAGAATGGAAACAGTCATTATCTATTGCCTTTCTGGCAAGACATATTTGCAAAAATGGTAGTATGAAATTATCGCCCCTTTCTGGTCAGTGACTGTTATGCCATTGACTTCACTGAGGCAGTATTTTACCCATAGCGTTGTACGCCCACGTTGCATTGGTATGTAGGGCAATGGAGAATCAAGTCATTTCAATGCTGTTCCAGAACACCATAATGGCAAGAGCTCTTGCTTTCTATGGTGTTCATAAACCCCTTTTTCTCCATTTCACAAGTTCTGCCTGGATGTAGCTGGACTACTTTAAAGGGCTCTCAACATTTCCTGTGAGATTCTGAGTGCGTACTTATCACTCTCAGTGCTTGCTGACATGGGACTGTAGGGTCAGAGCCTTTCTTCCCCATCCTCTTGCATCTTCATGCCTTACTAACTATCCCTCATCCAATAAAAAATTGCCTTTTGGGGATTGCTGTTTGCCAGAAGCTGGGAATGGCTTGGATCAGATGACAATTGATTACCTGTTCTATTCATTTCCTCTGAAGCACCTGGTATCAGCCACTGTCGGAAGATAGTATACTGGGCTAGATGGACCATTGATCTGACCCAGTATGAGCCAGGCTTATGCTCTTTTTTTTTCAAAACTCAAGGGAACTCATGCTGAAGTTTGCCTCCTTCCTAAGTTGGCTGGATCATATCCTTTCTGTCCCATTTCTCTTTGACAAGTTTAAAGAGGTAGAAATTTTCAAAATGTTATTAGTGCGATTTTAAATCTCATGGACTTTTATGGTGAAACTGCTATGGAGGAGGGCCGCTTTGATTTTCTGGATGAGATGGAATTATGGGACCAAAAGTTTCAATGAGAGTCAGTGATAATATGGTTTTTAGCAAGCAGGTGAGTTTAGAAGCAGGATGAAATGTGAAGTTAGTTCCCTGGTCTGACTAACAGCAGGATGAGATGTGCTCAGCTAATAATAATAAAATCCAGCTCCAAGTAAGGCTAGAATGAAATTGGCCTGACTAGCTGCTGTCCCTAAGAGAGTCAAATTGTGAAAGTGTCAGTAAACACAGCACTTGTTTTATCCTTATCTGAATGGGATTATTGCAATTTAGTCCCATCTCCACAATGTGAGGGCAGAAGAACATTAACTGTAGCGATGAGGTAATTCTTTTTTTAAAAAACACCCTGTAATCAAGCTTGTGGCCTTTTTTATGCAACAACAAGCCCTGAAGAGCTGACATTTTCTTTGGGGAAGCTTCGGCAAGCTCATTTGCTGTGGGTTCAATCAATGCAACACGATCCAGCCATTTGTAACTTCGCAGGATCACAGCCTTTAACGCAGGCAGCCAATTGTACTTAAGATAAGAACTGCCTCCTCCCAGAGGGCGGGAGGAACGGGACTGGGACTGAGGGAGATAAAATCACTGTGCTGGTGAGGTCATCGGTGTCAGTGAGACTCTGGTCTGGCCATTGATCTCCCGGGGCACTGGTGGGGCTGGGCTACGCAGAGGTGCATGCCCCGTTGGCCCTGCCTCTGTCTTATGCAACGGTCCCAGAGACCAGGGCCGCAGCGTCCAGCCCCGACTCCCCTAGGGCGGGATTTGGCCAGGGACCGAACCAGGCGCGCGCGCGGAGCGAAGGGCGGCGGCCTCGTGATTACGAACGGCCGGTGGGGGACCGCGCTCCCCGTCCTGATTGGTGGGTTCGGACGGCGGATTCTGTCACCTGCTTGGCCGAGCATCTCCGGAGGCGGGCAGAGCGGTGCAGGCGAGCGTCGTGATTGGCTGCGCGTCGGCGGGGCCGCTATAAGAGGCGCGGCGGGGGCGGCGCGTCGCTCGTACACTGGCTGGTGCCGGCGTTGGCAGCGTGTCCGCGGTCGGGTCTGGGCGCGGGGACATGGCGGCGAAGAAGAAGGCCGTGTGCGTGCTGAAGGGGGACGGCCCGGTGCACGGCGTCATCCACTTCGAGCAGGTCGGGGCCGGGCCGGGGCCGGCGGGTGGGTCTTGCTGAGTCACGGCGCGGGGCCGGCGGCGGCCGGGGGTTCCCGCCCCGCGTGCGCTGGGGCTAAATGGAGACGCCGGTGCCTTGCCTGGCCCCCCCCCCGGACAGCGCCGCGGGCGGGCGGGAACGTGGCCGCGGAGGCGAGTGCGCGGGCCCTGGCCGCACTTTAACCCCGGCCCGTGTCTCCCAGCCGCGGGGGCGGGGCTGGGCCCAAGGCCGCCCCCTGCTGGCTCCAGGCTTGGGTTTTATAACCTGCTCCTTCCCCCGGGAGCTCTTCCCGGCCGGGGGGCGCAGGGCTCCACACCTGCCACGGCTTCCAGAGCCGCTCCCAGACTGCCTGCGTCAGCGGAGCCCACGGCCTCGTGGGCCCTGCTGTTTCTCAGCCTTTTAAGTAGCGAGTGCCCGGCCGTCCAGTTGTCCTTGGGGTTTAATGTTGACAGGCTCAGGGGAGCTGAGAGAAGGGCTGAGTGTATAAGATGTTGGCTCTGGTGTGGGCAGGGTTACCACGGTTACACCAGGGTGCACAACTCCAGCATGTACCTGGGCTAGAGGGGATGTTGGCCAAGGCTAGGAGGCTTTGAGTGGCATGCCAGTGCTGGGGAATATAAAGCACTGCGCCAAATTTTTTGCAGTGGATTTGAGAGGAGGGCGAGGCTGTAACTGGTGAGATCTGGGGTTGCCCTGCTTGTCAATTTAACTGTTCAGTTAGGGCAGTGAAATTGACAAGTTTTCAGGGTACTGGGCTCTGAGCTAGGGAGGGGGGCTGCCACCTGGGCAAGTTGCAGGCAGCTGCTGCCTGGCTGCCAGCCTGGGAGGTGGGTGACTGCCACCCAATCTGCGCTGGGGCAGAGGAGGCTTCTATGCCAGCTGGGACCCAGGGATGTGGGCAGGTGGCTGCTGCCTGTCTTCAAGCTAGGGCGCAGGGGGTTGTCTTTGTCTTGGTGCTGGGGCACAGGTGGCTGCCACCCAGCTGTGAGCTTGCAAGATGCAGGAAGCTGCCCCTGGGCTCCCACCTGGGAGGAGCCTCCCCCAGAAGCTAGCAGCTAGCTGCCTGCTTCCCAGCTGGGAGCTGTGATTGGGTGGGGAGTGGGTGGGGGGGCCTGCCACTTCACTTCCCCAGAAATCAGCAGCTGCTGCCTGCCTTCCCTTTACTCTTATTTTCCCTGGGTACCCCCCCTGCCTATATCTCATGTACCCCCAAGGGTATGCATACCACTGGTTGAGAAACTGGTCACAGTTTGATTCTCTAGTGCATAAACTGGCTAAAGCACAGAGGGTTCAGTGTGTCTGTGCTGGCTGCATGGAATAGGTTCATGTTCTGCTCAGGTTGTCAATAGCACTTACCTAAATCATGTTCTAGGTTGTTACACCCTTGGTGCATTCTGGAAGGCTTAGGAAAGCTACCAATGTATTGGGGACAGCTAGGATTGATAGAATCATTTAAGCTTGTCTGCATCCATTTTAGCAATAAAGCTTTACATTCAAGTGTAAACTGTTTAAGTTACTGAACCTGCTGAAAGGCTGTGTTCAACCAGTTATTACACCAGTTGTAGACCATTTAGATTAATTCTGTGGATGTGAAGTGTCTAAACATTCCAGGGGCTTTAACTAATGCAGACTGGGCTAAAATATTCAGTAATATGATAAACTGGGAACAAATACTGTAATGGTAAACCAGTACTGAGTCTTGCATGTTAGTGTTCCTTACTTGAAGAGGGCATGTATCCGTGAGTGTTACTCAAATAGTAATGTGCAGAACAATGATTCTTGGTAAACAGAGCCACTTAAAACAACACATTTAAAAAGCAGCTTAATATGTAGTTATGAAACTGAAGAGAAGGTGGGTCTTTCATTGGCCCAACTTCTGTTGGGGTGAGAGAGGCACTTTCAAGCCATGTGGCTATTCTGCATGTATGGGAAAAATATTCCCAGGATCACAGCACAATGCAAGGTGGAACGAATTGAGCATAAGCAGATAGCACATTCTGTAAGGTACCATTCAAGATAGTGGCCTGTTAGCATCTCTGCAGTCATAGGACAAAGGTGAGGTTAGTGGGCTAATTATTTTAATAAACCATATCTGATTGTTTAAAGCTGCTAATCAATATTCAGTACCATGGAAAACTTTCCTTCGACAGCATACTGCTGTCTTGTCCTCAATCATAATTATCAAAAGTAGCACCTTGGTGGAGCCTCAATTCTTTCAGATATGTTAGGCAGTTCAGTAATTCATAAGAGGGACCAAAACACAGGTGATCCAGAGGGTCAGAACATCTTTGACCTAAACATCTTAATTTCTGGACTACTTTTAGGCTACACGTATAAAGGAAAGTCACAGTACTTATACTGCAAGTGACAGGGTTTAAAATAATACTTAATTTAATGCTTTAAGGTGAAGTGCAAGTCTCTCAAAGGCACATTGATCTTGACAAGGGTCTTAAAATATAGCTGCCAACAAAATAACATTCTTCAACCACAGTTGTGTTGTGGGATTATAATAAATTCTCCTGGTTTACAGAAGTGGATAGGTCAAAAGGCTGCTCTGTATCTTCATTTGGGGCTTGTGGCATGTCTGTATTTGGATGGACTGACTATTTCATGAAGTTAGTTGTCATAACTACTGCATCAATTGTTCACAGCTACAGAGTGCTGTATGGACTATGGGACTGCCAGCTATATTCGCTCCATTGATTAGGAAGACTCAGTGCAGCCATATCTGCTCCCTTAAAACTCTACATGTCCTGAACTATAACAAAGAAATAACTTTCTTTTCCGTTTGAAGGATAATGGACCAGTAACTGTTTCAGGAAGTATTGAAGGTTTGACTGAAGGAAAACATGGCTTCCATGTCCACGAATTTGGTGACAACACTAATGGTAGGGTTCTTGTCTGGGCTGTTGTGCTACAGTTAAACTGCACTCTGATACCTTTTCAATTTACAGCACTTGGCATAATTATTCTTAATATCATGTCTTGCAATACTATAAAACTGCTGTAGTGATACTCATACTGGAGTCACTCTTGTGTAAATGGAGTTTCTGTGTACTGAAATGTAAGGAAAACAATATAAAATGAAGGTCTCTTGTCATGCTAGTTGCTAATAGCGGTATCCTACTTCAAGAAAATGATGGCCTTAGACCATTGCCTCTGAGCAACTAACACAGTAGCTTTAAATCTGAAAGCAAGTGGGTAATGGAATGGGGGGCTCCGTAACTTCAGGTCAGCAAGCTTATATTTGGATAATGTTTAACTCATTAGTCTGTGCCCACTACTTGGTCAACAGACTCTAAAAGTATCATTTTCAGCTGAAGCTAAGGATTGACTCAATGGAGATTAGTTAACCTTCCATGTTTATCTGGACCGTCTAGGTCAGTCTGAGGAAGCTTGTGCTGACAGTACTCCTGACACACAGAATGAATAAAGAGCTCTGGAAGACCTCAAAGAAGCATCTCTTGTTAATAAACTAGTGGGTATTTCAGGGCAATAGTCATCCACCTTCCTTTAGGTGGAAAGTGTCATTCTTACAACTCAGTAACTACTGCCTATATTGAAGTTGTATAAGGGGTCTTGCTGGGCAAAGAGGTAAATTATGCATCTGAAGGAATGCTGTTCTGTGGTAACTTTGTACTGAAGACTGTAATATGTTACAGGATGTACCAGTGCAGGTGCTCACTTCAATCCTGAAGGCAAAAAACATGGTGGACCAAATGATGAAGAGAGGTGAGCATCAGTATTTAACTGTGTTCTATGGATCTCTACTAGAGAGAAACTGGTCTTAACACTAGTTGCTCCACCACCAACTATGTTCCAGGGAACTGGTATAAAATTCACCCCTTGCCATTATATTTCTCAGTCTTCCAGCCATGGCAGTTCAACTGTAGATCAGAAACTGCAATATCTGGCTCCACCCCCCACAGTGCCTATTAAGAGCTGAGAGAAATACCCTCCTCCCCCCAGTAAACAGGAAGGAGAGACTATGCAGTGTGGAGCAAGCTGCAGTCTTATGTCTATATGTGTAGTTGAATTGCATAGTAGAGAACCATAACTGGAAATCCCTCTGGGAAGGGGGTACTAGGAGGATACTGGTGAAGGAAGTATAGTGGGGGACTAACAATGATTACTTGGTGAATGAAGGAGGATGTCAGCTGCAGGAACATAAGTCTCTGACAAGTATCAGGGTTGACCATACCAGTAGATGGCTATTTTGCATTGGTAGACATCTGCTAATGGCTATGCCCTATGTCAATCAATTTCAGTATTACTGTATATAGCCCTAAGGTGCATTTCAACTGGTTGACATCACTCTCTAGGTTAGAAAAGATCAAGGCGGGCCTCTATACTGTTGTGAAAACAAACACAGGCTAACATGTGAAGTTGGAATTGTAGTTTTATGGCATGTCGGTGTCGTGGCTTGATAATAGCATTAGGCTATTATTATTATTAGCTAAGTTGAAAATTTAGGCAGGTTTTGTTCCTTTGGAAACTCCAGAAGCCCAGTCATGTTATGTTGTGTATGATGCACTTGTATGTAACTGACAAATGATGGAACATTGGGTATTTGAGAGCATTACTATCTAATTAGGTAACTGGCACTCGTGGTAGTGGTCAGAATTGCATCTAGATCTATTATAATGGTGGCAAGTGGAGTGAAGCAAAAGAGGTGAAGGAGTTAGGCTAGTGTCAGTCACAAAAGTGACTAGATTACAGTATTGTGGGTGTTAAGCATCTAATTGAATATTTATGGCATATAATAGGACCTAATTTGTCCTCATATTGATCAATACTTGATTTACGATTTATTGTAAATGTAGTGTCATTCCAGATGTTTAAACATCACTTTTAGGAGGGTCCCAAATCAACTTAGAGCAAAGTCAAGCAACACAATAAACATGACTCAAATTGTTTGAAATTTGGCTATTCTTTCATTTGACTGCACTAGAGCAGGATTGCAAGAACATACATTTTCAAGGGTTGGTAAAAGCCATTAAGCCACACTTCCAGCAGAAGTGGGTACAATTTAACTTTGGCGTTTGGATGTTGGCTGTAGTGGCTTACTTAATTGCTTATGTAGTCACTTTGTAACCATCTTTGGAAAAGATTACAAAATGAGTGGTAGATTTTGAAGAATAAGACTTTTGAGCCTTCCTTCAATATAAAGTTAAAACTTTAAAAAAACAAAACTAAACTGTTTTTAAATATAGTATAGATGTTTCTTTAGGGAGAAACTAGCATAGCAATTTTAAAGGAAAATTGTGTGCCTCTAAACTACTGCAACTCCAGAGAACTCAGCAAAAAGTGAAAGCAAGTGTTAACTATCTACTTCAAGATTCTCTTCTTTTTTTAAAGTTTGTAGTACTGGCTGCTGTCAGAATATCAGACTGGATGAACAGAACAGTAAATCATCTGTCTCCAAATTATATCTCAACATAACTAAGATTTTTTCAAATCCCTGGGTAACTAGAGCAAGCAAAAAGTTTGTCTTGCCTATAGTTTATTTTGCAATTCATAAGATACAGATGTCACAAAAAATAATACAAGCAATGACACTATACAAGCAAAATACAGCCAAACACTAACAATCTCAAATTGGTATTTGGATATTACTCATCTAAATTATACACAAGGTATCCCACGTTTTTCTCTGGGAATCCTACTTCTGGAATATCCTGGACTTCAGAGAAGAAAAGTAAATCTAACCTTTCTCCCCCTTGATGGATGCATGCCCCAGTTGTTGAGAATCAGATGATGGGAATTGCATACTGAGGAGAATGTTTCACAGTATGGCAGAGCCCTAGAAAATGCCAATAAGGTCACTTATTATAGGAATAGAATAGCAAAACAATGGTCACTTTTTATAGTCCAAATCATTGAGGTACCCACTTTCAATTTTTCCTTTCACTTGGCAATTTGCTCTGGATAATCCAATCTGCTTTGATTCAAACAGCTGTTTGCAGCCACTGAAGGAATAAGTATTGTGTTATTGCATCAAAAGCTTTAAGTGTGGCTAGAACACCTATGCTCTTGTCAATGTTTCAGAGTGTAAGCCAGCTTAGTTTTACCTACTCAGGATGAGTAACTTTTAAGTGAAAATGTTACAGTAGGGTAAGTGTGAGTAGATCAATTTTACTGGCTGTGTTTTTTGCGAAGATTTTTTTTTGTAGGCTGGACTGCCATATGTCCTGTTTAAGCCTTGTTTGTTCCTTTTCCCAACATCTCTGCATGTTCAAAACACTATGCCTTTAGTCTTCAGAGCTCTGCTTAGGACTGAAGTTTCCTTGCAGATACATTGGCAGATCTTGCCTATCCTTCAATATCTGACTTTTTAAAGAATAGTATGAGGACTTAAATTGGGGAGAAGACAGGTTTAGAAGGTATGCTTTACTCACTACTTCAGTTCAAAACTTGGTACAAATAACTCACTACTTTGTTAGATTCCTGGTTTGTTTAATACAATGTCAGTCATTAAATGGAGAAATGAATACCTTTTCTACTGGTGCATGGCTCAGAACATCTCAATTCAGACTTCCATTTCTGTGCATTCTAGGCATGTTGGAGATCTCGGCAATGTGATTGCTAATAAAGGAGGTGTGGCAGAAGTGTCTATTAAAGATTCTGTAATTTCTCTTACTGGACCAAACTCCATTATTGGACGCACCATGGTGGTAAGCATATTCATTAGCTGATATTGCTACTGAAGTCATTTTGTGAAACTTTTGAAATCTGGTACAGGGCTCCTGTACCACAGAATCAACCATTCTATTTCTGCAAAGAAATCTGAACCAAATAAGCTGGTGCAGGGACAGTTTAACACTATAGTATTAACTGAATAGCCCTATTAATCTAAATAGGTTGTTTTCTTTAGACACCCAGTGTCAACGTTAGCATTTCTGCATACCTTAAACTAATTCTGCAATTCAAACAACTTTCATGTTTCAGAATCTCAATCTTCCCCATAGACTACTACAGCAAGAATTATGCTTTTGCCAGCAAGAATCTGTGGTGCCTTAAAAACATGGGGATAGCATCAGGCCTTCATGAAACAAATACAGTAAGCTGCAGCCTGAAGTTACCTGAAGCTTTGCAGAACTTGCTAATAGCAAGCCACTATAACTAAATGTACAAGTCATGCTGCAAATGTGTAAGCAGACCTGTGACTCCATTTGCAGTGGTTCTGTCACAAACTGAGCTACCTGTTTTTGTACTGTCACAATTTAAAGCCTTTAAAATGACCTGGCAAACTTGATGTATGAGATTCATAATGAAATGAATGCTTTGGACAAATTCTGTACTGAGGGGAGAAGATACCAGCATCAAGATGGGAAAAATCTTGATTCTCTTTAAAACTAAGGGAGAGGCAGAAAGGGGCTTAACATCTTGAAATTCTTGAGCTACAAATGCATAGTTCCTCCCTGATGAGCTTTAATGTCCTGTAAAGCATTTAATGAGTTTGTGCTACTTGTAACAGACTAATCAAACAATTTGATTTCTTTGCCTGATGCCTCCTGGCTGGCAGATGGCTTCTGGCAGTCTAGATTCTGAATCTTTTACTCCCTCCTTCTCTCTGCTTCTATCCAACTGTCTCCTGACAAGTCTTTCTCAATGGGTGAGATATTAAAGGAAATTGGCTAGAGGAAATACTGGATCTGGTGTCTTTGCATTGCTTCCTCTATTTAGGTGTGGGTTTCAGGTAACTGGTTTGAGTACAGGTAATCTAATACATTGAAAGACTTGACAAGGCACTCTAGCAACTGTGGCTAAAATAGCAACTTAATAGCAAAACTGCTAACTTTTGTTAGCTGCTAGCTTAGTTAGTGCCATAACACATGAGGTGGGTATTCAGTTGCTGCGGCTCTCTGGGAGACCACTATGATGCAGAGTTCTTGTTCAGGCAGTATGCTGTGCAAGGTAACTGGCATGATGCACTTGCGTGACAGATTGTGAATGCAGTGTAAAATCACCCCTGTATTGGCCTGCATCATTATTTGACCTGGCAGTGAAATTAATCTAAATGATGCCACAGGCACTAGCTACGCATGCTTTGCCTTTTTACTAGCTATTGAAATCTTCATGTTGACTCAGGTCCTTGTTGCTGATGAATCTGAACAGTAACTAGCTTAATACTCAACTTTTTAATAATGGTGCCAAAATTGAGGCTGAAGTTAATTTTTTCCAAATTTGAATTTTTAATGGGGATTTCAGCTTGCAATTGAAAACTAGGTTCTCATCCCCAATCTAGACTCAAGGAAATACTATGCTCACAACTACTCAGTGTGTCAAGTCAAATGCACTTAAAATTGTGTGTAGAACATTAGAAGGTTGCTCACTCTATAATTAAGCATTTCCATACAAGTTTGACTAACTTATAAGACTGTCTCCAGCAACATGAGGGAGGTACACAAACTAGATGGCAAAAGCTTGACCTGGTGGTGTGAACTAGAATTCAGAGGAGCACTAACTTTTAAATAAGTTCATGACTGAAGGTAGAAATGTTAAAGTACTTTGCATCTAACATGGATTAAGAACTTTTTTTGTGTGTAGGTTCATGAGAAAGAGGACGACTTGGGTAAAGCAGACAATGAGGAGAGCTCCAAAACTGGCAATGCTGGTGCTCGTCTGGCTTGTGGTGTTATTGGACTGGCAAAGACCTAAATATTGACTACCTAGAAGCATTTGAAGATGTACATTGCTATAGCCTATTTCATTTTCATTTCACTGAAAGCATCAAATAGCTTGGCCTTGTTCTGGTAAACTTTATCTTTAAACTCAGTGCTATTGTCTATATACGAACTAAAACAGTAGACACTTAATTTTGTACAATGTGTACTGCAATTAAAATGTTGATGGAAATATTTATCTACTGCCAAAATCTGTTCTAGGTCCTAAATTCATTAGCTGTCTGATAGATGACAAACACCTCTAAATGTGGATAGGGTCAATATCAATGTGCATGTATGCAATGGTTTCCAGTTTTTTAAAACCTTTACACATGGAAAAGTTACTTAGTGCCTGAGTGAGCACTGTAATACTAATGGCATAACCTTCTACATAGTTATACAGCAGCAGTTATTCTGTCAACATCTAGCACCACTGATCATGCAGAGAGGCTATACAAAGAGGGTTCTCCATCTGGATTCACTTCTCTATTGTGTGCCGGAAGACCAAGTAATGCACTCTCAATGGAATATCTAAAACATTTTATGAAAATAAAACTTCTTATTCTGGTTCTCTTTATAAAGTTACCTCATCTGCTGTTGAAGAGGAACTATTAAAGCAAATGCTGGACACATCTTTCTGATACACAGCTCTTTGATGGCTCACTTACAGCACTACTAATGTAATTAAAACAGCCCTACAACATGCTCAATTCTGACAGCTTGAGGGTAAAACTTAACCCTGCCTTCGAATGAATTTAGCTTAAGTATCAAACCTTGAAAGAAGGAAACATAATGAGAAAATCATGACACTTCTCTCAAGGTACAGCTATGTGGTATTTTGGGGCACGAGGGAAGCAAAGAAAAACATCAGTCAGAGGCTGGGTGTTACTATTTCAGTGACAGGGCAGGAAGTGGTCAGAAAAAGGCAGTATAATGAAAGCCTTGAGTCTTACCTGCTTATCATAAAGTGAAGTATTAGACAACAGTACTTGTCTTTTGGATCCAGAGCCATAAGATAGACTTACTGCAAGTCTATCATACCACTTGACCTACTTAGGTTGACTGGCTGAAATGGCTTGGGAAGATAAACTATCACCAATGCAGCTGACTTGGCCAAGGTTGTGTTGGTAAAATGGCAATGCACTTCCTGAGGGTGTCCTTTCTCCTTGCAGTTCAAGGTTTCACTGTAAGAAGTGACAGACTTTTTAGTATGCTTTATAGCAAGTAGACATTTTAAGGGCCAAATAACTGCTGCTACATACTTTTTAGACACAGTCCTAGTTAAGTCTCTCAAAGGAAAATTAATGAATTTTATCAACATTTTCAAACACACTGTGACCCATGCAAGTTGGTTGCACTTCTAGACACCACTTCCCATGTAATTAATTACAAATGGAATGGTTCTTTAAATAGCAACAAAACTAGAAAAAGCAGACTGCTTACATTCATTATAGGTGGCAGACAGTCAAAGGCACTAGGCAACTCTGCCTATGTGTTGGTCTGTTAGACTTCATTAGGCTAGCATTAACACAGGGAGTAGATATTTTAGCATTACTCTTAAGCAGATGCTGAATGTGTGAAATAAGATGTATACCAATATCACCATCTCATCTTTCCCAAAAATCCTTTCCTTTAAAACCAATTTATTGGACATGTACCCAAGTTTGATTTTACTTCTGGAATGCATTGGATGTTGGTCTCCATGGTGAAATAACTGAAGTTTGCTTACTAAAAAAAGTTAATACTGCATTAAGCACAGCAGTCTTGCAGGAAAGCTTGCACAATTGGACTTTCAGCTGTTTTACTCACTATAGCTTAAACTCCTTTTTGTAAAATGACTGGCTTTTATATAAATGCTCAGCTATTTACTTTTAAAAACAAAGATTTTTCTTATGCTGTTACATTAACTCAGGTGCTGTAACAGCCTGAAAGTTTTATGCTGTACTTATAAAATAAGCAGAGGGACTATTCAATTGAAATGACCAAACAGACTAGTTTGAATGGATAGGGGGCCCTATCAGCCATAGGTTCCATTTACTATGAAAATACTCCTTTCCAAAGCAGTAATACCCCAGACCAGTTGCTTGGGTTCACAAACAGGAAAACTTCAGCACCCTTTCGGCAATGCCTGGCTGCATTAATTTGAGTGTAACTCTCATTACAGGTATCCTAGGAGTGGATTAAAAAAAAACAGCTAAAAACTGGAAGCAGTTGAATATTAATGAAAGCAGGCTAGCCAGAAATATACACTATTCCACATTAATTTTACTGCCACACTAAAAGGTAAAAGTTTGATTAATGTTGAAAAAAGTTCTTACACAGGGCACTATTAAGAAATGGCACTGCAAGCACAGTTTAAGAAGTTGATAATAGTGTTTGAAAACAATAACCAGAGAATCTCTCTCCTACAGGGAGATAGTGTAAGTGTAGGGTGACACTTGTGTGACCTATCATACATAAGCCTCCCATCTCCTTCATGGTTGTCACCATGTCTTTTGATCAAATGTATCAAATCCACTCAAACACCTCCCTCCCTCATCAAATTACATCAGTTGGTGCTCAAAGTTTTATACTTAGGCAGAAATACCTGTGTTGGTAGATTAAAAAAGTTAGGTCCAATGGCCCAGCATGGAACAAACCTTAAGGATACACAAATTTTAAACACATGGAATTTGAGTTCACTACAAGTATGTAAACAGTTTTTTCTCTTTATTCTGCTACTGCAAGAACAAAAATATATGTCCTCTCCCTCCCGCCCCCCACCAAAAAAAAAAAACCCAGCTCTGAAAAAGTATTGATGTAAGAAAGCAGCTGCCCTTCACTCAGAAAGAAAAATCAACTTTAAATTGCAGAGCACATTTACACCCAGGGGAAAAACATTTAAATATGGACAAGATTCATACAAATTTTTCACTACATTAACAGGCTTCAATTGAACCTCTCTGTAACATAAGCCTAATTTTCTTGTGCATAGGGTAATTGAGGAGAAAGAGCTTCCATACAGAGAATTCTTTGGGGTTTTGTGGTTTGGTTCAGTTTACTGTTGGCAGTCTCTAAATTGTTGTATTTGAAGGGCTATTTGAATTAGTACTTACCCTTCTGTAGTTTATTGTATAAAAAATAATGTGTCAGATGGAGAGAGTACAGTTAAATTTACACAAATACAGGAATGTGTATTCTTCCATTAGTTTGATAGTTACACCACCACATGGACAAAAAGTTTAAACCTACCTTCATGCTAGAGTACAGAAGGTAGATAGGTAATTTTAATATAAACAAATAATAGTAATTGGCTAGACTTGTGTGAATGAACAGGCAGCATTTTATAAAATCATTGAATACCCCAACCCCACTTAAAAAAAATAGGTTAACATTTTGAATTGGTGATTTGGTGTCTTTGATTTCTCTTCCACCCCCCCTTCCAAAAAAGCAATAATGAATTACAAGTACAAAAGATGCTGAACTGGTGCTTCCCCAGCCCACCACACACAATCTTAATATAACGTTACAGAGCAGACAACGCTGTCTGAAGTGGTCTGCTTTGTCAGTAAGTTTTTTTTTAACGGTTAATTAGGGCAACATTTATTATAGAACCAATTGGAGGAAAAAATAAAACCTTGATTGCATTGCAAACACTAAACAATTACCTCTTCAAATAACATTTAAAAACCACTAACCTTTACCTAGTATGGTCAAGTAGATCATTAAAATGCAGCAATCTAAAAATCAAAATAACTGTTACAAATAAAAATTTGCTTTTGTGAATAGCTACACAAACAGATGCATTTCTTTTAACAATTATAAACAAAACAGTCTAATTTAGACTCCAGTACAGCATTAACAGTTCAAACTTTAAGATGTTGAACAATCCTTTTCCACTTCAGTGCAGTGTAGGAAGAATAGCACACGTTAAAGTTTGTTACGAAAATAGAGTTTATTAAAAACACATCCCTATTGTTTTGAGGAGCTTTCACCGTTACCTTTTCTTAAATTAAAAAAAAAAAAAAATAGAAAGCACTTCTACTTCTGATTTGTAAACTTTTTAAAGTCAAAACTTTAAAAAAGTTACAGCAAAAATGGGTAATATTCATATCTTCAGTATTTTGTGTTATGTTGTTGCTATTTTAAATAGAAGGGAAGCAATCAAATTGCTTACAATTCCCCACAAACTACTGAGGGGCTGTGATATAGCAGAAGCAAATATAATACAGCAATACTGTACAACTCTAAAGCTCTACACTCCAGTAAATGTCACTGTTATGTTTTTGACAAATTCCAGTCTCTAGCGAGGAGCCTCTACAACTGAGCCAGTATCCTTTTCGGCTTGCTCAACAGATGAGGTAGCCTCAGATGTTAACTCTTCATTAGGTTTTACACCTGTAGGTTCAGACTCCCCTTTATTAAGTTCTGAAACAATGTCTGCATTTTCCACTTTGCCACTATGAGATTCATGGTTTTTGTCACCATCTGCCCTGTCTGTCAGCTCAGGTTTTTCCTTTCCCCGATTTTCTTCCTTGTCTCTACGAGACTCCCTATCTCTAGAATCTCTCTCTCTGTCTCGATGTCCACTGGACCGTCTATTTCTCTCCTCCAAGTCTCTATGTCTATCACGTTCAGGGCTTCTTCTTCCCCATTCTCTCCTTTCACGATTACCAAGTCGCTCATGATCTCTATCATCGTTGCGGTTACCATAGCGCTCACGATCATTTTCTACCCGGTTTCCAAAAGACCTCCTTCCAAACCTTTCCTGGTCTCTGTTAGGAGTGAATGTCTGCCTATCATTCCTAAACTGCCTTCCATCTCTATTATCTTCAGGCCCACTTGGTCCTCCAACTCCTGGCATCCCACCAGGCCTGACAAAGTGGCCAGGTGGTGGAAAAGGATTTTTCATTCCATGTGGTGGAGGCATTCCAAAGCTCCCTGGTCCTGGAGGTGGACCTCTGTGCAACATATGGGGAGGCATGTGCCGAGGTGGCATCAAGGGAAACCGTTGTAAATGAGGTGGTGGCATTCCTGGAGGTCGCTGAAGTGGTATTAAACCAGGCCGTGCACCAAGGAGGCCAGTAGATGGTGTCTGTAGCCCAATCACAGGTGCAGGTGGTGTAACTCCTTGAGTACCTGCAAACCAAAAAAGTAGATCTGTTAGAAAAAGACCAAATGAAACACTTTCATAACCTCAGATCCTCTTATGAAAGTTACCTCATAAAGCTTATAAAAGTGTTGGGTTAGGAAGTGTGAACAAATCAGAACCGCTGGGATCGTATTTGAATTTATCTCAAATACGTCTCACATACACACCTAACATACACTGAACACTGTAAAGGAAAATATCAATTTTGTAAATAGAGATAGTAAGAATGATACATGTGCATTAAAATAATGAATACTAAATAGCTAAGAAGCTCCTGTTTTGTTTTTCCTGCAGTTGTCCACCTTCCCAGCCTGGCAGCTATTACTGTGCACGAGAGACACTGAAGTGAGCTGTTTCTTATCTCCAGCTGCACTGCTCTGGCCACATCTCCATTTTCCTTGCAGTTTATATTCCACATATTCCACAACTGCTGCGGCACCTTCCCTCTTACTCAGCCTTAAAACAGTACTTAAAGCAGAAGATAAGTTAAATTCATACCCAGTGGAAAATGGCTAGGATTACAAGGCAGGCAGCAGGGAGGGAGTGAATGGGGGAAGGGCAGCAGGTGCAGAATTGCTTCCTGAGATCAGTGTGTGGACAGAACTGGGAGCCAGAGAGACTAGATACAACTCACTTTGCCTTGTTCTTCAAAGTGACAACTGCCAGACTTTAGCCAAGTTTTAACCCTTTAAAAAAGTCAAATGCAAACTTAAAATGTCAACACCATGATTTTTATATAAACTGAATTTTGTTTTTAACAGAAGAATTTTCCTTCAAGGAAAATATGGTTTTTCACAGTTACTTTATATCCCTCAGCCTAAGTCAATTATTTTTCATTCTTAAATATGGACTCTATTGGAATGCTGTGGAAAGATATAAGGAAAGAAAATATGAAACTTGAGAACACTGCACTAGAGCAGGCTCAGTCCAGAGCTTGTTTACATCTATTACGTTCTGCCCCGGGGGGTTCAAAACTCAAAAGAACAGGTTACAAGAACAGTAACAGCGTTCTACATGTCTACAGTTGATGACATGGCTGGCCCATGATATTTAGCTTTTATACTGTATCTACAAACCCAGCTCTGTGACTCATTTCACTTCACTTCTGTTTTCTACTGAGAAATTTGTCTGAAAATACTTCATTTTCCAGACAGAAACTGACACACAAAAAGCACTAGACATATTTTAAAAGAATGCTTTTACTTCAAGGGAAAGGAAATACCAAGACTTAACTTTAACTAGAATATTAGATGAATTTCACTCAATCATAACAAATGTAAATTGCTCTTAATCTATCTTAACTACTTTGTTTTTAAACTTTTATCATGAAGATAATAGGTTTTATTCATAAAAGGTTACAGGAGAGTTAGCTTTATATTTATTTTCATAGTCTAACAATGCAAGTTATAGATTATTTGAAACTTCTCTTCCAGTGACGAGAAATAACCTGAAACCTTAACCAACAGTCATATTACATTTTTAAACTATTTAACATATCATCACTGAAGGCCTGCATTTTAAAGCCACCCTTAAAAGCAGAGGGAAAAAGACACATCAAGTGACCGCTCTTTCGCGTCCTTCATTGCCATGTCAGCTATATTGTCTACCCCATTCAGTGTGAATCTGATTATATTTAGCTCTCTTTCCCCCTGAGGTAAACAAAACATATTTAATGATCAATAGTGTATAATGATCTCTCAAGAGCAATCTCTCAATACCCTTTTGTTTCCAGTTATGGTAACTCAGTTTAGATTAAGTTCCTTGGGACTAGGGTAATCTATTTCTGACATCTAGTACTATATCTTCCTTGCTTATTACATGGATATTAAGGACTATAGAGCAACAGTTTACTGGGAGGAATGATAGGCACTTCAGCTGTTGCACTGGTCCATGGCATGGTCATCCATCTTCTTGCCTTCACTCCAAGCAGACACTTTAAACACAGTGTGAGATGCGGTGACACTCTTGGTAAAGGCTAGATGGAGTTGTGGGGGTTTTTTGGTCCCTAAAAAAGGATATTTTGATAACCTCCTCCCCCTATCAGTATTGTAATTGTGCCCATCAACATCCGGTTTACTGTTTCTGTGAACAAACTGTAAACTCATGAGACTCCATCTTATCATATTTGTACCATGCTCGGTACATAGCTAATGCATGCTAATACATATTTCACTCTTCTTAAATGTCAAAGAATGCCTAAGAGCCAAAGTAGGTGAGGTGCTATATTTTATTGGACCAACTTCTGGTGGAAGGGATGAGCTTTTGAGCTTCACTGAGCTCTTCTTCACTACCACTTAAAATGAAGTATGCAATTAAGGGTTATAGTGTGTGCTACACATTATTGTAATGAGCCATAGAACCAGTGTCTCTGTTTAATCTATGGTTGGTTGTTTATATTGTGGGGCAAATTTACTGTATAGAGAATAAATGTGACAAATAAAAACTGACCAGTTTCTGAGATGTAATGAGTTTTAAAAGGCAGGTAGATACCTTATATTTGGTATAGGACATTGAAACAAATTTCAGAGCCATTAATATGAAAAGAAACATTTTAATTCAATTTTTGAAGTGTTGCTCATTGATTTCTCATCCTCTCATGCTTGTGTAAAATACAATACAGCACATTGAAAATGCAGTGGTGTCCACCTCCAGTCTTCTCATAGTGTAAGAATATAAAATGGTCAGCAACTTCCTTTCTTTCCATCTTGAAGCAGCTCATCATCCCAGATTTCACTGAGTGTGAAGCATCTCATATTTTTTTAGCCTTGTACCCTACAAAGTTATGCTATATAATTTCTTTACTATATTGACTCAAGCTCTAGACTAATTTTAAGCCCAAAGTCCATAAACTTCAAGTTTACTGACAACTGCTAAATAATGTGAAAAGAACTGACTTTGCAAGCAACACATGAGTTAAAAACAAAACCACATCCCCCCATTAAGAAGTGTCCACTAGTAATTGTGGGGAGCAGGCATGAAAATTTACCTAACCTAGAATAAACTCTATTTGCCCTCCATGACCAAGGACAATGGTGAAAAAAATCACATCTTAAAAAATTATGAATGTGTGGTTAAAAATTGGTTTCAGTTACATATAGCCATTTATAACTCTCCATATGGGTTTATTACATGCTTCATTCTGCACCTCTTAGCTAGAACATGGCTCATACTGAAAACGGACATTAATTGCCATTATTATATGAGGAATACGTGAAGGGTTCATTCATGCAACACGTATGGGCAAAAAAATATAAATTGCCTACAAAACTTATAATCTATTCATGACTTTTAACAGCTAAATATACTAAAGTGACAGGAACTTTAGGAAGTGTATAATACAAAGAGCTCAGCAATAAAATGTACCTGAAATATGTTCTGCAACTATTTTCAACAAGAAACACGGATGTTGCCTCAGTGAAGAACTGTCACATCTAGTGTCAAAAGCTGCTGTTGACACTCATTTCATTCACACAAGCAATGCTTCAAAATGCTGTAATAGCCTTGTTTTGTATAAGCCGCTTTAGTTCATTGTGTTGTCAGGTATAATATTCTTAAAGTTACTCTTCATTTTTAATATACTTATAATTAATTATAAATCTAGATTTCTAGGCCAATGTTCATCTTCTTCCAGCAGTATTTACAAATCTACAAATTTCTTTCTGGTAGGTTTAGCATCTGTAACTCTGAGGTAGCGGAAAAAATATTACATTTGTTTTAAAATATAACTCTGGACAGTAAATCAATACTGTAACTTAATCATTAACTGCTTCCCACTGTGCTTTTATCAGAAGAAAAAGCAAACAGTATTCAGTTTGCCTAAAATATCCATTTTGCTCCAAAAAGACACCCTCTTCTGGAGATCTCTATTAAGATGACTTGCAAATATTGAGATTCAAACTTCTGAGACATTGGTAGAACATAAAGCAGGTCAAATGTTCAAGATGGAGGCTGCTGCTAAGATTTCAAAAAGTTTAATTTCCAACAATTATCCGATTTTGTACTGCAGATCTCTGATACAATCCTGACACCTGCTCCCCTCAAAATTGGAAAGTTAAATACTGTCATGAAATCCTTGAAAATGGTGTTGCATGGTAGAAATTTCTAAATGATGCAACTTAGTCCCTCCCGAAGTCACTATTTCCTTCATTATAATGCTCACCACAATTTCACTTGGCATAGTTTTAAGTGTTTTCAAGGTTGAGTCCATTCTGTCTGAACAAGAAGTTCTGTTTCTCTCAGTTTTCTATAGCATCCGTTATCATAGGCCAAGATTAAAAGAAGCCTGCATGTCTGAATTTAGGCTGTAAATCCATATTTAGGAACCGAAATAATTGGTCTGATTTTCTATAGTGCCAAACACTCAACAGCGTCTCCTAAATCCAATAGAAGTTATTGAATGTTCAGCACTTCTGAAAATCACAGTACTTATTTAGGTGTCCAGATACAAACATCAGAGCCTAAGCTTTAGGCAACAATTTTTTAAAATCTTGGTTACAGTATCTAGCTTTGGCTACCAATATATAAATTGTTACTAGTTTTATAAAATATGTTAGTAAACTGAGGCAGGTCACGTGATTGATTTAAGGTAGAATTCAATTACATGAACAGTGTTTAAGAGCTCTCTTTCCTTTACTATACTTCTGATTTGGTCAACTTATCTTGAGTGTTGCTATTGCTACTACGTTAAGGGAAACAAAATGTTTGTTGTACTTCTGTAACAATGGGTTATCACAAAAAAAAGGCTATCAGTAACGTTATATCACCAGCACTGTGTAACTTTTAAAAAAAGGCCCATAGACTTTCTTTCATAATACCTACTCTGTAATACACACTACTGCTTTTAGTTAGCTCAAAATAGCATGTAATCTTTTCTGTGTTTCATTTTATCCGTCTATATTAACAGATCACTTTAACACGCAATCAGTCACCTCACTGAAGGTTAGCAGAGGTTGAGAAATATGCATCACAAATGTAACAATATCAGGAAGTTCATTATAGCAAACGCAATGGAAATAGGAGGCAATTCATTTTAGGCTAAAATGCAAATACGAGAGTTGGAATTTTGATAGATCATCAGAACATTTTTACGTGTACCAAGTGTGACACAGTATCTCAATTAGCATAAAGAGGCCATGTCAGAGCCTTTTAACATCAGCCTCAAACATATGTTCAATAGCACTAAAGTTGGAACATTTGCTCAATACTACGTAGTACCACCTAATGAGTCAAGACCACTTCATCTTGCAGTAGGCAGATCCATGATCTCTGGCAGGTCTAAGAATCTGCTTTGTATATAAGAACTTATGACATTACAGTCCAAGTTATGTTATGAGCAGTTTGGATGAGACCAAAACATTTAAGTGAAGTTGTGTTTTTACTCAAATTTGCTCAAATTAAAAATACTATAATGAAAGTAGATGTGATCAGGAGCATCCATTGAATTAAAGCATCCCTGAGGTGATTGTAAAACTTCAAAAAACTTTATTTCCTCAGCATTAAAAAAAACAGTGCTTTAGATGTTCTATTCCAAAAGAGATCTTTTTTCAAAAGGTAGAAATATTTAGCCACTTTAGCAACAGTACTGACTAAAGAGTCTTAGTGTTTTTTAAACTGGTCAACTTCTTGCAATACAACACATTTGAAATTACAGAGAATTATATGTAGTTGGTTGTTAAAGTTTTTATTTAAGAATCTGCTCTTGGATGTAGACTCACACCAAAATCCAGTAAAAAAATGTGTATTTTCATTTTAAAGCTGAATTATCAACACCTGAACACAGAGCTACAATGACATATTAGGGCTGTGTATCAATTTTTCTTCCAAGATTACTTTTTTCTATCTTTACATGAAATATTTTGGGCAACTAAAGGTGAATTGTTTATTTGGTTAAATATATGTTAAGCTCACAGATCTTCAAGTAGCTCAAATAATAATGGAGACCCACAGTGCACAAGGGTCCTTTGAGGAAATGATGTACAAAAAATTCAGACACAATGTGACTATAAAGGGTAATTAGAACCAAAACTGTGTCTGTAGAAAAAGGAACTACTCTGCAGATGTCAACTGTATTGGTGACTAGTATGACATAAAACATAATTATGACATCACTGTAAAACAGCATAAAGAAGCTTACAGTAATTAATCCATTTAGAATCTGTATATACAGAAAACATGTATTGTTGTAAATCAAACAGATAAACTTCATTTTAAAGTTACAAAAATATTAGAAAAAAGCCACTGCCGTTATACAGATTACATTTAAAGTATTCCTGGGCAAGATTATTAAGGTTAGACTTTTATGAGCATCTCATCAGGACAATCTTCTTTCCTTAAATTCAGCTGGCTGAGATGTTCTTCTATGTTGTCCACATTGTTGAAGATCATTTCTTCATTTTTTTCCAGTTCACCCCATATTCCCCAGATGGAACTTCATGATGCTCTTGAAAGATCTAAAAATCTTTCCATCTATTTAATTCCCCACTACTCTCAATTCTGAAGACCCACCTCATGACCCAGAAGCTGGACAGGGCTTCATATAGTACTTGTCAATGTCTATGCAAATAGCTACACCTGATATTCAAGAATGAAAGGTTTTATTGTCTAAAATGTTTGATGCCTCTTGCCTGCTTCTCTCCATGGCAATGGGCTGTATACAACCTGTTGTATTATGTTCTACTCTACCCTTCCCATTCTGATAATAAAAGGCACTCCTCTTTACTATCCTAAATGAAAGAGAACACTGTTTTCAACTCCCATCCAGTCCCCTCCTTGTCTAGTGAACAAGATACCAGGTCTGGTTCTCTCACACAGCAGTGCTGAACTCAATCCTATAGGGCAGTGCATTTTGAATATTCCTTTTTTAAGGGTGTGAGAATTTCAGTTGTATTTAGTGACTGAAAGTTTTGAAAAAGAAAAACTAACTAGGATGTTAATTTTCTGACTTTAAAATTGTAAAATGCATGCATTTCTCTGTACATGCTTATTTCTACTGGTACTATAATGTTTTTTGTTTCTCATCTGCATGTTACAAAGTTTTTCTGAGTTGCCAGTAGTCAGTATAGAAAGTTACTGCATAATTTTTTGGTATATATAATCTCTATCTTAAAAAGGACACCTATCAACTTGAAATAGTAATTTTTAGTAGTGGTAAAGTAGGGACAGGCGTAGTACTTCAAACAAGCCTGCTTGAAAATTTGTGCATTTCCAAATCGCTTTTTAAGAAATGTTTCACCTCTCACCCTCATGCCCCCTTCATTTTGTTGCTCAGTAAATATCCTGAGTGTTGGGATAAACTAATCTGACTGCATGGTCACAGTGTCACAATATTTCCTGTATGCAAAGTACTGTCAATGCATGAAGTTAAACTGATAAAAATGGAAAAACACATTTTATTTTCTAACTTCTTTCAAAATCAATTTCTCTAAACTCTTTCACATATATGAACAGCTAGTAAAAAGATTTAGATGTGTTGATTTTTTTTTAAAAGACAAAGTCACGAATTTACTCTCCTTCATGAAGCTGATTTTTTCACTAAATAAAATCCCTTATATACTAAGGCATACAGTAAGCTGTACAATGCTATAATAAATGTAACAGTTTTGAGTAAAAGATCTAAGTTACATGTTGTTATGGCATTTTAAAAATACGCATTTTTATACAGTCAATTATAAAAAAAATTGAGCCCTCAAGATGTCCACGTCTTGACTGACTGAATAACCCAAGTAAGTGATCTTATTAGTATAACCATCATCCTCTCTCAAGCCACATCTTCCCTCCAGTTTGTTACCCCCCACTTCTCACACTGGCCAAGATTTTCACAAGTCACTACTGATTTTGTGTGTTCACCTTGAGGCACCTTAAAGCAGCCAGATTTTCAGAGGGTGCGTGCTTGGCATTTTCTGAAAATCAGGTCTCCAAGGTATCTCAATTTTTGAGTTTCCAAGTCCTGGTCTACACTACATAATCAGTTTGACGTGAGGCAGTTTACAATCACCTAATTATGTCAGTGTACACACTACAGCTTTTGTCCTGCCAATGTAAGTGCCTACTATGCTGGTATAATAACTCTACCTCCATGAGAGGAGTAGGGCTTATGTCGGTGTAAGTAGGGTGACACAGTGCCCATGTACTTAACATGGGCTGTTGGCCATCTAAAGCTGGCCAAGTAGAGCCCGGATGCCCCGGGTTCCCTGCTGATCTCCACCCTCAGTGCTCCCTTCTCGCCTGTGGCCCAGAGGCTCCCCACTCAGGGAGGCAAGAGGTGGGGGTCAGCTGGGAGCTGAAAGCCCTGGCTCTCAGCCCCACATATTACCTCTCTTCAGTTGGTGGAAGTGCTCCTAACATAGGCTGACTTAGGTTTTAGTGTAGAGGCCCCAAGGCAGGGCATCCAAAAAAATCACATCACTTTTAAATATCTTGGCAATCATGTCTACTATTAGATTTTTCAGACTATGGTTCACGTCCTTCTATTTCTGTAATGCACACAGCAAATTTCTGGACATTATATTAAATAAAAACAAAATTCATGCCAAACTCTTCTTTGTAAACTTCCACAACCACATGTAAAAGATAGTTTGTTGCAGTGTAAGTAATAATTAAAAGTCTGAGAGTCTGTCATGGAGGTCCAGATTCCATGACTTTCTGCAATCTCCGTGACTTCCGCAGCTGCTGCAGACAGTGCAGCTGGCCTTGGGAACTGCTGGGGCAGCAGTGGGTCCTGAAAGTGGCCATGGGAAGTGGTCCCTGGGGATCTCAGAGCAGTGAGTGGCCGAGGCAGTCAGTCCCCACCACAGGAGCAGGGGCCAGCCATTGCCCCCGCCGAGCAATGATGCCCCAGGGACAGCTAAGATTTAATCTGGGGTATTTATAGTAAAAGTCCTGGACAGGTCACAGGTTGTGAATTTTTGTTTACTGCCTGTGACCTGTCCAGGACTTTTATTAAACATATCCTTGACTAAATCTTAGCCTTAGTAATAATCCATTTTTATTTTAATCAATTTGAAATTAGAGCCAACTTTTGAATGCATACATGGTACAATGACTCCATGCTGGCAGAAACAAGCAAGGGCTATGTGAAAGACATTCTTAATGTACCCTTAGAAAACTAAATTCCCTTTAAAATCTGAAGCTATTCCCAGGTAATTAAAAAAAAAGTAAACGAACTTCAATATAAACAAAGCTAATATGTTTTCAAATCTCTTCTCCTATAAGGTAAACATTTAATAAGATTTAACACAAGAAATTATGTACCACAGGCAGTTATTAAAAGTTTGCATACAACAGAGATGGGTCATAATTACCATTTCTGTAGACAAAAGAATATACCAAGTGTTCAAATTTTTTAAAATTTATTTTCAGGAGAACAGCATTCCTCCAATGGATGTGTACAATTTCCTCCATGCACACAGAATTCAAGTCTAGAACACAGATCATGTCATCTGAACCAAACATCTGGATGTCATAAATATATCTTTTATTTGGATGAGTGTACATATTTGTGGGAACGGCTAAGCATTAGACTGAGTCAGTCAATCCCATACTTTATCCAAGATTTAGAAGTAGATTAACAAAAGAGGGTCTCCATTTATGAGGAAACAAAAGATAATTAAAGTTTAAATGCTTGCCCAAGCAAATGTGTAAAAAGGCCAGTATTGGCCAGGCATAAGCATGACAGGGCTTTCAGTATACAACTTGCTCTGAACTGCTTTAGTGTCTCATACATTTTAAACAAACAGCAAGGAAAGAAGCATAAAAATCCTAGTTTAAGAAACAATTTTGTTTTGTTTTTTAAAGTAAACAAACTGAGCATAAGTTGAAAAAGATATAAAAAAATTAAAAATGAACTTACCAAGAAGTGGAATGGGTTGGGTGACAGGCGGAGGTATGTTAGTAGGTGCTACGGGTGGAGGAACAGTCCCAAATATTTTGGAACCATCACTAGCTTCAGCATTCCCTCTCGATCCAGAAACCACGGTTGGAATGGGATTTCCAATAGATAAGTCTTTTGTAGTGTCTTCATTTATGCCAGCCACGGTAGCTGAGGAACAATTACATTAATATATGAAAAGTTAGATGTAATTTTTCCTGCATACACAATTCCTTTTCTCTGTAGTCCGCTTCATTAAAGTACACACTTACAATTTGGGATGCTTATTCCTGGAGTGTGAGGAACAGATACCGGAGGGGTTATAGGAGGTGGTGGTCCAGGAGGAAGAAACCCTTTATGAACAAACACAGAACATGACACATTTTAACACTATATATTCTTACATCATATTTTAATTCTGCAGGTTTTTTGCAGACACCTTAAATAGTTATATGCTTAAATCAAAGTATATTCTCTAGAAGTACTTAATATACCTGGAGGCAAATGCATTGGATTGAATCCAGGTCGTAAAAATGGAGGAGGCGGTGGTGGTGGTACACCAGGGCCAAATCCAGGAGGAGGGATGCCTAAAGGAGCCGTGAAAGTAGGTGGCTGAAGTGCACCAACTACAGGAGGACCAGATGGATGTGGTGGAACCTACAGAAAAAGGAAGGCAGAGTTAGCCTCAAAACTACATGCATTTGGTGAGAAATAGTCTGCTATGCTTACTTTGTTAGACAAGACAAATCACAAGTTTACCATCAAAACTGAAGCTGATCACAGATGACTGAGATTTTACTCAAATATTGGAGAAGACACAAAACAACATCACATTAAACTGGAGTTCTGTTCTGAAAAGTGACTAGATAAAAATGGCACCTTATGAATAAGGATATGATTTGGTCACAGATTCCATGACTAACACATCTCCGTGACTACTTCAGCTCTGGCTGTCAGCTCTGGCTTCAGTCCTGCTGGGACCATACCCTGATTTTGTACTGTTCCCTCCCATGACTGTTCCATGAATTTTGCTTACTTTTACTGTGACAAAAATCGTACCCATATTTATGAGGCAAATCTACTGTGTGTATATCCAGTCACATCTGAGTGGCAAAAATAAGTTACTTTTTACTCCTAATAGCACTGCAGACCTATCACAGCTCTCGATTTAACTGAATTGTGTTCCTCAGAACATAAGAGCAGCCATACTGGGTCAGACCAATGGTCCATCTAGCACAGCATCCAGTCTTCCAACAGACAGAATGAACAGAACAGGGTAATTATTGAGAAAGCCATCCTCGTCATCCAATCTCAACATCTGGGAACACCATCTGTTTTATGAAACCCAAATTACAAGACTACTTAAACCTGTGCAACACACTGAAGACAACTGGATTGGCCATGTACAGCTGAAGGTAAAACATGGCCTGAAAATATTTTGTTGTGGTTGAAGCATGAGAAGGAAAGACCCAGCTCATCTCTCCGATCCTAGACTGAGTTTGCACGAGCTATTTAATCAGAAGAGATGTCTTTTTACCATAACATAAGCAAATTTGATATGGAGGTTAAGAAGAAAATACAACCCTATCCCACCATTCTGAGAATAACTTTGTTTTTCTGAATGGACTTGAATTTATTTTCATTTACGTTTAGGCTTTGCCTGAAATATGATTCAATATAGTATTTCCTATTTTAAAACGTTATAAAGTAAGTTTTAATTTACATTTCCTTCAGGTTGTGTGTATTGTTTTGATTAAATTTTTTAGATAGTCTTAAGTCAGTTTTTCCGCCTCTTCTTTTTTCATAAAGGTGTTATGAGAGTTTTCTCTATTTCTTGCTAGTATGCTTGGACATTTTCACTGGAATTTTTCATGTAAATCTACATCCCATTTATTAGTAAAAAAGGTAAGTGTGGTGGTTTTACATCTGGTTAGTGTATCTTATCTGGAAGTTAAATAAAAGGACTTCTGATGTTTATGTGTGATAGGTGTTTGTTCTCCTTGTTGACTTTTAATGTAATGCATTAATTTCTCTATTAGAACTATATCTCAAACATAAGCAAAACCAAACTTTCTTAGTATATTACACCAAGTAATATCAGAAAAGCATTTTCTTTTCCCAATTCCCAATAATAATAGCCATGCTACTACTAAAACATACTGAAGATTTATGTTCACAAAAGACTGCCTTGTTAACTGGGACACTTAAAAAGATCTGTAATGGGTCCTTCGGAAGGCTACATGCAGTTATTGACCAATGGTGGATTTTTCGATTTACTAGGAAATAGAAAGAATTGGAAAAAGACAAAAAATCTGCTTCAAAGTACTGATTGTGGCCCTTGACCTTTTTTAAATGTTTGTCACTCAGGCAAGAAAGGTTGGATTCCACTGCTCTAGAACAATTTTTCAACTAAGGTAAGTTGTCCATTGAATAACAATGAGTTTCCAATTACCATTATTAACTTGTGGATGCTAGCTAACTGCTAAAACGGTTTGTACTTTAAAACTTGACAAAAGCACATATGAATCATGGAACCATGGAGTTTGAAGGGACTGCAAGGGCCATTTAGTCTAGCCCCTGCCAAGATGCAGGATTTGTTGTGTCTAAACTATCCAAAACAGATGGCTATTTTTGAAAACAGCCTCTTTTTGAAAACCTCCATTGAAGGAAATTCCATGACTTCCCGAGGCAGTTTGTTCTATCATCCTACAGTTTGGAAGTTTTTCCTGAGATTTAATCTAAATCTGCTATATGTTGTTTGAACCCATTGCCTCTTGTCTTGCCTTCTGTGGCAAGAGAGAATAATTTTTCTCCATCTTTCTCATGGCATCCTTTCATATTCTCCCTTAATCTCCTCTTTTCTAAACTAAACATATCCAGTATCTTCAATTTTGCCTATATGGCTTAAATTCCATCCTTTTGATCATTTTTGTCCCTCGCTTCTGGATCCTTTCCAGTTTTTCTGCATCCTTTTTAAACAGCGGTGACCAAAACCGCACACAATACTCCAGCTGAAGCATAACCAGTGCCAAATAGAACGGTACTATTACCTCTTGTGACTCGCATGTTATGCCTCTGTTAACGCAACCCAAAATTTCATTTTCTTTTTTTGCAGCAGCATCACATTGTTGAGGTTGTGATCCCCAAATCTTCTCAGCAGTGCTGCTGCCAAGCTGGTTACCCCCCATTCTGCATTTGGTTTTTCTTCCTTAAGCGTAGCACCTTATGTTTGTCTTTGTTTAGTATCATTTTGTTGAATATAGCCCAGTTCTCCAATTGATCAAGATTCCTTTGAATTATAGTTCTATCTTACAAAATGTTTGCAAACCCCTGCCTCCCAGCTTCATGTCAGCTGCAAATCTGATCAGTATGTGCTCTATTCCTACATCCAGGTCACAAATAAAGATGTTAAGTAACACCAGGCCCAGAAAAGATCCCTGTGGAACCCCTCGAGGCCTCCTTCTAGTCTGACATAATTCCATTAACAGTTACTCTGTTTGTGGTTGTTGAATCAATTATGTACCCACTTAATATTAGTTCAATCAAGTCCACATTTCTCCAGCTTACTCATGAGAATGTCATGTGGGACTGTCAAAAGCCTTGCTAAAGTCCAAGTATATTATGTCCACTGCATTCCCCTTATCCACCAAACCAGTTGCCTTGTCAAAGAAGGAAATCAAGCTGGTGTGGCATGATTTGTTCTTGGTAAATCCATGCTGGCCGCTAGTGATCACCCCTTCATCCTCCAGGTATTTGCAAATGAAATGCTTTATACACTGCTCTCGTAGCTTCTCAGGTATTGAGCTCAGACTGACTCATCTACAGTTCCCCTGCTCCTCCTTTTCTCCCTTTCTAACGATTGGCACTATTTTAGCCCTTCTCCAGTCTTCTGGGACCTCTCCTGTCATCCATGAACTTGTAAATATCGCTAGTGGCTAGTAGATTTCTTCAGCTAATTCCTTCTGCACCCAGGGATGAATAGCATCAGGCCCTTCTCACTTGAATTCACTCAAATTAGTCAAAAGATCTCTGACTTTCTCTTTACTTATCCTGATCTGCATCTCTTCCCTTTTATTGTCTATGATAACTTTGCTAATCATCTGGTGACATGTTATTTTTTGTGTAAAGACTGGAAAAAAGTAGGCATTGAGCAGCTCCACCTTCTTATCCTGTTACCAGCTCACCTTCTTCATTGAGCAGCAATGATCTTTCTTTTTTGTCTGATATATTTGTAGAACCCCTTCTTATTGTCTCTAACATTTCCTGCCATTGTAACTCAATCCTTGCCTTGACTTTCCTGACTTTGTCCCTATGTGCTCATGCAATTCCATGTATACATCCTTAGTGACCCTTAGTGCCCCTTCCTCTGTTTTCTGTATCCATTCCTGTTGGTTTTTAGATAGCGAAAATGCTTCTTGTGCAGCCACATTGGTCTCCTGTGGCTCTTATATTTCCTCCACATTGGAATAGCTTGCTGTTGAGCTTCTAGTACTATACCTTTTAGGAACTGCCAGCCTCCTTCAATTCCTTTTCCTCTTATCTGGTCTTTCCATTGCTTACTATTTTTATGAGATGGTTAAAATCTGCCTTTTTGAAGACCAGTGTCCTTGTTTTGCTGTTCCCATATCTTCCTTTCCATTGGATCTTGAATTCTACCAAATCCTGATCACTTCCTCCCGAGTTTCCAACCTCCTTTATATTTACAACTAATTCATCCCCCCTGTGGGTCAACACCAGACCCAAATTGGATGACCCTTTATTTATTTCCACAACTTCCTGATACAGAAAGTTGACTCTTACACATGCTAAGAACTTGCAGGACGTATTATGGTTTGCTGTATTAGTCTTCCAACAAGTATCAGGGAAGTTAAAATTCTGCATTAATACTAGCTCATGTTTGTTAGCTAAACCAGCTTGAAGAATGCCTCAGCCAGTTCCTCTTTTTGATTTGGTGATCTTTGGTGACTTCCACCATAAGATCACTACTATTCTTTTCACTTTTTTTCCCCTCACCCAGATATTCTGAGTAGGTCTGCTACTCACTTCCTCTTGGACCTCAGAGCAAGTATATACTTTCTTGATGTACAGCGCAACGCCTCCTTGTTTTGTCCCATACCTATCCTTCCATAACAAGCCCTCTCTCTCTCAATGCTGGTACTCCAATCATGGGAGTTGTTCCACCAAGTGTCTGTAATGCCATTTAAGTAATAATTTTCTTCATATACCATAACTTACAGTTAATTCAGCTTGTTCCCCAAACTTGTTGCATTAGTATACAGGCATCAAAGGTACTTTGCAGACTGCCCCAACTTTTCTTCTTGCCTCTTTGATGCAGTTGTGATTTCTAGTCCCTTCCCCTTGTCTTCATTACTTGAGCCTAGATGAGCACTGGACAGATTTTTATCACCAATCATAAAACCTAATTAAAATCTCTCTCCATCAGGTTAGCCAGATGATGACCAAAGATGCTCTTCCTAGTATTTGATAGATGGATCCCATCCCAGCACAGTAATCCTCTTTCCTGGCACATCAGCTTGTTATCAGAGAGGCCAAAGCCCTCTCGCTGACATCTGCGTAGCCACTCATTTACTTCCATGATTCAACTGTGCCTGCTTTCCTTCAACAGGGAGGACAGATGGGAACACCACTTGCACCCCAAACCCTTTTATCCCTCTTCCCAGAGCCTACAATCTACAATGATCTGCTCAAGGTCATTCGTGGTATCATCAGCATATATGTGGGTAAATAGGAAGAGGTAGCAGAACAAGACCTTGATGAGTCTCACCAGAGTCTTCGGCACATCCTGAAGTCAGGCTTCAGGTAAACAGCACACTTCTGGGGATTCCCGGTCCAGACAGCAGATGAATGTTTCCATTCCCCCTTAGAATGGAGTCCCCAGCCACCACTACTCACCTTTCTCCTCCTCTTGCACTGTCCTAGGAACCCGCATTCCTAGGACAATGCATACCATGCCTTCCGACAGGGGTCTCCTTCTGATCCCTTCCTTCAGATGACTCCAAGGCATTCTCAGCAGTAGTCCTGTGCCGATAGAGGTAAGCAACCACCTTCAGGCTATCAGTGTTGGGGGTATACTGTTTCTCCTCTTCCTTTTGGAGGTCATACACTGACAATTTTCTTCCCTGCTCTTCAGTCCTCGTGGCACTGTCCTCTCCCATTCTTCAGCATGCTGTGCCTGCAGTACCAAATCCTGACTTCTATCCAGGAAGTCTTCATTTTCTCCGATGCAACGCAAGGTTGATCCTTGGGCCTCTTGCCCTTTAACCTTTTCTTCCAGTATGGAGACCAGCTTGCACTTTGAACAGACAGTCACTTTTATCCTCCTCAAGAAAGACAAACATGGTACATCCTGGGCTGGTCACAGCAGCTGATCCCTCACTATCCATATTTCCTTCCTTGTAATGTATCAAGAGCTTCTTCAGATGATTTATTTACTGTTCCCAGAAGCCTGAAAGACAAAAAACTCTGTGCACTCTCTCCCTAGGTGAACTCCCAGGCAAATTCCCTCTGTTTGCTTTCACTAGGTTCATGACTGGCTGCCTTTTTATAAGCTGTATTGCTTCAGCGCACAAAGAGGGGATAATTCGGTCCTACTTGCTGACTGATAAACATGAGGGTCACATTGTTCATGATCCTGATTGACTTGTCACTGATAAGAGGCAGAAAAAGGCAGGCACTCCTAACTGCTCTGAGTTCCAAAAGGTTGATGGACAGACTGGTTTCTTGAGATGAACATCTGTCTTGGCTTCTATGAGCATTAAGATGAACTCCCCATCCCAATAGGGATGCATCAATCATTAATGTGACTGTCAGGATCGGCTGGAAAAAAGGAAAGCCTGTACCAACATTGTGATGATTTTTCTACCAGTCTAGGGAATCTTTCACCTGCCATGGAACTGAAACCTGTTTGTCTAAGCAGTGTCTGTTTGTGAGTAGACTGTTCTGAGCCACATCTGGAAGCAAGGAACCTGTAACCTTGCAGGATTGTTACAAAATTGCCAACTGCCATGTGATCTAGGTGTTGGAGGCAGTTTCTCATTGATGCTTGAGAGCTTCCTGGAATAGTCCTGCCTATATCTGACAATGTTATGAATCTATCCACGGGAAATCAAAGGTCGTGGCTGTCAAACAAATCCAAAGATCTGTATTTTCTGTAGAGGGGTCAATGTAGATTTTTTTTTTTTAACATGGAGTTTAAAACCCAATTCCATGAACAGAGAAAGGGTCCTCTAAGCGGATGACAGCACTGCTTTGTAAGACCGATCCTTGAACTGCCAATCATCGAGGTATGGGAATACCAGAACTGTCTCTTGAGAAAAGTAAGGAGCCACCTTAGAACCTCTGAAAATACCTCTTGCTGCAAAGGAGAATCTGAAGGGGAGCACTCTGTACTGAAAGTGATCCTGGGTTATAACAAAACAGGTGTTTTCTGAGAAATGGGTGTATTGCTATAAGGAAATACGTGTCTTGCAGGTTGAGGGCCAAAACACAATCCTGTGAATTTATTTAAGGAATTATAGCTGCCAGACTCAGCAACCTGAACTTCTGAGACTTTACAAATTTGCTTAGTGGCCTTAAAATCTAAAATCTGTCTCCACCCTCTTTTTTTCTTCAGTATGAGAAAGTACTCTGCGTAGAAACCCTTCTCCTTGTGTTGAGCAGGAACAGGCTCTATCATTCCTAAATAAAAAAGGGCATTTATTCCCTGTCTCAGTAAAGGCTCATGACAGAGGTCCCTCAAGGAGGATGGGGAAGAGGGTAGACAGGAGAGAGGGAGGTAAAGTGCATGGTGTAGTCCAATGTTAAAACCTCCAAGACTCATTTGCCTGTAATAATCCATTGCCGTGCATGTTGAAAGCAGGAAAGTCGGTCTCCAAATGGGGCAAGGTGGGCAAATTGTTGCAGTTGAAGTAAAAAAATGAGGAGGATTTGATCCCCCAACAAACCTGTCAAACTTGTATTTTGATGTCAGCTGAGTATTAAGGTCAGTAGGTGGATGAGTGGTTCTTTTCCTCTGGAATTTTTCTTTCTTGGATTCAGTGCGTTTTTGGAAACCAGAGAACTGGATTGGACAGGATCTCTGCATGATTTGTGACCTATTTTCTTTTGTTTTTAACAGTGTAAATTCTCAGAAATCATAAAGTAGCTTTGGAGTCTTTCAAAGTGTGCAAGGACTCATCTGTTATTTCTGAAAACAACTTCAGACCAAAGGCGGTCACTCTGCAGAGCTCTGGACCACTCTGGGAAAACCAAACAGTAGGAGCCAGGATGACCTGTGCATAACTACTGCCACAGAGATGGAATGGGCTGTGGTGTCTGTCACATCTAGGGACACTTGAAGGAATGTCCTTAACACTAACTGCCCCTCAGCAATAATGGCCTGAAATTGCCCTCTGTGCTCTAGAGAAAGGTGTTCAATAAAAGCAGTACATTTTGCATAGTTTGTGTAATTATGTTTTTCCATGATTGCCTGGTAATTCGCGATCCAAATTTCAGGATTGCAGATGACTAAGATTCCCATCCAAAAGATCCAGATGCTTCTGGTCTTTGTAATGCAGGACTGATTTGGTGTAGAGTTGTTTTCCCTGTTCATTCACCACATCCACTACCAGATAATCAAGAGGGGTGAGAATAAAAATCTGGAGTCCCCTTGGTGGGGACATAATTTTTTTTATCCACTTGTTTGCAACTTGGCAGTACTGTTGCTGGGGTTTGCCAAACAGTCCTTTCCAGATTCAAACATGCCTCACTGATATATAGCACAAGGCTGGTTGGTTTTGCTAGACATTCTGTAGTCAGCAACTTTTGCGATTCCTTGACCTCTTCAAGTGGTATCTCCAGAGCATCTGCCATCCATTTTATTAAATCCTGAAACTGCCAGAAATAATTGGTTATATACTGTTGTGCAGGCTTAATCGCCTCATCTGCAGACGACAGAGATATGGTAGTTTGAGAGGTAGTCTCTTTATCTGCCTTAACTTCATGCTCCTCAAATGTCTTCTCCTGAGGAATGAGCTGGGGTGGAGGAGATTGTCTCTCTCTCTCTCTCTAATTCTGGGAGGCAAGATTTGATGCTTTGAAAAGTTGCTGTCAATATGCTCCCCAGTGGTCCTAATACAGTCAGTGGTGGGTTGGGAGGCCATATGGGAAAGGAAGTGGCATCCAAGGCTGTTCCCACCACTGCCAATGTCTTCTTCAAAATTCCCCTCTGTCTTTGTGGGTGTCAAAGAACGTGTTCTTGTATAGATAGGTAGGAGACCCTTGAACCAAGACAGAAGGGATTAAAGGGAGGTCTCCATCATTATCCTCACCATCACCCAGGGAAGGCGCCCCAGCCAAAAAGGGTGGTATTGGAGATAGACAAAAATTTGGAGAGCAAATGGGTCTTGGTACAAAGAGGTGCTCAGTACTGATAAGCAATGAAGACTCTGGTTCATCTGCCATCAATAAATCCTTTTGAGTTCCTACATTCTTGTAGTATCAACATGACTGTGTGTGTCTCTAGAGATGTACCGAATATTTGAAACACTCCAAGGTTGCTGTTCATGGGGTCCAAAGGTTAGGCTTACATAGTGCAAAGGAATCCAAAGGGGGAGGTACTAGCGGTAAAGTTGAGTCTGACAGTAACAGTCTGGAGGAATGGTTCTCCTTGCCTCCTTTGTCATGTCTGATGGTACCAAGGCTTGGTTGAAGCCACATTTGCTTTGGAAGAGCTCCGAGGATTCCCAGCCTAGTCTACACTTAAAACTTGCAGCAGCTTAGCCATATCAGTACAGCTGTGCTGCTATAAGAGCACTTGTGTAGCATCATGAGTAAAACCACGTAAACAAGCGATGGTACTAACATCAACAGGAGACGGTCTCCCGCCAACATAACACAGCTACCCAAGGGCTTATGCCAGCAACACTTAGGTCGCTCAGGGGGGGTGTTTTTTCACACCCCGACCGACATAAGTTTTGCCAGAATAAGTGCTAGTGAAGACCAGGCCTAAAATCTTCCTTGCTCTAGATTTAGGGACCAAATAGAAGATATGTCTGAGGGACATGCAACTCTCTAAGCCAGTGAACGCTCTTTGAGTGGTCATCACTAGCCAGGATGGCCTTCTAGCAAGTGAGGCACAGTTTGAATGCTGGTGGGCCAGGCATTCCCTTCCAAGGAAAGCAAGTCTCTCCAGAGGAAGAATAGAGGAACAAAACTAATTATTTCAATTGCTAAACTAAGCTAAGCTAACAGACTATCTAAAACTAAACTCAAAATTAGGGAAAAAACTAGCCAAGGCACACTCAAGGTGGACATGCTAAAGCTCCATTTCAGGCTGAAGTAGTTGAGAAGGAAACAAGGGTGATTCACCAATGCAGCCCTCCACAGGAGAGGTGGCCGAACTGTGGCTCATGAGCTCTTTTACAGTTGAAGTGTGGCTTGCAGAGGCCCCTATTCACCTCCCATTCTCTGCTTACCAGTCTGGGGTGTGGTGCTCGGAGCTTCTGTCCTGTGGCAGGGAAGATTCTGCCCAAAGGGGAAAGAGGCTTTGGGGGGGTCAGTAACTTTGGCCAGCCCTGCTATAGTCTTGGGGTGGGGTATGAGGCTGTGTAGGACATATGCAGGGGCTGAACTGACACTGCTAATGAAAGTCTCCTGTAGCATAGGGACATTACTCGAATCAGCAGCATTATTGCACCAGAAAAACCTATTTTCTGAACTTTTAGTAAATGACTCAAAGGCTAACTTGGGGTACGTCTTCACTGCTGTGGCAGCAGGATTGATGCAGCTTTCTGGTTGTCTCCATTAATCCACCTCCCAAAAGGAATAAGGCTGCATCGATGAGAGGGCATTTCCTGTCAATGCAGCACAGTGAAGACACCATGCTACATAAACCTAATTATACTGACGGGAGATAAGCAAGCTACATTACGTAGTTTGCCTATCTCCCATCAACTGCTGCCACTAGTGTACATCAAGCCTTAAAGAAAGTATAGAAAATGCTAATTTTTATTCAAATTCTACAAGGGCTGCATTTATTATTTTTTAGTTAACAGCAAGGGAAGTTAGTTTACAACAGCATATGGACACAAAGCATAGTGTCTTTGGTAAACTAACAGATTGAAAGTTAAGTTTATAACCAATCCGGTAAAGAAAACTCATGCGTTACTTTTTACTGGACCAAAGCTTTAGGGGATAAAAACAAGGTACTGGAAAGATTCAAGAAAAGATTTGCCAGATATACTTAAGCACTCCAGCCACTAAAATAGTCAGGAAGTCTGTCACTGTTGGTCATTGTCCAATATTGCATTTTGAATTCAGTTTTTTCCAAAATTTGTTTCCTCACCTTAGTCAAGCCAATGTCACAGGAACTATGAATTCATACCTCATTTCCATTTTCTATGATTTTTGAAGTTTTTTTGTAACTATCACTGAGACTTAGCTCAGCTGCTATGATCAGACCTACTTTTTGCTAAGTTGTACTCAGCGGGGACTGTGCTGAAGTTACATTGCTTTTTTTTGTAAAAAATTTCAAGTAGCTGGTATCAGATAGATGCTGGATCTTGGGGAAGAAGATTATTAGTGCCACACTGTCAGGATGACCAGTCAGCAGACAGGCATATCAGAATAAAAAGAAGCTAAACACTACCTGAGATACTCTGAGACTTCTGTTTTCCACCCAAACTCTATGATTAACTCGAGAACTGACAGGCTGAACTATGATTTAAATATTTATCTAGTTGCTGCTATCCAGCAGGAAACGGAGAGAAAAAAGAGTAAATAATCTCACCTGTGGAGGAGGTACTGTTATAGGTGCCGGTATGGGAACAGGAATTGGAACAGGTAATGCTTTAGGGACCGGTGATACTGGTTCATTATGTGTAGTCTCTGCACCTCCATTTTGAGCTACCTCATTTTCAGATTTCTTGGGAATTCCTTTCCACTCTACAGGAAATAAACGGAAGCCACTTCAGTCAAAAGTGTATGAATATTTAGTCACTATCAATTGCTGCTAGGTAAAGGCAATGTGAAGATTATGTTGCAAACAATCAGCTAGCTGTCTCTATAAACCAATTATATTTAAAGGTATGTCTGAAAATACAAACTGAAAAATCACTATGAATACAGACCATACAGCAAGCAGCTACTAAAGCGTGGCAAGTAAAAAATCAAAACATTTCTTCCATTAGTCATTTAACAGCTGATGTGACTCAGATTTTTGCATTCAGAACTGCTGTTGCATTCCTGCAAAAGATTCTGAAGCACATTAGTGACAATTATGAACAGTAAGTAGGATTGTGCTTGGAACAAACTCTGTAATCAGCAGGCATAATTACGTATTCCAGGGCAAAAAGGCAGCAACTTTTCCCTCTGACATCACTGTTCGGAGCACTAATATTGTACTACTACTACACACTCCTGTGCAAAACCAAGAGAGAAAGCACTAATCATACGGCATTACAGTAGAATTAGCTGTATTTCTAAACTCATTCATAATGGCACGAGAACATATTTAGGAGGGTCCCTGTTGCTAATCAATGCTTTCTTAGAAAGAAGCAGAGAAAAAAGCAAGAGGGATGAGGCAAAGACTACAGACTGGAGAAACAGTCCAGATGTTAAACACAAAAGAGAAGAAAAGATTTATAATGCTATTCTTGATGACAGGATATTAATACTTGTCTGCCACCAACAGAAATGCTGCACTGAGAAGAAACTGAAATACTAAAAAAAAAGGCTAAACACTACCTGAGATACTCAGAGTTCTGTTCCCCAACCCATCTCTCTGATTAACTTATGAATTGACATGTTGAACTATGATTTAAATGTTTCTCACTGCAGCTATACAGCAGCAAATGGAGAAAAAAAAAGAGTAAACAATTTTAGTGGGAGCTGATACAAAATGACTGAAATCACTTAGGTCACTGGAAGTAGAAAAGTTTATCCTCCGAAAGAGTCCATCCCAGATTATTTCTGAATAAGCTTTCCATATGTTTTCATTCATTTTAACATATTCATTTTAACATATTAATATTTAACATATTTGTAAACACCATAAAAGAGATTTCTATTGAAATAAACCATTCATAGTTCTACTTCAATCAGCCCAAAATAATTCATTTGAAGAGGATTTTAAAAATCTGGATATTTTACCTGGGCTAAGAGTTTCATTGTCCAACATTCCTCCTTCACAAAAACTTTCAAGATCTTCAGGCTTAACTTTGTCCCATGGTATGTAGGTAACACCTAATTCTACATCCCAATACTGTTTATAGTCTGGTTTAATTCCTTTATTTAAAGCCCATGCAATCTTAAGGGGAAAAAAAACACCTGGTTAGAGCCCAGCTGCAATTTAACATTTTTGTTCAGAAAATCTGCACTTAAAAGTAAACAGCATTCAGCAGCACAACACAATGTAGGTCAGGAAGCAACAGAAAGATAGTGTCCAACTGGAGCTGCAGAAGAAATTTAGGCAAATTATAAATACTTGAATATGAATTTAACCAGATTGTGAGGACTAATTTTTCCTATATATTTTGTAAAAGATGCTATGAGATTTTGATTTATTTTAAATGACCTCAAAGGGTCAACATTTCAATTTGGTTTCACTCAAGAAGAAAGCATCTTAAACAACACAGAACTCTCTAAAATGATATGAGGTCACTGATTTATTATTGATTCAGAAGGAAGAATGCCACTACTGAATCAGCTTCACTTTATTTAGTACCCTGTTTTCTTTAAGGGTTTCCCCACAATCATTACAAGACAGATGAAATTCAATACATGCACCCTTTTGTCCTTGTTAGTGACCCGGAAGGAGAATGGATCCAAATTCCATCAATTTCTACATACTGAATGCTCACCAATAACCAAACTAAGTAAGGTGTTCACCTATGTTGCCAAACACCATGCTATATATAAAATATTAAATTTTAAGATTACTGTAAGTTTTAAAGCTATTTGAATCCATTATAAAAAATTTTCAAAGTTGTACCTTTATAGATTTCTGATTGACTTTGAAGTTGCCTCGGCTCAGTTTTTGTAGGGCACGGTAAGCATCCTGTCTGTGAAGCATTACAATATAGGCACATCCTCTAGGCGGTATCATCTGTTACAACATGTACAGGAACAATATTATTTAAACTGCTACACTTGGTAATACAAAAGGTAACCAATGTATAATTAAACTGAAGCAGGTTGGAACAACAGTCAGGGAGTACTTTGGATGAATTAGAGGGCATAAAGAGAGCTAATGTCTATTGGTAGATATCCTTTTAAATGTCTGTCTTGATATTAGTTTATCCATCTAAAATTCCTGTTTAAACAGAGTGTAGCCTGGTAAACGAGGGGGCAAGTGCTTATGCCAGTGTAGATACTCCATATGAGGGAACATGCTAAGGGAAGGTACTCCATCCTGACATATGGTTGACAATAGCATAACTGTAAATGACCTCCAAGATCATGGCATGCAGGAGACTTGTTTCTCTAATACATAAGCTCTTTGTTTCAATTTTTCTAAAAACTGCCAATTGCCACCTACACCCCTGCTTCCCGTTTTCTCTTCAATGGTTGTAATCATTAAGAATAATCATTTTTTAAAATGTATTTTTGCAGTGGTTCCTCTAATTTGTTTTGAGAAATTACGGCTAGAGAGAAGCTGCACAAATCCATAATTTGGCTGCTTTTTAGAATTTTTTTAAGTTTCACTGCTAGTAGAAACATAAGCTAGATCAAAGAACAAAAAAGAAGAGACACTGCTGTAAGATTAAAGGAAGTAGGAAGAGAAGTGTACTAGCAGAATATTACACAAACAAATTTCTGCAATCAAGGGTCTCCACACAAGCAAATGTAGAGCAGAAGAATGGAGGATACCAGCAGTGCAGTGAGCATCCTGCAGCTAAGCTCCTCATTCACCATCTTTCACTTGGGTCTTCTTAGACAAAGCACGGTTCTCATGAAATTGGGGTACCCTTCTGGGGGTTATGTCTTCACTGTTGTGGCAGCAGGCATTGATGCAACAGCATCAATTGAGCACACCTGTGTGGATCTGCTCAGTCGATCGGAGAGCACTCTGCAATCGACTGAATTAATCTACCTCCCCAACAAGAGTAAGACAATTTCAACAGGACGGCGTCTCCTGTTGATGCAACGCTGTGAAGACGCTGTACTATGTGAACGTAAGTACATCGACAGGAAATACACCAGCTACGTAATCTAGTTTGCGTATCTCCTAACAACAACAGTGTAGACCAGCCATGGGTTAACCCCAAGAGCAATGTTGTTTTTAAAAGCAAGTCTTTTGTAGCAACCGCCTCATGTTTTCCACAAATCTAAGTGTGGCAACAGCTCTGAGATAATGGTATAGAAAAAAAGGCAAGTGCTGATCTGGGGAATGAATACAAACAAGTTGTTTTAAATAAATAGGTTATTTATAAATAAAAGACCTCTTGATAACCAAGGCATACTCACATTTATAGATTCAATTGGGCCAAACTCCTCTAAAAGACTTCCAACATCCTGTTGCGTTGTTCTTTTGTCCAGTTGTCCTACCCAGAGTGTAGTACTACAAACTAGAAGGAAAAGAAGTATGACACTTAGAACTTTACTATTAACACTTTTAATTTTACTTTGCAAAATGAAGACTTGTATTAAAATGGCCATTGAAGATAAATTGAAGCTTTCAAAGAGGTCTTTGGCCACACTTTTACCCTCTTCCAGGAGGGCCACAAATTCCTGTTTAGAATCCTGGGTGAAGTAATCTTTTAACTTATTAAATAAGTCCCAAAGATTAAAATCGTATTGCCCCAACAGCACCCGCTAGTTGGTGATCTGAAGCTGCAAGCTCCACATTGAAAAAACTTTCTGCCACAAAGGTCTCGCTTCTTCGTAACTTTATGTTATGCAAGGTCTCCCTGAGCTCCTCCACCTCCGGCCCCAAGTTTGACCTGCTTCAATAGGTCCTGATGGGACTTAAAATCATGCTGTGGCAAGAGTACTAGATCCTGCCACAGCCTCATCTAAGGAGGATGATGAGGAAGCTTGAACGACGGGAGGGGTTCCTTCCTCCTCCTCTAAGTCTTGGATTCAAAACCACCTACTTCTGTTTATTCCCTCTGAATGGCACTGTCCACTGTCAAAGACAGGATCTTAGGCTAGATTGGCCATTCTTAGATCTCTGGCACGTCTTTTTTCATGGGTAGTCGTGAAGAATAATTTTGTTGTGTTTCAGTAAAGAGTTATTTCATTCAAATTAAGGCAGCAACTGTTAAAGCAGCAGTTCCCCTCATCTCTTTCCCCCAGTTTGGAATATTGAGCAGACAACATGCAATGAGGTCAAGTGGGGCAGGCATCATTAAATTGCAAAATACTTAGTTCCGCTGAGAATGCTCAGAAGTGATGTTTCACCCATCTATAATTCTTCCACAATTCTCCCAAACCTATCAAAGGCATTAAGTTCCACAATTGAAATTTAAATTGTTTTAGGTGTAACATTTGCCTGGAATTGTAGTAATTTCTTCAATCTCACAGCCTCAAACTGCTAAAAGACGTTCTCACTTTTTTCACAAAATTTACCTGTTTACAGAGAAAATCTTGATTGCCAGAGAAATGATGCTATAATAAGAACAATTTTGCACTAAAGCTGCCTTTTCTTTGAAAGTAAAATGAGAGGACTCACCACTAACAGTTTCTGGTTTGATCTGAGGAAGGCCTTTTGACCTGCGTTCTCTCTCTTTTTCTCTCTCACGTCTTTCCTGCGACCGAGATCTAGGAGAGTGTCGGCGCCTATCCCGAGATCGGGAACGAGAGCGACGATGACGCGACCTTCGAGACCGAGATCCAGACCGAGATCGTCTCCTTTTTGGAGATCTATTTTTAAATAAAAATATTAAACACACAATGCTTTGTCTAAACACACAGTATAAACATCTATTTGTCTCATCAGGAGTCAGAGTTCAACAACTGCATTTTTTTTTAACTTTGAAATCAAGCATTAGTGTGTGTGTACACACCAGACATTTATATTTAACAGTACATAGTGTATCCCAAATAAGTATTTATGCCAACAGTAAACTGATGTGATTAGACTACTTCATAGTACAAATTTATTGTAAATAATTATTCTATCTGCAGGTCAATCATTTTTTCAACTTCTGATATCCTCTATCACTTTTATGTTACTCTTTTATATTATGGCACAGAATATACTTTCACCTATAAGCGAGGAAATTTTTTTTTTTTTAAACACAAAATAACTTTATAAAAAATTAATGCAAATATTACTTTACACTATGATTTAAAGCTAAACAAACCTAGGCCTGGAAGGTATTTCCATGGTAATCCTCCAAAAAAACCAAGAAAATTGCTATAAAGAAGTGGCCCTGGTAATTTAGTAGGTGGTTTTGCCATAAAAAATACAGGTTGCTTTCAGCTAGGTGGAACAAGTATCCCAGCATTCTGTTTGTATATGCTGTCTTTTTGACAGGCAAAACTTACAGCCCACAAAACCATTCAAGATCCTATGGTTCTTTTTTGTAAATGTAATGCTGTGACTCTAGAATCCTGGCCAATAATTACGTTCTGTCTACTTAAGATTTCTCCAATAAACTGCAAATGGAGAAGTTATTCTTCACTTCTATGACAAGGGAAGTGTGATGTTGATGGCTCTGAGTGGCTACCACATTCTGCTCATGAAGTAGCTGCATTTCAGAGATCTAAGAGGGATCGCTATATCTACTGCAGCTACTTATATGGCCGCATTATTGTAGAATCTGAGTGCTTCGCAATTGTTCAGTGTATTTATCACCACAACACACCCTGTGCAGTAAAGAGATCATTTTATCTCTGGGGGAGTGAGGCACAGAGACACTAGAGCAGCGGTTCTCAACCTGTGGGTCGCGACCCCGGCGGGGGTCAAACGACCAAAACACAGGGGTCGCCTAAAGCCATCGGAAAATACATATTTCCGATGGCTTTAGCCGCTGAGAAGTCGCGCTACCATCTGTAGCAGCGCTATTCAGCTGGAACGCACACCGTTATGGATGCGCATTCCAAACTCAATGCCTGCGTGCATGCGCAGACGTGATTGCATCATCCGTCCGGGGCCTAAGGGGCGGGGGAAGCGGGGGGAACGCTCCACAGTCCATAGCAGCGCATTACGTGTGTCCGGCGCTTGCTGACGTCATCAGTTTTGAAGTAGCCACCAAAATTATTTTTTGGTTTGGGGTCACCGCAATATGAGGAACTGTATTGCGGGGTCACGGCATTAGAAAGGTTGAGAACCACTGCACTAGAGGCTTGTCTACAAGGAAATTTACCAGCAGAGAAATACCATATGTCTTTTGTGCATAACTCTTATTAAGAGTATCCACACAGGGATTTATACCACTATCCCTGTAGTGGTAAAATTATACCAGTAAATTTCCTAGTTTAGACAAGCCCTTAGTGACTTGCTCAAAGTCACACAGGAAGAGCAAGTGACTGGGTCCCAGGCTACCACACTAACAATAGGGCTATCCTTCCTCATCACATAGACTGTTAGTAAAGCACTTGATTCTTTTTGATGAGATATTCTAAAGTTAAATATAAAAAAAACTAGAATGCATATATTTTCAGTGCCAGAAAATAACATTAGCTTACCTTGATGCTGATCTAGATCTAGATTTTCTGTTATCCGAAACATGTCGTTTAACTTCCTGAACACAGGGCTGTTCCACCTCCATATCCTAAAATGTCCCACAAGTTAAAATGTGGTTATTACTGCTAATAGTAATTTTACTCCAGTCTGTGACTAGACTGAATTAAATTAAACTAAATTCACGTATATCTAGAATCAAAACCATGATATGATTTTGTCCAAAACACAGATTTTACTGTTTTTATTCAATATTTATATTTTATATTAATAAAAGATGGTTAATTACCTTTGTAACTGTTCTTCGAGATGTGTTGCTCATGTCCATTCCATTCTAGGTGTGTGCGTGCCTCTGTGCAGTTACCAGAATTTTTTTCTCTTCGCAGTGTCTATAGGACCAGCTCTGGTGCCCCGCACACATGCCACAGTATAGGGCACGCTGCTGGCTCTGCGCCCCTTCAGTTCCTTCTTGCCATCAACTCAGACAGTGGATGGGACATGGAATGGACATGAGCAACACATCTCGAAGAACAACAGTTACAAAGGTAAGTAACCGTCTTTTCTTCAAGTTCTTGCTTATATCAATTCCATTCTAGGTGATTCATAAGTAGTACCTTGGACATAGGCTCAGAGTTTACAGATAAGCTGTTCGCAGCACTGCCCTGCTGAAGCTGGAGTCACGCCTGCTGAACAATGGAGTAGTGGGATGTGAAGGTGCGTAACAATGACCAGGGAGTGGCCTTACAAAATGTCCTGTATAGGTACCTGCGCCAGAAAGCCTTCTGAAGAAGCTTGTGCTCTAGTGGAATGGGATCTGATAATTCTTGGTGGAGGAATGTTGGCTTGCTCATAGCAAAACTTGATGCAGGAAATTATCGAAGAGGAAATCAACTGGGAGGAGACAGGTAAACCTTTCACCCTATCTGCCACTGCAACAAAAAGCTGTGTGATCTTACAGAAGGATTTTGTCCTTTTGATGTAAAAGGTAAAGCCCACCTAATATCAAGTGTGTGCCACCCTTATCATTCTTCCAAGCCATGAGGTTTCGAAAAGAAATATATCTTGGTTGTAATGAAATAGAAACACTACCTTGGGTAAGAAGGTTGAGTGTGGTCACAACTGGACCTTGTCCTTATAGAAGACTGTGTATAGTGACCCTGAGGTAAGTGCTCTAATCTCAGATGCCCCTCTTGCCGAGGTAATCGCATCTAGGAAGGACACTTTCCAGGAGAAGTAACAACAGTGAACAGGTAGACAAGAGCTCCAAGGGGGCCCCTGAGCCTGGGTAGAACTAGGTTCAGATATCAAGGAGGAACGGGTCCCTCTCTATGCGCTTCAAGAACCTAAACACCACGCCATGGGAAAAAACTGATTTCTCTTGTATCGGAGGGTGAAGTGTGCAGATGGCTGTCAGGTAAACCCACAAATGAAAAGATAGCTAGGCCTTGACGTTTAAGGTGCAGCAGGCAATCTAGAATAGCCTGAATCAATGCTTGTTGGGGAAAGACTCCCTGAGATAATGCCCAGCCGGTGAACCTTTTCCACTGGCCAGATATGATGCCCTAGTGGAGGTTTTCTGCTGCCCATCAGGATTTGCTGATGCCTGTTCTTCAGGGTTCAGCCACTCAGTCTCCATGCCATCACCTGCAGGGATTCCAGATCCGGATGTAGAAGCCAATCTGCTCTGGGAGAAGAGATTGTGCCACTGGGGCAGCTTGGGGGGGGGGGGGGGGGGGGAAATGAATTAAAACAACGGCAGGGTGCTGAACCAAAGCTTGCAAGGCCCTGCAGGTTCTATCAGGATAGCATACACCTTGTCCCTCTTTGATTATGTATCAACGATATGGGTGGGAAGGTGTACATAACAGCTCCCGTCCATGAGAAGAGGGAGACATCGGATAGTGATCCCTCGTCAAGCCCATGTATCGAGAACTGGTGACACTTCTTTAGCTTGGATGCAAAAAGGTCCACTTGAGGAGAAACCCACTTTTGGAAAATTATACTGGCCACCTCTGGGTGGAGTGACCACTCGTGGCAGCGTAAGGACCTGTTCAGGAGGTCCGCCGTGGTGTTCTTGATACTCAGGAGATGGGAGGCCATAAAGTGAATGTTGTGCTGTACTGTGAGGTTCCACAGATACATTGCCTCCTGGCACAGGGCTGGTGTGCAAGTCCCACCCTGCCTGTTGATATAGTACATTGTAGCAGTATTGTCTGTTAGAATTTGAACCATCTTGCCTCTTATGAAGGGAAGAGACACCCCACATGCCAGGCATATCACTAGGAGTCCCCTGACATTTATGTGCAAGTTGCAGTAGTCCTGTGAACAGATCCCTCGGGTACTGTGATCTGAGCTGATATGGGCCCCCCATCCCAAACCAGGGTGACAGAGAGAACCAATTCTTTGAAAGGCATGCCCTGCATTACCAACAGGGGATTTAATCACCAACTTAGGGGGACAAGACATGAGGGGGTATCATAACCACTCAGTCCAAGGTGTGCCCGCTCAGGGCATATGTCGAGGCCAGCCATGACTGTAATGCTCTGAGCCACAGACATGCATGGTTCACCACATATGTGCAAGACGCCATATAGCCCAGTAACTGCCAACAAGTCTGGGACATTGTGAGGGGACAGGCGCGTACATGCATGAGGTGGTCCAACATGGCTTCGAATCAAGGGTGTGGTAAAAAGCCTTGGCCTGCGTGGAGTCAAGAACCACTCCAATGAACTCTTTTTACTGCACAGGTATTAATGTTGGTTTTTGTTCGTTTATCATTAGGCCCAGGTGGTGCATACTACGTAAAAGCTGTTCTGGACCTGAGACTGGGATCTACCTTTGATCAGTCAGTAGTCCAGGTATGGGTAAATCTGCATGCCCTGACATCTCAGGTGCGCAGCCCACCACTGCCATGCACTTGGTGAATTCCCTTGGGGTGGAAGATGTGCCACAAGGCAGGGCCATAAACTGATAGTGGGAATGAGCCTATATGAACTGCAGGAAGCACCTGCGACTAGGGAATATCACGATGTGGAAATACACGTCCTTTAGGTTGAGGGCAGCATACCAGTCTCCTGGATCCAAGGAAAGGATAATGGAGGCTAGGGAGACTATGCAAAACTTCAGCCTCTTGAGATACTTGTTAAGATGATGCAGGTCTAGGATGGGTCTGAGGCCCTCTTTCATCTTGGGGATGAGGAAGTACCAGTTCACATTTGGCAGAACTTCCTTTATAAGCTTCCACTTCGAGAAGGTTCTCCACCTCCTGCATGAGAAATTGCTTGAGAGGGGTCCCTGAAGGAGGGTTGTGGAGGAAGGGGGTGGGAGAAAACTGTAGGGGATAGCCTGCTGAAATGACACCAATGACTCAATGGTCTGATGTTATCCAGGCCCATGGGGAAGTAGGAGATGAGGCAATTCAGGAACAGCTGGGAAGAAGAATCCTGGTTCAAGACTAGAACACCATCCTTGGGCACACCATCAAAATGACTGGTGCTGTCCACACGAGCGCCAGGTAGGCCCTGGTTAGGTAGCAGATGAGGAGGACAGGGCTGGTCAGCATCTTCTGAAGCCCTTACCTTTCTCATTCCTTCTGCAGGGACTGAAGGGTGATGCCTGATACCTAGGCTGCTGCTGCTGAGGGCGAAACTGCCATCTTGAGGCCTGTGGTGTATAAAGGCCCAATGAACACAGAATGGCCCTTGAGTCCTTTAGCCTATGGAGCTTGGCATTGGTTTGATCTAAGAAATGTGTGCTTCCATCAAACGAGAGGTCCTGTACTGATTGTCCCAGAAAGGTGCAGCAGACATGACGATTGCAGCCATGAGTACCAACACATGGAGACAGCAGAGGCCATCGATCTTGCTGCCAAACCTGCCACATCAAAGGCTGCTTGCAGGGAGGCTCTGGCCACTATCCTGGCCTCCTCCAGAATGGTGGTAAGTCCAGTGCCTGCTCCTGAGGCAGTGCATCTCCAAAATGCTTAAGGGAGTCCCAGAGATTATAACTGTACCTCACTAGTAATGCCTGTTGATTGGCTTTTCTAAATTGGAGGCTCACTGTCAAATAAACTTTCCTCCCAAATAAATTCAATTTTCTGTAGTCTTTATTTTTCACGGTCGACCTCAACTGACCGTCTGTCCTGTTTGTTAGCGGCCACCACCACTAGGGATCCTGGGGACGGGTCCGTAAATAGATACTCAAATCCCTTCACAGGGACATAGTATTTTTTCTCAGCCCTTTTGAACATACGTGGCAGGGAAGATAGTGTTTGCCACAGGGCCTTAGCCACTCTGAGTACCCCTTTGTGTACTGGCAGGACAATCCGGACCAGTGCTGCAGTTGTGAGCACCTGGAAGAGATTATCCATGGTCTCCTTGAGCCCCTCTGCCTCCAAGCCCAGACTGAAGGTCACCTTCTTGAGGAGCTCTTGATGAGTCCGAAAATCATCCAATGGAATAGACGGCACCGCGGTGACTGCCTTGTCTAGGGATGAGGAAGATGACTGCAGTGACAAGGCAGGTGGTGGCATCTCCTCCTGCTGCAAGGGGACTGGTGTCGATGGCCCCTCTCTAAGCTCAATCTCTGCTTCTGATGCAGAGTCCTTAGCCTCCTCTGGGCCCACCCGTGTTGCTGAGCATTTATCCAATGACTGGTAAAAGTACAGCCCTGGGGCCACGGGAAATCCCCATGGGTTCCAAAATGGCCATTGGGCAGGTCACTGACCCAGGGGCCAACCCAATGCTGTGAGGCCCAGACCTTGCTCATGGGTCTTTGGTAGATGGTGCCGGCTAGAATGGGTAGAGGGTCTATCCTCCCCTGAGGAGTAGGAATCGCTTCCTGAAGACCGCGGAGGGGCTACCGTTCCCTCCCTCTGAGTGTCCTGTGGTGCCGTAGGGCAGTGCCGTGGATAGGGGAACCAGAATCTCAACCTTTGGGGTCTATGATACCCCGATGAGTATCGTCATCAGTGGCGTGGCACTGGAGAACGGGATGTCGGGGACCGGTGGTGGGACTTCCTTGATCGGTACCACGCCAACAGGGACCTATCCCGGGAAGAGGAACAGAATTGAAGTTACCATGTTGTAGACAAGCGGCTCAGTGCCAATCATCTGTGGGTGAAGGCCTTGGTGCTGGAGAACGAGTTTAGTGCTGCACAGCCGTGGGTGAATTCATTGATGCTGGAGACCAGAAGCTGCACCGCTTTGCTGCCAAAGACTAGGGCCACTGCCACCCAGTTATCGGGGATTGTCCCAGGGACAGGAAATGTGATCTTGGGGATCGGCACCATGAAGGTGGGGACTGTCTTCTCAGCGACCGGGTCCATGGTGATGTACATCATGGCTTGGGAGAGTGGTGCAGCCACTGAGGGGATCCCATTGTGGGCTTCCCTTTAGACACAGATGCTTTCACTCTCCCGGGTCCACAGGTGGTTTAGCTGTCGGAGGCAGGGGAAGGACCATCAGGGGTCTCACCACTAGAAACGAAACCGGCAATGATGGCACCATAAGTTGGAGAGGCCCCCTTCCGCTCCCGAGATTCGGGGGTGGCTCTAGTAGTGAGTCCAGCTCTGATTGTCCTGACACAGCCGGCTGGTCCGATAAGGACTCATGCTTGACCCAACGTCCCTGGTCGTCTTCAGTGTGGGGGAACAGCCTGTCAGAGCATTGCTTTTTCTGCCTCTTATCTGATGGAGAAGAAGAATGGTGCTACGATGGCTCTCATGCCGGTGGGGCACTCTGTACCAATGCTGTGCTCAGCACTGAGGTGGATCAGAACAGTTCTGAAGCCAGTCTCAGAACTGTCTTCATCAGTAGGGCTTTCAGATGGATCTCTCTCTCCTTCTGAGTTCTCCCTTACAAATCTTGCATTTATCCTTCCTATGCGATTCCCCCAGACACTTTAAGCAACTATTGTGGGGGGTCAATAAGCAAAAAGTGTTTGTTGCAGATAGTGCAGGGCTTGAAGCCCAGGGGTGCCCTGCTCCTGGGTGGAGGTCCCTAACAGGACTAACAATCAGCTATTTACATTATTTAACAGACAATCGACACTAAACTAGCAATATATATATGAGAAATTGTAGTACGTCCACTAACAAGCAAGCAAGAAGTTCCAGCAACCGTCAGTGGCGGAAACAAAGAACTGAGGGGCCGCAGGGCCACCTGCACCTCATTTACCACAGCATTTGCGCAGGGCTCCAGAGCATGCCGGAGCTGGCCCAACGGATACTGCTAAGGGAAAAAAATTCCGGTAACCATGCACAGAGGCACATGCACACACCTAGAATGGAATCGACATGAGCAAGCACTCAAAGCATAAATACATTTGTGATAAATACTACTATGTCAACATTTTAGAAGTAACTCATGCAAAATTCATCTTCAATGTTTAATAGTTTATTTTTAATTTCAGCATGTTATGTTCAATAAAATATTTCTACAGTAAGAATGGGATATGAATAACTAATGATAGTCAAGCTAAGAAAACCCTGATTTTTTTTAAACTTACTGTTCTTATAAGTAATGTCCAAAGTCACCTAGTCTGTCTCGCGTGTTCTACAACAGTAAGCCCTAACAGTAAAAAATATTTGACCTAACTGCCACTTCTAACTTTAACTCAGTATTTTGTTTGAAAGTTTTCTTTCAATTGAGCACCCAAAGATTAAATCACTGACAAAATAATATCTGTGTGAAGGGACATGCCCTCATTCTGTTGGGGAGGAGTCTAACAAGCTCTTCTGGGCCTGTTCAGCACCAACAAGGCCTGTTCAGCACGAACGACGCTCACGAAAGAGGGAGCTTAAAAAGAGAAAACCTGTCATAGGAAGGGGCAATGAACAAGGAGGACTGCTCCACCTCAGAAACTGCTGACAGCAGAGACAGGTCAGCCAAGAGGGAGACAGTGGCACGGCCCAGCTACAAAGCACCACACCCCCAGAAGAGGGCCTAGAGGTAGCCCCCAACAAGTCTGTTTACAGACTAAGCCCAAAGGGCTGGATCTAGAAAATCTACCTGCTAGCCAGGCCACTTTTGCCTTTTTTTGTTTTCATACAGATTCCCCTCTCATATAAGGGAAAGGGAGGGGAGAGGACTTTCTTTTGTCTGTCTGTTTTACTCAAAGAACCACTCATGTGCTACAAATTAGGGGAGAGGACATTATAAACAACTGGAAGCGGAGTCTGGAGCGAACTCAAGGGAGCTCCTGCCCCCCAGTTTGCAAGAAGGGAATTCTGCTCTGAAATGTCTTATGAGGCCCAGTGTTGGCTCTCCTTTCCTGTAGACTTTAAGCAAAATCCATAGGAGGAAATTAAATCTTGATGGATTAAGGGGGCTGTAGATGACAATGGAATGATAGGAGAGTAGGGGGAGTCTTATCCATATTTTAAGAATTTGAGATTCAAATGCTTAACACTTTCTGGATTAAAAGTTTTTAAGACTCTACCTTTCCTTATACTCCAAAATCCCTTCTATTCTCCTCCCTCCCCCTTCAAAAGCAGGGAGCATGACTCCATCCCACTCTTTCTCATGCCTTCCAATCGCCCACCTTTCTCTCCATATTCTTTTTCTCGGACCTTTTCTAGTATCAGGTCTCTCATGAGAGATACCTACAATGAGGGTAGGCCTCACTTCCATGAAATGTGAGAATAAATGTTATCAAGCACCTACAGGCCTAGTTTTTCAACTGTCACAGCCACATGAATTTTCAAGGACAAAAGGTATAATTATGTTCATCTAGTCTGGCCAAATTAATGAAGTCACCTGCCTTTCTCAAGGCTACAGAAGCAGAAAAGGTCCACCTTATTGTTGCCTGAAGCAAATAAACTGATCTTCAGCGTTCCCAACTCTTGGAAAACTGAAGCATTCTGCAGTTCAGTTCTCACTCCCCTGAACATCCAGCCTGAAACCTGAGTTTTGCCTGAACATATGAAGCTGAAACTAGTAGACTCTACCCAATGCAGAACTCAAAAGACTTACATTCTCTAAAGAGAAGGGGTAGGTCTCACCCTAAATCATAGAGGAAGCAGTTGTGAGGGACCATGTGTCTCGTGGCTTTGCCAGTTGCCTACAATCCCAAATAATGGATGCTCCTCTTGAATTTTCATGGGAACTATTTTTCTTCTCACTTGCACTGGATCAATCATGAAACCCCAGTAAAAACCAGAAAGTAGGAATTTTAGACAAGTTTTCCTCAGTCATGTTTCTAGATTTGTTCCACCTTCTCAGGGATTGAAGAACTTCACTGATGAAAGTGATCTCTGAAGAGAGACCAGACGTTGATCTCATCAACAGAAGAAATGCCTGGACAAACCTAATGTAGTCACACTGCACAATGTCTGAAACACTCTGGGATCCCAAGTGGATCTAACCCACGCTGACAAATGAAATCTTCTCAACCTGGCCCTGATAGGGAGGGAAAGTCTGAACCAGCACTCTCACTACTTAGTTGCTCCTAAAGAAGTAAATCTCTCTCTCTCTCTAGTGTAAAGAAAGGATTATTTCTAGTATTTGCCAGTAACCCTGAAGTTCTGAGCCTGAAGAAAGCAGTCATTTTTTACTGTGTGCACAGAAAGCTTGTTTACATTCAAGGCCTCAACAATTAACTTTTTGTGATTATACAGTAGAATCTAAGAATTATGAACACACCAGGAACGGAGGTTGTTCGTAACTCTGAAATGTTCATAACTCTGAACAAAACGTTATGATTGCTCTTTTCAAATGTTTACAATTGAACATCAACTTAATACAGCTTTGAAACTTTACTATGTAGAAGAAAAATGCTGCTTTCCCTTTATTATTTTAGTAGTTTACATTTAACAGTTCTGTACTGTATTTTTTTGGGGGGGGGTCTCTGCTGTTGCCTGATTATGTACTTCTGGTTCCAAATGAGGTGTGTGATTGACTGGTCAGTTTGTAACTCTGAGGTTCTACTGTAATAGAAGCCTGAATCAGATATGCTATCTTTAGAACCTATGTTCCAGGACTGCAACTGAATGTATATTCTGGATATTGTGGAACAGAATAAAGAGCATGAAGAAAATGTGATATATCACAGGCCACATCATAAATGGAGAGAACTTGGTATGGATTCCAGAGGAGGAGGAATCACATTTTTAGGATCTCCATTTGGATGATTTATTATCTTTAATAAAAGAAAGGAAAGTGCTGGAGGTGACCACATAGGTTGTAAGTACATACAAGGCTGCTGAGAACGTAAACCATCTTTCAAAGAATGTTCAAGTCTGACTCTATGCTCCTTAGGAAAATTGCTCCTTCACTGTTCAGTGACAAAGTCTTAGAATCCATTTCAGAGATGGCAAAATTTCAGCTTCTTGTGTTTAGGAACTTTATATAATTTAAGTAAGAATTTGCTCACTGATCACTTCTTAGAAGGAGTCAGCACTTTAAATCCACAATATCCCCCCAAAACTCTAGGATAAGGGAATTATCCCTTTCCTACTATTTTTCATTTTAAGGAGAATTCCTTGGAATTTTTGGGTCTGCTTCTGATTCAAATTCCTTGTTAGTTTTTAAAATGCGTTCATTCATATAGTTTACCTCTGGAATTATGGAGTCAGACTGATACTATTGCAAGGACTTTGAGGAAAGAGAATATTCCTGCAGCATGGAAGGGAGGAGGGAGAGATGAGAAGAGGTAAACAGACAGGCTGCAAGATCCAAATCCAAGGCTTGTCCCAAAAAGAGAAGCAGGCAAAAAGTAGGTGTTGCTTCTACTAGACAGAGGCAGAACACTTGTGCTGCAGCATCTTAGAAGCACCTAAACTTCTATCAAGTGAGCTGCCTCCAAGGGTGTCTGTGGGCAAGGTTACCATCAATAGTCTTCTCCTGACAAATTGCTCCCTAGTGCTTTTAAAGCACTGAAATGGTATTGGATGGCAAGAGTCCTCACCTGTTGATGTGTTTTCTGTGTATGTGGTTCACTCTGTACTGGGAAAGGAGATTGGAAAGTTTGCTGCACCGCTGGTGTTGGTGGAATCACAGGCTGAGCCATGGGAGGAAACTGTGGTGTAGGAAGAAGTCCAAAACCTGGCATTTGTCCATTGGGAGGAAGCGGAACCTTTAGGGAAAAAAAAACTTGCATTTTCACTCTCAGTGAAAAAATTACTACTTCAACTATAATGATAAGCTTGGCTTGATTAATGGAAAGCCGCACATACACTGCTCAGAGCAGCACTGCAAGTGTCCTATGGAAAAAAGCACATATATACATATTAACTATTTGTGTTCATACCTGCATTTATGTATCTTCCTAGTTGTGTGACCCCTTTCAAAGCTCAACAGAAAAATTTTGCATGCAACGTGTCATTAGAATACATAAAATACATTAACATGCAATCACAATGCTAACTTAGTTCTAAACATTTTCTACTCTAGGGGACTGACAAGGCTCTGATGCTGCAAACACATGCTTAATTTTACACATGTAAGTACTGCAATTGGAGTTAATGGGACCACACATGAAACTATGGATGTGTACAAGTTGTTTATCGAAGCTAATGGTGTATACAAATATTTCTTCATATTTAACAGATTCCTTCCAGTTCCATGCATCAAAAATATTAAATGATTCTGTATGAACAGTAGACATTCTAAATACATATTAATAAAAGTAACCAATTTAATGAAGGAAAAAAATCTCAAATAAATGAAAGCTACCTGGTGGCGCATTGGATCTTGCTGCATTCCCATCATCCGCGGTTGAAATGGGTCTATATTTGGGAGCTGTGGATATACTGGCTGTTGCATACCTTCCCCTGGAAATCCACTGAACAACAGCGGCAAAGGAATGTCAATATGTAAACATTCTGTTTTTACATTTAAAAATCTCATTCCTGCTTTAAATTTAGGTAAAAAATTTAGCTGAATACTCCACAGAAATGAATCACACAATTATAGGTAGAGCTGAAAGTGATTTCTTTAATTAAGACTACCTAAAATTTTGCATTATAAGACCCCATTTTCAATTGCTTGTAACTTGGTCAACATTTAATCATTCTGTAGTTGTCTGTCTCAGGCTGACTTGCTTGACCCTCATTTCAGCAAAAAAGGTTCAGCTGTTTCTGAAAACGAGGTTATTGAAACACATTTTGCCCATATTTAAAAAAAAAATCTTACCACTTTTTTGTTGAGACACTAGTACCCTCATGCTTTAGAGCAGGACTTGAATTTTGGCCAAGGGAGATTGGGAAGAGAAGAGGGATGTTTGTCACACTGGGATCAGAGAAGTGCCTTTTGATACCTTATTCAGTGCACAGAATGGACAGTGCTCAGGAAATTAACCAGATTTTCTTAATAAACAAGGGTATTTGTAGAACTCGTCTCTTTTGTTGCAGACACTGGAAGGTGTGTAATGAATGGTACTGTAAGAAACTAGACTCTAGCCATGACTCTGCCACAGATTTCCTGTGTGACTTGTCCTGCATTACTTAAACCAAACTTTTCAGTGTCAATTCCTCATTTTCAGGTCTGCCCAACCTGAGACAGCTGGGGCCTGATTTCCAGAAATGCTACACACTATTGCAACTGAAGTCAACGGGAGCTGTGTTTTAAACATTAATGTGCTTTAAATACATTAAGTGCACTTAAAATATCAGGACCTATATGGCCTCAAGTAGCACACCCAAAATTAGTAGATTCTTTTGATAATTTTGGTCTTAATCTTTATCTGCCTTAGTTTCCACCTGAAAAATGGGGATACTATCACCAATTTACTTCACAAGGATGTTGTGAAGGTAAGTTCATTAGTATTTGTGAAACATTTAGATGTTATGGAAATAAGCACCATAAAAAGAGCTTATGAGGAAATTAATAGTTCTTCATTCAGTGCAGTGTTTGGATGGTGTGTGGTAAATAAGGCATGAGGCCATGTATTCAATCTCTCTTTTTAGCTGCTTAGTAACTACCCATTCATTGAGCACCATCCAGACTGTGCATTGAATGAGTCTTACAAGGAAAAAAATATGATCATGTAATTAAATACTATCATTATGCATATGCACAAAGGGGCCAAACTGAGGTTGTACACAAATGAAGGATGAACTTAACTTTGAGTGCTTACAGTTGCGAACACAATTTTCTTTTAACAATTGTGTTTTTTCCACAGCCAGCAAAACAGTCAAGTTAATTTTAATAAAAACTCCCCTGAAATATCCAGCTTTAACAAAAAATACAAAACTGAAATCTCGCACCTATAACTAGATGAGCTGTTAAATAACCTACAGAACAGATTCCTCACCTAATTCTGTGACATGCCAAACTCTCATACTGTACCATTTAAACAAAAACAATGTAGTCAAACAATTATTAGTATCGAAACTTACACTCTATTTCTATATTGTCATAACCTGGAATTTTAATTGAAGCCTTAATGCATATATATGCGATGCCCTGAACCCCCATGTTCAGCCTTACAGTATAATTATGTATTGTTTAAGGCAAAGTATGTCATATAAGATGTCTTTGGTATACTCATGTGGTATATTATTGTTATAATATGTTTGTTGCAATTTCATGTGTATAGTTATGAGGCTTCACTATGTAATAGTGGCAAAGATGTGTCCTCATGGCTTGAAACATGTCCAGGCAAAACTCTCCAGGAGCAGAGGGGCAGTTCACACCTCATCAAGGTGTTTATAGGACAAATCCAGCTCAGCCTTCCAGGAACAAATAACTGGCCTGGGCATAAACAGAGGCTCAGTTGGACACTGGAGTAAGTCACTTCCCTTCCCTTCGTCAGCTTGGAACCCTGAGGAGGTAATGCTCACTGACTCAAGACATGGAAGAGTCCATATAAAGGACATTATTTTATCACCTGACCTTAGGGGGGAGGAAAGCCCCAGAGGGGAGAAGTAACATTATAAAAAGGGGAGACATTTGCCATGCTCTCTTTCTCCCACCCCATCCACAACCACCACCAAGCAACTGAAGTGCTGACCAAAGGGGAGAGCCTGGCTGAAGGGAAACCAGCCAGCCTGTGGTGAGAATCACATAGGTTTACAAGGTTGCTGAAAGTTTTAAACTTAGTTTAGAATGCATTTTGCTGGTTTCTCTTGACCAAATCTGACTTGTTATGATTTGACTTATAATCATTTAAAATCCTTCTATAGTTAATAAATATGTTTGTTTTACCTAAAGCAGTGAGTTTGGTTTAAAGTGTGCTGGAGTAACGAGGCTGGTGCATGTCAATTTGTTTGTTAAACTTTCTTGCGTCTGGGACTGAGGATATTCACTGGGGTCATTCTGTTGCATAATCCAAAGAGTGGCTGGCTAGAAGCACTCGCTCAGTTGGAAGTAGCTTACACGCTGGAGGTTGTGTGTGAACAACCCAAGAGTGAGGGCTCTCACAGCAGAGCAGAGTAAGACGGGCTCTGGGAATGGGAGATTGGGGGTGACACAGCAATTCACCAGTCCAGATTGCACCAGGGGGACGTTACAACTTATGAATCCTATTAGTTCAATTTTATTATACATCATAAAACTTACAACGGTGGTTGAGAAATGGAAGGAGATGGAGCTGAGTCCTCTTTCTTTGAGTCTTCTACTGCTTCTGGCTCATCATCATAGTCAAATCGATCTAGCAGCTTCTGAAAGAAGTTACATTGAGCCAAATCCATTTTCCTAAATATTTTATAGTTAACAGCTAAAATATTTCTATTACGTTCAGGATATAAATGTCTTACTATAAAATTTTAGCAACTCTGGAAATGAAAGACAAAACACTACTCAGTCAAGGAGCAAAGAAAAGTAAAGTTTACTTTTAGGAATAGATCTAACTGTTCAAAAACAGTTTTATTCAATTTTTTAAAGCATATGTCTATCATTAATATAGGAAAACAAGAAAACCAGTCAATGATTTGGAAGTCAAGGGACCAGAGGAAGTTCTGATTTTCTATTCTAGTGGTAGGAGGTTCAGAGGTGGGGGCACATCTTTTTACACAAAACATTACCTGGAATATTTCAGAGCTCAAGGTGAAGTCCATATGGGCTCTACCACCAGAGATTTTCAGAGACCCTGGCTTTGGGGCAGTGCAGAGGCACATCCCAAAACCAGGGATCTGCACTGACCACACTCAAAGATGAATTTAGAAATTCCTCTAAATGTCCATCTTCCTCTGAGGAGTTACCATATTAAAATGATCTTTATGAATGCAAAGAACAAAATAGGACTTACCTTATCAAAAGAAGTTTTTTGCTCAGGTGGTGGGAAAGCAGCTTTTTGTTCTGGTGGTTGTGTTGTTGTAGTCTTCAACTGAGCAGTAATAGCCTGAACCTGAGCCATCACAGTATTATCTATGACTGGAGACTGGGGTTTTGGAGGCTGCTGAAAAGTCTGAAGAATCTGCTGAAGCTTAATAGGATATTGAATCAAAATTAGTTTTTCTATTTCAAAAAAAAGATTTTTGAACTCCTCCTGTTAACAGAATAAGTTACACAATATTTGTAAAATTGTAAGATATACAAATGTACAGTAGGCAGGTGGTTAGTTTTAAGAGGAAGTGAACATACTTGTGGGCAGGTATAGCACTCATTTGATTAGTCTTGAGTCCCAGCAACAGATTTTTTTTTGGGTGGGCAGTCACTAGGAGGCAGAAGGAGATTCATACAAACAATCTTGATATACAGTAGAACCTCAGAGTTACAATCTGACCGGTTAACCACACACCTCATTTGGAACCACAAGTACACAATCAGGCAGCAGAAAAAAAAAAAAAAAACCAAAAACAAAAAAGCAAATACTGTACAGTACTGTACTTTGTTAAAAACTACTAAAAAATGGAAAGTTAAATTTTTTTTTGGACAAAGTAATGAAACTTTCTGTGTTTGTTTCATTTATATTAAAATAGTTAAAAGCAACATTTTTCTTCTGCAAAGTAAAGTTTCAAAGCTATATTAAGACAAATGTTCAGTTCTAAACTTTTGAAAGAACCACAACAACATTTCAGAGTTACAAACAACCTACTCTGAAGTTCTACTGTATGTGTCCCTGCTCCTTCTTCCCTAAATATACTCCTCCTAAAAAGAGTCCCCATACAAAACTCACCAGAGCTTATAGATTTAATTTTTGCACTCAAGCCCCAGTAAAGTTAGTGAAACAGTTATTAGTGCAGAAGGTAAAGAATGTCCTACATGCAATTTATTAGTCATAGGGGTTGTCCATTGTAGCTGAATGGAATTTTGTAAGAAAGCCATATACACAGCCATGACAAATATGAGGGAACAGTATAAACAGAGTGACTTCCATAAATTTAAGTTGCAAGTTTTCTTTACTCTAATCCAGAGAAGGACTTATAAACTGAGGCCTCGTCTAAACTACAGAATTAGGTTGACATAAAGCAGCTTACGTCAACCTAACTGCCTTGCTCCTGCCAATGTAAATGCCCTACTACAACAACATAACTACCTCCAGAAGAACCTGTAACTGAAATACAGGTAGCTTACCTGCTGTCCTTGTGTTGTCTGAAATAACTGAGCTACAGCTGCAAAGGCATCAGAACTAGGCAACTGTGACACAGTAGGAACTGAATTAGCAGTGACTTGGGTGGGCTCAGATGGAACTTTTGCTGGAGGGGGTGGTGAACCTGCAAAAGAATTACTACGCTGAAAACCAATCCACTACAGTTTAAAGTACTAACAGTCCATATGTGTAATATAAAATATTTTACCTTCCAATAAAATGGTAACGCTACTCATCATTTTGTAAACTTACCTAGCCCCCTAAAAAGAATCACTGATGTACATTAAATTTAGCCAAATCAGTGGATCTGTATTCCAGTTTATATCACTATGAACCGGCCCATAACACACACTCTATACTTCCTTTTGATATCTTATTTACTACCCAGCATCTGCATGCTCTATATTCAGTGACGGAAAACTATGAATACTGGATTTTATCGGAGAGTCCAGCGTGTAAAACTTTGACCCAATATTTCATTTATAGTATCACAATTTTTTTTTAGAGATGTTGAAGATGAAAACTTACCTACTGAAATAGCACCAAACACTGCATGTCAATACACTCATAAAATCAGTTCTATTTGCAAGTTTTGACTCTTAAAAAATTATTTTATTCAATGATTTATTTTAGGTTCCTACCCAATTGTTTATTTAAGGAGAAACGATATAGTTTTCTTGATTCTCTTAGTCCCTTTATCCATCTAAAGACAGATCTATGTACAAAACTATTACAGGATCTGCTATGGCTATCAGCCATTTATCCAAGTGATTAGCAGCTTTTAAAACCTCATTTAATTTATTTCTTATGAGCAATTCTTTTTCCTGGTACATATTTTTTATGCTGCTGTAGAAGGAACTAGCAGTAGCACAAGCAAAGCCTCATATAGAGTAGATTAAGTTATCTAATGCAAAGACATCTTTTACACTACTACTTCCAGGAAAGGACAAGTTTGCAGCGGGTTTAATAAACCTATGTAATCATTTCAGCATGTTTTAATATATGTATATGAATTTAAGAAAGAAAAAACTAATAGAAAAAGCTATGCTTAGGACTTTGGGTTTTTTTAGTGGCTGTCTTCTGTACTTTATTCTTACATAATTGTTTTAGTGGTAGAAAAGAGGTAATTTCATCCACAACTCCTAAATAAACAAATATATTTTATTGGGAAATGTACTTTTATTTTTTCATTGAGATAATATAAACTTCAACCCTTTTATACTTAATGAATAAGGTTAATCACTGAAGTATCAGAAAAAACTGAGCATTCTAATAGGTTTCTTATAATGGTTCAACACAAAATTAAATACAGTAAAGGTATTACTACACTGTTCTTAAATAGGAAAATGATGCAATTATGTCTGCTTCACAGTATCTGACACAGGGTGGGTGATGGAATATCTTTTATTGGATCAACTTCTGTTGGTGAGAGAGACTAGCTTTCAAGTTTACACAGTGTTCTTCTTCAGGTCTGAAAAAAAACTTACCCAGGTCTGGTGTACACAACAGAGCTAGGTGAATGTAAGGCAGTTTATATCGACCTAACTCAGTAAGTGTCTACACTACAACATTGCTCTGGCCAATGTAAGTCGCCCACTACCCTAACTTAACTCCACTTCCACAAGAAGCATAGCACTTATGTTGATGTAGCGAGGGCAATACTTGTTAACTGACATTGCCTGTTGGCTGTCAGCCCCGCTGCCAAATGGCAGGAGGCTTCAGCTGTCAGTGCTCCACAAAGTTAAGTTAATGGAACCGTTCCTGGGGAGGATGCACACCACTGACAGAGGAGGCACAAAGTGGACATGAACCATCATGGTAGTTACTGTGGTGACAGTACGTCAACCTAACTTAGGTTGACTCAATTTTGTAGTGTACCAAGGACTGGGTAAGTTTCCCAGACCTGAAGAAGAGCTCTGAGTAAGCCCAAAAGCTTGGACAACATCCAACACTGGATGTTGGTCCAATAAAAGATATTACCATTTTGTGTCTCTAATACCTTGAGACTGACACAGCTACAACAGCACTGCATATCACAATGCCTGACTTCTTTCCATTAATTTGTGGATCTGTTAACAGTTTAAATAACTGAAGTGTTAACTTACATCAAGGGAAAGCAAACATTCTGAAAAATGTGTTTCCCAGAAGTCAAATGCAAGATTAAATATTTTGTAATGTTTCTAAGAGTGTGATTCTGCTCAGAAAAATTACATCTTCAGACTTGCTTGCTGAGTGTATTCATTTACATTGCTTGCTTAAAGGGACAAAAGTAAGTTTACTACTTTTTACTCTTTGCTGGATAGGCTCTGCACTGATATGATTGAGCTGTATTCTATGTAATTCATTAACAGAGTTGTTTACTGCAGGGGCAAATTATTCCCTCTATTACACTAATGTAATCCCTCTGAAATCAGAAAGGTTGCACAGCTAAATCTGAGTGAAAGGAGTTTGTGGTCTTCTAGTTATCAGTGGCAATACAGGAAAAGGAAAATATACAGCTTACCTGTCATACCTCAGAGAGAGTTTTGCAAGACTGTCAGTGAGTTACTGGGTCATAGCAAGTGGGGTCTGTGATATCTGTTTTTCTGTATGTTTAGGAAAAGCGACAATAGGTGATGTGTCTTCCTAAACATTATTGAAAAGCATATTTCACAGAAGTCTTGTGAGCTGACACTATAACTCACTTATATCAGCTGAAACCATGTACAAGACTACATACCAGGTAACACCAATCCCATATCAAAATAAAAACCATAACATGGGGCTGAGGAGTGCACACTGATTGTTCGGGACAAGGATGAAGATGTGCATTACAGATAGTGGAAGGAGGTACTACAGAGAAGGCAAAAGGTTGAGGAGGGGAACTAGAGAATAGGTGGGGTGCTGAGTGACAATTATTTTCGTGCATTTTATGGCTTGCACCAAAATGTTATGGCGTCTAAATAACTTACTTCAAATTTTTTGTGTTGCAAAAAATACTAGTCACTAAAAATATGATGCGCAGGTAATATTTTTATATGCTTTAGGGAGGTGGTTCCCAACCATGGCCCACAGGGTCTTTCAAAGTGGCCTACCCCGCTGGCTGCAGAAGGGAGCCACTGCCTAAGGACCCAGGTGGAACATGTTGAGAGGCTACAAAATCAGTGCAGGCTCCTTGCTGCAGCCACGGGAACAGGAGAAGGGCACTCCCCTTCCCCTGGCTCCAGTAGAGAGCAAAGAGCTCTGCCTGGGTCCCTAGGTGCTGGGGTACCTACTGGAGCCAGAGGGAGGGGAGCACTGATCTTCCATCCCCCCGATTGCAGAAGGAAGCCACTGCCCAGTGACCCAGGTGGAACGCACCGGGCTACAGGACACATCCCATTCCCCTGCTGCAGCTAGACGGACAGGAGATCAGTGAGAAGGCAGCCTCCTCACTGAACTCCTTCCATCTGGCTGCAGTGGGACTAGGGGAGGAGGGGCTGCTGACAGCAACTGGTGGCCCTTCAGAGTTGTAAAAATGGTATCTGTGCCTCTCGAGCCAAAAAGGTTGGGAACCTCCGCTTTAAGGCATAAAATTTTTCCATTGTAAGTAGGGCTGTCAATTAATTGCAGTTAATGCCTGCGATTAACACAATTAACCTGTTCATTTTTTTTAACGCCTTAATCATAGACCTCTTGGTGGGGTGTGGAGGGGGAGCATCAGCTGCATGAGAACCTGACTGTCCAGTCAGCTATAGTAACCCAAAGCTGCCACTTGAAGGCGTGAAGAGAGGATAGAGGAACAAGTGGCTCTCATCTTGGCTCCAGTGGTGATGTAGTGATGCTAACTCCATGAACCATCCCTCCCACACTGTGCCTCATTGTTCCCAAGTGGCTACTTGCTCCCAGGACCATGCCTCTTGCTGTGCTTCATTACCCCAGCTGGTCCCCCACTTCCAGAACCACCTTCCTGTCCCTCCTCCCCATGCTGTGCCACATTGTTCTCAGCCAGCCCCTTACTCCAGGAGTACCCCCTAAATAACAGCCTGGTAAACTTGTTTCTTTTTTAGAGTGCAAATATTTGTAATACAAAAACAAAAAATCAAGTGAGCACTGTACACACTTTGTATTGTGTTGTAATTTAAATCAATATTTTTTTAAATGTAGAAAACATCCAAAATATTTAAATAAATGGTAGTCTATTATTGTTTAACATCACTATTAATTTTTTTTTAAATGTTTTTAATCACTTCACAGTGCTAATTTAAAATGTCCCATACTTCACTGACCCAGATGCTTAAAGAAGGAATATGGGAATTACATTACTAGAAAGTTACAAAAAGTCTCTCAGACACCAGAAGAAAATTAAGAAGGAAGTATTTTTTTTAGTGGGAACATTACTATCAATACCCAATAGATCCATACACACTTAGATGTATGGAAAGACCCAAATCCATATTAGTTCACGTTTTGATCATTTTCAAAAACGTACGTATAAAAATACAGCACTAACTTTTATTCAGAATGAGTTCAGCTTCTTCTATATCATTTTTGTGGTAAAACTGAATTTTGAAGTATGCTAGTGAACTTTACAAACATGAAAGTATCTTTACCTTGAGGTACCAACTAGTAACAAGGCACTGGTTCAATAATTTAATTCACAAGATACGCTGACATCCATACCTTCATTATTCGCAGCATTTTCTGCCATTGGGGCTGCACTACTAGATCCTGCTGCCATATCCAGGAGAGGCTGAATGATCTCTATTTTAAACACTCCATTTTTCTGCCAAAGGTTCAGGACACGAACTATCTTACTCTATTCAAATAACAGAAAGTGTTAATATAGAAAAAAATATTTCTAATTCATAAATTCTAAATTTAGTTTTTGCACATAACAAGAAAGGGGTGACTGGTTCAAGAGTCTTGTAGCAGCTTGCTCAATTTTTAGACAAAGCTTGATCCCTTGTTGTGTGAGTTAGCAGGGACCATACTACCGGACTTATTTTTTTGGATACAGTAAGAGAGCTTGTGTTACTCTCTGGCAAACTCCTCCAGTAAACCAAAAGAGTAGCAGTGTAAGACAATTAAGAGTTGCATCCAGTCATATGATTATTCAGGAGAGTTTAATGTGGCCTTTGGAAGTATCCCAGAAGGGGAAAGCAAAGAAGAGCTAAGAAAAGATGAGAGACTAAAAAATGCAGAAATGAAGTGTGAAAGCCTAACAAATATGGGAGTGAAAGGAAGTGAACAGAAAATGCTAGAACAAAGTTTTGAGGAGGGAGAGGGGAAAAAAATAAGACTATCTACATTTCTTTCAGCTACCAATCCAGTTAACTACAACAAGTCTCTTATGAGAAGAATCCCTGAAAAGGAAATATGTTTGGCATGGTTTTAAATTTGACAAAGGCATAAATACAAAAAACAGAATAAGCTAGAAAAGAATTTTCATCATCAGGACTTCCACTGACGTATTACCTTTAATGTTACCAGTACCCACACAAAGATGACCATGGCATTGCAGCCAAGGGAGAGAACCACCAAATTAGCTCTCATATAAGCAGGAACACACAATTAAGAATTAAGCAATTCATAAAGTTCAAGAAGTTCTTACTATACCTTGTCTTCAGATGGACAAAGATATAAATACTGGAATGTGGCAGTTATATTTTTAGAGAATCTTGGCCCAAAAACATCCTTGTCTGTTCCAAATTGGTGACGAGACTGACGAACAATAGAGTCAATAACATATAATCCAGGGACTTTATATTCTGGTTTGCACTGAAAAGATAGATCGTTTCCAGTTATTTCAGGTTAGCATATACAGTACAGTAACCTCTTATGCCCCAACTCTTCAATAGGTTTCAAAATCTCTACAAACAATCCTGCACCTTGTACTATTTACAGTTCTCTTACCACCAGTACTAAAGGACTCCCCAAAGAGCTATGTTAACACTATTAAATCCAACACCAAAATGTGTTAGTAATGTGTATCCTGAAAAACAAAGTAGCTAAAATATTAATCTTTGAAAAAGATTAAATTGTGTTGCTATGCCAAACTTGAGTAAAAAAAACTTACATGAAGCAAATACCTAAAATATGATTAACGAAACAATTGCTATATATGCCTTCCCACTAATTGAAAGACAGCCTACAGAAAAAAAAAAAGAACTGTAGTCAGCCCATTTACATGCATAATGCAGCAAAAATTTTAATATCAATTGTATATTAATTAATTTGGGGGGAAAATGTGGGGACTGAAATGAGTTAAGATGATAAATATGTAAAAGAAAATAATGCATCAGGTATTAATCTTAACCATGCAAAAAGTTAGTTCTGTTTTATGTAATAACAGAATAACTTGGAGAAAGTAGAACAACAAACAGTAGATACTGTAAAAAGCAAACTGTTTAAATGAACAAATGTGTAGGAATCAAGAATGTATAACAGATGACTTCCATGTATTACATAAGCATTGTGTCCTGTAATGTTTCTAGAACTAAAATTAACTTTGGAGGCGGGGGGTGGGGGGTGTACTTTGGGACCGAATAGAGGAAAGATGTTTGTGTGCCTTTAAGTAGTAAAGATCTGCTTTCTCCTTTGCTGTCTTAAGAAGTAGGGACAGCGCCTAGAACACAACTCCTTTCCAACACAAGATTACCACTAGGACATCAAACTAGATCTCATCAACTTTCCAGTCTCCTTCCACTAACTTGACATTACTTAGATTAGTGATTCTCAACCTATTTACCATAGTGGCCTGCATCCTGTACTACCTGTATGGCCTTGAGGATGTCACATGGGCCACAGCTGTGTGCTGACTGGGCTGCAGGTTGAGAACCACTGAATTAGATGATTGAAAATAAAGTGTTCCCCTTCTGATGTTTCTCTTAGACAACCTCTGTGGTTCTACAACCACATTTTTTTCCCCTCTCCTGTTGCTGGGTGAAAGACTCACATGAACAGACGGAAATGATTGACTAAATTCCAACTGCTGTCAAATGCACAAAGGAAAAAAATGCTGAAAAGTTTTTTACAAATAGATATTTTTCTGATCTTTCAGTACAAGAAGTAACTTTCAGTTATACATGTCATATTACTAGTTAATAAAAATAGTGATAGAATTGTAGATATTTAAGTGCCCGGTATCCCATTAAGTAAATATTAAAAATACTCTAAAAGCATTTACCTTTTTGATAAACTTCTCTACTATCTGGACTACATGCTTGTAGAGCTGGAAAAGAGATATGTAATCTATTTAATCATCATCTGATTTACAGCAAAGTATCCTTTCAGAGGCATTTTAATTCTTTATACATATTAACCATTAGGAAAACAATTATATTCCAGTCACTACTAGAAAGGAATGTGGAATGCACTTTGTCTCAAATGTTCCTTAAAAAGTTCTCATGGAGAAAAAACTGACCTTGCCACTGGAAGCATTTAACATCACACAAACAATGGGAAGGCAGTACTATTGTGACAGCTGCTTTTTGCTTTGTTTTTTTAAAAAATTGCTAAATTTAATGCAAGGGAATGTAGTTAAATGCTACAACATTTTGATTTTATCAGATATAAATCATATGACTGTAAACCGTAGCACCAGAAAGTGACATTTTCTTTAAGTTGTTTACAGTTTTGCAGAGATACCGGCAGCATAACTCAAGATAAAGAATGTTCACCACTTTTCTTTGGAAAAAAATTCTAAAAACAAAATAAAAAAGCTTTATACCAAGCTATAAAATTTTTGAAATCATGTAAAAAGATATGCATTTTTTAGAAATAAAGTACAACCCAAAAATACTACTACTGTTATGGCTTGATTTTGTGCTCTACTTCTGTTTTTCTTTACCTTAATAGCTTTAATGGCAGCTTTAGTAATGAGAATCATCTTAGCTCGGGAGATAGGAGGTTTCATCTCCATGAGTGAAAAGAGCTAAATAGAGAAAATAAATATTAAAACAAATTCTGAAGCAAGCAAGCCAACGTAACAGTCAATGCAGGTTCTTGACAACTGTCATAGAACCAGGCTTGTATTACACCAAGGCCTAAGATCAAGACAAGCCACTTCAACAATGCAATTATTGACTTGAAAGCCAATGTCTGAAGTTGTACAATAAAAAAAATCTGACATTTGAAAGTCCCATCCATGGAGTTAGTGGCTATTGATAATACTGTTGTCAGAAGATTCCATCTGTGTCTGACTTACCAATTATGAAACTAGGTATACATCAGTTCATTAATTCCCAAATTCTAAACTATTTCATGGAAATTATTTGAAACCAATAGAATAAACTGTAGTTTGACTTAAAATTAATTGACCTGAAATATCAGTTTGAGCTTGGTCTTGCAGTTTAGACTTCTATACAGCTCTGGAATCCAAAAAAGATTTACCCATGAGCATTAGCATAATATTTTAACCATTAAGACCATAATAAACCAATACCCATCTCCAGTTCATCCTGTTACATATAGGTATAACTGTGTATATGCTAAATCTCTGTCAAACATAATTGCAATAATAAGGGTAAGATACCACCATAGAAACTTAACTGTATCAATTGCTTTGGAAATTTCCATACACCGAGCTAGCTACTCTTCATGATATTATTACTCAGAGGGAAAGTTAATTATAAGTTCCTCAGAAATCAGGGTGAAGATTTTCAAAAGTAACTAGTGATTTTGGATAACCTATCTGAGGCATCTTGACAGTCTGATTTACAGGATTAAATAATTTCTTCAAATATTACCTAAGCACAACATTTCTGTTTTAACTACATTAAAAGTTAACAGTGTTATTCCATTAACATCAGCTTCAGAACAAAAAAGGCCTTACAGTGCTAAATGTCTTTAAATACCCATTTTTAAATTAATTTTTAATTGTAATGGATTTGCTTGTAAATTCTAAGAAAATTCATTTGCACTCAAAAGCTCTGTAAATTTGGGGAAGATACACTATATTCCCCATACATAACAGCAATTTGAATCCATTTTCAGGGCAAAACTCAACTCAACCTAAGAAAGTGGATCCACAACTGGCAATTCCATAATTTAACAGCACCTGATTTGTGAAAGGTTAAAAACTTAATGGAACCATTTCCTCCTAATACACGCAGCACTCAAGGGGTCTTCAGGGTGATGAATGTTACCCTGGAAGACAGAGTAGTAGCTCCATTTTAATTTTAAGAGATTAAGCCCTGGTCTACACTAGAAATTTGTCAGTATTACTACACTGCTCAGGGGTTTTGCTAAGCAACACAGTTATGTCAACCTAGCTCCCAGTGTAGACAGCACTGCGTCAATGTGAGAGCTACTCCCGTCAATACATCTGCTGCCTCTCAGGGAGCTAGAGTACCTACACTAATGGGAGAAGCTCTCCCACTGGCGTAGGAAGCGTCTTCAATAAGCACTGCAGCTGTAAGTGTAGACAACCCCAAGTGACTTGAACAAGATCATAAATCAAGTAACAAATCTAGGAGAGGAAATTCAAGCATCTTCTCTCTTTGTGCTGCTTCATCCCTTCTTTGCCAACTCCTCCCCACCCGCCATACAAGACCAATCATAGCAGAATTCTCCCCTTGCCCACAGAGCAGTACTTCAATAGCCTGCAGAGTCAACATTACAGCCTTTGAAGGAAGTGCACCCTTACAGACAACCACTGTTCAGGTGGGTAGAAACATGTACAGAAGAGAAGCAACCAACAGCTACTTCAGACTGGCGCTAAGCTGTACTGTTTTTGCTATATTAGTAACTACACTGAAGTATATATATCAGGGTGGGCAAGCCATGGCTTATGAGCGGATACAGCTCTTTTACAGTTGAAGGGTGGCTCATGGAGCCTCCTAAACATTCCCTTTCCACCCTCCCATTCTCTGATAGGGTGGTGGTATGTCTGGAGGATTTTGTCCAGTGGGGGGATGGGTCTCAGGGTGGGTCAGTAAGTTTGGCCACCCCTGCTATACACACACCATTTATGTCACAATAAGCTATTTTATTTCCAAGAACTCACTAGAAAGACTATCCATCAGAGCTCCCCCCCATATCTTAAAAGATGGTGAGCCCTGATATACTTTTTCTTTTCTACAAAGCACTTCTGACAGCACATGCCTGAACCCAAAAACTCTTTCCCACCTGGCCTGTCCTCCTCTCCCAACCCCACTACAATAAAAAAAAACAAAAACAAACAAAACACACCACACATGGTACCAAGTCTCAGAGTCCAGGTCAACTGGCTGAGACTTCTGGGGCTAACAACAGTAGTGTAGATGTTCGGGCTCAGGCTGAAGCCAGGGCTGTGAGATCCTCCCCTTCATGGGGTATTAGAGTCTGAGCTCCAGCCCAAGCCTGATTATCTACACTGCAATTTTACAGCCACAGAGCCTGAGCCCGAGTCAGACAACCCTGGACAGCTGGAACTGTGCCATGAGTCTTTTATTGGAGCATAGACATACCATTTGAAGATATGCCACTCTTGCCCCTCTCCCAAATGGGAAGAGATACACCACCAATTTTCAACCTCCTCTCCTCCCCCCGTTTTAGCTCCTGCCCTCTGTCATAAGTCCACTTCTAGATCTTTCAGTCTATTAAAATGAACATTTGCTGCTCCTTCCTTACACTCTCCTTCCTATCTAAGGTCATGTCTATAGTACCCCCCAGTTCAGACTAAGGGGATGTGAACAGCAGGCTGCACCAAAGTGCTGCACTGTAACTCCCGTGTGGACACAGCCTTATAAGGTCCCGAGTTTGAACATCCAAACTCACATATGCAACATCCACACAGGGAAGTTATAGCACAGCATTCTGGTGCACCCTGCTATTCACATCCCCTTAGTCGGAACTGTGGGACAACATAGACAGGCCCTGCATTGCTGCTTACTATGGGCAGCAGTATGAAATTGACATTCTTGTAATCGAAAAGTCTGCAAGTCTCAGAATATTCTATACCAATGGTTCTCAAATATATTTGATTGCCCTCCCTTCTTTGTGTCTGTAGTCGTTTATGCCGCTTTTCCCCCCAAGTACATATACCACCACTCAGCTCTGAAGGCAGAGAGGAGAGCAGCGGCTGCTGGCCAGGCCCCTGCTATGAAAGCAGTGCCACACCAGCAGCAGCACAGACATACGGCAGGCAGTGTGAAAAGAGGTATCTGTCAATATCACTTTTCACAGCAGACATAGCATCCCACTGCCACCCTTACTTCTGCACTGTTGCTGCCCTCTTGGGGTTCACAGATGGAGCCCCACTGCCCCAGGTGAAAGATGAGGGGAGAGAGCCTGAGGCTGGGCTGCCTCCTGGTGAGGGACTGGGGGTAGGGCGGAAGCCCAAGTGGTGGGGAAGCAGGGCTCTGGCTTTATCCTCACCTCCCAGGTGTCCATGGCCCTTTTGCAGGAACCCCAGCCACCTGGGGCTGACAGCCAGAGCTCTTAAAACAAAACAAAACAAAAAAAAACCAACAAACCACCACACATAGCTCACGCCCCTTTGAGAGACCTGCCCCATCGTTTGAGAACCGCTATCCTACACACATAGGAGAGTTTAAGGTAAAAAATACAGCTATGTTTCAGGCAGGAACAAAATAAATTAGCTATTATCTAATGATGCTCTTCCTATTATCTAATATATATATATTCCTATTATCTAATGATGCTATGACTGTGTAATACAGGAATTAGGACCTAGTAAATATCAGTTAAAAGGCCTAATACCAGGGTCAGTCTCCAATAACAACCCATTAGCCAAACACCACAAAGGAATAGGGAGAATTTTCTTTTGGACAGCTTAATTCAAAATAGAACTGCAGTTACCATATTAACCTTTCTTTCTTGTATAATTGTTAAAGTTTGAGTTCCCCACAAGATGTTTAATAGCCCATTTCAGAGATTGTCAGATTAGATAGATTTCTCCTCTCTTTCCAATTACCAAGGGGGAAAAAAAAACCTAACAAAATTATGGGCTAAATACTTGCAGACACAGAAAACAAGAACCAAGCTTTCAGCAGCAGTTACCAAAACAAAAACAAAAAACACCAACACTGACAGTAATTAAATATATAGGAAGAACAAACAAGCACAAGTTTGTTTCCTTAACTAGATTTCTAGTCCAGCAAGAATCTTCTTTCAACAGCCTCTTTCTTCAGGAGCTAGTAGCCCTGTAACATAGGACACACCACATACAGTTGTTGAATCCACTCTCTCTGTGTTATCTTCCACCCTTTCAGCCAGATAATCTTTAACTCAGGAATCTGGATAACTCTTTCCACACAAGGCAAATTCCAGCTCCAGATTGGCTTTAACCAGTCAACAATTCAAATCAAGAGATACATTCCAAGCTAGCATCCACCCTTGGCAGCCCAGAAGGATTAGTATGGCTAACTAAACATTTCACCTTACCTGCTAGTTAGTTTCACACAATGAATGTGACCCTTCCCTTATTTTGAAGTTCAACCTCCTTTTTGCTAAATTATTACACATTCCTTCTTTGAAGTCACTGTAAGGTGAACAAAGTCAATGCCAACACTAATTCTCCTGAATTTTAACATAAAATATTTAAAGACAAAGTAACCATTAGTATGGAGATTTCTAAATTGTGATCTTCACACTGCCCTTCCTGGTATTACGCTAAGAGCAGATTCTACTCCCTTGATGCATCTGTGGCCATAAGGCCAGCAGAAGGAAAGAAGAGCACAAGGAGCAAATGCTGTATAAAGGAGCCACCTCTTTCTTCCCACAGACTAAGGAGGAGTTGCTCCAGCAGCCAACATACCATGGTAAGTACAAAAGAAGCCAGTGTCAAGGCACTGTTCTCAGGAACAGCAGTTACTTCAGGAGTGTAAAAGAAAAGAATAGGGAACTTGGGGAGTGAAGAAGATAGCCCTGAACCCAAGAGGAGGCAGGAGCAAGGCCTAAAAATCAGGAGATTGCTTTCAGAGACTGATGCGATACAGCTAGCAACCAGAGAAGGATCAAGGAGCAGGCAAGCACCAGGTTGTAGGAAACAGGAAACCAAATATGAAGCAGTGTATGAGGTAAGAGCTGGTAGCATGGGGCCATTATCTAAGAAGCAGGAGAAGCAGGAAGTGGGGCCTGGTAAAATAATCCAAGAGGAAGAAATAAATGAACAAAAGGCCTTTGGGACAGCAGGGCTGGTCAGAGAATTGGGAATACTGTGATGCTGCAGATAGCATTTCCCAAGCAGCACCAGCAAGAATAGAGTGAAAGTGATGAGGACAGCACAAACAGTATTCCCAAAAGGGACTCAAAGTGCCTACAAGGAGAAGTTGGGGGTGGAGAGAAAGATATGGATCAAATTAAAATGCAAGTCTAACTTAATGAAGACAAGCTATTTTGCTTAATTTTTAAAAGCTGCACTTACAATTTATAATTGCCCCTTGAGATGGCAAAAACAAAAATATTTCCTTTCTAAACAATTTTCACATACCCCTTTAAAATACACATGGTGATTTGCAATCTTAGCGTTGATTGTGATTGTTAAACTGCAAAAGTTAAATAAAAATGTGGCAAAACCGTGTTTTAAAGAGAAAAAATCCAATTTTGTTTACCAACCTTGTTAGTGCCTCTTTAAATTTGTTTTAGAGTAAAAAGCTCACTGTTACAAATTTACTGTTACAATAAGGTTTATGTCCTTTCCGTCTACATGGGTGGGAATGTCCCACTAGACAGCAGTTCTTTTGTAATATACATTCAACTCCTAAACCAGGGTACATGCAGAAATGCTATATATTCACAAATTGGTAGAGAAGAATATCATTTCAATAAAATTACCTACAAGAAATTTTGAATTTCTCAATCTGCAAAGTGTCTTAAAAATTCAACATCTCAATCAGTTCAAGAAACAGCAGTTGGATATGTTAAAACCTCAGTTTCTATTTATATGGCAATGCATATTTGATACAATTAGCCAACAAGACACCAATTTAAAGCTTTAGAGTTCTTTAAATAGACTCCCTCATAACAGTGATCTTTACCTGTAATTCTCTCCCCCAGCAACTAGGCCTAAAACAGTAGATTGGCTCCAGTGCTGAGTGAGGAAGAGGACAATCGTATTTTAGGTGAATCACACTTAAGTCAGTGGTTCTCAAGCAAGGGTACATCAATTATTCTATTATTTGCCTAGTTTTACAACAGGCTATATAAAAAGCACTAGCAAAGTCAGTACAAACTAAAATTCCATACAGGCAATGACTTGTTTATGCTGCTCTGTATGCTATACACTGAAATGTAAGTACAATTTTATATTCCAAATTATTTATTTTTTAACTATATGGTAAAAATGAGAAAGCAAGCAATTTTTCAGTAATAATATTGTGTGACACTTTTGTATTTTTATGTCTGATTTTGTAAGTAAATAGTTTGTAAATGAGGTGAAAGTTGGGGTACGCAAGACAAATCAGACTCCTGAAAGTAGCCTGGAAAGGTTAAGAGCCACTACTCGAGGTGTCATAGCTGTTCCCTATCCCCATCCCTAGCTACTGACCTCAGACTAAAGAAATAAGAGGTGGAGCCAAACTCCCTTCTCAGCATGTTCCCTTCCCCATTTACTTGGAGACACAGATCCTCAGCTAGGCAAATCAAACCCACACTAGAACCAAGATGAGGCACCAGGGAGGGAACCGAGTAACAAAAGTTACCCAAGTCATCTAGGATAAGGGGAAAAAAGCCACAATACGGAGATAAATAAGTAAAATGAAGCTGCTTTATTTTAATTGGGATACTGTCAGTCTGAAGACACAGAGGTTTCAGGTATCATACACCTGCCACTGAACTCTGATTTCAGTGTTTTTAAGATATATATTTTTAAACATTTCTCTCTCCTCTTTTTGGTGGGGATGTTTCACACAACAGGGAAAACTGACTATATAGATGAGGTAGTGAAACTAACTACATGAAATGCTGACAAATCCACTAAATAAAAATCCGAAAAGAAAATTTCTCTAATCTTTCACTTATTAGTAGTCTTAATTGTTACTAGTAAGAAAAGAGTGTGATTTTTATTTTGCAGTGTCTCAAATACTATCTCCAAATTAGAGCTGGTAAATTTGAAAATCAGTGTATGAGAACACAGCAAGCCTGAGAGTCTTTTTCGAGACAAGTGAGATATAAAGCCTTGCCATCTTTTTTGCTGCTATTCCTGCAATCTGCTGTACTACAAAAATGAAAGGAGTATTAAATAGCTTACTAAACTTAAACCACTGGAATATAAAGTACTTAAATTCATATGCAATCCTGCATAGCCGTCCTTAAACTAGATGACCTACCAGGTCTTTCCTAACTCAGCATAAAAGCTGCCCAGGCTCACATCCGAAGCTGAAAAAGGTACCTAACAAATTTTGCCCTGCAGCAAAGTATACAAGAATTGCCTTAATTCCACTCTGCAATGTATTTTGAGGACCTACTATGCATAGATGCAAGAGAGCAGCAATGTTCTGAGACCAAGGATGAAAAAAAGATTTTTTTTACTCATTACCTGATCTCAGAACCCCAACAGAAATAGTCCACCTCTGAACATAGATTCCAAGAAGAGCAACAGAATGAAACGTAAGAATTCTGTCAGCTTCCTTCTGCTACTGAGGACTACATTTCAATTACATATCAGCAGCTGGCCCTTGCCATCAGGATATTGCCTTTGAACCCTCCAACTTTGATATTGGCTACGGGCTACTAAGTTTCTGGTGATTTTTTTCCAAGCCTTGTTTGAGTCAAGAGTAAACAATTCAACATGTTCTAGATATCTTCAGTGGACTATTAAAGAACGTTCCTAAGTGACTAATTTTTCCAACTAGCATATTGAAGAAAATGTCTCCAAAAGCAGGTCTTCCACACTCCATGTACACTCCCACTCCAAATCACCTTCTCTAGCCCAAAGAAGTTTAATTTTAAGACAGCCCATAAGAAAATATAATGAAGCAGACTGTGAAAGTGTTCTTCCCACACAGATGAGTATATCAACCACAGCCTGATATCAAAGGGCAAGGAAGTGGGGGGACAATTCCACAAACAATTATAAATTTATGCCACTTTTTTTTACATTTTGACAAGGAACAAAAGAGGGTAGAAATACTGAGTATCCATCCGCATATGAAGTTAGGACAAAGGATAGTGGTAAACACTCAAAGTTTTTAAATGAAGTTTTCAGAAAGAAGATATTTTGGGCAAGGCATGATCTTTAAAAATGTACAAATACCATACCCCCCATATCTATTGGGAAATACCAAATGTGAGAAATAATGCTATATTTTGCAATCCTATCAAACAGAACCCTATTCTGACTCAATAGCTTCCACCAGTATTAAACAAACATGGCATACAAACATGAAGCTGTGAAGGTTTGCAAACTGCTTTAAGGAAATCAAACCATTACCCACTCTTCAGAAAAAGAGGTCAATGCTTGATGTGACAAATCTCAAACTTCCAAGTTAAAAGTGTAATCCTTCACATCAACATCAGTCACTTAATTGGCCAGCAGTAAATGTTGAAAGCTGTGCATCTGGCAGATAAGACTTAAAAGAGAGTCTTTCTACAAAGCCAGGGCATGAATTTCAGAGGTACTGAGCGCACAACTCTCATTGTAGCCAAATGAGCACTACAGGTGTTCAGCACCTCTGAAAATCAGGTCATTAATCTTTACCTTTAGTAATGTAGTAGGTTGATTTTATTACACCTTTTATCAGGTGCTGTCTAAGACATTAAAGAATGTATGTGTTCCTTTACTATGCTATTGCTTGCCGGACTGCTTGTATAACCTTATTCTAAATGTACAAATAAGAAATCTTCATAAAAATTAGCACATAAGGAATCTAAGAACAGATTTTTTTTTCCACAAGTCTTTTGAATAACAGTTAGAAATAGTTTTTCACTGACAAAATTATAGGTCACTTATTCACATACAATTTTAGATATTTGCAAAATATCTTCACAAAATTAACTGAATATTTGCAAGAAGGGAATGGAGGAAGAAGGAAAGAAGAACAAAATACTTATGCTAACAAAATGCAGTAATATCACTGGGTTATCAGACTGAAAAGGTCTAAATAGAGACAGACATAAAATGGGTCCAGGATCTATCTGCTGGCTAGAAACCTGGTCCTTCCTCTGCCACAAATCCTCAGATGCTGAGAAAAAAAGAAATGTTGGAATTTGGACCAAATTTCTGCCATTGGGCTGGGGCTCAGAGGATCCCTCATTAGTATCAGCCTCCAGTATGTGAACTGTGAAGCCTAGCAACAATGAGCTGCTGCCAAGGGTAAGAGACCATCATAAACAGCATGTTTGTCAGTTTATGTTCTTTGGAGGATGAAGCCAGTCTAATTTGTCCAGAGATAAACACAGGACAGTTTAGCATACATGATGTTAAGGCCCGGTCTACACTTACCTTCAGGATTCGGCGGCAGTCGATGGGAGATACGCAAGTAAATCACTTGCGTTATCTCCCATCGACTTCGCGGCATCTCCTCTGCGCGCTGTCCACACTGCGCTGTGTTGAAGGGTGCAGCATTCCCTTCGACGCAGCGCTATGCCACTTACCATAGTGGTTTTCCTGCGTCGCTTGCTGGATTGACTGAGCAGGTCTACAAAGACCGCTCAGTCGATCCAGAGTAATCGATCTGACGATGGCGAATTTGCCACCCACAGTGTAGACCCAGCCTTAGTCCACTATGGTACTCCTGCTGCCTAGGAGGACACACACACACAGCTGAGAGTCCATCTGAAGGAAAACACTTTCAAATGGAAATGAAAAAGCACTTGGGAGGTGATTTGGGTTTTAGTATGAGCTACTAGTTCAGTAGCCCAAGCCTTGAAACTTTTACAAAAAAGAAAAAAAAATGTGTTCATTTATTTCTACTTTTATAAGCCTCCTACTCTCCCTCGAAGGGTGCTTCTCTTCATTTTCCTGTTTATTTTATTTCTGCTAGACTCTGCCAGGATCCTCCACCGTTCTTGTTCTCTGTCTCTTATTCAGAAGGAACAGGATCCTTCAGGATAACACTGATACTAATCCTTCAGTTGCTCTGAAGTGGCCCCTAAAGAAATGCAAAGCACCTTCCTTACCACAGGGGATGAATGTGCTGCTGCTGCAATAATCTAAGTCCAGGTTGTATAATAAATAAAGGACCAAGCTTAATCCAAAATTCTGATAGAAGGGGTGTAATAGTGGCAGTATAACTGCATATCTCTACTCCCCCCCGACCCTATATCCACTGAGGCTACTTATGCACACCTAAGGATATCTGGAGAGTAGCACTGGTATGATCCAAGGCTACGCCAATGTTGTGCCTTACTGTGGACTATAGGGGCATGAACTGCAGAATGCACCAGAGTTGTGCTCTAACTGCCCGTGTGGACACTGCTACCGCAAACTAAAGGTACCTAATTCATGTTAACTTACTCTTTGGTGCACTCTACAACTCGCAGCCCTGTAGTCTGCACTGCAGCACCACACAGACAAGTCCTTAGTCTGTTTCACTCTATTGTCGCTGCAAAGACACGGGAAACATGCTTTCTCCAAGAGCAACAGAGGCATGAGCTTCCATTGTTTTTTGTAACAAGATGGTCAGGAGAATGAGAAAGCAATGTTAGTCTCTTCTCCTAGCACCAGAGTTTGGTAACTGTGCCTCTCCTGCTCTTCCATATAACATTATAAGATAACTAGGACTGCATCGGTTTCAATAAACCATCACACTCACTGGCGAAATACTATGCAGGATCTCAGAGAATTCTCTTAATGTGGATGGAGGTGCGGGGGGGGGGGGCGGGAGAAGAACACAGGATACCCATGTTTCTGCATCAAGATTAAAACCTTGAACACAGATATAAATCACTGACAAAAACTTTATTAATGTGGAGCTACGGTTGACTGGTGGTATATCATGCCTTTTCAGAATGTCAAGTTTAGCCAAACAAACTTGTATAAACCAGTAAATGAAGAGTAAAGGTGCTTCAAACTTTTGAAAAACAGCAAATACAGAGTTTAGGCACACACCCACGTAACCTTAGCTCTGCCCTCCCCCAGTATGCTCATAACACTTTCATGTATTCTCTTTTGCACTGTATTGAACAGGAGCTACCTACATCGGCTGTACATTCAGACTCTTAGCCTACCCCACAGAAAGAATACCTCATCTACAAAAATTTATAACCTCTTCACCCTTATGCACAAGATGCCACCTAACATACTTTCCATTAAACCTACAGATCACATTAATCTCCCTCCTGCCTGCTGAGATGATCCCTGTGACCTGCTACTGACAACCTACACAACTTAATCTTGAAATGAGGCATATTGGATCTCTCAGGATATGCATGCATCTCTGACAATATCCTAGGAAGGCACAGCCCTCCAGATCCTCTCATTTCACAATCACAGCTCTTCCAAATTGCTCCAACTAATCCCTCCACCATTCAATACAACTACACTTTACACAGTGAATGCAGCTGAAGCGCATGCAGAGAACTCCCTGTGGCTACTGCCAGCACAAGGGAGGGAAGAGTTAAGGCTGTGTGGGTGTATTCCTTCCTTCCTTCCTGCTTTTCAGAAGTCTGAGTTTGAAATACTTTCAATTTATTTCATGGTTATCACACCTTTGAGTTTTGCTGAACTCAACTTTCACAAAGGGTACAATATACCATTGGGCAATCTTAACTTTGTTAATTAAGTTTTTTGTCAGTGAATTTCCTAGTTTTTTCAACAGAAAGAAAAACAAAGGTGTCACTGGTAAGAGCTGATGGTCATTTAAGCAGTTGTAGTTATCATGTAGGTTTGCGGTAGAGATACTACTGTGGCCACATAATGATAGTACCTAGTTCTTACATGGCACTTTTCATTGGTACATCTCAAAACCATTTTACCAAGGAAAGTAACCTCATTATCCCCAATGTACAGATGGGGAAACTGACACACGAGAAATGAAGTGATTTGGCCACTACCACTCAGCAGGCCAATGTGAGAGCTGGGAATAAAGCCCAGGTTTTCTGAGTGCCAGAACCCATGTCCCCTGTTTTCTCCATCAGACCACAAGGTTGATATGTGATTCCTAAGACCCCTCCACTCCCCAGCATTTTGTTAGAGTGGAGTAGGAATAATGGTCATGCTCTAAAATGTTTGGAATGTGTAACTGCTAACAGGGCTGATGAAAGAAGCTTCACACATGATGTATATGCACCCCAAAACTTGAGTTTTATTACACAGTGGTTACAGTAATTTTAAGCACCTGTGAGAAGACTAATGGTGGGGGGAGGACACAGACAACACTCTTGCAACATACAGTCCCTCCACCATCTCCAACTCACCCCCTTGCCATCCCATCAAGTCATTAGAACTTCAGAAGCCATTTACAAAAAATGTTCGTAGAATCTGTGAAATTCAATAAAAACATTTTTTCAGGAATGCTGTATCACAGGCACCTCTTGTTCACATTACCACAAATTAGGTTCACTAACCCTAACTCACACCACAACGAAGCACAGGAAAATTCAAGCCAATGCAAATAGGTATGTGGATTTTATAGTACTCAAATTGCCTCAATCTTAACTGTAGGAGAGCTGATATTCCACTATAATACTGTATGAAATTAATCAGCAAGTGCTGTTATATCCAGGTCTCCAGCTCTGGATAATACTGAAAGTATAGGTACCACTGTGAGGTATGAAGTTGCCCATTCATCACAACATGATGGTCTCAGATGACTGAGAACCCCCCATGAAAATTAATACAGCCTAAAACGGTATCTTTCTCAATTCATCTCAGTGGGTGTTCCCGCCCCTACTACTGGAAAGCCTGTGATATGCACCAAGGATGCCCATTCTCAACTCTTCAAACCAGTCTCACTATATTCTTGGTGCTTGCTCCCAGTATGTCTGTTCACAGCTCCCAACCAACAGGGGCAGGTCTTCTCCATATGCTGACTCAAATGGGTGAGGGGAGAGGAAGAGGGGTTCAGACCCCTTCAGGAGGGAAAAGGGCCCTCAAACTGTGGCTCACAGAGGGGCAAGGAAAGGGACTCACCACCTAAAGGGATAAGGCCCCCTAGATCCTAGAGGGGGGCAGGGATAGGGGTTCAGACATCTCCAGAGGGGTAGGACTCCCCCCCAAATCCCAGTACACAAAGGGGAGGAGAAAATGTGGGGCTGACAGGCACCTCCCCAATTCGAAACCCTCTCTTGCAGTGCCACTCACCTCCATGTCACCACTCCCAGTGTCCAACCCTTCCCTTACCACTCATCTTCATAATTCCCCCTACCCCTTTCCATACCATTTCTCTACCCCCAAACCCCACTGCCATGCTAGCAAGCATCTGCATGTATCATTGATTTTTAGGTTCAAGACATTTTCCCAAAATACACCTGACAGACATATTTTAGCAACATGCTTACAGCCTTTTTCAGATTTCTGCTCTAGGTCAGACCTGAACTCACACTGTCTGGGCGTACGTATGGCTCAAAGCTACTGCATATCCCTTTGAGCTACCCAGCTGTAGTGAAAACTTGTAGGCTAGAAAGTCTGAATATTAGGCATGTGCCTAACTAGAGAGCTGAACTCTCTTGCTAATACCATTTTCAATTTGCTCCCTCAAAAGATGCCCTGCACTAGCAGGGGTACATGTTCTGCAGTGGAGACCACTTTGGGCATGATCAGGTCACTAGCTCTGCACAAAAATATGTTTCTACACTATATCATCACAAGGTACATCAAACTGCAAGACAATCTAAATAACCATTAGATTTTAGAGCATTAGAAGAGGCATCTTTTAAACAGGAAGCTGCTTTAACCTTAATTATAGCAGAGCTAATGCTCACTATAATATTGCTTTTTTCATATAAGGGAATAATGCTGGCTGGTAACAAGTGAGTGACTAGGGAAGAGATTGGGCAGGGAAGAGATAGAGGTATACTTACATTGCAAAATGGTATCTACCATTAGTATCAACTCACAGCGCACAAATAATAAAGAACTGAGCTAGAGCTGTAGAAAAAGTAGAAATTGCCCACAAGAGTATCCATTCCCTTCATTCTTGGGGGGTGTTACTGACTTGGGGTACAGTGTATTTATCACCACCCTGAGTAACATGTAAAAGCGGGTGATGACACCATTTTGTTCTTAACATAATTAAGCAAAGTTGTAATTTTATGATCATCAGTCTTTTGGCTTTTATACTACTTACATTGGCAAAGCTGAATACAGCAGCTTAGGTCAGGTCTACACTAAAAAAATCAAGTAGACCCAGCTATATCGCTTAGGGTGTAAAAAAAACACATCCCTGAGCAAAGCAATTAAGCCAATCTAACCACCCATGTAGACAGTGCTACATGGATAGACGTATTCTTCCATCTATCTAGCTACTGCCTCTTGGGGAGCTACTGCCACTGAAGAACCCCTCCTGTTGGATACATGTTTTAGTATAACTTAGTCTTCACATAAGTTATCAAATGGAAATCTTGCTCAGAGTTACCAGGATTTCAAGTACTCTTTGATTCTGTATCTGGAAGTCAAATATTAAAGCAGTCAGGCATCATACTTTTACTATTTCTTGGGCACATAGATGTATTCAAACTGGATATGTCTTAAATAGCACATCAGAATGCGATTACTTATGTTATCTAAATTTATGCATTTACCGTAATAATTTGGGTCAACAAATAATACCTTGTATGAATGTACATTGTATGAATAGCATTTTATCCAATATCAATAAAGTTAAACTGTACTAGGAAGCAATATAATGAGATGAATGAAGTGGAAAGCACTGCTAGTAGCTCCACTTCTAGACAGGAAAAGCTATTTCAGTCCTACATGCTAATAAGAGTTGAAAGCACATCATCTGTGCCATCTAACCATAATTCATTTAATTTTGTAGATTTCTGTTTAGAAACACCGCCACTTACCTGAAATGTGCCATAGAATTGCCAATAGTGTCAAAATAAGGAATGTGTCAATTTAAATGAAAGGTGCTGATTAAAATTCACACACAATTCACTCCTTAGCTATGGAGTTATTTGTGTCATTTTAAATGTAAAGACCTCACAAACAGAAAAATCATATTATAGAGAGAAAAATACAAAGTAAACTATTTAGTAGAGGATAAGTAGGTATGTAATTGTGTTCATTTTGATATTCTAGTCTAGTGCAACTGACAAGCAAATGCAAGGAATGAACTTTACACAGCATGACTTTGTCACATAAGAGCCGTCTGCCATTTTTCTTCATTCTGTTCAGCAACCTAACCTTCAAAATGTATTAAACATTGTGGAATAGGTCTTGTAAACCTTACATTTAAGATACACTTAGATTTAGCAATGTAAACACACTACAATTAATGCCTTGTGCAGTCCTAAAATGATTTGCAATACCATCCTATGCACCAAAGCTTTTATTTCAAGTTCTCTCCAACTACACCATGGTTTTAAGTTTAGGTGTGCGGAGGGAGGAGGGAAATGAGACTTTAGGTACCAGCACCTGGCATATTTTATCCAATTTGGAAGACACCATCGCTGGTATATCATTGCCTAGCTGGAGACTTTTCAGATCAGGCGGAGTTGCAGCCGAGAGAAAAGAGTGACGAAGAGGGCACGAGGGCCTTCCCTGCCTCATGAAAGGAAACTGGTCCCTACTTCACCACATCTACGGTGGCTTCATTTCGGGCCTGGTCATCTGATCCTTTCCCCGCTTCTCCGTACCCACACACGGAAGAGTTTCCGTGCGATCGCGAGCAGCCTCTGCTCTCTGCCGCCCGTTCACGTGGCCGCTCCCTCCCCCCGCCTCGGCTCTGAACCACCCGGCGCCCGCCTGAGCGCGAGGGCCCGGCCCCGCTCGCCAGATCCCGGGCCGCGCTGTGCGTGCGGGATCTCCCCGGCCTTTTCCGCACTAACGCGGCGCTGGCGACTCCCGGGGCGGCCCCCCAGCCCGTGTTGGCCTCCGTCAGACCCAGGGGCCCAGACCGGCCCCCGGCCCGAGGGGAGGCCGCAGCCCGGCGCCCCGGGAAGGCCTCCGCCGGGCAGCGCCTCTCCCACACCCCGGGGCCGGAAACAGCGGGGCAGGTGGGCGAGATGGCGGCTCCGTGACCCCCAGAACCGGTTCCCCGGTGGGCCGGGCCCGGCCCCCCCGCGCTCCCCGGCTCCCACCTCCTGGTTAAAGGCGTTCACGGCCTCCATGTTGGCGGCGGCTGGCGCGGGTGCCCGCGGCGGGGGGGAGGGGGCGGCTCGGTCCCGCTCAGGGGCTCCGCGCTAACATGTCCGTTCGGCGGCGGTGGCGGGGGGGAGCTCTGCGCGCAGGCGGCGTCTCGCTGGCAGGGCCGGGCACAGACCGTCTCTCCCAGCGGGATGGCGGAGGAGCCCACGCCGCGCACAGCACCCTGGGATCGCGCAGGCCTCCCGGCCGGCCCCGCGCGCCACCCACAGGAGAGAGCGCGCGCGGCGCAGTGGTGTGGGGAGGCCACCACGTGACCTCCCCCTCCCGAGCCCCGCCAACCGCCATGTCAGACGCAGCCCCGCCCCCGAGGAGAGAGGGGGGGGTGGATAAAACCCTCCCAGTCCCTTGTTCCTCGGCCGCGCACGGAGTGGGCGGGGCTGCCGAAGGGGCGCAAGCGCAAGGGAAGGGGAGCGTTATCCCCGCGCGCGGCAAAGGGAGCGTCCCTGCAAGGCCAGTAACTGCCTCAGCACTCCTGAACGTGCCGGGCGCTGCGCGCGCAGCTGCCCCAGTGTTCGGAGGCAGGCAACGGCTGCCCGGGGGTGGCGGCCGTCCCAGGTGATACGTGGCCAGTGGGTCTGGCTGGGCTGGGCAGGAGGGGTGCATGGCAATACTGTACCTCAGAGTGCGGGGGGGTCAAGGTGAGCGCCGGGGCCAGAGAGACTTGTACGTTGGGGCTCCCCGAAGGGGGCTGGCGGCCTGTTCTCCCCTCCCCGTGCCATGCTAAGGCTGGGCGTCCATCGCCCTGCTAGTCTTTGGTAGGCTCCCACGCACAGTGCGTGAGGCCAGGCTGGTGGAGAAGTCTGTGCTGATTCAGAGAGATGGTGGGATCTTCCTCCGGCCCCGCGGTCTTTAAATGGGGGTCTCTGTTTTCACTGTGACTCCGATGTTGCTAACTGTCCCTGGTGTTTGGCGTTTGCCTAAAGCCTCTGCTCCCAGAGTCTGGATTCCAGGAGAATCTCCTCTTTCTTTAAGCAGGGTGACCGTATTTCCCTCTGCTGAATGCAGGGTATCTGGTAAAATTACACAGGGGTTGGGGGCATGTAGAGCTGGCTCAAGGTTGGGAGGGGGGTACACCCCTGCCCCTTCCCACAGGGGGGACACACAGATGGAGACAGGACATACATACAGACACCCCTAACCCTCTCTCATACAGAGGGGCGTGACCAACTGACTGATCTTCCAGGCTTGGCTGGGCCCTTTGGGTCAGCCTGATTCTCCTGGTATAGGGCACTGGGTCTTCCTGGTCTCCTTATGTGGCCTGAGGCCACCACCTACCCCCATTCATGGCCCATCGCAGCACACAGCCAGTGCCTGCCAGAGACCGACCTGTGAGCCGAGGGCCTACTAGCCGAGGTGGGATCAGCTCCAGAGCCAGCACATGGTAGATGGGTGGGGGCTGCTCTGATGAACTGGCAGAGGGAGCAGCCTGGCCTTGTGTGTTGAGGCCTCGCCACCAGCCTTCCACACCCACCCCTATTGGCCACTGGACCCGCCCATTTGCTGCTGGTGGGCAGGCGGCTGGTGACCAGGGGTCTGTAGCCATCCCCTTATGAGCCCCCTCTGAGTGTGGGCTCTGTGCTTTGGTGCCACTGTAAACCTGGTAGGGATCAGGAAGCAGAAAATATGGGACAATTTGCCAATTTTAAAGAAAAAGTCAAGACATCTGCAAGAAGGCTTTCTTATGGGACTGTCTCATTAAAAATGGGACCCAATCTTTAAGCAACTCTCTAGCCCTCCGAGTTGAAGAGAGATGCTGAATTTAGGGCATCCTAAAGGCTCAGAAACAAGAAAGGTTCTTTTTATTTTCTAACATTTTTTACTTTTTAAAAACCTCATGCTTTTTAAGCCAATCTCATCATTTGGTGGTGGAGGGACTTGTGATCTGTCCATGCCCAGAGTAGCCACCTGATAATGCCAAGGTCAGTGCAGGCTGTAAAAAGAGAGCAGATTCTCCCAGCACTGGTGAGTGACACTGAAGTCAGACTTCCCAACCAGCCACAAACAGAGCTGATTCCCTACACTAGTTATCAAGAAGCCACTACACAAATATCCACAGCCCCCTCTACTGCATTTCAGTCTCTGGCTCCCAATCTGCCAGTAGGTCCAGTAAAGAGACCAGTTATTTAAACTCTATGCTCTTTACTAAAAAGGTTCCCAAAGGATCAGTCACAGTACCAGATCAATATAAGTTTAGATCTTACACAAAATACCACGCTGCCAGCCAATTCTTTCATAACTAAAACTAAAGATTTATTATAAAAAGAAAAAGGATAAGATAAATGTTAAAGGATTAAAGCAATCAGATACATAAAAATGATTTGAAAGTCCATATACATCAGGTTTCTAGAAGAACTGAGGAGTTTGCAGGCTTGTATAGTCCCTCTAGTATACATCCAGTACCTGGATGGGTCTCAGTCCTTTGTTTCACAACTGTAGTTCAGATGCAGGTGGATTGATCCAGAGGTAGACAGTTGGCTGAAAGGTGAACAGCTGAAGACACTGACTGAAGACAAAATGGATCCCCCACCACCACCACCGATCCAGCCAGCGTGACAGGATTGATTTGTGATTTTTTAATGCTTGAGATGAGCAGTACTCATTCTCTAAGACTCTGCTCTTTTAGATTATAAAGTCATATCTGTAGTACGCCAG